>CM060691.1:32164000-33397500 GCA_030686995.1 Artemisia argyi
ACTAGCCCATCTCTAATACCACTTAGCATTCCTACTCACATTCCATTACTATAACTCTATCATACATTCACATAATCACAATATACTCACTGGCACCAACCAAGGTGCACGACTAACAAAATCATTCAAACAATTCAAGTCCTCCATGGACTTAAATCTCTAAACATCAACACTATACACGCATCGATCACTTATCATCATAAAGCTCAACTAGCATAAAACAACATCCGTCTCGCACTTAACATTTACCTTCCGCATTTCTTACACTTAAATTCAACGCAACTACGAGTGGTTTAAGTCTAGGAAACCTAATTCACTTAAACCGAAGCTCTGATACCAATTTGAAACACCCAGTGCCCGCTTACTTTGAAAACTTTGACTTTTCACGCAGAAACGCTTGAACTAAAACTGACCTGCTGTTACTATTTCATAAACTGACAAAAATCAGTACACAATCAGACCTTGGGGCTATTTTTAGATGAAAATAGACTCAATAACCTTCGAAACGATAGGTGGCACGACCCGTGATGACTTACGGATTAAAAGATATGAATTTTTGAAAACTGCCAAAAATCTGCACAGTCTGCTCGGAAAATCTGGACAGCTTGTTGTCCCGAAATCACTTTCAAAATCCCCGGCCGGAAACCCGACCTCCTGAACTAGAAACTCAACCAAACTTTCCAGATTTATTTGGTATATGAATGGGCTCATTTTCATGCAAAAACATTTATCTAACGATACCCCGAAGGGGTACTTTACGATGGGTTATGCAAATAACCCGTTTTGACCCATTTCGCAACAAACCACTTATATCACTTTCGTTTTACACCAAACTTTCCATAAATCAATCATTTAACATATCAAACATGTTCAAATAACACTTGACCCGTTTACTACTCAAAATGGGTATGTTTACACTTAAACCAAACGCCCCTTTAACTTTACTCAAAAACACATAAATCATACTTTGACTTATCAAATGACTACCAAATTGTCATACAACTCTTGACATACACTTTGCCATACGGCTGCCCTTTAACAACCCATAAAAGACTAACGGGGGTACAAACTTACACAAGAGCTCGGTATTCTAGCTAAGCCCCTAAATACATATTACCTTAAATCTTGCATAACCAAAACCTTAATCCACATATCCAAGCCATCCATAAGAACATGCCAATCCTACAAAATGGTTAGACAACTAAACCATAAGCACAAAGGCTTGGTAAGTAAAATGACTATAACATACTATTATACTTCAATCCACATAATGCATCATATACATAAACACTTACTTCATGGCTTACATACCCAAGTCTCAACTATCACATATCATCAACATATTCTGTAGCATCATCTCATCACATAAGCCGTAACCATGGCATCACATATGCATAATCCAAGCTCATCTTCTCAACATAAACATACATAACACATAATGATAGAAATCCATACAACATATGCTATCATCATTTTACTTACCTTAGCTCCAAGCTAAGCATATCAAACCAATCTCTCCATCATCAACGTCATCATCATCATCATCCATACTAGCATCCTAAGGCATAATCATTCTTCATCATCATAAACATAAACACTTAAAACATAATCAAATAACCATAACAATGGTTTATACCACTATTAACTTACCTCTAACACCTCTAATCATCATATAATCATATATTGATTATATGATGATCAAACCCATAAACTTATTAACTTTAACCCATTATAAAATCATCTCATAATTACTATAACTCTTAATTGAGCTTATAAACACCAATTACCCACTGCCCTTGATTAGGGTTCATAAACCCTAATCTCAATTTCAGCAATTAACATTAATAGATAGGTTACTTACTTTAAGGGATCATAGATAGGTATCTATTATTAATGCTAGAGCTTCAATCCTTCACCAATTTGCTTCACCACCCAACTAGCTTCTTCCCTCCTTTTCTTCTCTTCTAAAACCGTACATACAAGCACACCCAAGAATGGTGTGGATAATACTAGAATTCCATGGAAACTTGTAGATAACTAAATATTTATCTACTTAGTTGGAGGTTTGGCCAATTGGCAACTTTTGTCCCTTAAGTTCCTTTAACCATTCATCCTTAGTACTAGGACAAGTTGGTTCTAGCGCTAGTTTGAGGTTTTGGCAAGAATAGTCCCTGCATACTAGAACAAGTTGGTTCTAGTACCAGTTTAGGATTCTGTCAACTTAGGTCCCTCAAGTTCTTTTCCTTTATATTAGTGACAAATAATATTCAGTCATTCTTAATACTTATAGTTTGACTACCGGGTCTGACCACTACACAATATTCGTTGACTAACCAATCACGTAAGGCCCTTATCCCAATACATCTAGGGTGGGGTCCAAGTACTTGGGAAACGGGTCTAATAGTAAACCAGTTATAATATGATGTTATGAGGATTTTATATATTACGTGTATGTGACTAGTTATGTTAAGTTAATTGAATGATTGAATGTATATGTTTATGTGAAAGTGTGTGTAGACTAGTTGGCATACTAGTCATAAAGAGTTAGATAAGGATGGATTAGGCTAAGGCATGTTGATCCTATGTCTTATAAGAAATGTTGGTGCTTAAGTGAATTTAGGTATGTGTTAATGTGTAATGATTGTAATGGACTAATGGTTGATGATATGTAATGCATGAATGATTAAGATATTATGTTATATCCGCTTTACTTACTAAGCCCCGTGCTTACGGTTTTAAGATGTCAATGTTTTGTAGGTGCTTATGCTAAGCCGGTAAGGTTTGGACTAAGGCTTAAGGATGATTAATGCGGAATATTATAAGCATGGTAAGAAAGTAAGAGCTTAGGTAGATACCGAGCTTAAGTCAATGTTGTACCCCGAAAGTATAAAATGGTTTGTGAACGTATTGTCAAGTGTTAAAATATATGTTATGGTCATTGAAGTAATTGAGTCATCAAATGGTATGTCATAACATGGTTTAAGTGTTTATGATCATGTTTAAAGGGGCATTTGATATAATGTGTATTTATACCCATTTTGGGTTGTAAATGGGTTAATGGCTATGAACATGATTTATTAACTTAAGTTAGTGATTTCTGGAACATTTGAAGTAATACCACTTCTATACAAGTTTTGATGTTATAGTATGAAGAATGATGATGATGATGATGATGATGATGATGATGATGATAATGTTCTTGTTAGACTTAGCTTGGAGTCAAGGTTTATGCGTGAAGGAAAGGTTTTGATGTTATAGTGTGAAGGATGATGATGATGAATGATGATGAGTGATGACGGTGATAATAATGTTCTTGTAGAACTTAGCTTCGAATCAAGGTAAGTAAACAAGTTATAATGTGATGTTATAATGATTTCTATACATTATGTGTTTATGTGATTTGCTATAGTAAGGTTATTGAATGGTTTGGATGTATGTGTTTATGTGAAAGTGGATATAAGGATAGTTTGATGTGTTAGTCAAAGGTGGATTAGTATAAGAAATGTTGATGCTTTAAGTGGTTAAAGGTATGTATTAATGTTTTAATGTTGTAATGGATTGATGGTTTATGATGTGTAATGTGTGAATGAATTATGATGTTATGTTATATCCGTCGTACTTACTAAGCTTTATGCTTATGGTTTAAGTTATCAACGTTTTGTGGGTTTATGCTTGAAGGAAAGGTAATGTTTGGTTTAAGGATTAAGGAATGAAATGCGGAGAATTAGAAGAGTAACGGGTTATGTTAGAGCTTAGTATAGATACCGAGCTCAAAGTCATGGTTGATGCCTCCGTAAGTCTTTAAATGATGTGTAAGTATGTGGTCAAGTGTCAAAGTTATGTTATGGTTTGTTATAGTAAAGTATGTCTAATGGTTCATTATAGAAATGGGTTAAAGTGAATGGGTTGTTATAGAAATGGTTTAAGTGTATGTAATGGGTTAAAGGGGTATTTGGATTAAAGCCTATTTATACCCATTTTGGTGTCAAACGGGTCAAATGGTTATGGAAATGATTTATTATGTTATATTAAATATTTCTGGAAGTTTTGATGGTATGTCGAGTTGTAGAAGTCTTTTTCCAGGAAAATGTGTAAAGTATAATTTTTGGTAGTATACAGGGGCATAAAGCCATACCCTTTTGAGCATATGGTTGCATCCTGTTACAGAACTTTTTGAGCTAGCCGGCTGAATGCCTAGAAGCATAAAGCCGTATTCAATTTTTACAGATTTTATCCGTTTTCTTTATTTTGTATAAAATCAACCGTGGCTCGTTGGAAGTCGTGGCAACCGGCATTTCGAAGGTAATTGAGTATAGTTTCATTTAAAAATACTTTCAAGGCTTGGATTGTAACACCCTCACTTTTCACTGATCGCAGCGGATAAAGTGTTTGGGGTATTACTTCATAGAATCACAGATACAGTAATAGAAAACGACTCGAAAAGAGACGTTTTGGAAATTTAGCTATCATTCATAATTATCAGAGTTTTAATTATAAAATATATACTTTTATTTTTGTTGAGGTCCCAAAAATCTAAGAGTTAGGTTGGTTGTGTTTGAATGATAACCATGAAAAGTCCTCCGAGTTCAGTACCTCCTTCTGCCATGGATCCATAGAAGTAATATACCTAGAATACATGCTTAAAAAGTCAACACTAGGTGTTGAGTGAGAATCATAGGTTCAGGGGTTAGTGAATACAAGTTCCCTGGTTCAGTTGTTACACCCATCTGGGAAAATGCAAGTTTTGTGATAATTGTGATGCATGCACAATTATCAGGAGTTTAGTATGTTGCACTAAGCTCATGAATCACACCTTAAAGATCTGGGTCATGTGGGCTACAGACCCAACATGAAGGGATGGAAGGATAACTTGCCAAAGTTATACCTTGAATGGATTCAGATATAGTACTTATTGATACCACCTAGTGGGGTGTTAATACCAACGGGAGTAATCAAACTCAAATAGATCTATCAACTATATTCGCGTTCGCGTGGGTAAAATATCTCAAACGATTAGATTCATGAATTTTGGTTATGTAGTTGTGGCTGTTAGTTTACTCGTGCAAACAACCAAAGAAAAAGACTTGTATTCATTTTTAAGTAAAGCATTTAGCATGTATCCACCTTACAGGGTTTTTAAAGCATTTAGAGTGAAAGCATTTAAAAAAAAGTATGAGGCTATGAGAACTCACAGAATTTAAAAAGTAATAGGCTATGAACTCACCTGGGTGTAGAGTAATCTAAGGGGGTTTTTCTTTTTCCCTTAGCTAAGGGAATGGGTCCACACAAAATATACAATAATATTTTTTTATGTGGAGCCCACCATTTTTCCACTAGTGCCTCTATCCTCATGTGAGTGGTATAATGGAGACTCTCCCCATTAAGACCATTTAACAGTCGTGGGTCCCACATAGGCCCCACGCATCCCTTAGCTAACAAAAAAAGAAACACCCCCTAAGTGATGCAATTAGTGACTATTAATACACATCGAAAACTAGATTGACCCGGTTTAGTTTAACCTATTTTTTCGACCCAACTCGTCGGGTTAACCCTGTTTAAATTGACCCGTTTTTCAACCGGAACGGTTCAATCGGGTCGAACCGGTTTTCAAAACATTATGTTTAATCACCAAATACTCAAACTTTTATTATTTTTCGTTTATAACCCGCATAAACCTTTTCTTATCACTAAAACTATCTGCCGCTATAAAATCTCATTGCTATGAACGGATACTCGTTTAGCTTTTTAAAAAAATAAAAGTAATCTTCTGATAATCTAGTATGTCAAACATGCCTTATATTGACTCATTGACTATTGCACAAAAAACATTGTAAGCTTAAGCTTCATTTTATGTATAAGTGTATTACCATATAAAAGCATCCACTTTAATCATGAACTCAAATATTATTTTATTAAATTATAGAATCAGAGCCTAATTTTTATTTGAAAAACATAAAATATTGTTTACACTTCACAATTATTACACATAGGACTTTAGTGAGGAACGTTTATTACATGTATGGAAAAAGATTGTGATTACGAAGCTAATAATTATTCTTTTTTCGAAAAGCACAAAGCCAATTATGATTCAAAAAGTAGTATCTAATATTAAAAACGTGATCATTAAAATACTTGTTATCTATGGAGACAATTTGGACGGAATTCAACCTGTATTAAAGTTCAAATTTGCATCACTAAAGATGTTTATATTTTTTCACCAAAAATGAAAAAAGATGCCTATATTAATCAAGTGATTATGATGACAAAGATGGTTATTGTAACACCCCCAAAATCATCACGTCAGCGGAAGACTTAAAATGTCAGCGAAAGACTTTTTGGGTGTTACTTCGAGGATCTTTATCACAATCATAGAAAACGACACAAAAGTGACGCTTTAAATTTTAATTCATTCAAAATACCAAATATTCGAGACATCAAGATGTTTCATAATTTAAACAACAAGTTTATTTGAAATATGTCAAAATGTTTATTTAAGCCCATGCCGGGCTACAAGCCCACTCCGTGCCTTCAAGTTCCTTCTTGTTTAGTTACCTGAGATAAACACATGCTAAAAGTGTCAACACAAAGGTTGGTGAGTTCATAGAGTTTATAGTTTAAATCGTTAATTATAAAATGAGTGATTTCCTTATCAATTCAAAAATAGTTCGTTGGGTTGCCCTTCACCGGGTCAACACCCAAAATAATAGTTGGTTTATAAATCCATTTAACACGAGTTTCGATATTTGGGCCACGTTGTTGCGTCCATAACATAAACAGTTTACGGGGAACCGTATTTAAACAGTTGAAACTGTATCCGAACAGTTTGTAGAGAACCGTATTTAAACAGTTGAAACCGTATCCAAACAGTTTGCGGGGAACCGTATTTAAACAGTTGAAACTGTATCCGAACAGTTTGTGGAGAACCGTATTTAAACAGTTGAAACCGTATTTAAACAGTTTGTTCCATAATTCCAAATATCGATAGTAAAATCGTTAGAAAAGTTGTTACACATGCATCTCTCCCAAAGAGTTTATAAAACAGTTAAACGATAGAAAATGTAGCTATGAACTTATACTAATATGTAAATAGTTAACGAGTACTTGTAAAAGTATAAAACAATAGTTAAGCATGTATCTCCCCCAAAAACGTGTATAAATCATTATAAAACAATTAAGAGTAGGGGCTATGACTCACCTTAGTAGTACGGTAGACAGAGTATAAGTAATGTCAAAAGTGAAGATGGAATTGACTTCAAGAGATAACCTGAATGATATGGAAGTCCGAGATAAGTTCGACTTATCGAGAATCGTGATTTGAATAGTGTTCGATGACAAAATGACTTGTGGCAGAGGTGGCTTGCGTGGCAAAACGCTTAATAGTTCAAGAGCAAGTTATATACAATATAACTTGTCTTTATGTATAAGTATTGTTTAATATTTATATATTTCTCGTCATGAATTTATAATATGTATCGAAGGTTGGTGAATGATAAATTATAGTAATTGTACGTTACCCCTAGTTAAGTGAATCAATGAGTTTTATTGTAGGAATAACCATTTCTTAATGTCTATTCATGTTAACCGATAATATTGTCAAGTCATATAATTTACGTTATAAATTATATATATGTATATTCAGAAATATATAGTTATTCATAATTATTACTTCATTATCTCCTCAAAATGTAGGTTTCTATATACGTCAGTATGATGTCGTCATTTTTATATTTATCATTCTTGTTAAGTTTTCGAGGTGTGAAAATATATAAAGTATATATTTATTAAATTCGTGATAATATATTAGGACTAATATATATAGCTCATTGTTTACGTTGATGTGGTTGCCAAGTAAAATTAGTGTTAACCATATTTTCATTTAGACGAAGATTGGTAAAAACTATATACGTTCATATTTATATAAGTTTTAGGTGAAAAATGTCACGTATTAGAATTGAGGTGCTGAAATTGTAATAATAACATAAGAGTTTAATAATTGTGAAACTTTTAGAAATGTGACAAGTAGAGTATAATTGAGGGGTTGTAATTGTTAAAATGTGAAAGTTGCAAAAATAATTATACAAATAAAAAGCGAGGTGCAGGGTTCGAACCCCTGACCTTTCGTTTGAAACCAAGAGACATAGCCAACTGAGCTAGGGAGTTATTTGATAAACTTCTTCATAAAACTATATTTAAAGATTAGTTTCAAGTGTTAATTATTTATGTTATATTACCTGATGAAAACTGTGTCGTGGGTTTGTTTGTGTTTACAAAATCGTTCATGGTTCATCTTTTTCTCAACTGATCCTTGTTATCTTTTCATCTAGTTTCTATAGTGAGTTATCAGTAACGTTACTATCATGTTCAAGATTTTCAAATAGGTTTGACGTGAGCTTGTGGCATGAGAGGGTTGGAGGTTTATAAATGTTGTTCAACTAGTTATCCACCACACAAGTTTAATTACCATCTAGCCACACCTTGCATGCATATATATATATATATATATATATATATATATATATATATATATATATATATATATATATATATATATATATATATATGAATGTGTATATGTACAAGCATATGTTGACAGTGGGTAGCTTATTAGTAAAGTATATATTAAGATTTTACCACACAAGTTTTCGTATGACGCCACTTGATTTTATGAAGGTCGAAAGTGAAAGTGTGTTATGTTAATAGTGTATGCGCATATAAATGAAAAGAAACAAAGTGGTAAATGTGATTGGGAGATGTCGATGCTTACAGTGGGCACTACATGCATGAGTGTCGAGGTAAACCCAAGAGGAAAAATCCCAAGGTCTTTGTGCACTTCCTTGTTCTCCTCCTTTCTCGATAGTGAATGATAGACAACGTGAAACCCGAAGCGGCTAAGACTTAACCCGTTACATACAAGAAATAAGGAGATACTTTTAGGACTTGGAGATCAACCCACGCCTTGCTGCTCTTTCTTTCTCACATGACAGGAGGTAGGAAAAGTGTGGTAGCATCTGTGTTTTGTGTTGTGATAGTGAGATGTGAAAAGGTGATGGTGTAAGGTTCGGTTAAGTGTTCAACTAGGAATCCAAGATCAGTTACTAGCTTCCATAACCATGCTTCTCTTCTACCATGGCTCGACTAGAAAGACTACAGGTTTGTATGTGATGTGAGTTGTAGTGAGTTGTGATCGACATGTAGCCTATAAGTATTAATCTAAAATGCGACAAGTGGCAATTGGAGCAGGAAGGTGATATAGAAGTTGCACCTGGTTTGTATAGGCTATACCTGAGGTAGTAATCGAGTGAGGGAGGGTGAAAGTGTGAACTGCCACTTATATACTCCTGTTATGCTTAGACAAGTGGTGATAAGGAGCAGGAATATGGCAAGACTTGGAGTGTGAATGCATCTCGATTGTTTACATATGTCATACGAGCATCCTACCCAATCAAATTGAGACAAAGAGGTTGGGGAAACTTGCGTTTGCTTATGGAATTCGTTCAGTTCAGAAGGTTTCCAAAGAATGTATCTTAGCTATTGGGGAAGATTTGAGGTGCCTTTGGATTCATATGAAACCTTACAACTAAATGAACAAGTTACTAGAAACATGTGTGTATGGGTTTGCTTAGATCAGTTTGCAAGTCGAGTTCACAGGGAAAACGGAATAGTTTGTGAGCCTAGTCGTGGCTGGACATAGAAGGAGAAAAGTATACTTAGGGTGCACTTGGTCTCGACTGGAACAGAAAGAAGAGAAAAAGAAAAATATAAGGGTCGTTTGGACTGGGTTTAGAGACTTAAAAATGGGTTGCGTTAAATAATAAAAACAAGCTTATTTATAAGTGATTACGTCTGGTACAATTTTTATGATATAACATGCAAGCGATTTGTTTTCATGTTCAAGTGTACATAACTCGTTTCAAAACTTATTATACATTATCATATGTTTTATTATTCGTTTACTCTACTTTGTTACATGGCTACACGAGATAAATGTTACGTCTCTAACATGGGTTTTTATAAGTGATATGTTATGTGTCGAGTTTGGAAATAAATGAGCTAAAGCAAACATGTCTCGCGACTTGTAAAAACTACATAACTAGGGGTGCGTTGAGTCTTTAAGTGACAATATATATATAAAAAAAAAATGTTTGTTAGCCGTAGGACACAAGGCCATAATAGAAAAGAAATGGGTTGGGTGTTGTTGCCTCGTTTGGAGTCATTTAGAATGGTTGCTAGTGAAAATCAATATGTGTACAAGTTATATGATAACTTGTCGGTGGGTTTGCTTGTCAAGGTCGTGAATCAAGTTTAAACGTATTGGTTAGTCTTATTGTTGAATAAAACGAACAATTTTATCCGTAAAAATGGTTATTAGATATTGTATTAATCATAGGAAAATTTCGGGATGTTATATTACCTACCCGTTAAACGGAATCCCGTCCCGGGATTCTAAGATAAGGTAGCTGTAAAGGTGAGTGGAAAGGGTGAACAAATAGTCCTTCCTAACGATCTAATCCCTGAGCGGTTTTAATTTTCCTTTCGAGCTTAACGTATCTACTACTACATTAGCTTCTTCTCTTTAATTTTTCTTTCTAGCTTAACGTATCTACTACTACATTAGCTTTTTCTTTGATGATAGCAGTTCTCATAGTCATAATTGTTGAGTAGTTCTAATTACTTGCGTTGTCTTATGTTCAATTCCTTTTGATTAACTTGACTTAAGAAACAATTCCATTTTTGAATGAAGATTTTTATTTTAACATGTTTTGAAGATAAACATGGTTCACACTATCTTGTTTCGTGAAAGTTAAAATCTGTAGGGTAACCTACCCGTTAAACTAGTTGCTTGTTAACATATTTTTAATAATAAGAGTTTTCAAGTGGAAACTTGTTGAATGAAGAGAAAATTGCAGAACTTCAGCTTTTGTAAAGAGAAAACTTGTTAAATATAGTTTTAAGTGACAACACGGTATTTGGTTTCAAGATTTTGTAGATGATGAATCTGTTTGTTCCTTAGCAATTCCATATCTTGTATTTCTATTAGAGGAATTTATAGATTTTGATGGATTTTAGGTAAAGTTGTGAAAGGTTCGGAGATCACAATATCACTCATAGTGCCGGAGAAGTAGGAGAGACCATTGTAATCACATACAATGTCGTGAAAAGGTTTCATAAATCGCCAGAATGTAAAGTAAGAACATGATCGAATAAGTGTGGTTGTGCCGTAATGCCTTAAAATTTGGTATACGCAGAAGGAAATCGTGAGTCTTTGGCTGAAGTTTTAGTGCTTTATGAACTTTAGTGATCCTTGATTTCATACGCATGTCATTTCAGATACAATTAAGCCCACTTATTTATAATTCGTTATTTACATAGAGAAGCGTCCCAAACGATGTAAATAACGAAGTATAAACTTATGGTTTGGCGGTTTACAATTTCTTTATTTCAATAAAAAGGCGTCCCAATCCATTCAAATAAAGACATTGTAAATCATCCTACTTAAGAATTTCTGACTCAACACCCATACTGATTGACAAGGTAATGCGCAGATTTTTCCGAGAGTACGAAAAGAGTATGTCATACGCATCTATAAAGATGAGAGCGAGATAATTAAGGAGGATTGGTATAGTACTCAAAATAGTTGGGGAGCATATATATATATATATATATATATATATATATATATATATATATATATATATATATATATATATATATATATATATATATATATATATATATATATATATATATATATATATATATATACGAGTGTGTTGTTGTAGCATAAACTATCTAAATGTCACATAATCGTCTGGCGGATGGAAATATGAAGACACGGTATTTGTAATAATCCCGATTAGTAAATATAAGTCATTAACATAATCATAACATGTTAGCATATATAAGAAATCATGTAAAAGTAATGTCTCTACCAGATGTTGGAAACGCGTAGGCACGGAGGGCATAAGGTGGTATTTTGTAAAAGTGGTCCGTTTTAAAAATGTAGTTATAGTCCAATGTTCAAAACACTTGGTTCTCTATAACTGTAGCTCTGATGTCAATCTGTAACACCCCCAAAATCATCACGTTAGCGGAAGACTTAAAATGTCAGCGGAAGACTTTTTGGGTGTTACTTCGAGGATCTTTATCACAATCATAGAAAACGACACAAAAGTGACGCTTTAAAGTTTAATTCATTCAAAATACCAAATATTCGAGACATCAAGATGTTTCATAATTTAAACAACAAGTTTATTTGAAATATGTCAAAATGTTTATTTAAGCCCATGCCGGGCTACAAGCCCACTCCGTGCCTTCAAGTTCCTTCTTGTTTAGTTACCTGAGATAAACACATGCTAAAAGTGTCAACACAAAGGTTGGTGAGTTCATAGAGTTTATAGTTTAAATCGTTAATTATAAAATGAGTGATTTCCTTATCAATTCAAAAATAGTTCGTTGGGTTGCCCTTCACCGGGTCAACACCCAAAATAATAGTTGGTTTATAAATCCATTTAACACGAGTTTCGATATTTGGGCCACGTTGTTGCGTCCATAACATAAACAGTTTACGGGGAACCGTATTTAAACAGTTGAAACTGTATCCGAACAGTTTGTAGAGAACCGTATTTAAACAGTTGAAACCGTATCCAAACAGTTTGCGGGGAACCGTATTTAAACAGTTGAAACTGTATCCGAACAGTTTGTGGAGAACCGTATTTAAACAGTTGAAACCGTATTTAAACATTTTGTTCCATAATTCCAAATATCGATAGTAAAATCGTTAGAAAAGTTGTTACACATGCATCTCTCCCAAAGAGTTTATAAAACAGTTAAACGATAGAAAGTGTAGCTATGAACTTATACTAATATGTAAATAGTTAACGAGTACTTGTAAAAGTATAAAACAATAGTTAAGCATGTATCTCCCCCAAAAATGTGTATAAATCATTATAAAACAATTAAGAGTAGGAGCTATGACTCACCTTAGTAGTACGGTAGACAGAGTTTAAGTAATGTCAGAAGTGAAGATGGAATTGACTTCAAGAGATAACCTGAATGATATGGAAGTCCGAGATAAGTTCGACTTATCGAGAATCATGATTTGAATAGTGTTCGATGACAAAATGACTTGTGGCAGAGGTGGCTTGCGTGGCAAAACGCTTAATAGTTCAAGAGCAAGTTATATACAATATAACTTGTCTTTATGTATAAGTATTGTTTAATATTTATATATTTCTCGTCATGAATTTATAATATGTATCGAAGGTTGGTGAATGATAAATTATAGTAATTGTACGTTACCCCTAGTTAAGTGAATCAATGAGTTTTATTGTAGGAATAACCATTTCTTAATGTCTATTCATGTTAACCGATAATATTGTCAAGTCATATAATTTACGTTATAAATTATATATATGTATATTCAGAAATATATAGTTATTCATAATTATTACTTCATTATCTCCTCAAAATGTAGGTTTCTATATACGTCAGTATGATGTCGTCATTTTTATATTTATCATTCTTGTTAAGTTTTCGAGGTGTGAAAATATATAAAGTATATATTTATTAAATTCGTGATAATATATTAGGACTAATATATATAGCTCATTGTTTACGTTGATGTGGTTGCCAAGTAAAATTAGTGTTCACCATATTTTCATTTAGACGAAGATTGGTAAAAACTATATACGTTCATATTTATAAAAGTTTTAGGTGAAAAATGTCACGTATTAGAATTGAGGTGCTGAAATTGTAACAATAACATAAGAGTTTAATAATTGTGAAACTTTTAGAAATGTGACAAGTAGAGTATAATTGAGGGGTTGTAATTGTTAAAATGTGAAAGTTGCAAAAATAATTATACAAATAAAAAGCGAGGTGCAGGGTTCGAACCCCTGACCTTTCGTTTGAAACCAAGAGACATAGCCAACTGAGCTAGGGAGTTATTTGATAAACTTCTTCATAAAACTATATTTAAAGATTAGTTTCATGTGTTAATTATTTATGTTATATTACCTGATGAAAACTGTGTCGTGGGTTTGTTTGTGTTTACAAAATCGTTCATGGTTCATCTTTTTCTCAACTGATCCTTGTTATCTTTTCATCTAGTTTCTATAGTGAGTTATCAGTAACGTTACTATCATGTTCAAGATTTTCAAATAGGTTTGACGTGAGCTTGTGACATGAGAGGGTTGGAGGTTTATAAATGTTGTTCAACTAGTTATCCACCACACAAGTTTAATTACCATCTAGCCACACCTTGCATGCATATATATATATATGAATGTGTATATGTACAAGCATATGTTGACAGTGGGTAGCTTATTAGTAAAGTATATATTAAGATTTTACCACACAAGTTTTCGTATGACGCCACTTGATTTTATGAAGGTCGAAAGTGAAAGTGTGTTATGTTAATAGTGTATGCGCATGTAAATGAAAAGAAACAAAGTGGTAAATGTGATTGGGAGATGTCGATGCTTACAGTGGGCACTACATGCATGAGTGTCGAGGTAAACCCAAGAGGAAAAATCCCAAGGTCTTTGTGCACTTCCTTGTTCTCCTCCTTTCTCGATAGTGAATGATAGACAACGTGAAACCCGAAGCGGCTAAGACTTAACCCGTTACATACAAGAAATAAGGAGATACTTTTAGGACTTGGAGATCAACCCACACCTTGCTGCTCTTTCTTTCTCACATGACAGGAGGTAGGAAAAGTGTGGTAGCATCTGTGTTTTGTGTTGTGATAGTGAGATGTGAAAAGGTGATGGTGTAAGGTTCGGTTAAGTGTTCAACTAGGAATCCAAGATCAGTTACTAGCTTCCATAACCATGCTTCTCTTCTACCATGGCTCGACTAGAAAGACTACAGGTTTGTATGTGATGTGAGTTGTAGTGAGTTGTGATCGACATGTAGCCTATAAGTATTAATCTAAAATGCGACAAGTGGCAATTGGAGCAGGAAGGTGATATAGAAGTTGCACCTGGTTTGTATAGGCTATACCTGAGGTAGTAATCGAGTGAGGGAGGGTGAAAGTGTGAACTGCCACTTATATACTCCTGTTATGCTTAGACAAGTGGTGATAAGGAGCAGGAATATGGCAAGACTTGGAGTGTGAATGCATCTCGATTGTTTACATATGTCATACGAGCATCCTACCCAATCAAATTGAGACAAAGAGGTTGGGGAAACTTGCGTTTGCTTATGGAATTCGTTCAGTTCAGAAGGTTTCCAAAGAATGTATCTTAGCTATTGGGGAAGATTTGAGGTGCCTTTGGATTCATATGAAACCTTACAACTAAATGAACAAGTTACTAGAAACATGTGTGTATGGGTTTGCTTAGATCAGTTTGCAAGTCGAGTTCACAGGGAAAACGGAATAGTTTGTGAGCCTAGTCGTGGCTGGACATAGAAGGAGAAAAGTATACTTAGGGTGCACTTGGTCTCGACTGGAACAGAAAGAAGAGAAAAAGAAAAATATAAGGGTCGTTTGGACTGGGTTTAGAGACTTAAAAATGGGTTGCGTTAAATAATAAAAACAAGCTTATTTATAAGTGATTACGTCTGGTACAATTTTTATGATATAACATGCAAGCGATTTGTTTTCATGTTCAAGTGTACATAACTCGTTTCAAAACTTATTATACATTATCATATGTTTTATTATTCGTTTACTCTACTTTGTTACATGGCTACACGAGATAAATGTTACGTCTCTGACATGGGTTTTTATAAGTGATATGTTATGTGTCGAGTTTGGAAATAAATGAGCTAAAGCAAACATGTCTCGCGACTTGTAAAAACTACATAACTAGGGGTGCGTTGAGTCTTTAAGTGACAATATATATATAAAAAAAAATGTTTGTTAGCCGTAGAACACAAGGCCATAATAGAAAAGAAATGGGTTGGGTGTTGTTGCCTCGTTTGGAGTCATTTAGAATGGTTGCTAGTGAAAATCAATATGTGTACAAGTTATATGATAACTTGTCGGTGGGTTTGCTTGTCAAGGTCGTGAATCAAGTTTAAACGTATTGGTTAGTCTTATTGTTGAATAAAACGAAAAATTTTATCCGTAAAAATGGTTATTAGATATTGTATTAATCATAGGAAAATTTCGGGATGTTATAGTTAGATATTGCAAGATTCAAGGAATTAGAACATAAGTTTTTCCAGAAACAAAATAAAGAATTTCGTCAAGTCAAATCTGACAGCGTCAGGCATCACCTGACGACGTCAAGTACAATTTTCTGGAAATTTTGCAGGTTTTGTTTTTCTGCCGGAATTGTAAAGTTTCATGAAATCTGTATTTTATAACCTCAAGGAATCTGCAAACAATCATTCCACAAGCATTATATCTTTATTTGCTTTTTAGGATTTATTTTATGTAGATTTATCGCCGATTTTACGCGAGGTTTTCTTGTTTATTTTCTCAGCTAATTAACAGGTTATATTGGACAAGAAGGTGTACATGGAGAATCAAGCTTTTGGAGCTGATCTAATCTTGAAGTTTTCACATTTTCTTGGAGGAGGATTTAACCATGGTACTACATCATCAACATCGAACGAATCATGGGAGTATTTGTTTCAGTCTTTCATTTTCCTTTACTTTACTTTCTTTCAATTGAACATTGGGGACAATGTTCAGCTTAAGTATAAGGTGAGGGTAAATGAACATTCCTTAGAGATTACAATTGCGCTTGTTTTTGTCTTGTCTAATAGTAGATGTGTAATAAAACTGAGATAAACACTTGTTAGGGTAACTTTAGCACCAAATTTAAATTTTTTGCGACATGTAGGAGTGAAACTTTAGTCTTAATAAGCGTCTCATGGATAGGAGTTATATGACTAGCACAAATAAACTGTACCACTCAAAAATTTCCACCCCAAATATGTGAGGTTCGCCCCTAGATTTGATAGGAAAAGCCTTAGTGCTTATGTGTGTACCAGTAGCATTCAGATTCTAGAACTTGCGTTAGTGATTCATTCCAAGACCACATGTAAGACTACATTCGTGTAGTTGGAATTACTACATGATAAGAGGCGTAGGATAACCCATGTTTTAAGCCTGTTTATATAATTACATTGACTTCATTGGTCAAGTAATTTTCCCACACCTTTGCGCCGTACTCATTTTTAGTACACGACACCCCTAGTACACCCCTCAGAGCCTATCTTTTTCGTTTCTAACTTTAAGCATTTTACTTAAAGAAAGAATTTGTTTACAATCCACCCCCAAATGTACACCCAAATCGCCTTAGCATTCCTTGTATGCACTCATCTTTAGTGCATTATTGTTACAACATTTATTTAACCATTTGTTAATTGTCTAATTGATTACATGGTTGCTAAGTCGAGTCATATCTTGTACATATTATTTTGGGACGATTGGGACTCATGGGTAAAGTACTATTGTTATGGAGTAATGAGGAAGAACGTCATTTATTACCCCCATATGTGCATTAATATTTTAAAGTACTTCAAGTGTTTTGATTATCTTGATTCGAGTCATTAGATTAGTTACATGTAAACTATGTAAAAGTTCAAGTGTAAGGGGAGAACCGAGTCCCCTTGATGTATTATTTTGGATGGTAGGGCAATAATGTATGCGAATATATATATATATATATATATATATATATATATATATATATATATATATATATATATATATATATATAGAAAAAGAAAAAGAGAAAAACATACGGACTACCATCCCATTTCCTTTTGTTTTCATTTGAGTTTATGTTATTCATTTATTAGCCTAAGTTGAGTCGAGTCTTGGCTTAGAAACGCCACATTATACATGTAATTAACTAAGATAATTAACTTGCAACCAGTAAAATATCCTTTTATCCAACAAACCGTGTTTTCTTTATTCCTACACCTAACGTTATAACCCTTTAAAAAGACCTCTTTGATAGTTTTTCCTAAGTGCTTACGCCAAGTGGTGGAAGTTTATGATCCTTTCCCAAGCCTATGGTAATCTGCTATGACAGGTAGTGAGTGATATTTTCCCATTTCCATTAGTTACATTTTGTTTTATGACACCCGAAAGATAAGAGTATCCAAACACTATTTGTGAGGTGCTAGTATATAAACTCCGTGCTTGTTTTGATTGAGGTGGAACGATCATGTGTTGTAATTACTTTTATATTAATGTTAAATGACCCCTAACTTATATTTTGATTAGAATAAAAGCTCATTTGCTTGAGGACAAGCAAATCACAAGTGTAAGGATATTTGATGAGGCGAAATTTGTTACGCTTTTAAGGGGTCATTTAAGACTTAAATCGTGATAATATGATCAATTATTACCCTAAATCGTTCCTTTTGTCATTTTAGGTACTTTGGAGAAGAATTCTAGAAAACATAGCATTTTGGACGTTTTTGCAGCATAAAGTGAAGAAAACGACAAAGTCAAGAATCTAAGCTGGAAATTACACCTGACGGCGTCACCTATTCCTAAAGGACGGCGTCAGCCTTTGTGACAAAAGGTGGAAATTACTTTTACACTTGACGCGCCAGAAGACTTTTTGGGCATTAACACATGATGGCGTCACTCTTTACCTGAAGAAGGCCGTCACGTATAACTCTAAAGCGTGACGGCCCATAACCCATATAACGAGACAACGTCAAGAAGTTGGATTGGACGACAAGAAACCCTAGCCGCGGCGAGATGACGACGTCAACCATCAAAAGGTGACGCCGTCACCCTTGTAAATCTATATATAGTTTTGGATTTTTCATTCATTGGTGTGCAACTTTGGAGAGGAACTTTGTCACACAAACCCTATGTCGAATTTCAGAAGTTTTTAAGGGTTTCATACCCTTGTCTCTTCCATGTTTAATTGAAGATAAGTAATCTATCAATCACTCAATATGTCTATGTGTTGTTTGATTCTATCATATGCTTGTCTTTCTTTTAACATGCTATACTAGGTTTATTTGTGTTTGCTTAGATGTAGTGAAACCTAGTTATTGATTGTTGGTTGATGGTTGGTTATTAATTGTTGTTGGGTGATTGTTAATCGATGTTAGGCTTAAGAAAATTGGCTAATCTCCTATTCGGTAACTTACTTGAATGTCTTAAGAAACATGAATCGGATGTGTACTACGATTTTAATGGTTGTATTTAATGCTTAAGTGACTATTAAATAGGCCATGTTAAGGATACTTAACGTGTCGCCATAGGAAGAGATAGAAGCTTATAGAGTTGGGGAAGATCGTACACGGCCCCACAATTGGTATAAAGGAATGCAACCCGTCACCCACGCAATTGTAACAAGCTTATCAATCAATAAAAGATAACTAGAGAGTAATGAAATCTAAGTAAACACGTTTTCTCCATTTATAGTTTCACATTTTATTTTCTTGTCATTTTATTTTCATTTCATTAATAGTTATTTGGTTTAGTTGACTAGCAACTAATTCTACCCACTCTTCCAAATACTCGAGATTTTACTTGCTTTCATAAAATATAAAAATTCAAAAAGAATCATCCCTCACCTCTTGACCTAGTTAGATTAATTTAAATTCTAACGAACACTATTCCCTGTAGAGAACGATCAATCCCCCGGTACTTGCCACTTCACTATACTACATCGGTCAGGTACTTTGCTTGGTGGGGATTGTAAGCTTCTCAAGATCCATTGAGAAGTAAACTTTTGTGTAGACCACAATCTGCACATCAGACATATAAAATACTAGTTAGTAAACTTCGACATTGTTATTAAGAGACCATAAATATAAACATTATGCTACACACTTATAGTTCCTAATCAAGATTTTTCCTTCACAATGCTGTAACGAATTTCTATCTTTCTACACAGTGCGGGTCGCTAGACAACCATCTCAATGGGTTCCACAGCATGTGCAATGATGACCAATTATGCCTTGTTCTATATGGGGATGAGATAAAGAAAAATGTCTATTTTGGTTACATAAACAATATTCGAAAGATGCTTTGGAAAAGTGCTATGGTTCAAACCGCATTTGACAATAATAGGGTTGTGTTTAGTTGTAGATTTTTATTTATTTATTTATTTACTTACTTTTTCTTTTTAGTTTCCTTAAAGGGACAATTGCATATATATATATATATATATATATATATATATATATATATATATATATATCCATTAAAACTTGAATATTTACATATTTCCTCAAAACATACTTAAACACTATTTTATATTATACATTAAAAACTTATGTTTTGGTAAATATGCAAATATATAATTTTCATTGGATATATATATACAATTCCCCATTCGTTAAAAAGGGAATCATTTTTTTTTCTCTAGAGAATAGTCATGAGAAACAAGTCATTCACATTTCTGTTCACAGTCCGTTGTGGTTTTCCGTTCCTCTTCACTTCAATTTTCGTGGACGAAAATTTTCTTTTTAGAGAGGAAGAGTTGTAAAACCCTAAAATTTCAAACTTGTAAAATGCCTAAATTGCCCCTCTAACTTTGAAATCAATAAAGATACTATAAATCAAAAACTTGAATTACTAATGTCATAAATCATTTGTAAGATTCCTAAACTATTACATTGTAACTCAATTAAACAAAAATACATGAATTTGAAGATACAAGATTATTCTATGAGACTCACCACACGTTTAAGAGTTCCCTTTGGGCCGAAATTTCCACAACAACATTTATATTAATCTTTGGGGCTTTAAACATTACAAGTAACAAAATATGGAAGCCCATAAAAGTTCCTTGAAAGATAATATACATAATTGGTCAATGTTATCCCCATAATCACGGCATCAAGTATTTTTTTTCCTATTCAATATCACACTCCATTCCTAAATTATATCACAAAACTCACAGTTTCTCTCACAAATAAACAAACGACACACATAAAACCTAGGATGAAAATTGGCGATTGGTTATCCCTTCATCTCTTTCTCATTCGAATTAAGGGTGTTTAAGGAGGCTCAAGGTGTGGTTTATGATTGTGGTTAAGCTAATTCGAACAAGGGTTTTGGAATGGATTTGTTTCAGCTTGGTTTTAATCCTTTGTTTCTGTTTTGTTTCTCATTCGATCATCACAAGGGTATGCCTTCATTATTGATTCGATTTCCTTTTGTTTTTAATCTCTTTTACACGTATGGTTCCATGGTTTGATTGTATTTTGATTCTGCTAAAAGATTAAAGAGTTATACAAAAAGATTTCACATAAAATCATATGTTAACATCACATAAAATCATAAGGATATCTTGCTGAAAATCTATTAATGTATATGTACTTCAACCTAATGAAGTTATGTAAGCCCTAGTAAGCAATCATAATAATGATGTATTAAAGATTTGAAACCATAGGAATTGTTAGAGTTTGTGAATAAATATTAATAAGTATATGTCTAGTATCTAACCCGAGACCACGGGATTGCACACTTTACGTATGAGAATTAAAGTTTAATAATTTAATATAAAAAGTTATATTTAATTATTAATTACATAAAACAAATAAAGAACGTTAGTAATTAACGTAAATTGACTAATGTTTAAAGATAAGGACCATGGATAAAAAATAGATAACAAGAAAGATCTAGAACCCAAGCCCTAACTTGTTCCCTAAGTTTTGTATCCTATAAAAGCAAAGTCAATGTTTATTTTTTTGATTACCCTTGTACACGTTAATTTTTATTTAGCAAACTATTCTTACTTGCTTTTTCTCTTTGACTTTGTCGATATGCATGATCACAGAGTACATGTATGATATTTATATCATGCATGTGCATGAATAATTAAAAGTGATTTCTTTTCTTTTGGTTACTGTGTTCGACTAAAACAACAACACAAAAGAGTTTGGTGGTTTGCTTTACAGGTCGACTGGTTTTATTTTCAATAAACAAAATTGTTTTGTGTATTATTTAAACTAGCATTTACTTTAATTCATTAATAGTACGTGTGTACAAGAACGTGGTACAATTACACTATTGATTGTATGTTGGATCGATTAACAAAACGGTAAGGGGTTAATCTTAAGATCCCTAATTCATATAAACCCTAATTAAGGTTCATCCAAGAATTCAAGATTGCATATGGTACGTTCCTATTTATGTTTTTGTTAATAATTATATGTTATACTTGATCCATAGCTTCCGCATACGTGTATACTTTGATTATGATTTATTTATATGATAGTCATGTTATTAAAATTCTAACAGTGGCATCACGAGCCATGTATAACATGTAATTGATTACTAAAACATAATAAAAATCGTATCTTTAATATTTTTAGATACATGTTTTGGATCTAGGGTTTTTTCTTTAATTTTTTTTTTTAAATTTCGAAACCCTAACCCTAATTTTGGGGGTGATGAAATCACGATTATACATGTTTTATTACCTCCTGTTTGGGAAGTAGAGTTGACATTGAACTGATCTCAGCTGAAGAAGCCATGGTGCCATAGAAGTTGAAGGAGCTGACGGTATATGATTTTACTCACCCTAGTGTTCTCTTGGGATGCTCCTGTAAGTTTATGAAGAAGAAAGAGAGAAGTATGTGACGGTTTATCAACTATCGTAAACTTAACCGTACCACTATCCGAAATCATAATCCGTTTCCGCATACCAATGATTGATTTGGTCTATATTTGAAACTCTGTATCTGATTGCTTCATTTTAGACTTGAAGGACTGAAGAAGCAACCACGTACAAGAACTTCTAAGAAGGGGGTTAACTAACCGAGAGTGACCTCCGTGAAGTATTTCAGTTTTGTTTGTGAAGAAGAAGGAAGGTGATGTGAAGTGGATGTGAATGTTTTCCCTAAATGATTTCGGAAGCTACCTTTTGTACTCGTTATAATCATTATGAACCTTGATGATGCCAATTGCATTGGCTGATATGTCAAATATTCTTATGCATTTGATGGAATTTATGTTTTCGCGAGTGTTTGGACAAATTGTCATAGTATGACATTATGTTGTGTTCAGAGACGAAAGAGAAACATGAAGACTATGTTCGTATTAGGTTAGAATGACCCTTTGTTCTGGAAGAGAAAGATTTGATTGGCGTTCAGAGGTCATAGTAGACAACACTATCATGTGTCCTGCGGAGACAGATTTTCCCACAGGAAGGACCAAGGTTGAAGACCGTTATCGGAAATTAGGAACTTTGAAGAAGAGTGGTAGAAGATGTTCATGACAGGCGTTACCGTGAAAGAAGCATATGAGAAGAAGAAAAAAATTGAGATAGGATTCGTTTATACCTCATACAGCATGTAGAGATTACAACTCGGGCATTAATACTACCAGACCGGAGGAGACAAACTATTCAACTCATAACCTGGAGTCGACAACGGCAGCGTTTACCTTAAAACCTAGAGCTGTGCTAGAAGACCTGTCGAACACACGCAGTCTTGCTCCTCTATTCATTTTAGTAGTACTAAGATGAATTGATAGCAGAAGCAGGTTTGCGGATAGCGGGATGCATAGTGATCATGTCAGAGATTCACATTACTACACCATAATTTCAAGAATAGGTGCCGAAGGCTTGAGGGACCAGACTCAAGTTTACAATTCCTTTTCACCGGATGATCAGATGGACAAGCGCAAATAGACTACTCAGATTTGGAAGAAACGTTGAATTGTGTATTTGAATGGACGAAATTTTAAAGCAAACATTTGTGTTTTGGATGAGTAATTCTGTGAAGGATGAAGTCATTGATGACGTCTTTCATTCCTGCTTAACCCACTTATGTTTCCGTTACCTGATGATAAGATCCTTTGAATGGCTCATCTTCTCTATTGGTAATCCCGTTCTGTGTTTAGTTCTACGTATGTCGGATGATGGTTTTGTTGTGAGAATTTTTGATGTATTGTAGAAGACCTGATGCTTTTGACGACGTGCTTCATTTGATGCTTAATATTCTCGTTATGTTATTTGTACGTTCTGTTTCCCTGATTTCGAATTCGTATTAATGGTTGATTCGGACCAACCCTAGGGGGTAGAAGGACTGTTAGGTGGTTAAGATAAGATGTTTAGTTCACGACTTGAGATAAAGTATGATCACCATGAGGGCATATTTATATGATGATAGTATTATGACGTCTGGCCAATGTGATAATACTTACATCATATAACGTGCCCTTGTTGTGATCATAGTATATCTTGAGGAGTGCCTTAGAAGCCTTAGAATTTCTGATATCTGATAGAAATTATCTGCGTTTAGTGAGGCATTAGGTTCATTCTACCTACACGTTTAATCTGCCTTCATCGATATACGACTCAATACGTTTAGATACTCAGCATGCGTTTGTTGACCTCTGTGCTTCTAATAAAGATCATAGGTTCTGTTGTAGAGCTTTCTGCCATTTGATGTTATCAAACAATTTGTATCTGTCAGAATGGATTCGATCTGTTACTATGAAGAAGTACACCTACGTGTTGCTACATGTGCGTTTCACAATCGTTGAATCTGTTTCATTATGATCTGCTAGGAGTTAAGATATGAGATTTTGGATTCTGAGAAAACAAGATCTAACTGTTTATGAGATAACCTCTGAAAAGTTATATTGAAGACGAGACTATTTAAGAATCTGAAGAGTTAATCATTTTTATCATCCTCATGTGTTCTGCAATCTGATCTGTTCTCATCTAATTTGTCTAAGCAAATTCCATAGATGATATATCAGTCAAATCCAATGCATTCCCTATATCTCTTCCAAAGGAATATGATTATCAGCTATTACGTTTGGTATACTATTCTTTTGATTTGAATTCATTGTGGTATGTCTTTTCTAAGGACGTCGAAGATATTTTGATCAACAAGATAGAGTCATGAGAAATAAGTCATTCACATTTCTGTTCACAGTCCGTTGTGTTTTTCCGTTCCACTTCACTTCAATTTTCGAGGACGAAAATTTTCTTTTTAGAGGGGAAGAGTTGTAAAACCCTAAAATTTCAAACTTGTAAAATGCCTAAATTGCCCCTCTAACTTTGAAATCAATAAAGATACTATAAATCAAAAACCAGAATTACTAATGTCATAAATCATTTGTAAGATTCCTAAACTATTACATTGTAACTTAATTAAACAAAAATACATGAATTTGAAGATAAAAGATTATTCTATGAGACTCACCACACGTTTAAGAGTTCCCTTTGGGCCAAAATTTTCACAACAACATTTATATTAATCTTTGGGGCTTTAAACATTACTAGTAACAAAATATGGAAGCCCATAAAAGTTCCTGGAAAGATAATATACATAATTGGTCAATGTCATCCCCATGATCACGGCATCAAGTATTTTTTTTTCCTATTCAATATCACACTCCATTCCTAAATTATATCACAAAACTCACGGTTTCTCTCACAAATAAACAAACGACACACATAAACCCTAGGATGAAAATTGGCGGTTGGTTATGCCTTCATCTCTTTCTCATTCGAATTAAGGGTGTTTAAGGAGGCTCAAGGTGTGGTTTATGATTGTGGTTAAGCTAATTCGAACAAGGGTTTTGGAATGGATTTGTTTCAGCTTGATTTTAATCCTTTGTTTCTGTTTTGTTTCTCATTCGATCATCACAAGGGTATGCCTTCATTATTGATTCAATTTCCTTTTGTTTTTAATCTCTTTTACGCGTATGGTTCCATGGTTTGATTGTCTTTTGATTCTGCTAAAAGATTAAAGAGTTAAACAAAAAGATTTCACATAAAATCATATGTTAACATCACATAAAATCATAAGGATATCTTGCTGAAAATCTATTAATGTATATGTACTTCAACCTAATGAAGTTATGTAAGCCCTAGTAAGCAATCATAATAAGTTATTAATGATGTATTAAAGATTTGAAACCATAGGAATTAATTATAGGGGGATTAGGGCTAAAACGGATTAAGATTGTGTCGTTTCTGTCTCCACTGCAGGCTGTCCAGGAGATGGGTCGGGTTGCAAGGGTCATAAGTTAATGATAAAAATGTGTTTTTGGACGATTCTTGAGTTTAAACATGAGTACTTTCTGTCTACTTTCCGAATATATAAATTTCGTGGTGATTGGAGGTCGGGATATAAGCTTTTTGAATTTTACAAGATTAAGTATCAAAGCTGAGTAACCAGGTCTGAAAATCAGTTGTAGTTATGGATTTTTCATTTTCAAACCATAAGGATCTGGGAGCTCTCCTTTTACAGGGGTAATATTTAGGTTATGTGTAACTTCATGGAATTTTTGTGAATTTTTCTAAATGGTCTTAATATGTCTCTTGAATGCAAACTTTCTGCATGTTTCTGCAGTTTATTTTCTGGACAGGTTTGGGTAAATGATTTTTGAAGGGTATTTACACTTGGTAATAAATGCTGGAAAAATTCCATTAGACTCTTAAGACATTGAAGTATCTGTGTGAATTTTTGTGAATTTTAATTTTGAGTTCTGATGTGGTTCCAAAATTCATCAAAGTGTGACCTGATTATGTATAAAGCTGAAATTGAAATAATAAGCTAACGAATGGTGTAACTTAACCATAAAAGATGTATTTTGACCATATGCTATACTTATTCATAAATATGACATTTAAGGATATAATTAAGATATCTAAATACCTCTCATAACCTAAATTGATATAAAACATGATTAGTGTGTTGATGAATGTTAAACGATGCATAAAATCCTAAACTTATTATTCTGGTCATGAAACTCTAATACTGCATTAATAGCCATAATAAGTAAGTAAACGGGATTGTGACCACTTGTAAACCCTAATTATGATAAATGTAACCCTAGGTTATTAAATATAGAATCTGCTAAATTTGGAAAGTTACGAGATATGGAAACCGGCTCCTTTTGGAAACTTACTAAATAAGGAAACTTTCTAAAAATGGAAACTTACTAAATTTGGGAAACCTGCCTAAAATAGAAAGTTACTTAAAATGGTTAACTACTTAAAGAGGAAAGTTACTATTTTTGGAAAGCTACTAAAAAAGGAAAGTTATTAAAAATGGAAAGCCGACTAAAACAAGTAATCTGATTCAAAACAAGTTATTAATAATGAGACGATCATGAATTCGTGTAGATTCGCTGAAGAGAGGAGTTGCTTCCTAGTCTTTATGTTTTCTGTTATGTATGCACTTTCGGTCTAAGGTACAGATATTCTGACCTTTTCAGTAAAGGTTTCTCATGACTTTCTCTTTTCCTTTTTGATCTTCATCTGTTTAGGATTCCCTATGCCATTGCTGTGATCCCTTTTCTATTTGAAACTTTGTTATCTGAACCACTTACTATCTGAACTTGCTATATGAACCTTTGATATTAAACCTCATATGAAATCCAGATCAGGAAGGTGAGAATCCAACATTGACATAATGGGACCAGTTTGCATATAGGGAATACTATTGGGTCTAGGCGGGATAAAGACTGTAGATACAAAGACTGAAGTAAAGGCGGGATTAGGCGGGATAAGTTTGAATGAATAAAGAAGGGTTCTTATCAAATGTCAACTTTCCCTGAAAGGGTATAAAACCAATAGGCGTGTCAACACTGAAGACCATAAAACATCCATGCTCTTTACTACTTATAGCCATTTATAACAGGGACAAAATACCTATGTATTTTGTCTAATATACGCTAATGTAATCTTTGTCTCATAGTCTTTGTCTCCTAGGTATCTGTTAGAATATACATGTGTATAAATAGAGAATAAGAGAGAAGTAAAGATTAAGTTTGTGCACTTAATTCTTAGACATTCACAAACCAAATCTTTACTCTCTCCAAAGAACAACACAATCCCTGAGATAGTTGGATCTTAGTTGTCACTCAAACTTAGTTTGAGTTTAGTGAGGAGTTTTACCATACTTGTCATTTCAATCCCAAGTGTTATTCCGCAAACACTTGGGTATAATTCTTTTGATTAATTTCTAATAAAGAGTTAAACGTTAAAAAACCTTGTGTCTTACAACCTCCGTCCTAAAATGTAAGTCCAGTTTGACTTTTTGAATCGAACTTTGACCTTATATATATTTTTATTGTATTTTATAAT
Organism: Artemisia argyi; assembly: GCA_030686995.1. Classification (NCBI taxonomy): domain Eukaryota; kingdom Viridiplantae; phylum Streptophyta; class Magnoliopsida; order Asterales; family Asteraceae; genus Artemisia; species Artemisia argyi. The sequence goes on from CM060691.1 coordinate 32,191,996, forward strand.
ACTTGATGCAAAATATATAAATGGGTAGTGTTTGAAATGTATTTTCATTTGGTATAATTTTTATCACGTGATATATAATACAAAGAAAAATATTTAAGGTCAAATTTCAATTGAAAAAGTCAAAATGGACTTATATTTTGGGACGGAGGTAGTATCTTTTACGTTTATTTACTTTTGGTTATTGATCATTGCATCGTTAAGCAATAGAACTTGGTTAGATTAACCAAGTAAAAGGTACAACAAATACATTAGTCTTTCAACAAATACATTAGTCTTTCAACGGAGGAAGATGCTTAATATGCCTCTGCTGGTAGTGCAGATGTATGGGATGAATCTCTTGATGCCCCTTTTAATTGAAGTATTTTATTGAATTATACATTTTAAATGTTTTAGATGAATAACCTTTTTATTTATATACAAGTGAAAGATACAATTGCTTTCCGGTCGTTGAATCTAAGGACCTATTAGTGCTATGTAACCCTTCACAATTGTCAATCTAACCTGATGTAAACAAATGGTTTATGCATGAAAATCCTTTGAACAATCTAATCGTTATTATTGTTAAATTCAGCAAGGTTATTGTTAATCGAGTGAGTAAGCTGATTTTTTTTGATTTTTTTTTTAATTTTTTTTTTATATATCGAGATGATCCACTAGGTTAGATTTCTCATATTGTGATTGATGTTGGGCGAACACAGATAACACCAAGTGAGCCTCCATATTGTCATCATTTCATATAAGTATTATGTTGTCTTTCAATCCCCTCTTAATACACTATTCACTATTAGCAATTCGAAAGTATCTAATTTTCTTCTATTTTCCAGATTCAAGGACTTTTTGGGTACTAAAATCCAAAGTCGAGAGAGAAAAAACCTATATCGTATGCTAAGGTCCTAAGCAATCACTTAGTGGAAAAGGAAGTGATCGAGCGATGACAACAAAGAGGTGGGCTTGGAAGCAACCATCCTTTGAAGAAATCGTAATAGTACACTGGTCTAGCCCCGTAGCACCAAAAATGTTTCAGGGTTCAAGTGATTCACCAAAGTGTATTTCAAGTATCAGTAGGTTAAGTTGAATATATTAATGAATATGGTTCATATCGTGTATCAGAGTTAATTCTATAGCTATAAATATGGTTCATATCATGTAGCAGAGTTAATTCTATAGCAATAAATCCCCCAAAATAGGGGCAATTACATATATATACCCACTAAAACTTGCATATTTGCATATATACCTAAAACATGCTTAAACATCATTGTACATTGTGCATTAAAAACTTGTGTTTTAGAGAAATATGCAAATATTCATGTTCTAGTAGGTATATATGCAATTCCCCAAAATAGTATTATTCCAAAAAGAATAGTAAATCTCTCAAAAAAGTTAATCGTCACAATTGGTAACCAAGTAAATATGCCGTATGTTAAGGTTGCCATTTTTAAGTTAACAGAGTACATAAATATAGCATACATACAACCATACTCTATTGAAAAAGGATCTTTATGACATATGTCTGACTTTTATTTTTGGTGTTGTGTAATTCTTAACATAGGATGAAAGCTTTTATAATCCCTACATTGGTCAGACTCTAGATATGCTAAACAAAAAAGGACTGATAGTAGAACATGAAGGAGCCAAGGTGATTAAGCATATACCTAGAAGAAAGCCTCTTACTGTTGTGAACTCAGATGGAAGCTTTGACTATGCTTTAACCGATTTTGCGGTTTTATGGTTAGTTTTCCTTTTCTTTTATGTACTTATATGGAGTAATTATTTTCCTATATGACCCATTTTTAGTTCAAGTTCTCTTCTTGAATATTTAGATGTTAATTCATCTAAATAGTTGACTTTTAGCAAACTGGACCAAAAATTTGAGTTTATACCAAAATATGGTATAAATGTGTTTCTGTGGCCAATTAAACACATTTTGACCCTTGAAAATTATGAGATATTTTGGTATAAACAAAAGGTTAAATCAGGCTGGACATATTGGCAAACGCCTTTGCAGGTTTTAATGAACGAAAAACAAAAGAAATAATACCCGGGTGAAGTAGTAAAGGGCGAGGGGTAATAGGTCAGTACAGGTTTGCTAGGACCTAATATTGATTTGGTGGGGTTTTTTTTTCCTGTGATATATGCGTTGTCTGCTTCTCATGTAGTCATGTTTGATTTTAGGCGAAAGTTAAAATCTTTAGATCAAAGCTGGCACGGTTTGAAAGTGACAACAAAAAGGGTATACATAGGTGGATAAGGATATAATCAAGACTGGGATTCTGAATAGGATAAAGTCTCTTTTCTAGCCTTTTGTAATTCGATATCTGATTGTGATAACTAACTTTTGGGTCATTCAAGAAGGCAGTTGGAGTGAAGCATTTGATGGGCTTGGCAAACTTCCAACCCTGCAATTCAGGTACGTTGACTATTTCTATACATGAAATAATCAATAAAGTGGGTAGACAGTAAGGTTCAGGTCAAAATGGTTGGATTGTTTTCATTGACCCACCGAATTTCATATATATGCAATTATTAATCAAATTTTATGTTATAGAACAATCTAGGATGTTAGAGGCACTTATTTATGTCATGGGCTTTTAAAATCAGTTTGACACTTTGACCCGTTAGCACTAAGTTAAATGCCAAATCAACCCCGTTGCACATAATATTTAAGTTACATGCTGTTCGAAGTTAGCTTGAGCTTCAACCGATTTCAGGTAGGACTAAATCCAATTTCAGTTACCGCTTATTATAGATATATTAACTTTAGAGCGACGCTAACGTATATGCCGATTAATTGTTGAAACTTTTTGCACATATGGGTAAAGGTGTGTTTGGTTTGTGAATTGACGAGTTTTAACTTCTTAATTGAATTTAGGTTTTGTTGCAACTATATCTTTCTACCAGCTACGTTATTAGACCCTTATATTTGTTAATATGTTTTACGGCTGTTGCAGATGGATCATCGGTTGTGCAACTTCTTAAGAGGTGATCATTTTTGTTTTATTTAAATTATTCGGTACAAAACTACACTTTTTAAGCTAAATTTTAGAGTTTGAATGGCTTTAGAAGAAAGCTTGTGGAACAACTCCATCCAACCTGGGCCTACAAGCATGCTTAGGAAGGTTAAAGACTAATGAATGTTTTTTGTGGCATTCTAACTCTATAGATAGAGGTGTATAGTCTTTGTATGTTGTATTATTCTTTGTACTATATACGTTGGTAATTTTGTGAATAAATGTAAACGTTTATAGGTATATAGTTTCGGGTGTTATTTTATTTTGGTCGACTTCTTTGTGTATCTGGTGTCTCTTGTGTTCAATTAATTGCTATGCTTGATACAAATCTATGATTTAGGGTTCCGCATAGCAAACTTCAGGTTGTCGTAATTGTCCAACAATAGTGGACTAGATTAGAGATACATTCATACTAAATCAAAGAATTGAAGCTTTGTTGCAATGGGATATGACATGACAAAGGGAAATTATTTGACAACTGCTGAAAATCTCGACCAAGGTTCTTTCTACTCTAGAAACAAGTAAAGAGCAATGTTTGCAAAAAATTTAGATACCCATGGTTGATATACTGTCGTGGTGGAAATTAAGGCATGTCACGGTGTCTTAATATTTCATCTGGCAAACACTTGAAGCCCATGGTGTATAGTTCCAGTTTGTCACTTTGTTGTGATGGCCATAAAGATATTACTTAAAAATAGCATGTTGCGAAAACGAATCTAACAAAATCTATCAAAAAATGTAGAATCTGTACAATTCAAGACTAGCTATAAGTCCCGTGCATGCACGGAGTTTACATATGAATCAAATTTATTTTAAAATTTTAGTTTAGTATATAGATATATAAAAATTTACCAGTGAATTTTTTTTAGTTAAGTATAACTAATACTTGTCCAAGATTTTTTATTATGTATTAATATCTATTACAATAATTAAGATTTTTTATTATGTATTAATATCTATTACAATAATATTTTGTAAAAAAAATTTGTTGGTTGAAAGATTTAATTTTGTTTAACTGACATAGATGTTGAGGTTGAGGTTGATGTCGTTATTTAAGTTTAACTATTTATATCATGTTGTACAAAATGTGCGAGTTTAGTACAATAGCGTATACTTATTTTCATATCACAGTAATCCGTGCTTACAATTGATATTCATATTTCCGTTAACAATAGTTAAATAGTGTAGCCGTATTTAATATTTAAGCTCGTGTACGCATAAATTAAACTTTTAAAATAAAATAACATGAGTCTTTATTTAACGTATATAGTAAAAAAAATATTTCAATGGATGAAAGTTTAAAACTAACATTAGTTTCAAAAAATATTTAATGTATATTAAAACTAATTCGTATATTTATAAAATTTTATAATTTTAATAGATCAAAGTCTGAAAATAATAATAATACTCATGTAATTTTAAACAAAGTTTATCTTATAAAGTATAGGGGATATAAAGTGTAAGGGGTTATTTGTCATTTTTCTAAAGTTATTAAAAAATATGAAAACTTGTAATTTACACTTAACTCCATATAATTTATGTAAAATTCAGCCACTAAAGTTTTATTAATTGCTTTTTCTTTTTTTAAGTTTTTGTTTTCACAAATTTGACACAAGTATTTTTATGTATTTTTTTTGTCAACCAAATTTCTCCACCAAATTTATTAAAGTTTAATCAAAATCAATTCAATTTTAACTTTTTATTTACCAATCACATTGCTTGATTTCGCTTACATGGCAAAATCGAGCTCTCTTATTGGTCCAATTTTCTTCAATGAAAAGAGTTTTGCAAAAACACTCCGAAATTGATGTAATTCTTTTATTATATAAAAGATTTATTTGTAGGATCTGAACTTTTTATTCTTTTTATTTTTATTTTTTATTTTTTTCCAATAGAGGTTTCACTAAAATAAAGCAACGCCATATAAGTAATGGAAAATGAGGTGTTAAGTCCTCCGAAGCAAGTTGTTTAGGGGTTGGCAATGTTCGAATGATGGCATGGTACGGGGTCTTTCATTCGCGGGAACACCGCTGCCTTGAACCCGGTACCGCAAATGATGCATCATTTGCGTGAAACTTTCATTCACAGGAAGGGAGGAAAAAGTATCTCTTTTTTTTTTTTTTTTTTTTTTTTTTTTTTTTCGAACGTTGGTACCTGATTTTGACTGTTGGAAGGAAAAGAAGTGAGTGAAGGGTGAATGACCCATTGCCAACAAAAATAAGGATGAATGATAGAAAAAGTGGGTGAATGATGTGGCATAAAGGGATTGGTTAGGAGTGAGTGATGAGAGAGAGGGTGAATAACCCATTGCCAACACCCTTATGTTTGCCAGCTTACCGAGCCCAAAATATTACATATGCCTTGGTATTTTACATTTGGTTTTGCATTGTAACGTAAGTTAATATACAAAATCAAAGCCAAAGCCTATATTTGAATGCATTGAAAGTTACACTATAAATATTAATATAATATTAATAATTATATGATTTGTTACATTATTATCTTATAATAATATTAAAATAAATTTACATGTTTTTTAACTTAAAACTAATCTAACAAAAAATAAACCCAAAACCCTGTGTGTGCACGGGGTCTAAAGCTAGTACTAAAATATATCACTTCAACTAAAATATAATTGAGAAGATTTTTTTTTAAAAAAACGTGTATACACATGAAAACGAGAACAATAGAAAAAGTTAAAAGAAATAAGAAGAAAAAAGGAAGTGCGCTTCATACATAAAGCTAGTAAGAGTGAACAAATTGAAAATTGAAAATCAGATCAATGACCAAAAGTATTAAAAGACGGAAAGTAAATTGAAACTCCTTAACGTGCTAGATTTTAGTGGTAGAATTTTTGTTTGATAAATGTATATGCTGTTGGTTGATAACAAGGTAGTGCATCATGTGAAATCCAACCTGAACCGGTTTGATATGACTCGAATAAGAACCTAAGACATATTAGAACGAAGAACCAATAACCAAAATGATGTAGTCGCCAGTTATGGTTTTGAGTGTGGTCGAACTTGTCGAGTCATTTTGACGTCAAACAGTTTCGGAATAGATTATATAAAACAACGTTAATATAAATAGTTACTAAAAAATACTTAGCACAACTCTCCTTCTGAGTTCTTGAAGCAAAAGAGTCTTCATTTCCAGTGGCGAAGCTTGGATTTTGTAAGTGGGGGGTCGGGATCTAAATTTTTTTTTTTCCTAAGGCTATATTTCAGGTATACCGAAATTTTTGGGGGGTCGAAACCGAATATACCGAAATTTTTCTACACGAAAACTATATACCCCCTACATCGCAAAAAAAATTTCGGGGGGTCGGGCGCCCCCTCCCGGCCCCTATGAAGCTTCGCCTATGTTCATTTCAATGCACATTGCTGTTCAGCTAGTGAAATACACGTTCCAAAGAAGGTGTTCTATTCAGTGCGGTTTAACAATGCCTCACCGAACGATGTCTAATCTACTCATAACCAAAAATACTGAGAAAAGAATCTTAAGTATTTAGAAGATCAAAGGCGAAAAAATCTACAAAAGCATAAAGTTGTAATGCATGTCTTCATAGGATTCAACATTTTTCTAAAGTTGGTAAAAAAATGTGCAATAGTTATCAACATTATTTATAAAGAAAAGTATATTCTTTGCTTAAAGTATAAGCATTTAGGGGGTGACAATGTTGCCTAAACATGCCTCAATGTAAAATTTAATTAGCCAATAAAATGATGTCAACACATTTCATACCTAACCATGCCTCAATACTTAATTTTAGTGCCAATATAATGCTTAACCATGCCTCAACATTGTAACACAATTTATGGGGCCCTCAGACCCAAAAACATTTATTGCCTCTTGTTTTACCGATTCGGTAAAACATACCGAATGGTATACCGAATCCTCCATGCCGAACCCATGGAAATGGAAATGCCGATGCATGCCGAGCCTTTGCCGATCACGTTGCCACCCCCTTATTGCACACTCTACCTAAACATTGAATACTTAACACGTGTAAAGTAGAAACCTTTGTAAACCTTAATTCTTTGTTATAAATGAGAACGTTTGTAGTGGAGTAAATGTTATCTCTTACAATTAACGTAAAACACATTAAAGAGCATTTACGCATAGAATTAAATTTAGGACGCTGAACTTTTCAGCAAGTAAGTATAAGTTCATACTTGCACACAACTTAGTTTTTGTGTTTAACTTAGAGAGGAGATCACCTCAATTTTCATTCAACTAAGGGGGTGTTTCTTTTTCCCGTTAGTGGAAGGATTGCCATTTAATATTAATACTTTTTTAAGTGAGGCCCAACAAAATCCCTTGTTTCATCTATATCCGTAAGGGATAAAACATGATACTCTCCCCATTAAGGGGTATTAAGGGATGGAGGACCCACCATCTTTTCACATCTAGAAAAAAAGAAACAAGGCCTAAGATTGTTATTCTACAAACAATCTTTGTCAAATTCTTTAATTCATTTCTAATAAGAATATTAAATGTTGAAAAACCCATTGTAAATTCTTGTTAAATTGTTGTTGTCTGTGATTTATAAAACTGTTTTAAAACACATTTGTTAACATGAATAGTAATTTAATAATTTAGTTATTACTGTATGTTATAATCACTCTAAAATGAACAACAGAATTCGTCTAGATTTAGGTGGGTTTTTTCTTTCTTTTACTTTGGTTTTGGCATGATTCGAACCGAGATCGAAAGCCACCAATAGTTCAAACTTAAAACTGACAACCTAACTAATTTTTGGTTGATCCACTTCGTGTATGTCGGTTTGGTTTGGTTTGGTTTCTAGATTTGGTTCGGTCGTCGGATGCCAGGTCCTAGTAGATAACCAAGGCACAAAACCATTAATAGAATAAAGAGTAAAAATTAGTATAAACTAAAATAGAGCAAAAGTCTAACTGCAACATAAGTTGGTGCTTGACTTGTCGACATGGCGACCATTGACCGATCAGTAAAAGTAAGAAGAATTATTGGTGACGGCTATTACAAAGTATAGTTGGATCCTCACTGGGCATTTCAATCCATACTTTCAAATAAATTTTAATAGACAACTATTATAAAATGAAACATCGTTGAACATAGCCTTTAAAGTTATGTTTAAGAAAATAATAACATGCTTAGATTGTATGTACCATCCTGAATTTAAGTACTTTTAACTAACTAAATGTAATAATTCTAGAGTAGTGATTGACATGCTTAATTAACATGACTAATTTCATGCATAACAATTAAATAACACCACTTGCAACAATCAAAGGATATTATGAGAAGAGAGAAACATCATACTCCACTTGTCATATATTGAGTGGATTATGTATAAAATTAGTCATGCCATTTAGGCATACCAATCCTTTTTCATAATTTTATGTTGTATGTATTACGTGTATTGCTATTAGAGACAAACATAATAATAACAAGATAAATATAAAGTGTAGAAAAATGATACCGTAATTCTTTTGATCGAGGAGACTCAAAAACACAAACACGGAAAATGTTGAGGCCTGTGATGCTCACAGTTTCCTTAAGACAGATTCGTACTCTCCACGATGCTTGAGAATCGTGAACGTCTATCTCTCAGGATACAACAACAACAGATAACTTCGTTAGCACAAACGAGTTATCAAGGCGAACCAAAATACTGCCTTCCTTCTATTACGAACCGATACAAAATAAATCAACATCAAGGTCAACAGCGAAAGGAGAGGAATAAATTATGTATTTTCGATGTATTAAAAACTTGAAAGGACACTCTCAATATCTATTGGAAGGAGGTGAAGAAAAACTGGTCGGATTAATTACTACAATTAATCATACTAATGCTCATAAACACATAGTTAATTCGATGGTTACATGACCGACATTAACCTTGTGATTAACTCTCATTAATATACATGATGACCATCAATTATCATTCAAACCATTTGACCAATTTTTCCAACAATCCCCCACATGAATGAAATTGATAAAAGGAAACAAAATTTCAATGACACGACCTTGTAATAGAGTTTTGCAGTTGATATTTGCATAGGATAGGTAGGTGTTACTCTTTGAACCTTCCCTTGTGAAATATACTTAGACTCCTAGCAGCCAGTAGAACTCGATGTCTTTGAACTGTCTGCTGTTTGTGGAGACGACAATATATTTTAACACAAATATCTCCTTGACACTTTTTGGTTCTCATAGTTATGTTCGTTATGATCATGAACATTAGCCTGGTTCTGCGAGAGCTGTTAAGAATTGTGCCCCCACAATTCCCTTAGAAGCGACCCCATTTCTCTCTCACATAGGTGATTTTCGATTAATTATTAAAAGCTATATGCTTAACCTCATATTGTCACTGTTATAGGAATGGACTAGGAAGTTTACCAACTCCCTTAAATAGATGTGGAGTTTATTACTCCCCCACAATGACCTCAGTTTATACAAGTAGGTTGTCCTATTGAACCCAGATCTTTGGATCTCCAGTCAGCTGGGTTAGGTTTTTCTTCATATAAACTTTTCAAGGGCTTTAGTCTCATTTCTCTTTACGACTTTATAACTAACTCTCAAATTTCGCATTTTCACAAGCGGATCCACAATGTTATTCTATGACTTGACATTGTCAATAGGGATAACTCATACTGAGAGTAGTTGTCGTATCGACATAATATGTCTGTAAAAATTCGAGTTTCGTTCAACTCTTTAAGTATATCATGCTCCAAGTAATTCTTAAGTATTCCAAATAGGCAAGAACTTCATGTTGATGTCCTTTTGAACTCTAGCTAGGCCGGAATCCCCCACATGGAATTTATCTCAAGAATTTTGTAGAAAGGTTCTCCCTTTCAATATATTAATCTTGTTTATAAGATTTTTTTTCTCTCATATGGATATGACACCAAGATCATTAGTAATTTGTCACCTCACAAGTATCATACTAACGTATGCACACTTTTTGAATGTTTTATGTTAATTATTTTCCATATCATAATTAACAGATTCCAAATTTAGCATGCTATAGACCAAGGAATTAAGCGTATGACAGAAGCTGCATCATTCTGATTACTCATAGCTTCATCTAATAACATTTTTCTATTAGACAAATCACCACCTTAAACCACACATGTTTTAGGAGGATCCCATAAGTTATATGTGAAAGTCCTACACTTATAACATGTCATTCCAGTTCACTTGTGATTATATATATAATCACATTTAATCTCCTATCATTATATGATTGTCATAATTTATTATGTGATTATAATCACATAAAATCAATGTGTAATCATTTTACACAATCAAACTATGTCCAACTTAGCGAATGGACAATAGCTCACATTGGACGACAATCACACCATTCAAGTTAGGTACATAAACCAACGTAATCGTTGTTATCTATATGTTGGTTATTTCTTGACATTTCACAATGTCCAACACGGTTATATTCAACACCTAGTCATTTCTTACGTATGACAAACCGTTCGATTATTAGCAATATGAGTTATAACAAGTCTTGACGATTATTCATCTTTCTAGAATAACAAGTAGTTTGATTATTTGCACTAATATTCACAACAGAATATTTGCAACATCCAAACTTTCAATATTCGATACAAAATCGAGCGACTTGTTTATTCTCATGTTACAAAATTAGTTGCACAAAATCGCACCAAACAACTTTAAATAGGCACTACTTTGCCACAATATTTTGCACTAAATGAAACAAACAATTTTGCGCTGAACATTGTACAAAATATCACATAATTTTGTATTATAACAACCAAAAAATGTTGTATCAGCACAAAAATTGTATATAAGCAGCTTGGAGAAAATGTTGTGCACTAAATGAAACAAACAATTTTGCGCTGAACATTGTACAAAATATCTGATTCTTTTGTTTAAGCTCAACATTTTTTTTTTTCGAAATCAAGTTTAAGATGTTTCTTTGTTACCTAATCACCTGAAAAAAAATGTTGCAACACTCATTTGTTACCATGCGAAAAAATACATTTTTTCCATGACATCGCGGTTGTGACAATATACCAGTCTAAACTGAAATTGATGTACCAAAATAAATAATGTGACCAAACGGTTCACCTATTTAAGCTCAAAATTTCCAGAAATCAAGTTTAATGTCTTAAACGAGCTCTATAAAAAAATTTGGATCAAACATTTGTTTACCACGTGAACAACACATTTCCCAATGAATGTGCAGTTGTGACAACAAATTCTCCAAAATAAATTGTTGTACCAAAATACTTTGTGACCAAACGGTTCACCTATTTCGACACAAAATTTCTAAAAAACAAGTTTAAAATCTTAGAGTGCAGCATAAAGGAATTGGAATCAAAACTCATTCGTTTATTATGCCAACAACGCACTTTTTCCCATGAGCGCATAGTTGTGATAGCAAATATTTTGGATTCCAAATAACACCAAAATTCTCATTTCACAAGAATGAGTTTAATCATCATAAAATCAATATTAGTTACACAAACTAGTGTCATAATAAGATTTCACCCAACATGCTTTAAGCACTTTATTATTCTATCAAAATGCAATAATCTCGAATTTTTCACTACAACTATCAAAACCAGTTTGTAGTCTATCATTGTTTTCTTCACATGAGATTTTACAAGAGTACTATTGCTTTTCGCAAGATCATACCATCTTAACAACATCAAAAGTCGTGAGCAAATTGTTTTACATGATAGTATCAAACTAATCATAAACATTTCCAAACAAGTGGTGTCATATCCATTTATTTCATTAACTTATTGTAACAGTTTGCAATAAACCATACAAGATGAAACTAAGGTGTCTCAGTTATATATGTTGGAATTATTATATTATGACCTTCATATAAATAAACCATGAACATCAAAGTGAGTATGAGCGGAAACAATTATAATAGATCGAATAACATGTAATTAATTAATCAATAATATAAATCGTAAACGTACCTTTGTGATTCTAGCCCGAACAAGAATCAATGCAATCTTCCGGAACCAAGAACCCTAATTAGGGTTTATAAGGATTATAAGAATTACCCCTTACCTTTTTGTAATTCAATCCAAGAATCAAACAATAGTGTGTTTGATTCACGTTCTTGTACACACGTACTAATTCAAGAAAAAGTTTATGCAAGTAATAAACACAAAACTTGTGTAGATTAATAAAATCGAAACCCTTAGGGGTTTAGTTTGATAAATCGACAAGCATAAAAGAAAGGAGAGAAAAACACCAAGATGTGTGTGTACAAGTTATGAGAAAAACCTACATCTTGTGTTTACTTATATACTACACAATACTTGGAGCACAAGGCGCATAAGGAGGTGGAAACACCTCTTGGGCCGATCGGTTATGGAACCCACAAGGGTATTCCGGAACCTTCTCTTGTTTCCATGTTTTGTCTAGTATTACTTTCCTAATCTTCGTTTAATAAATAATTAGTCATTAATCAATAATACTAATTATTATTATTTGTTTTGTGTTTAATAATTAATTATAACCTTTATAAATAATTATTACATTTTCTCTTCATACGTATTGTGTGCAATCCCGTGATCTCGAGTTCGATCCTAACATACGTCTACTAAAATAATGTCCATATTCTAACAGCTCCCACTTGGACATATTTTAATAGTGTAATCACATCGGTTAGCGTCTTGCAACACGCCGATGCCTCTAGTACGATCTCGACTAAGGCTCCTGGAAAACCCTTTAATGATTTCTCATTATTATTATCCTTTTGTTTCTAATACCACGTTAATAAGGATATGGATTAAAGTCATTCCTTAATTTAACCATTCTGTTTCTTGTTGTTTATGATTGATCAAGATTACCAAATCTTCTGAACATATTCAGAGAAGATATTGGGTACGGCCGTACATGCATCTTACCAACCCTACGAGGGGCCCAGTAGTATTAAACTCCAAAAATAAATTTGAAGGAACAAATTCTATCTTGACTACAAGCAAAACCCACAAACTTTGTAACACTTCCGAAAACAACCCTTATTACTACCAGTTACGTATAGCGTTAAGTTGTTCCACAAAAATGTACTACATTCATGACACTTATCTTGCATCTCAAGTCTGAGGATAACTTCTCATGATTTACTTAATAACTAAATCCATAAAGTAACATCATGTAGTTGGGATAAGTCCTATATTCGGTATCATTGAATATCATCTGAAATGGCATGATTACGCATCAATATACTTTAAGTATATTATACCAACCTTCAGATTTGTCTTAATTTAATAATATTCCCATATTATTAACTGACAACGGACAATTTAAGAATAACCTTTATTCATGGATTAAACATACAAATATAGGATACAATATATAATAAATTAAACATACCATGTATTTCAATTTATCATAATAATTGTTTAACATCCCTTATCCAAATACTAAATAGATCAATGCATGATAACTCTTGTTGATGAATTATGTCTCAAGTAATGACATTCCTACTTGTTGACAAGACATAAATCATCCAACTTTGATCTATCGGAATTTTAAGAATACTTATTTCAAGAATTCAACTAGTGAAGTTCTTGTATGTGCATACTCAATTATTTTGACAATGCCATATAATATTTCATAAAATGTGTTACATCCTTAATCATCAATTTATTAAACTTCCAAACATTTTAAAGTTTAAAGTATTCTTATTCTTTTAATGTATAATGCAACTATGCTTTTAGTAAGCATAACTAGTACATATAGTCAAAGATGAAATCCTTACCATGACTAGTATTGAGTGTCATCTCAATTTATTAGCATCATTGTATGCAACAACAATATGCCATTAAAACTTTCCGTAAACCATAATATCTATTGTGTAATGTTTGATGCCCTTCAAACTTTCAAGTTTGTTAGCTATGACAATTTTCACAACCATTGAAAAATTGTTCATCTATAGAATTTGGAAGCTATTCCAGATTTTAGGATGTGATTCTATAATCAAACATATTCTTTATAGAATATTACACGAGTTATCTAATTACTTTTTAATTAGATATTAATATTGCCAAATCATCTTGTAATCAAGCATGATAAAACAAAACATGATGTTCATGAAAAATCCTTAAGTCATACTTAAATTTTATTCATGTTGTACATATCCATTTAGACTTTCTAAATAATATATCATGTTATATTAGATTTATTTACCGCACATGTTTCAACTTATAAACATTGATTCCAAGGTTATATGTCTTATTTCCTAAATCTTATAAGTAAAGTTTCATTCCATTCTAAGACTTAACATTTACTTATATGGAATATTACTTTTCATATGTTCTACAACATATATGATTTAAGAAATTAAACATAATACTCCCACTAGCTTTTAGGAATACTTAGAAATTATCTTATTTCAATTATAAATCAAAACATGAATTTAATAATTAAACATAAAATAATCTTCTAGATGCATGCATTTATCCATCCATGGATCATTGCACCATGTACACTTCCAAAGATTTATTTGAATTCATAAACTCCTTTTGATTACTTATCGTCCTCGCTCAAGTAATCATTCATGAAAGAGTTTTGATATTCTATTGTCAATTTCATATAAATGAAACTAAATATGACAATCATAATCTTTATATATTTAATGTGTTTATGAAAAGAATATTCAATCACAGTTAATTGCTTAAATGTGATTAATAATCTTGTCATAAAACATACATTAAATACGTGTACAACATTGTCCATATGATTTCTATTCAAAGATTTAAACCACAATGGTTATCTAATCTTTGAAGAAACTCATCTTTATTTTCTAGTCTAACTATTAAGATAAACCATGTTTCTAAAATTGATTATCTTTATGGACAGCATCTTAATCATTCATATCATGTTTACTTTACCCAATTTCATATTTGGTAATGTATCGTAATGATTATCAGGTTTACAATAATACTGTAAATCATAACCCTCAGCATATTCATCAAATATCTGAGATATATTTCTATTCTATGAATGATAATTCCATTATCTTGAGATTTAACATTTAACATTTAAATGTCAAACTTTATTATCATGTTGAGATTTAACATTCAAATGTCAAACTTAATCATGATATTTACTAGTGTATTTTAGAAGATTATGTATCTTGTAATTTTATCTTTTAAAGATCAAAACTCCCACTTGCTTTTAGCAATTTAAAGACTATCTTTAAATACTTAGCAAATTAAGCAATAATACAATATTCTCTTTTGGGATATTACAAATACATATTGACAGTTCCTAACTTTACTTTGTTAATACCCTCTTCATAAGCAGTTAAACAAATTTAGAACTTAAATTTAAGACTTAATGTGATTCATCACATTCATCATATTCCATCATATGATAATGTCTTATTAATCTTCTATGTTGGAGTTTTATTAAATATGTCCAAGTCATACTCAACATTCTAACCTTGAAAACTTTTGGAAGAAAAGAAGTCATAGTTATCTTTAGTCAAACAATATAACAAGAGTTTGATTTTCCTAACTGAACATACCATAACATTTGATATTTCATTAGTATTAATATTGCAAGACAATCTAACAATATTTAAGATAACCATATTCGTTTTGACTTGTCTATTTACCAACTAATTCATTTTAATGGTATAATAATTTTCAAGTCTTATTACATGCCTTATAACACAAGTACTTTTTACAAAGTCACTTCATGTCCATGTCTTTACAAGAAAAACATAAACTGTTATAATCCCACTATACGTTATAAGTCATTTAACAATTTAATAACTTCATGTATATGTCTTAATTAAAAGATACAACAAGATAACGTCTTACTTTATTATAAGTCTTGTAACAATTAAAAGACTTTATGTTTATATCTTTTCAATGAAACATAAACATGTTTAACTAAAGTAATTATGAACACCATCTTTTGGTTTCAATAGTAATTTCAAGTTAATCTATTACTTCATAATAATGTAAACAACATTATTTATTTATTTATTTATGTCATTCCAAGAACACATAAATATTCATATTGAAGTAACATTAGATTACTTAATTAATTTATGTCATTCCATGAATTCATAAATCTATAAATTAAAGTAGTCTTGATATCATATTGACACATGTTCTAATTGGTATCTAATTTAGAAACCGCAAATTCTCATAGTTCAATTACATCAGTTGATCTGCTAGTAATGAAAATATGAAATTCACCTTGTTGTTGCAATCTAGTTAAGTCTCACATAACATAAATTGAAACATCAAGTGTTTCTAGAATTAATATTAGAACATTATTCTCTTACCTTGTAGTCAAGAGAATCCATTAAATCATATCTTTATGAGTTGTTTCTTGCACACAATAAAGATAACATTTCTCCCACTTGTGCATGGAACAACCTCATATAGTTGATAAACAACACGCCTTGCATTTGTTTATGTGTTCAATATGATTGTGTCATAGATTTTAGCATAACAAGTAGATGTAGAACAACATTGTCTAGTAAGGAAATGTACAATACTTATCCTTAAAAGTATGAGTGTCTACACTTGAAAAGTAATTATCTTTAGCTACCAAGATGTCAAAGCTTGTAACTCCCACTGAATTAAAGATCATTACAATAATTCTTTATTCAGTGATAAGTACACAATACTCCCACTGAATTTGACAACATTGTAAATGTTTCCTATCCAGTGAAAGCAAATAGTGTGCTTTTAACTTTCCTACACCTTTAAATGTCCATACGTAACAATTACTTATGCATTTAAAAAGTGTATTCTACTACGTAAATGATGGACTATCCACCAAATGCTATTAACTTGAAAAATTGGGCATGCAATTTCTTCCTTAATAGGTCTACCATCCTACAATGTATGTAGCACCTTTAAAATATTCAAAACAACTAGTTTGTCTCTAAACATTTTGCAGTAATTAGTCTAGCTTCTAATTTAATAACTCATAAAATGTCATACATAATTTTCTGTTAACCAAATATCATATTTGTTACAAAGAATTTGATCACCAAATGAAGATGATAAAATCCTTATGAAAAATGTATGCAATTTTCTTAACCATTAAAAAATTTGCTATGAGTTATATTAGAATTTAGACATATCTAATATTCCTATTATCCTTTCTCATTCATGAAAAGGAATAGGATTGTGTCTCTCTCTTCCTTCATAGAAAAGAGACTTCTTTTGTCTTTTAAGTAAATATTTCTTAATCAAACATTTGTTTGAAAACAGAACTAGATCAATTTACCAAAGCTCAAAATACGTTTACGGTTTGAACGTTGCATTAATACACTAAAACGAATTACAAAATTCAATTTCAGTATTTTCGATAATTAGATCTTTAAGAAAATAAAATACCCATTGGTAAATATTCATATAAACCGTAGTATTTTCTTAAAGCTGGGATCTTAAATTGACATAGTACCATTACATCAGTTGATCTGCTAGTAATGATAGTATTCAACAAGGTAATTGTCGTACAATAATTGCCAATATCATATTGCAATTCCTAGATTTATGGGATTTATAATCACAAACTTTTGTAATGTAAGCATGTTTGATCCCCATCTTAATGCCTTGAGTCAAGTCTCACTTCCTACTCAATTTAAGTCGTCTAACTTAAAAACTGCAAACTCACAAATCCATCACATCAGTTGATCTGCTAGCAATGAATTTATGAAATTTACCTCTACATTGCAATCTCGCCAAGTCTCACATGACATAAATTACAACTTTAAGTGTTCTTAATTAGATGGCATTTGACTTAATTTTATAAGGGTATAACTATTTTGATGTGATCAAAATAATGTATGAAGAAGCATGCATACAACTTCATAACATTGGTTTTACAAAACAATTTTATTACCAATTAGCTAAGAGTAAAATAATAAAGTTTTGATTGAGGTATCGGGTTCACCAATTAAAGAATAACCATCAATTATCGTCCACTATATCGTACTTTTGCATAAGCCCAAAAGCTTAGTGTTTCGGATAATCATTGTGGAATTGTGGATTATTCACCCTTAAGATGACAATGTACATGTAATGGTTGTTCGGTAAGTCTAATTTACACACAAATGAGCGTTAAGACAGAATGTTGTCTATCTAAGGCCACAATTTAATGCGTTGCCATCCTTATACCCATCTTATAGTGTGTAAACTTCGGTCGAGCCTATTTAACCATTACGTACAAAAACATCAATCAACCAATCCTTTGAAATTTTAAACTCTTAAAAACCAAAACAATTTCGCCATTATTTAGTCCGTATCATTTTTCTATTCAAAAAATTACCCTTTTCGTTTATATAAACATGTCTAACATAATAAATAAACAAAAACAAGTAATATATAATAAAAAATAAAACAACTAAATAAACACATATACATAATCATAACAATTAAATATGTATAAACATGTAGCCACATGCAAATCTTATTAAAAAAGGTCCTATTAATAATCAAATCTAGGTGTATAACGTATTAATTCAATTAGGGCTTTCTTTTTCTTAGAAAAAGAGCCACATACATCGATAAATCGATTGCGTAAGCCAAAATTAAATAAATACCACATAGCACATAATTGATTACTTAATATTGGAGTCTTCCCCAATTCGACATCTATTAAAATTTACATGTTTTAATATAACTTAACCATTAATATATATAAGCAATTTAAACCATTTAAATAACACAATAAAAATCCATGCAAACATGCACTTTTCATGGATTTGGCTTAACAATTAACACATTGCACCAAGATCGTTTACTAAAACGCATAAACAATTACATGACATCTTAGGGTTTCTAGTCAAATTTTATAAAAAAAATAAAATCAAAACCCTAAAACCCCTTAAAGGTCAATCGACCCAAATTAGGGTTAGGGAAAAAAAAACATAAACCCTAAAAAAAACATGTAACTATACAAATCAAAATCTAATTTTTATGCGTTGCGATAATTAATTACACATTATAACGGCTCTAGATGCCACTGTTGAAATTATTATATCATGATCTTCATATAAATAAACCATGAACATCAAAGTGAGCATGAGCGGAAGCAATTATAATAAATCGAATAACATGTAATTAATTAATCAATAATATAAATCGTAAACGTACCTTTGTGATTCTAGCCCGAACAAGAATCAATGCAATCTTCCGGAACCAAGAACCCTAATTAGGGTTTATAAGGATTATAAGAATTACCCCTTACCTTTTTGTAATTCAATCCAAGAATCAAACAATAGTGTGTTTGATTCACGTTCTTGTACACACGTACTAATTCAAGAAAAAGTTTATGCAAGTAATAAACACAAAACTTGTGTAGATTAATAAAATCGAAACCCTTAGGGGTTTAGTTTGATAAATCGACAAGCATAAAAGAAAGGAGAGAAAAACACCAAGATGTGTGTGTACAAGTTATGAGAAAAACCTACATCTTGTGTTTGCTTATATACTACACAATACTTGGAGCACAAGGCGCATAAGGAGGTGGAAACACTTCTTGGGCCGATCGGTTATGGAACCCACAAGGGTATTCCGGAACCTTCTCTTGTTTTCATGTTTTGTCTAGTATTACTTTCCTAATCTTCGTTTAATAAATAATTAGTCATTAATCAATAATACTAATTATTATTATTTGTTTTGTGTTTAATAATTAATTATAACCTTTATAAATAATTATTACATTTTCTCTTCATACGTATTGTGTGCAATCCCGTGATCTCGAGTTCGATCCTAACATACGTCTACTAAAATAATGTCCATATTCTAACAATATATTCATTTATTAATGAGAGAAATTGAACTTTTCTACCCGTTAGAATAGAAAACCGTCTAAGCATTCAACACCAAATTAATCATATACAATTTAGTTATAAAGTTGCTTAGTATCACATCTCATTTTTCACATTGAATAATACTCTTTCATTCAAAACCTTAGAAAAAAAAAACAAAAGTCAAAACACTGTTTTCACCAAACAAAGGTCAAGAATATCTTCAATCCAAGTGAGGTGCTCTACGTGTTCTTTAACTCAATATATATCATTAATGACAACAAACACATGTACTAGTAATAGTTAACCATCTAGGCTAAGTATACAAACTCAATAAATTGTAAAGCTGTCATCTTTTAGGACATTATTATTCCAAAAATTACTTGTAACAAGAAGTTTTTTATCCAACAATACAATATAGCAAAGTGACAAAGCAACATCCATCAAATTACCATAAAAATTCCTCACGCACTGATTTATCAAATTGAGGTGTCCCAGTTTGTTTATTTATATGGTAGTGAAGTATATAATACCAGAAATGTGTTTATAAATCATGACCCGATAACACCCATGTAATGAAACAAAATAGTTAACTACTCACTTTCCTTGAGAGAAACAAATAGCAAACATTTTCAATTTATCAATGTCTCGTTATTTCAGCCACTAACAGCAAGATAATCTGTCTTAAGATTGTTGTATGTATTACGTGTATTGCAATTAGAGACAAACATAATAATAACAAGATAAATATAAAATGTAGAAAAATGATACCCTAATTCTTTTGATCGAGGAGACTCAAAAACACAAACACGGAAAATGTTGAGGCCTGTGATACTCACAGTTTTCTTAAGACAGATTCGTCCTCTCCACGGTGCTTGAGAATCGTGAACGTCTATCTCTCAGGATACAACAACAACAGATAACTTCGTTAGCACAAACGAGTTATCAAGGCGAACCAAAATAGTGCCTTCCTTCTATTACGAACCGATACAAAATGAATCAACATCGAGGTCAACAGCGAAAGGAGAGGAATAAATTATGTATTTTCCATGTATCAAAAACTTGAAAGGACACTCTCAATATATATTGGAAGGAGGTGCAGAAAAACTGGTCGGATTAATTACTACAATTAATCATACTAATGCTCATAAACACATAGTTAATTCGATGGTTACATGACCGACATTAACCTTGTGATTAACTCTCATTAATATACATGATGACCATCAATTGTCATTCAAACCATTTGACCAATTTTTCCAATATTTTATTGCATGTTATATTAGTTTGAGCTATAGATAGCAACCCGTTATAAAATTACCACTTAGTTTTTCAAACCTTAATCTTATACATACCACTTATTTCACATTATATCATAGGTGCTTTCTACAAAATTTGGACTCATGATTTTTTAATTGATGTGCACATTCATATATCACTATACCAAATGTATCGGGATAAGGTGAACATTATTAATTGTCTTAATACTTCATACGTAACATGTTAAAATAAGATACTTAGATCACTTAAAGAGAAGGTGTTTAGCAGCATGGCAAGGAAAAAGTGCAACATGCACCAAGCAACCTGACCAAGTAGACTTTTTATTTATTTATTATGTTTTAAACTTTTATGCTTTGTCCGTGTATCGAGGATATTAAATGAAGAAAAGTTAAAGGGTAAGAGCATGGGGTACGGTTTGCTGGTGGCTGGCGCCATCACCACCAGCCGAGAAAACATGACTGCGCATCGTACTAGTGCTCGCGCCGTGGTGATGGCTCAGCGCCATCGGTTTTTTTTTTTTTTTTTTTTTTTTTTTTTTTTTTTTTTTTTTTTTTTTCACTTGAAAATTGGGACCCAAATTCAAAATACATCCGTTGGTAACGGCTATATAGCCTTTTTTTCACCCCTTTCCCAACCAAAATCAATTTAATTCCAAATTTAATCCCTAAAAAAACCTTATAAATAACCCATTTTATTTCATACTTCATACACACTTCCAATATATTAAATCTCTACATCTATTACCTAATTCCATCCAAAATGAATCCAAACTCACCATGGATCAATAACATGCTAAACGATCCGACGAACCAAATACCGGGATCGTCTTCGAACCCCGGTAACAATCCGGGATCGTCTTCGAATCCCAGTTACTTTCCCACCTACCAAACCACTTTTATGAATCTCGAAGATTTAGCATTGTTTAGCCAATGGAAATTACAACAACAACAATTTAACCAATTTACACAAACTCAACAAACAAACAAAGCCATCCCGTCACAACTGAATTCGGACCATGCTTCTCACCATGTACTAGACGAAGAAGATGATGAAGAAAATTCGGATTCAAGTGAAGAAATTATTCCGACACCGACCTCAAAAAAATCGAGGGCAAAGACGATGGCGAAGAAGCCAAAGTCAAAGGCGAAGAATAAGAAAAACAACAAAGACAAAGAAAAGGTGGTCGATGAAGATGTGGTCCCGTCCCGACAACCACGAACTTTTTGGAGCCAAGACGAAGAATATCTTTTGGCGGAGTGTTACATCCAAGTATCCGAGGATCCAAAAATGGGTGCGGATTAACAAAGGGATACATTTTGGTACAAAGTGCTCGAGGCATACAACACGGTAGCAAAGAGGCTCAACTTTACTATTCGTTCAAAAAACATGTTGACGGGGAAGTGGACTCCAATGAATAAAGATATCAAGAAGTTTAATTCGGTTGTTGATGAAACGACGGTTATGAGTGGGGAAGGTGATAAAGATGTTATGGCCCGTTGTCACATATTGTTTAAAAAAACAACGGGTTATGATTTTAAACACATGAGCGCTTGGGAGTTTTTGAAAGACAAGCACAAGTGGAAAAATCCCGACTCGACTTTGGCAAGACTTAATCGTCTTCGGCCTACGAACAAGGAGCCCGAGCATTTTGGACTCGACGATTTGCCATGGCCAGATGACATGTACCGGGTTTGTAAGAGTCAACGTTCGTCAAAATCGACCGCTAGTTCCGGTTCAAACCCGACATTGTTTCAAGAAATGTTGCAACAACAATACGAGTTAGACCGCAAGGCAAAGATGGATGTTCTCGAGCGAAAGTCACTCGCGAGAGTTACTCTATATGAATCACAAAAGATTGTCGAGGAGATGCAGGTGCTACAAATGGATACAAGCAGCATGGATCCGATCAACGCAAGGATCGTGAGGGCACAACAAGCTCGAATCCGAGCAAAATATCCCGAAGAGGATTAAGCTTTTATTTATGTATTAGGTTTTTAATTTTATGCATTTTTTTAAATGTATCGTGTGTTTTTTTTTTTTAATATGTAATGTGTGTTTTTAATATTAATGAAGTTTATTTAAGTTTATATTGTGTATATTTTAATTTTTGAAAAAAAAAATGGCCGACGGCACCAGAAATTCTGGTGCCAACGGATACCCCTGAAATGTGGTGCCGTTGGGTATCTGGTGCCATGGAGCTTTTTTGCTCGCGTGACAGCACTTTTTGCCCACGACACGAGCTCCACGGCTCAACCGTACCCAATGCTCTAAGAAGTTAGTGAAATGTTTTGTATCAAAACAAATATAAGTAGTAAGGTTTCGTATGGTACGAAGGAGTGAAATGTCAAATAAAATAAACGGTGTAATAAAATTAATGATGTAATGTAATGATTCTTTATTATTATTAGCAGAAGATTCGTGCGATGTGGCAGCAGGTATCATGTAATTATTATTTTTTGCCAATATTTTTATTTCATTTATATGTTTTTTACAATAGCTTTACCGATTAGTTTGTTTGTTTATAGATTATAAGCAATTATAAAAGTTTGATAAAGTTTTGCTTAGTTTGTATAATTTTGTTTGTTTGTTTTTTGTGTTGGTTTGTACAATGGTTCTTTTTATTTTGTATTGAGGGTGCTTTTAGAGTATCATTAATTATGGTATTGATAACTCAATTGATATATGTGTTGATGCATCAATTGAGTGTACATATCACATGAAAAGTTGTATTCCTTAATGTTCAATTATCTCAATGTCCTTATGTTGGTGTTTCGTTGCAAAGTTAAGTAACGGCCGTTAGTAGGACTAACTTTGTAATGGACATGTAACCTGAAGGACCGATTATGTAAATTCTGTAACATTGTTTTGTCATAAGGGACCTATTTTGCAACGAAAGGTAAACCTCAAGGACTGTTGTATACTTTTTTAAAAAAACAAAAAAGTAACGACCTTTAGTAGATAACGACCATTAACTAACGACCGTTAGTACTGTACATTCTACTATTCATAAGGCCCTTAGCAAAAAAAGGATTGCCCCTACCAATCCCACAGGCATCGTTCATGCATACAGTACAGCAACTAATGCTTGTTGGTGTGCTGCTAGCAGAAAAAAGAGTGCCACATAGCAACTTTGGTAAATGTACTTTAAAATATTAGGCTGGGCTCAGTGGTGACTCATATTGCATCATCTTTTCGGCTGTCACGCCAGCAACCAGACACAACCCAAGTGCCACAGTGGTGACCCATTTTTTTAACCATTTTTAACCCAAATTTAAATTTCATTAATAAAAACGTCTTTGCGATATTCATCGTACAAAAACTGATCGATCACAGCTTTTCGATCATCAGAAATGTCTTTGCACTCTGTGTATCGTGTTCTCAGTCGTTGTTTGAGTGCCTTTGCGAGCTCAAACTTCTGAATGACTTCGATAATTGCTTCTTGTCGCTGCGTATCGTCTTTCTCAGCTTGTTTTTGGATATACTTTTGAAGTTGTTTGACGGTACGAGGGAGTTTACAAGCCATATTTTTTTTGTTTGATTTGTTGCTTGAATTGTGTGTTTGAAAGTGGGTATTTATATGATGAAAAGTAGTAAAGATTTAAAAAAAAAAAAAAAAAAAAAAAAAAAAAAACATTGAGCACAAACGGTCATTCTTTTTGGGTACATTGCATTGAATATACAAACGGTAAAAATGATATTGTGGAAGGTTTTTGCTTGTTTTAATCTCGATCGAGTTTTCAACCGATTGGCAAAATTTATGCTCCGACTGATATGCCAACCAACCATCACAGAGGCCTTGACCGATTTGCATATCGGTCGTCTTTGATGCTCGACCGAAATTTTATGGCCCTCCCAGCCTTATAGATGATTTCATTTCAACCGATCCTATCCACTAGCTACAGTTCCTTTTGGTCCCAATTTATATAGTACTACGTAATAGAGATACAAGCACGTCACTATTAGCCGAAAAATGAAAATAAGTCAAACACGTACATTACGTTGCATTTTATGTGTATGGCTATGACACATCTTGCTCATAATTATATAACATGCAGTCCCCAAAACTGCTAGTAAATTAAAAGCTTGTAATATGCAAGGCGCCTCGTTGTTTTCAGTGGCTTTAGGCAATAATAACAAAGATACTTTATTACACTTGTAATTTTTTTTTAAAAAAATGACATATAAAATTGAATTATATTACTCACATATGTTTAATATTATATATATTTATATGCAAAATTAATAAAAATGCGGCATCTTTTAAATAAAGACTTTATGCGACGGCACCTATTGCACACCCCTCCGAGTCCCTTCTTATTTATGATAAACATATATTGCTTAATTGATACTTGGCACGGCATCATAATACAGCCGAAGAAAAATATATAAAGAATCGAACAAAAAACAGTGTAATCGACACAATCTAGTGGTGATTGGTACCACAGCGGTTGATCATTGTTGACTAAGATAACGAATATATTTGCGGTTCACCACATATGTACGTTACATCATTAGCAAAGTCATATTTGTTACACTATGGTATTTGAGGTGACACTATCATTATATCAAATAGTTTTAGACGTAGACGACCATGATACAAATTAGAAAAGAGAAAATAATAATAATAAATAAAATAAAATAATAGCTTCTAAGTACTTCCAAGTTTTTCCGCCCGCTCGCGTACACAGAATACCACATAAAATAATAATAATAAATAAATAAAAACATTGATTAATATACACCATTTTTCCTATTGGTCCTAATATATTGATGGAAACACGTTTGTAAGAGCTCTGGGTGCAGTCGATGAGGACCCCCTCGCCGTCCGAGCTGGCAGCTCCAACGGCGAGCCGTTGCTCGCCGCCACACCGGATGAGGCTCGCCGTTGGCTATTTCGCCGTGGCCACGGCGAAGCAACTCGTCTGACAAATTGCAGGTTTACGTTTGGTTTGTTTGGTTTTATTGCAAAAATTCAACCGTTTAATTACAACGTTTTTTTTTTTTTTTTTTTTTTTTTTTTTTTTTTTTTTCACCCTTTTTTACAACTATAAATACAACCTTCTTCTTCCATTCTCTTCACTACATTCACAAATCTAAACTAAATATTTCTATACCTCTTCTCCTAATTAACAAAAAAATGTCTCAAAACCCGAACGAAGGAGGTTAGTTCACGAACCTCTTAACGTCAAACCAACGTCCATACGGGGGAGCCTCAAACTCTTCTAGTCCCTCGTCTCAAAGTCCAAACCCTTCACCGCCATACGGTTCACAACCATTAAATCCGAGTGACATTTACCGTAAGCAACAATTAGCCTTTCAACAAGGATTCACAAGTCAACAACAATTCAATTTATCGCCACAATTTTATAACCCGAATCAACCATCCACTTTTCCTCAATCACAACCGATACAACCGACACAACCAAATCAAGGTACTTTTAAAGTACCTAAGCCAAGATCATCGGCCAAAGGCCGAGGAAAAAAAACCAAAGCCCAAAGAGGAAAAAACGTCGTAAATTTGGACGCGGACGATGACGATGACGAAGACTTGGAAGAAGCTGCTAATACGCGTGCGCGAAAGTTGTGGTCGAAACAAGAAGAAAATATTCTTGCGGAAGCGTGGATAGAAGTTTCTCAAGACGAGGAGCTCGGAAATGACAAAGAGAATGAATTCTTTTGGAACGAAATTCATGCACTTTTCAACGAGCGGACTACTGAAGCCCCACGAACAAAAAACATGCTATCCGGTAAATGGACAAGGATCAATGCCGACTGCCAAAAATTCAACGCTATTTATAAACATTTAGAGCGTCGCAGTGGTGAAAATGAGCATGATCATGTCGAGAATGCCAAAACGAACTTCTCACTACGTTTTGGACAAAGGGGTTTCACTTTGCTTCACGTTTGGGAAATCCTGAAACGCTACCCGAAATGGGATGCTGAAGAACCTCTAGACATTACATGTCTTGAGGATATATTCGGGCCGGACAAACGACCTCGTCCCGAAAGAAGCAGCAGGCGACCCGGAAAGAAACAAAAGTCGACGGAAACGTCGAGTGCGGTGAGTTCCGGGGGGAGTCAAACGAGTACTTTTTCGGGACAATTATCCGAAAAGTATAATAAAGCGAAAGACGCTCAAACGGCTTGTTACGAGGCGCGGAGGAAGAGGGAGGAAAAGGCGTTCGAGAAAGAAGCTGCGTTGTTGGAGTGGCAGGATATGCAGATGCTAATGCTCGATCCAAACACGGTTACTGACCCGATTAGAGCCGAAGTAATTCGCAAGAGACAAGCACGAATAACTCAAAAATACCAAAATCTCGACCGCGAAGATGACGAATAAAATGTTTTACTTTTCCTATTAGTATCGTATGTTTTTTTTTCCGTATCGTTTTTTTTTTTCCATATTGTATGCGTGTTTTTTTTTCCTCGTATCGTATTTTTTTTCTTCCGTATTGTAACTTTTTATTTTATGAAATAAAATTAGTATGTTTTTTTATTTTTAAGTATTTGTGAAATTAATTTAATTTATTTAATGAAATGAATAAAAAAATAAGTGTGTAAGAGGTGGGGCCCGAATGGGGAAGTGGAGGTTTGTTGTTTGGTGAGGGGGGTTTGTTGTGGTTTGTTGAAGTTGGGGTGTTTTGGTGATGTGGCATGGTGGGGCCCGAATGGGGAGGCAAAACCTTGCCACTGCACCCAGAGCTCTAATATCTAAAAAACGAAATGACCAATTGGATTCTCTATTGTATGACTAATGGATCGTGTTCATAATTGTGTAACATGCATGCACTGTACGTACTCTATATATATAGCTAAAACTACTAGTAAAGGCTTTATAAGATAATTTCAACAATGGCATTGTTTTTTATGTACATCTTTTTGCTCTTTCCCATCCTATATCTCATCTACCTTCTTCCGAAAATTAACAAAAACCGATCAAGCAGACTCGCCCCGCCAGGCCCTCATGGACTACCCTTCATTGGAAACTTGCACCAAATTGATAGTTCAAGCCTGCATACTTCTCTACGGAACCTCTCTAAATCCTACGGTCCAATCTTATTTCTCCGCTTCGGTTTTATCCCATCTATTGTTGTTTCTTCGGCAAGTCTAGCAAAAGAAGTCTTGAAAACTCAAGATGTTATCTTTTGTAGTAGGCCATCATCGGTTTCCCAACGAAAGTTCTCATACAATGGTCTTGACGTGGTTTTCTCGCCCTATAATGATTATTGGAGAGACATGAGAAAGATTGTTACCATTCATCTATTAAGTTCTAAAAGGGTACAATCCTCTAGGTACATTCGTGAAGAAGAGGTCTTACATGCTATGAAGAAGATACACAACCTATCACTTTCTTCTAAGCATATAAACTTGACTGAAATTATGATAAATGTGACGAGTACTATTGTAATGAGAGTAGGTTTTGGCAAGAGGTATGAAGATGGACATGAACGTAGGGAGATTGTTCGACTTATTGGCGAACTTCAGTCGATGATAACAGATTTCTTTGTTGCGGATCTTTGGCCTGGTTTGCCTTTTGCTAGTTTGATTGATAGGTTAACAGGCAAGACGGATCGGCTTGACAAGTGCTTTCAAGATTTAGATTCGTTTTACCAAAGATTAATTGATGAACGCCTCGTCAATGATGAGAACACAAATTCTCATGATCAGGAAGACCAAGACATTATTGACATTTTAATTCAACTCAAGAAAGATCAAGTCTCGAATCCCATTGAGCTCACTAACAATCACATAAAAGCTATGCTTACGGTAATCACTATATGTTTTAGATCTCTTTATTTATCACTTTTTTTTAATCATTTCTTGTGGTGTGAGGACAAAATTGTCAACTAAAATATGTTTGTGATGTGCTTATTACCATGTTATCTTAGAGAAAAAGTCTAAAAATCAATCTCTAGCTTATTTGTCTTATTGTTTCCTATGCTATGCTTTTAGGATGTGCTCGTAGCTGGAACAGATGCTAGTGCGGCTACAGTGGTTTGGGCAATGACGGCCTTGATGAAGAACCCAAAAGTGATGAGAAAAGCACAAGAAGAAGTGAGAAACGTGGCTGGCAATAAAGGTGCAATAGATGAAAATGATCTCGCACAACTCATATATTTGAAGGCAATAGTCAGAGAGATAATGAGATTATACCCTCCAGCTCCTCTTCTCGTACCTCGAGAAACAAAGAAAGATACCATTTTACATGGCTATGAAATCAAGCAAAAAACACTGGTTCATATAAACGCATTTGCCATCGGAAGAGACCCTGAATCGTGGGAGAACCCCGAAGAGTTCTTACCAGAGAGGTTTTTGGGTAGCAATATTGACTTTAAAGGGAATGATTTCGAGTTGATCCCGTTTGGAGCTGGTCGAAGAATCTGTCCTGGAATTTCGTTGGGAGTTCTAATGGCTGAGCTCTTGCTTGCTAATCTTATATACTTGTTTGATTGGCAATTACCAGTCGGTATGAAGATCGAAGATATAGACTATGAGGCAAAGCCTGGGTTAACCATGCATAAGAAGAATGAGCTTTGTCTTTTAGCCCATGTTTACATGTAAATTGCTGTAACTAAAGTTGTTTAGGACTTTGCAACAACAGCGAAAATAATTAAATCTTTCATGATTTGCATCTGGTCAAAGTCAAACATTTTTTTTCCACATATTTGAGCACTCACCCTTATCGAAAGTCTTTACGAAAGAAGTCATCCAACTCTCGGGTTTTTTTCCAGCCATAGAGGCCAGGGGCGGACCTAGAATTTTAAAAAAGGTGTTGCGCAAAAAAAATCATAAGTACCAAAAAAAAAAAAAAATCAACGTTATATAAACTGTAAAAATTACAAACTAGTAAATAAAGTACCCGGTCTCTTATTATTGATCTCTTCGACGTTTTGAGCCTTGAAAGTGCTTTGTCACGTCTTCGTTTGTAACATTCGCAAATAATTCTATTTTTATGTTACAAATTAAAGCATCATTCATATAATTTTCACTCATTCTATTGCGGAGATTCGTCTTTAACAATTTCATTGCTGAAAAAACATCTTTCTACGATTGCGGTTGCCACAGATAAGACTAAAGAAAGCTTCAATAACTTATAAATCAAAGGAAAAGAAATATGTTTCTTTCGTGTCACCATCAACGTAGCAAGCTCGGTAATTCCTTTCAACTTCATAAAGTCTATATCATGAATCATTGTCTCATAGTAGAGGTCAAGTTCCCGCCCAAGAGAAAACCTATCCGCATCCATAAAATCATCTTGATAAAACGTAGTTAAAGTAAGTATCTTTGATGCATCAAACATTGTAAATGAATCACATGGACTCAAAACTGACATATTAATAATCAAGCCAGTGTTTATCTTACCAAATCGATCTCCAAACATCAATCTCAAAATAATGTCGATTCTTTATGCCAGCTACTCGGTTTTCTTTTAGTAACACAAATTTCGTCCATATTCAATACTACAATATCATGTTTTTCACAGAAAGAAGTTACTATCTTCATAAATGCATCAAACTCACTTGTTCTAAGTCTTACCAATGCTTGTTTTGTTCCTTTTATCATTGAAACCGCCTCTACAATATTTTGAACTCGTTTTTGAAGAGATCTCGACAATAAATCCGTGATTCCTAAAATGTGCTCCATCAAGTGGGAATAAAACGTAAACTCAAACTTTTTAAAATATGATAAAATACCAATTGCTTGATTTTGGTTCCGGCCATCAAGAGCTTCCCTTTCCACATATTTCAACACCTTAATAACCTCAGGAAACAAAGAAAACAATCTCACAATGGGCTATTTATTTCTCTACAATTATATTTTAGGCTAAATAAAAGGTGCACGACTAACTAAAGTTGCAAGATAAAAAACGAAAGTAGCAAAAAAAATACAGTGTTGCACATATGAAGAAATGACAGTTTTCGAAAAAAAATTACACTTCGTGACCAAAAAAAGGGTGTAGCCCGTGCCACACCTGGCACCAATGTGGGTCCGTCCATCATAGAGGCATGATTTGTGTATATTCTACCTCCCCGTACCTTGCTCCAACGAGATTATGTATTGTTGTTGTTAGCAAGTGAAACTACACTAGCTCAAACACGAATTTAACCTTATTATTATTATTATTATTATTATTATTATTATTATTATTATTATTATTATTATTATTATTATTATTTTTAGTTTAGTAGAATTTCCGACTCGACATTGCGAGCTAACGAATCTCAAACCGATTACACTTTTGGATAGCTTGGGGTCGGCGCTGTGAACCTCTGTGGTCACTAAAAGATTAATTTTTCTCTCTGTTAGATTCGAACCTCTGACTTTCGGTTTGAAAGACCGGTATTTAACCTCAATGTTCTTGTTGGAAAGAACGGCTACAATCCATTTGATTTGATAATTTAGTTAAGTATTAATGAGACTTATCATCAACCTAAAAAGCTCACAATAATAGCACTTTTTGTTGCAAGTTGATATAAGTTGATTTTTGCCTCAACTTATAAACCACCAAGTTACCATTTACCAACATGCCTTTAGGGTGCGTTTGGTTTGTAAAAGGGGTTAGAATCGGATTTGGATTTAGTAATGGTTGAAAGGAAAATAAGAGAGAGAAAATAAATGACGGTATAAAATGTTATGTTTTATGAAATGTAATTTGAAAAATATTTGGAATTTAATATTATTAAAAATGGATTAGTGGCTTTTATGTGGTGGAGAGATTTCTTATAAAAATTTTGTGATGGAAAATTAGTGGGCCTCGCAGGAATGTATGGAAACCAACCTTACTACCATGGTTTGAGTCTATGGGTGTGGTTTAATTGTTTATTTTTTAAAGTTGCAACCAAACATTCATAATAACTATCATTGTGATTCTTTTATTTTAAAACCCATGAAACAAACGCCACCTTAAACTTGTGGTCCCAATCAAGGTTTTCAAGATCGGGATTCTACTCAGAATCGTTTTCGTCTTTGCAAGATCGTGACGTAAGATCGGATCGGGATCTTAAGATCCTACTCTAATGTTATTTCTTAATAGTTTTTGTAATATTATATAAATCTACAAATTATTATACATTATAAACACAAAATATTATGAATATTTTATAGAAATATTGTCGTAAATTATTTATGATTATTAAATGTTTAAAAAGATTAACATGTTGTTGTTTGAATTCTACAAGAAAATAACCCATAAATTTATAGTTTTTTAGTTTGTAATCCGAGAAAAGTAAGATTAGATCGGATTAGATCTTAAGATCGTATGGTCAAGATCGAGTTCCTCTAAAATCTTAAGCTTGCAAAGATCCTATGTAGGATCCGGATCGTTTTTGCTTTGAAGTATCGTAAAATCGTAAAATTTTAAGATCCGGATCGAGATCCTAACAACTATGGTCCCAGTGATTTCTTAACCATAAATTGGTACGAGCTCCCCAATAATGGGAACATGTAAGAACTACCTAATTAGGGTTTTGTTAATATTAAAAGCTCTTATTAAAAGTTTCTTAAAAAAAAAGGAAAATGATGTTTGGTACGGCATTAAAAAATAGCCGCCCAAGAAAGAAAATTCAGAAAAATGAGAAAGAACAATAATGGCGGATAATCTAGTGGTGATTGCTACTACGACGGACGGCTGTTGACTTATATAAAAAGGAAATTACAAAGTGTTATATTATTAGGATTTTGCTACTTGTAGGGGTTTCAAATGGGTCAACCCGACCTGACCCGAACCCGATAAAGTCGTATAGGGTCGAGTTGATTCGGGTCCAATTTAGCTTATTGGGTTTATCGGATCAACCCAATAAACCCGATATTCTAATAGGGTCGGGTTAGGGTTTTAATTAGTTCGTTATCGGGTTGACCCGATAAACCAGATAAGCTACACAAAAATTATAAGTTTTTTAACTAAATCCCTTTTGACATAGTCTTTTATTTTAGTCACAATCCTTAACCAACAAGCCTGCTTCATATAAATATTACGAGTATAAACTACATCTTCGCATTTGGTTCTAGTGTCATGCAAATTTGGATCACTAGCTTAGACTTCTCAAATACATGACGAATGATATTACTTTATCTCAAGATAACGACTTTCGCTCGATATAATTTATAACGCGATTATTAGTTTCTTAATCTAGTATTTTCAATTCATCCATTATCAGTTAATTAATTACGTGTTGAGATTATCTATTTTAATTTTATACATTACGTTCACAAGTCTAACAAGTAAGAAATGTTCCTCTATTTCTAACTTTGAAACAGGTCATGGTGTAAGTTTATGTAAATACCGTATATTGAATGCATAATCGTTTGGTACATAATACAATATATAAGAGATACAATGGGCCAAATATCTAATGGGCCAAATACTAATCATACTAATCGTCTAACACTCCCCCGCAGTTTGAGCGGGAGGAGACCGAACACTCAAGCTGTCACGAAACTCATCAAACAAGGCAGACGGTAACCCCTTGGTAAATATATCAGCATACTGAAACCGAGAAGGAATATGTAGAACACGAACCTGATCAGTAGCAACCAAATTACGAACAAAATGAATATCAATCTCAATGTGCTTCGTCCGCTGATGCTGAACATGATTAGAGGACAAGTACACGGCACTCACATTATCACAATAAACAATAGTAGCTGAGGACAAAGGGGTATGAAGCTCACGAACTAAATTCCAAAGCCAACAGGTCTCAGCAACAGCATTGGCAACACCACGATACTCAACCTCAGCACTGGAAAGAGAAATCGTTGGCTAACGTTTAGAGGACCAGGACAGTAAGTTGTTGCCAAGAAAAACACAATAACAAGGGTTACAACCAACCATATGTGCACGCTCCAAAATCTCCATAGCATACTCACACTGTGACAAAAACAGGCCCGAAGAGTCACGCGTAACCGACACATCCAAAAAAATAGTTAAGAGCACCCAAATCAGTCATAGAGAACTCCTTATGTAAAGAAGCAATAATCGCTGTAATAAACTATCAAGAGAAGAAGTGAGCAGAATATCATCCACATATAGTAACAAAATGGCAGTATCATCACCCTGTCTGTAAATAAATAAAGAAGAGTTACAACGGCTTGGAGTAAACCCAACAGTAGTAATGTAAGCAGCAAACCGCTGAAATCATACCCGAGGTGCCTGCTTAAGACCATAAAGAGACCTCTGTAGTAGACATACATAATCCGAATGCTCTGGATCCCTAAAAGTGGGAGGTTGATGCATATAAACAGTTTCAGCTAAATCACCATGTAAAAAAGCATTCTTGACATCAAGCTGGTGAACAGGTCAATGTCGAGAAATAGCTAAGCTAAGCACTGTCCGAATGGTGCCCGACTTAACAACTGGACTAAAAAGTCTCATCAACATCAACTCCCTCAATCTGTGTGCTACCATTTGCAACAAGACGTGTCTTGTACCGACTAAGAGTGCCATCAGCTAAATATTTATGGCAAAATAACCACATACAACTAACAACATTAACACCCTCAGGCCAAGGTACATAAGTCCAAGTTTTATTCTTAATAAGTGCATTATACTCATCATACATAGCTTTACGCCAATTGGGATCATTAAAAGCATCCTTATATGACCTAGGTGAAGGAGAAACAGTAGACACATGACCAGCATACTTAGGATTAGGACGAGTAGTCTCGACACGAGAACGTGTGACCATGGGATGAGTAGATACAACAGGTTGAGGTGTAGGTTTAGGAACATGAACATTTTGTGAAGTGGGTGGAGGCGTTGGTGATAAAGGGGGCGTAGGTGGTGTAGGTGAGGCAAGTATGTTGATCGGTGTAGTTGGAGTTGGGTCTGAATTTGGACCAATCGGTGTGGTGTTGATAATGGTGGAAATGAGATAGGAAGGATCTTCCAAAAAGTCATATGAGGGAATGGGCTTGGATTGGTTGGATTGAAATTGAAAAACCGTTTCATCAAAGGTAACATGACAAGAGATGATAATTTTATTGGTGTTAAGATCAAGGCAACGATAGCCAAAATGATTGGCAGCGTGTCCTAGAAAGATAGCAGGTATGGCACGGGGTCCCAATTTATGGTTAGTATCGATATGTGGGTAACAAAGGCATCCAAAAACACAAAGAACACTATAATCAAGTGTAGTACCAAAAAGTCGGGTAAAGGGTATTTCATTATTAATGGCACGGGAAGGTAATATATTCAATAAATAAACATTCATATTAAGTGCCTCAGTCCAATAGTTTGGTGGTAAGTGTGCTTGAAACAATAAAGTGCGAATAAGGTTATTGATGGTACGAATCATGCGTTCTGATTTTCCATTTTGTTGAGAGGTGCGAGGGCAAGAAAATCTAAACTGGATGCCATAGGTGGAAAATAATTTATGAAAGGCCGTATTATCAAATTCACCACCATGATCACACTGAAACTAATTAATTTCACATTTAAATTGAGTACGAACATAACTATGAAACAACTGAAATTTAGACAAAACATCATATTTATTCATTAAAGGATAAACCCAAGCATACTAAGAATAATGATCCAAAAACAAAACATAATACTTGAAACCAGAAAGACTCGGAATTGGGGATGTCCACAAATCCGAGTGAACAATGTCAAAACAAGAAGTAACAGAACTAGATGAACTAACAAACGGAAGTATCACATGTTTGCCAAGCTGACAAGCATGGCAAAGAACGGGAAGCTTCTCCTTATTACAAGAAATGGAATCACTAGACACCGCAACACTTCATTCCTTGGATGTCCAAGTCGTTGATGCCACGTATACTGACTGGTAAGATACGCTTGAGGAATGAGAGAAGGCTTTGTAACAGGCTAGAGATCACTCGTGCTATCACAATGGAGGAGTACCCGTCGAGTTAGGAAGTCCGCCACAGAAAAACCAAAAGGATCAAACTCAATAGCGCAATAATTATCACGAACAAATTGACGCACATAAATTAGATTTTTTACAATATGTGGTGTAACTAAAACATTATTTAAACGTAAAGGACGAAAAGGAGTGGACAAAATAGTATGACCAAAGTTAGTGACGGGAATGAAACGCCCATCACCAACCACGACAGACGTATAAATGCACTCATTAAGAATATCACTAAGACAATGCACAGAATCATTAAGGTGAGAACTCGTACCTGTATCCATATTCCAGTTGCCAGCAGCCGGTTCCTGAAGAGTGGGAGTTGCAAAAGCATTTGGTAAAATAGTCGCCTGACTCGAACCTGGTTGACCCGACGCAAGGAGCTGAGCCAGGTTAAAAATTGAGCCAAGAACCGGACCTGCGCTGTGAACTGTCGAAGTTCCCTGCAGAACCCCAGGCGTCTGAACCCCCTGTGGAAGCAAACCATGAAACCCCTACTGCTAAACCGGACCTGCGCTATGAACTGGTGCAAAGTGAAACCCCGGCAGCTGAACCACCTGTGGAAGCAAAGTGTGAACCCCCTGCTGTTGACCCCCTTGTGAAAACATAGCTTGAACCCCCTGCTGCTGTGGACCAGTCAAAGTGTGAACCCCTTGCGGATTTATAGTGTACGTATGAGATCCCCAAGGTTGAAACAGAGGTGGGCTTTGAAACAATTGGGCCTGTTGGGTATAGGGATACGTTGGCTGAGCCGTAGCAAGATAAGCAGCAGGACTAGCAACAGTAGGTTTCTCTGTGTGAAACCCCAATTTAACCAACAAGATATGCAAAATGTCCATAGCGGAGGATGTAAAACCCGACAAAGTAGAGGTTGAACCGGAACTACGAGGTAGTAATGTAGACTTGCCATGAAACCTACCGTTATTAGAAGAACACCGAGCATTATTATTCGCCAATAAGACCATAGGAGAAGCAGATGTAGCATCCACAAGCGGGTCTGGACCTTTAGATTTCATATGCATCTTTTGTGTGGTCAACAAAGAACGAACCGTCTGAGATCGGGAAAGGGTTCCCTACTAGCAATAACGGTAGAAATCACATCATACGTGGTTGGCAAGCCTTCAAGTGCAAACGTAACATGCGTGTAACTGATCTAAAACATAGAGTTACTAATGGAAGTAACTAATCTAATGCATCCTTTCTTTATGTCATTTTCTAATGATTATAGTTTTATAAACCAAAGTATAAACCATTGGAAGTATAAACCAAAGTATAGTTTTCTTTTGTTAAATGTGTTTTATTTTTAACAATCTAAGGATATCGATTTATTGTATGTAACAAACATTAAATCCTTAAACAAAATTGAATCATAATGTGACAATATACACAACACACGTACCGTAGAATAACATAATGATACTCTATTGTTTATATATAAGTTCTTCATAGATTATACGTTTGTTTTTTTTACTCTTTTTCTTCACAATAAAGTATTCATATTTTTTTTACCGTTATTAAGAACATGACCTTATTTTTCGTTCTAACATTATATTCGTTTAACGTTTTCAATTGTATTAAATATTTTACTACTTCTTTTATTTTATTTTAAATTCTTAGAGCTAGTTTGTCTATCGAGCGGGCTTTTAGGCTAGTTGTATGCTCTGTAATAAGTTTGTAACACATACAACTTGAAGATAGTTAATATTAGTGTAATATCCCGTAAATTTCCCCTTAATTTTAAATAATTAATGAAGGGTAATCTAAAAACACAACTTAATTAACCATTTTTACGGGCCAAATTTTCGCGTTTTATTCAACTATATTCCAAACACAACTCACAACCCCCCTCATCATCACCCTACTGGGCCTCGACCCAATACCTCAACAAACTAAACGGACCCTTAATTTTTCTTTCTTTCTTTTCTTTGGGCCCAGTCCACGAATCAAGCCCAACTGTGAAACGTAAGCCTAAAACCCCTATATAAAATTTTCGGTATAACTCTCCCAACACTCATTTACTTTGGCAAATTTATTCACAAATTTCCTAAACAACGTAATTATGCTTTTACACCACTTGGTTGACCTCCCAGCTAAGATTCAAACGTGACAAATCATTCTTCATAACTTGCACCTTTACCAGTTTAAAATCATCAAAGTATGGGTCGAAAGTCATTTTAGCAACTTTATTAAAAACCCCATGTTTCGAGTTAAAACTCATTCGGTTGACTCTCAAGCCAAACCAAACGATTTCACAACAAATATTCACACATTTTTAATGAATCTTTGACTCCCTAACACACATAAACTAGACCAAAACAAACTAACATAATTACTCTTTTTGTTTTCTTCTTCTCGGCTCAAACACCACAAGGACGATTCTATGCTAACTTTCATCATCACATTGACCAAAAACCTTGATCATCTCAACCTCTTTAACCACGTTTTCTTTAAAAGGAATTGAACTTCAAGTCACACCAAACTAGTAGCAAACAAGGAACCATGATTTCTTTTGTTTCTTCTCTTTTGGTCGAAAGCTACACAAGGACGAAACCATGCTCCAACTATCCTATTTAACTTAGAAGGAATCATGAACACACATTGACCACGCTTTAAAAGGAATGGATCTTCCTAATAGGTCAATACCAACTCAACGCAAACCATGGAGATTTTGTATTCTTTCCGTTTAGAAAATTACACAAGGACGAATGATTCTACCACCTTTCATCAAAACCATTTGTCTTCTACCTTCTTGTCTTCCCGAACCTCTACTGCCAACATCACCAATACCCCAAGCAAACTATATTTGTTGGTCAATATAGTACATAAACTTGAGTACACAACTAGCCTATATAAGCCTTTACACCCTCCCTCATTCATACGTACATGCAACTTCCCATTTTTCTTTTCACACTTCAAGGCCCTTTGTTTTTCTTTGTTGGTTATGTACGAGAGGAATGAACCCAACAAGAACAAGACAAGCAAGAGATGATAAGAAGCCATGATGACTCTTACACACTCCAAATGCCATGTGCTTGACTTTCATCTCAACCCATTTGTCTCGTTCTTTTTGTCCTCCTAGAATTCTTGCTGCAAACTCTACCAACCCAAGTTGACTAACTGTGAAAATGGAGCTCTCTTCCTCTATAAATACCATGCAAGCCTCCACTCTTACCTCTCCTTTCATATATACCCACATTCATAAAATTCTCACCTTCAAAATATTCTAATTCCCCTGTTGCACCTTCTGAGTTTGAATAACATTGGTAAAACTATGAGAGTTTTAGTCGTGACCTATGATATCAAGGCCATGCTCTCGTTTCCTTGATGAGTCGCGAAACAAGTGATGATAATCCCCCCTCTCGATCAACAGTCTCTAGCGTACGCAGGGACGGAGCCAGAAAGAAATATGACCGGGTGCACAAATTTTTTTGAACGGTAATATAATAGAGTTAAAAAGTGGATTAAAACGAAGATTTCATTAAAACGATAAATAAATGAATATATTACCTTCTAATTAGTGATTCTACGATCTTTCGTAGCAAAAAAAAAAAAACACACTTACATACAACCTCATTTTTAACATTAATAAGTTCTTCTTTCTCTATAGCACAAGTTAAAGCGCCGTTAAAATAATCATCACCCATCCGATTAAGCAAATCAGTTTTAATGAGCTTCATTTAAGAAAAACATCTTTCAACCGTAGCGGTAGCAATAGGCAAGACTAAAGCTAATTTCAATTAAGCACTACTTTTAATATATATTGTAACTACGATGATGACGTATAGTCCATATTCGGGTCACGAACCCGATTAATGAACATTACTAATGCCCAAGCCCACCACGAGTGGGCTATCATAACAATGGATTGGGCCACCATGCTAGCGGTTTGGGCTCACGAAAGCCCAAACCCAAATAAAGTATTTATGGTCTAGATAAGGATCTCTTATTTATGGGATAAAGATCCGTAGACCGGATAGGCATTATACGCCGAAGAGTAAGGAACACGTATCCAATAAAGATTTCGTGCCTATATAAAGAATATCATAACTCTCGTTAAAGGTACGATTTACAACCCTAACTCTTCTATACAACCCTAAAACCGATTACTTACTCTCACGCCGGAGGATAATCGTGGGAGACAATCCCACGATAAGCCTAACGGTGTTTGTTTGCTTTCTTAGTGCGCAGGTCTCAAGCATTAAGATCTGATTGGTATGAGAACAGGAACCCAAATAAGGAACGCCCAACTTTTGTATCAACAAGTGGCGCCATCCGTGGGACCCTACACTAAGAACTAGAATGACGAAACATAAAAACTCAAGCCAGCGGACTCCACAGTTGGAAAAAACACATGGTGACCCCCAGAGGAGGAACTATCAAGATTCGACCTCTAGGCGGGCCTCTGGAACAACCAATCCGCCTGGTCACCAAGAATCGGGCCCAACTCTAATTCTCCCAATGGTAGAATTGCCCATAGGGACTACTCAGACCACCACGGTGGTTCCAAGCACTGAAGAACTTCAGTGCACTCTCTTCACTACTCCCCATCAAACGGCACCCATTGTGGACAACACTGTGCCGCCAGGCGCGCCCAATCGAGATAGGGGACCTCATGTGGAAGCAGATATCCTTGCGCTGGAAGAGGACGCACCTGAGTTAACGTTAAGTAATTTTGTATCTCAAAATTACAAAACTTTAACCAACCTTATGCAAGAGGAGGCAAGGAGAAGGTCAAGTTAGAGCCTGCAAGCCCGACTTAACTTAACCCCAGAATACGAAACATCCCCATCGCGCTACCAGAAGGAGGGGCGCGAAAACAATGAGAGGCGTACCAATGTCCACGCTAGACTTGGTACAACATCTGATTCACAATACTCGAAGGAATATGAGGACAATGAGAGGCGTACCAATGTCCACGCTAGACTTGGTAATCGCAGGATGCAAGATAGACTTGGACGGCAACGCTCACCGAGTGAGAGCTCTTCAAGGTCTGGAAGCAGAAGAATTCATGATAGACTGGGGAGACGAATTTCCCCAAGTGAAAGCCCCTCAAGCTCGAACTCTGAGGAAAAACGGCGCAAGAGCCGCAAAAGGGGGAACTCTCTCTCAAGTGACTCCTCGGACAACGAGGACAAAGAGACAGGACACTGGAAGTCCAGAGGAAGACATCGCGAGGAAGAAGATGTAGATATATCTCTTCTTTGGCGCCGCCAAAAGGTTGACGCATTCACGCGATGCATCAACGATTATTCGGATAACAAGAGAAGGCGCATGCCCGCCAATGTTAAGACATATGATAGAACCGGTGATCCTGATGACCACCTAAAAATTTTTGAATCAGCTGCCACTATCGAAAATTGGCCACAACCTGTGTGGTACCACATGTTTAACTCCACGTTAGTAGGGAATGCACAAACTTGGTTTAGCAAGCTTCCACGAAGAAGCATAAACGGGTTTGAAGAGTTTCGAAGAGCATTCCGTTTGAACTTCACTCAAAGAAAGAAGTGCGCCAAAAACCCTGTTGAACTAGCCAGAGTAAAACAGCGCCAAGGGGAATCCACGAGCTCTTATATGGAGCGCTACAAGGATGAATGTATACAAGTCAAGGCGTGCCTCGAAGTGCTAAAGATCTCAGGGTTCATGAATTGGATCAATAACCCAGAGCTAATAAGGAAATTGAATGATAAAGTACCCCAAACCTTTGATGAACTGACGAAGCGCACTAGATC
This sequence comes from Artemisia argyi, assembly GCA_030686995.1. Lineage (NCBI taxonomy): Eukaryota > Viridiplantae > Streptophyta > Magnoliopsida > Asterales > Asteraceae > Artemisia > Artemisia argyi. The sequence goes on from CM060691.1 coordinate 32,233,667, forward strand.
CTTTATCCAAGAGGAAGCAGCTGCTGGGGATAGCGAAAAAGGTTACTCAACCTATAGGCCACAAGAACAGCCTAGGAAACAATCCAACGACCAGAATAGCAGCCGCAGCAGGAATTACCGCAATCAAGGTAGTGGACGGGATAACGACAAATACACTCCACTCACGAAGACCCCAAGGGAGATATTCAAGACAGAAGGAGCAAACTTCCCAAAACCCCCACCAATGCGCACCCCAGAAGATACGCGCGTAGGAGGCGAATACTGCGAATACCATGGACAGAAGGGTCACACTACCAACGAATGTGTCCAGTTGCGCAATTGACAAATTAGTGAAAGAAGGAAAAATGGATCACCTCGTTAAGAACATCAAAGAGGGGAAAGATAGACTGAAGAATGGGGGCAAAAAAGAGACACCCAAAAACAAGGCGAACACAATCTACATGATATAATCATGGCAGCGAAAGACAAAACAAAAAATCAGCCAAAAGTTTTCCCATGGGAGCGAAATCTCTTTCCTCACTCTGACTGCTGACAACGCAGTAGTGGAACCGCTCATTATTGAAATACACACGGGGGGTCACGATATCCACTGCATGTATGTTGATGGAGGAGCATCCGCAAATATTATGTACGAGCATTGTTTCAAGAGGCTGCAACCTGAGATACGGAGTTAGTTAATTCCGGCCATGACGTCGCTTACTGGCTTCAGAGGAGAAAAGATATGGCCCATGGGGCAACTACGCATACTCGTGGTCATTGGTAATGAGCAACATTCTACAGCAGCCTGGATGAATTTTATGGTAATCAGGTCTCCTTCGCCATACAATGGCATTATTGGAAGACCAGGAATATCAGTAATGCGCGCGGTACCATCCACAGCACACGGGATGCTCAAATATTCCCAGTAGAAGGAGGTATTGTTACCCTCTACAACGCCACTGTATTACCTAAGGATTGCAACACAGTGACAAATGAGACCCAGTGCGCCCAGAGCAGCACACAGCAAAAGTGGCAAACCTAAAGGTCGCAATTCACCCTGATTATCCAGATCAAGAGATATCAATTGGAGGGTCGCTGTCTGACAAAGGCAGAGCGGCTGTGTGCGCACTCTTGCAAAAGAACCTAGATATCTTTGCGTGGGAACCAAAGCACATGAATGGAGTACCGCGATCTATCACAGAGCACAAACTACAAATCTGACAAGGATATCCTCAAATACGGCAGAAAAAGCGTGGCCAAACCCCAGACCGTGCAAAAGCCATCCTAGAGGAAGTGCACAAGCTTGTAGACGCAGGCATCATGCGGGAGGTCTATTACCACGACTGGATTTCTAATCCAGTGATGGAAAAAAAGAGCGATGGCAGTTGGAGAATGTGCGTGGACTTCACTGATCTTAACAAAGCATATCCACAAGACTGTTATCCGCTACCAGAGATAGATTGGAAGGTAGAGTCTTTGTGTGGATACCCCTTTAAATGCTTCTTAGACGCATACAAAGGGTATCACCAAATTCAGATGGCTAAGGAAGACAACGAAAAAATAGCCTTCCACACAAGTCAAGGGGTCTATTGTTATACAAAAATGCCCTTTGGCCTAAAGAACGCAGGAGCAACATACCAGTGGTTGGTAGACAACGCGTTTGAGAAGCAAGTAGGCCGCAACTTGGAGGTTTATGTTGATGACCTTGTCATAAAGAGCCATACTGAAGAAGAACTGGTGCGCGACATTGAGGAAACATTCAAAACATTGGGAAGGATCAACATGAAGTTAAATCCCAAGAAGTGTACTTTTGGTGCTACAGAAGGCATGTTTCTTGGGTATTTGATAGAACTTGATGGCATTGAGCCCTGCCCAGAGAAAACAAAAGCTGTCATCGAACTTCCTTCACCACGCACGCTGAAAGAAGTCCAGTCATTAAACGGAAAATTAGCTAGGCTAAATCGATTTTTGTCTAAATCAGCAGACAAGTCACTCCCTCTCTTTAAGGCACTCACGAAGTGCACAAAAAAGGGAGACTTTTGGTGGACCGCGGAAGTAGAAGAAGCTTTTCAATAGCTCAAGCAACATCTAGCAGCACTTCCCAAGCTTGTTGCACCCCGACCAGAGGAAGAATTGATCATGTACTTATCTGCAACTCATGGAGCAGTCAGCGCGGTGCTATTGACAGATAGGAACTCCGTTCAAACACCAATATACTTTGTAAGCAAAGCACTTAAGATGACGTATAGTCCATATTCGGGTCACGAACCCGATTAATGAACATTACTAATGCCCAAGCCCACCACGAGTGGGCTATCATAACAATGAATTGGGCCACCATGCTAGCGGTTTGGGCTCACGAAAGCCCAAACCCAAATAAAGTATTTATGGTCTAAATAAGGATCTCTTATTTATGGGATAAAGATCCGTAGACCGGATAGGCATTATACGTCGAAGAGTAAGGAACATGTATCCAATAAGGATTTCGTGCCTATATAAAGAATATCATAACTCTCGTTAAAGGTACGATTTACAACCCTAACTCTTCTATACAACCCTAAAACCGATTACTTACTCTCATGCCGAAGGATAATCGTGGGAGACATTCCCACGATAAGCCTAACGGTGTTTGTTAGCTTTCTTAGTGCGCAGGTCTCAAGCATTAAGATCTGATTGGTACAAGAACAGGAACCCAAATAAGGAACGCCCAACTTTTGTATCAACATACGACAACAATAAAAATGCCCTACGACAACACAATTGGGGTACTATTCATATTCTAATATATTGTTGACTATCACTTAAACTTATTATTCCTATTTGTCTTAATAGAAATTGCATAGTTATTCATTTATTCTTATTGCCCTAAACCCTTATTGATGATGATAGACTATTCGGAACCAACAAATTAGTCAAGATTTCATACAACCAATCAAAACATAAAAACTTTAAAAGACATAATAAACAAATGAAAGGTATATGTTACGACTTGCGAACCTGATTCATCTTTGTGGTGTTGGTTCAATTTTGGATTTTGTAAATTGTTAGGATGATGAATAAACTTGTTCCATTAATAAACCTATTTCATTTTTGGGCTTTTGTGTTTTAATTTATTAAACTTGTTTCATCTTTCGGATTTTACAAAATTTTATATTATTTTTTATTTGTAAGTATACGAACTTTATAATACTAGAGACACATTTTAATGCATCGGGTGCATTTAAGATACATTTAAGAAAAATGGATAATTTTTTCAAAAATTAACACTATATCGAAAAAATCCACGGGGTGCACGTGCACCCGCGGGCACCCTCCTGTCTCCGTCCCTGAGCGTACGTTCTTCCCACCATTCTTGGTGTAGTAAGTCTTCCTCTTATCGTATTTTTTCATTCTCATATTATGATTTCATGCGAACCATAACTAGCTTGCATGCTATTCCTCATTCTATCGTAAATCATTTTAGTTTCAAATCGTGACATCTAATCTTGACGTGGCAATGCTTGGAGAAATATGAAAATAAATAAACTATATGCTAACGAGAAATAAACTTTTGAATCGATCAACAAACACTTGAACGTAAACCAAACTCGCAAACTAATGTTTGAAGTACCTCTCATTCGACTAACTCTCGACCCACTGTTTATTTGATTTCAAAACATGTACTAGTTTTGTGAAGAGTTAAAACAAGTCTCCCATGCACTATATACCACACGTACACATACATATACACTATATACATGCGACTCGACATACTGGTGTGGGAAGTTAAAACAAAATCAAAACAGTCACGACTCCCTTAAATACGATTAAAGTGAACGTTATAACCAAAGAGACCCTTGGCTCTTCTGGTTGGGATGCTCGACTTTGAGCGAGGGGGTTCCAAGTTCGAACCCTGCCTAAGGCAGTTTTTAATCTTTTGTTATTACAACTTTCACACCTTGACAAGTTCAGCCCCTCCAATTCCACTCACTTGCCTCACTCCTTAAGAACTTTATAAGTTTTAAAAACTAATATTTATTCTTACACTCTCAACCCCTCAATTTGGAAACATTTTTCATTTTCTTAAAAACTTTTATAAGTTTGTAAATATATTTATTTTGGGCTGAAAATGTAATCATTTAACTATTGGGGTTAAAAGAGTAATTTTTGTATAACTTAAAGGTTTAACACCTTGACAAGTTCAGCCCCTCCAATTCCACTCACTTGCCTCACTCCTTAAGAACTTTATAAGTTGTAAAAACTAATATTTATTCTTACACTCTCAACCCCTCAAATTGGAAACATTTTTCATTTTCTTAAAAACTTTTATAAGTTTGTAAATATATTTATTTTGGGCTGAAAATGTAATCATTTAACTATTGGGGTTAAAAGAGTAACTTTTGTATAACTTAAAGGTTTACATAAAAACTTAATTACGTTTTGACAAGTAATATTTTACGACTATATTACAATAACATATATCGAAAGCTACATTTTGAGACTATAATGAATATATATATATATATATATATATATATATATATATATATATATATATATATATATATATATATATATATATATAAATGACTTGACGTTATTATTATTTAACTTGAATACATATCGATAACGATTACTCTTACAAAAGCTCTTTCAATCATTTAAATAGAAAGGACTCTACAATTACCACAAGTTACTAGCAACAAACTTTTGATAAATTACACATGTTACTAGTCATAACAAGGAACATAAACATTAACGACACTTTATACATAAAGACAAGTTACATAATATATAACTTTGTTCTTGAACTTCAAGCGTTTTGCCACGCAAGCCACCTCTGCCACAAAACCAATTGTCATCCGACATTGTTTCAAATCACAATTCTAGATAAGTCAAACTTATCTCAAACTTCCATATTATTCAGGCTATCTATTGGAGTCATTCCCATTCTGCGTTTGACATTACTTTACTCCGTCTACCATTCCACCAAGGTGAGTCATAGCCCCTCTCTTACTCTTTTACTTGTTTTATAAACATTTTGGGGGAGATACATGCTCAACTACATGTTTTATACTTTTACAAGTACTCTTATCTATTTACAAATTACTGTGAGTTCCATAGCCCCCATCATTTTACCTATTTTGAATCACTTTCGGGGGAGATACATGCTTGTTTTACATATAAACTTTACTAGTTTACTTCAAACCTTATACTCAGTTGATAAACCACTCTACTTGTTATTGAAACATAACACTTGCTTTTACTTACAAAGGAACTATAAACCTTTACTAACTACTATGAATTTACGAATCCAATTTTATACGCTTTTATAGCTCACGGAGAGCTACCCACTATAAACATGATCACAAGCGATTTTCAACTGTATGTTATACCCGATTCTCTATTGCCTAAGTTTACCCCTTATTGCCATGTTTGAAGTCCCTCACATCATGCACCTTAATCACTTGCGAGTGAACGTAAATAGTTGTGGATAGATCTATTTGGGACTGACAATACACGTTTGGTTTAGCTAGGATGAGCGACCAAGCGCACTTTATTTAAACATACTTATAGGTTATTGGCAAATACCTATCCTAAGGGCACACTGTTATACATCATACTTGATGTCTGTCAATCGTTAAGTGTCATGAGGCTTAGAGCAATAGACTAATATTGTAGTCATGATACAGTATTGCCATCCTTTTAATAATATTTGTATTCGTTACAAATATTATCTAAACTTAGAACTTGTGATTACTAAGAAAATCACCACGTGGCAAACCATAACTATTTTGTGTTGACCCAGTTAGGGCAACCAAACCAACTACGGATATATAACAACTTAACCCACCACTTGATAACAAACCAACTATGGGTGTATTATCTTGTAACCCACTACATATTTTATTAATAATTGTATTTAGTACAATTATTACCTAAACTTTGATTTTGAGAATCAACCGTTTAAAACTGCAAACTTTATGGAACTATCCATACCTTAATTTTGAAAATCAACTGTTTTTAAGTAGAAACACCATGGAATTACTCACTCTTTGATTTTGATAATCAACTGTTTCTCTATGGATATACTCACAAAATCAACCGTTATTTACAAACACTATGGACTCACTAAACTCTTTGATTTTGGAAAATAAAATATTTTACTTATAAACTCTATGAACTCATCAACTTTTGTATTGACGCTTTTAACATGTATTTATCTCAGGTCAATAATGAGCAAGGATGGCACGGAAGAGCACGGATACATATAAAGGCTATAAATTTTACTATCATTCGAAAACTCATTTCTTAAAACTTTGAAAACCAATGGGACCTCATTTTGAAAACTCAAACTATTGGGACCTCATTTTACAAACTCTGATTTTTATAAATTTCGAATGATAAATCTTTTAAAGCGACTAAATTGGTGATTGTTTTCTACTATTAAACTGTTGTGCAATGAAGTAACACCAATCTAAATTCCGCTGCATATTTTGAAAATTGGGGGTGTTACAATTAAGGCCATTAACAGATCAATAAAAGTAAGAAATTATTGAGGAGGCTAAAAGGGTGTTTACTTTTCTTTTAGTTGGAAGAATAGTAGGCCAAAACCCCTGCTCTCTCTTAATTGAGAGACTCACTAAAGCTTCACTCTCACATATAAAATGCTAATTAAGACTTTTATATCTAATCACTTAATTACCAATGGGCTTGTGGTCCACTGGGCATGTCTTATTCAGTTAAGCGTGCCTAGTGGAGAGTAGTACCGGTTTGGGTGACCAAACCGGGAAGTCCTTCCTTGTGGACCACTGCCCTGTCGGTACGATTTCAAAGCCCTTCAATGAAGGTTTCAACCCACAAGGGTTCGAATCTGGAGAAGGCAGGGTTTACTTCAATTTAAGTGTCGTGCCTTCGGGCGGCTTAAGTTGAAGGTTTTTCCCCCATCGGGTTTCAAATTGGACTTGGATTTCCCCAATGAAAGTCAATTTTCAACAAAAAAAAAAAAAAAAAAAAAAAAAAAATCTAATCACTTAATTTAGTAAATACCTTTAATACACTGCTGACATCTTTTGAATGCACTGATTGACCATTACTCTACTAGTATTTTATAATACAAAATATGACGAGTGAAGAAAAATTGAGGGCTTATTTTAATTTCTTTATTTTAAGTGGTACGAGTATTAAAATTTTGTGGCAATATATTATAGAGATCCTCTAATGTTGATCATTTATGTTTGGTCATTTTGAACTAATAAAATAAAAATAAACAAAATAGTGTGAGTATTTTTTAATATAATATAAGACATTTTATTTACTCAATCTGACAATATATTAACATAAGAGGAATGTGAAAGAGTTGAACATAGAGATGATGTCAATCATATTTAAACTAGTATTTAAATTTTTCGTGAAAAAATAGCCACCTCACGTCATATATAATAACAATTTTCTCACCTAAAACCCAACAAACGCTTAAAATTATTATATCTTTCTCTATGCCTAGTCTTCGTCTCTGGAAAAAATTATTATATGTTCATTTTTATTTTTATTTTTTATTTTATTATTATTATTATTATTTTTTCATAGCAACGAAGATATGGATATGGAGTCTAATGGATTCGAACACTTAAAATCCACTACTTGGGGTACGTTACTTAACTTGTTGCCTTCGTGCATCAGTAGCAAGACATATATTAAGTTAAACTATACATGCTTGCAACATTTAACAGGATAAATAACTGCTCATTACAAAAAATTACATACCTCGTTTTGTTTAGCATATTTTAAAGTTTCATGAACACCCCTTACTCCCCTTAGTATAAGGATTGTTACTGTAATATTCATTTCTACTTTCAATAATTAAACACCTTCATACTATTAAATAATATAATTAGTAGCAAACTACTTACATAGATTATCTATTTATCTTTATTTAACAAATATGTAAACAATTTCAAATTTTTATTTAGTAAAAAGTTTGCCATTAGAAAGGATATTAAATTAGCAAATATGGTTCTAGTCTGCATCAACATAGACCGTAAAAGTGCGAATCACCATTTTTTTTTTATATACGACGTATAAAAAGAATACTTTGTAATCTATACTACATTATAAAATATTTGAGACTTCTTATAAAAGGAAGTCTTAAAATTGTAAGACAAAAAACATTACTGTACTACAAAAGAAAAATTAGAAATTAATGTAAAACTTGAAATTTTAAGTCTAATTTAAACCATATAGTAAACTCTTCAAATAATGATATTTTTTAATATCATTAAAAAAAGCTTACTAAACTTATAACCACCAATTTAATACTAAATTTTGAAAAATAAAAGTGCTAACTATTTACACTATTATTAATTTAGACGTTCTACTTTTGAAAAACATATATCTACTACGTTATAAAGTATTTTAATACATGCTAAATAAGGAAGGTTTAAAATGAAAAATATTTGCTCGCCACAAAAATAGTCACCGGGTACCCGCCGCTGCGTTGCGCAGGTACACTTCTAGTTAAACTTATTGGTAAATATAATCATGAACCCTCTTTTCTTTTTTCCTTTTTTCTTTTTTTTTTTACTTTTTTTTTAATCTTCAAACAATTTTATAAACTAAAAAGGGAATAAAAACCGCAACGGAGTGCGGCATGTAATAACCTATCTAACATGCATTGGAGTCAATATATCCAGAACTACTAGTATGTTCATAGAATGTTTTAGATAATGGCAATGACTTTTCTCTACATCCTTTTGTTGTTTCCCATCCTCTACATTCTTTCCAAAATCATCAAAAATAAATCAAGATTCAATCCACCAGGCCCTCTAGGACTTCCCTTCATTGGAAATTTGCACCAAATTGATAGTTCAAGCCTCCATACTTATTTATGGAACCTCTCTAAATCTTACGGTCCAATCGTATTTCTCCGCTACGGTTCCATCCCATCTATTGTTGTTTCTTCGGCAAGTCTAGCGAAAGAAGTCTATAAAACTCAAGATGTTATCTTTTGTAATAGGCCATCATCGGTTTCCCAACGAAAGTTCTCATACAATGGTCTTGACGTGGTTTTCTCGCCCTATAATGATTATTGGAGAGACATGAGAAAGATTGTTGCCATCCATCTATTAAGTCCTAAAAGTGTACAATCATCTAGGTACATCCGTGAAGATGAGGTCTCACATGCTATGAAGAAGATACACAAACTAGCAAGTTCTTCTAAGCATATAAACTTGACTGAAATTATGATAAATGCGACGAGTACGATTGTAATGAGAGTAGGTTTTGGCAAGAGGTATGAAGATGGACATGAACGTAGGGAGATTGTTAGACTCCTTGGCGAACTTCAGTCGATGATAACAGAATTCTTTGTTGCCGATCTTTGGCCTAGTTTGCCTTTTGCTAGTTTGATTGATAGGTTAACGGGCAAGACGGATCGGCTTGAGAAGTGCTTTCAAGATTTAGATTCGTTTTACCAAAGTTTAATTGATGAACGCCTCGTCAACGATGAGAACACAAATTCTCATGATCAGGATGACCAAGACATTATTGACATCTTAATTCAACTCAAGAAAGATCAAGTCTCGGATCCCATTGAGCTCACTAACAATCACATAAAAGCTATGCTCACGGTAATCACTATATATGCTCTAGATCTCTATATTTATCACTTTTTTGTCATTTCTTATGATGTGAGGACAAAATTGTCGGCTAAAATGTGTTGGTGATGCGCTTATTACCATGCATGTTTTCTTAGAGAAAAAGTCTAAAAATAATCTCTAGCTAATCTATCTTATTGTTTCCTATGCTATGCTTTTAGGATGTGCTCGTAGCCGGAACAGATGCTAGTGCGGCTACAGTGGTTTGGGCAATGACGGCCTTAATGAAGAACCCAAAAGTGATGAGAAAAGCACAAGAAGAAGTGAGAAATGTGGCTGGCAAGAAAGGTGCAATAGATGAAAATGCTCTTGCACAACTTATACATTTGAAGGCAATAGTCAAAGAGACAATGAGATTATACCCTCCAGCTCCTCTTCTCGTACCTCGAGAAACAAAGAAAGATACCATTTTACATGGCTATAAAATCAAGCAAAAAACACTGGTTCATGTAAACGCATTTGCTATCGGAAGAGACCCTAAATCGTGGGAGAACCCCGAAGAGTTCTTCCCAGAGAGGTTTTTGGGTAGCGATATTGACTTTAAAGGGAATGATTTCGAGTTGATCCCGTTTGGAGCTGGTCGAAGGATCTGTCCTGGAATTTCGTTGGGAGTTCTAATGGCTGAACTCTTGCTTGCTAATCTTTTATACTTGTTTGATTGGAAATTACCAGTTGGTATGAAGATCGAAGATATAGACTATGAGGCTAAGCCTGGGTTTACCATGCATAAGAAGAATGAGCTTTGTCTATTAGCCCAGGTTTACTTGTAAAATGCTTTTTTTTAAGTGTTTACCTTTGCAACGAAAAAAGTAAATATAAGAATAATTGATGATTTGCAAGCAACGTATGCATATGATCATAGCAAGTCTATCTATGCTTCATCTAAATCAACAAATTATCAACACGACTTGCTCCTAACTCCTTAACTACGGAATTACGAGTCCTCCATCTAAATGGTCCAGGGTAATTGAGCCTTAAAAATGAAGACCTTTAATAGCTATAGGTTTGATAAATAGACTTGTATGTATATTCTAATAAACAAATAAAAAGTCTCATTATTGAAAAATATAATAAAGTTCGAAACTATGTTAGATGAGCTGATAATATGTTAGTTAGTACTTATTAGTTAAATAATTTTTATCAAACATAGATGTGATATTAGAAAAGCTGGAGGGGTGTATCGTGTATATACATCATATAAAATCCAAGATAGCAATATACAGAGGTCAGCAAGGTATCCAACATTTTTTTTTTTCCATTAACCGGCGTTTGGGTTAACTTTTTTCAGTAAATAAGCCACTTTTTTACCCAAATACTTTTTAGTTTATTACTAACTTATTTGAGCTTCATAAGTCTTTTTATGAAAGCCAAGCCTTTCTATAAACACTTAAACAAGCTAGGCAGAGGATCATCTAAAAAGTAAGAATATTTTAAAAAGCCTAAAAATTGTTATTAACCGTTGAATTAAAATAACTTTTAGGTCAACAAAAGGATGCTTGTTTTTTAAACAGGGGCATCATTGTCATTTGCTGGTAAAATATCTTCATATCTCTTATAATCAATCAAACATATCGTGAGTCCTAAGATTCTCTCCTACCTAATTTGACTTCAATTCTCATACAGATCAAAGATTATAATATGAATAGGTGATCAATTATGATATTTTGAATACCTTTTTGCATTATAAAGAATCAAACGATTCAGAAGCAAAACAATTCTAAAAGGTAAGATTTATCTCAATACTCTTAAATTATTAAAAAACTTCACTTTTTTCGATAAACATTAGTTGTCAAATTTGAGGAACATTTTTTGTTTCCCGATGAACGCATCTATTCGAAAACCCAAGTGTTTTTTTTTGAGATGTTTGAAGATCACCATCTTCGCTTGTATTATGTTGGTTTTCTTCATCTTTGTGCTCATCAGATCAATTGATCTGGTTGTGTCCTCAAGATTGGTTGTTTGATGAATCCATTTTTGTTTAATTTTTGTATATTTTTATGTAACGAATGTTTGAAATCTTGTTATAAATGGAAAATTTAATGATTTCAATTTTGGAGAGTTGATTTGGTGATGTAATTAGTAACACATTTTTTTTTTTTTTTTTTTTTTTTTTGTTTTTTTTTTGTGCATATAAGGTGTTTGATGAAAAGTCTGTGCGGGTTTTTTTTGTGATAAAAAGGTGTGATTTTTTGCTAAAAGGTGATTGTACAACTTTGTATTTGATCCGCATATTTTTTATAATGTTCATCAGTTCATTTGTTAGTTTTGGTCATCGGTTAATTTTGTTCATCAGTTATTTTTTATAATGTTTATCAGTTCAAGTTAGTATTGTTCATTACTTCAACAATTTTTCTAATAAAAACACAATGTTTATCAATTTATCAGTTACTTTTTATATCGTTCATCAGTTATTTTTTATAATGTTCAACAGTTTTCCAAAAAAATAACGTTCATCAGTTATTTTTAATACCGTTCATCAATTATTTTTGATAACATTCATCGGTTATTTTTTATAATGTTTAACAGTTTTCGAAAAAATAACGTTTATCAGTTATTTTTTATATTGTTTATCAGTTATTTTTTATAACTTTCATCAGGTTTTTTTTTTAAATGTAAACATTCATCAGTTTTTTTTTATATTTTTCACCCGTTATTTTTATAACGTTCATGCTTTTTTTGATAACGTTCATCAGTTATTTTTGATAACGTTCATTAGTTATTGTCATCATTAACGTGCGGTATCTCACTCATATCATATCGGATTTGAGTGATTCAAGTTTCTGGGTAAAGAATAGCCAAAAAACTACAACTTTCGTGTTTTAAGTTTTGCAAACTTCAGCCTTTAAACTAGACAAAATTAGAGGGGAAAATACTGAAAATTTCAAGAAAAAATCAACACCCATTTAAAAAGTTGAAAAAAAAAAGAAAAAAAAAAACAAACAACAACAACAACAACAACAACTTGCGATTCATATATCATAATGCACACCAAATTAAAGAGAATTACATTTTAAAAATTATGGTGAAATCGGTTTTTCATAAAAGTTTTTCGTTTGAAAGTTATTTATGTTTGAAGTTTTTGGGTGGAATAAAAAAAATGGGTTAAAATGACCAAAATGTCACCTAACCAAATTTGATAAAAAAAAAAAAAAAAAAAAAAAAAAAAAAAAAAAAAAAAGGAGTTGGTGGGAGACACGTAACACTAGATGATAGGCTTTATAGATTTTTTATATTCTTTCACTTTTTAAGGGATCGCATCTCAAACAAGCTAACCCAAACAGCCCCCCTAAGTATCCTCATGAATTAAGAGGGTGTTTGTTTGGGATTGGAGCGGGGGAAAACTTTCTATTTAGCACATTTTGGCAAATACCAGAAAGGCTGAAAATAGTGTTTAGCAACCTATTCAAAAAAGTGGTTATCTACGTTTGCAATCCCAAAGAGCCCCTAAAAGCTAAACAAATCCTTAAAATCGACAACTTTTATGATCCATATAAGTGTTAAATTTAATCCAATTTATTTTTTTCCCTAAATTTGCAAACATTGATCATCCAAAGGGTGTTTGTTTAAGCTTTTTTTCTATATTATGAGCTTACGTGGTTTCAACTTATTTTTCGTAAGCTCATTTTTCCGTCTTATTTTGAGACTTATAAAATTATATAAGTTTATTATGTCATAATAACTTAAAAATACTTACTACAACCAGAAGCAACATAGTGAATATCAACCGCGACAAGAGACCGAAGTTGTGTCGGAGAAACAAAGTTATTTTCGGCAACACTTTTCGGCGGATATCGGCTTCGGAACGTGTCGTACAGCAAAACAACAATTCACCTCCCTTCACATCTTCTTCTTTCTATCCACTGTGAAAAAAAAAAAAAAAAAAAAAAAACATGGACCAGACCACACTGGTTTTTTTTACAAAAAGCCTATGTTTAGACTCTAGTTGGGGTGTTGTGGAGTACGTTGTAAAACGGGAAAATTTGAATATGTAAACTTGTAAAGGTTCGTTTGGTTTAAGAGTTTACATGAGAAAGTTTAGTCTGAGTCCAAAATTTAATGTTTTGTTGATGGTGATTGTCTTTTCAAAACCCAAATATAAAAGTTTTTATAATCTTGTCAACTTGCCTAGGTTTAATAAAAACTTGTAGGTTCTATTAACCTTCTCTCACATAGTAAATTAATAAAGATTTAAATATTAACTTTCATTTAAATTTTAGTATTAGAACTATATAAATTTCCTCTCTCTTAAACAACACCAAATCCTAAACCAAGTCAAAATTCTATTCTTAACCCACTTATAAACCAAACCAACCCCAAAGTGTATTAAAAAAACAGGAAAGCGGCATTTTGGTCACGGTTTCCAATGTTTTTATTTCTATCATTTTTTTTTTCAAAGTATTTCTTTGGAACAGGAACATGATTTATGGGGTAGGGATCCTAATGCCACTATACATGTCGTGAAAGTTATTATTATATGAGTGGGACTGATGTTATTGTATGTTGGTTACTTAAGTATTGAAAAAATACATGTATATATGTTGGTTATTTAACTTGTGGTGGAAGTTACTACTATATGAGTGGGGACTCATCAAATTATAAAAAACTACCTATCTGAAAGCAGTTACGACAAATGTTAATATAAAGGGTTGCTGCTATTTATTCGCAACTGGTTTACATCTCTCAATGTATCAAAATTGTCATAATGCCGACTAGATTTTCAAGTAACTTGGAAAGTCAAAGAGTTAGAGTTTTCAAGTAAGTAGTCGTTATCTTATCTTATATACTATATAAAGCTTAAGTAGCTTTATAAATGTAAAGGGGTCATAATAAATTTCCCAAGAATTAAAAGTGAAATGTGGAGGCTTCATGTGTTAGTACATTGATTTAATAGTCATGTATAAGGGTAACTACATAAGATTAGTGATTCAAGTAATTGAAAAAATTTGTACGGTACAAGGTAGTGTAAGCAACATCAAAAGTATATTAATTACACAATATTGGGTGACTTAATTTAATGTGCAAGAGGATTTGTGCACAAATTGTAGTATGGTACAAGGTAGTTTAAGCAACATGAAAAGTATATCTTCTATACTATCTAAATATTGGAGTGCTTAATTTAATGTGCAAGAGACATTGTGCACAAAAGTTTGTACGGTACAATATGTTTTGCATGAGGAATCGTGCACAAAAGTTTGTACGGTTCAACATGTTTCAAGGCATCTCTAAACCTCAAAGAATACAAACCAAAAATGCCATGAATGCATAAATTAAACACATCAATTAGTGGTTAGTCTTTTTACCTACCCGTCTATGAGTTACAAATATTTTATCAACTATATAATGTGTCAAAAATCACACACAACAAAGCACAACTTCCTCCACACATCGTGCACATTGGGCTACAACTTATTATGGTGGTAAAGTAAGCATCATATCGTCTTACTTATTTAGCATATTGATTTATGTTATTTTATGTAAATTTCATGTGTGTTTTGTGTGTGTAAGAATGTAGGACATAAAGATGGTGCTTAGGAGGTTTGGTAGTAACATCATCTTCTCTAATGATTTAAAAGATCCTACACATCGTTGTCTTATTAATTAAGTGGAACATGCACGAATATTTTTACTTTGATCGAAAATGCAATATATTGATTAACTGTATTTAAGTTACTAATGATCAACTATATCTAATTGTTTTTCGTAGCGCGTCAAGAAGCATTAAAGAAAGAGATCGAGAAGTCACAAAGTTGTATCAAGAACAAAACATGCAAAAGACCAATGAACAACAACAACAACAACAACAACAACAACAACGAGAACAATGCCACGGCCACCGGTGGGATGAATACTTAGCATTCATATTAATAGTATGTTACAAATTAAACATGCAATATTTTACTTCATGCAATACCGCTAAACGGGCTAATACTATTGATTTGTTAGCAAGTAAGTTTTTTTGACGAGCATTCAATTTTTAGTCAAAAATTATTACTACACTTTGTTGGCGCATTTCAATAATTTTGCACTTAATGTAGTTTTTTGTCTTACGGTGTGTTAATGTCACTTTCTTAATTAAATGTCTTGGAATATTGCGTGACTTTGATATTTGGTATGACTGTGTAAATTATGTCGATGTTACAAATTGAAAATGGTAGTATATAATAAAAATATCTTCACACGATCATCTTAACAATAAGTATCTTCTAAATTGAAAAAGTATATAAACGAGAAGAAAATTGTATTTCAAATGTTATCCTACACCTATCACGAGGTAAGCATTATTCATTTGAGTTTGATATCATGTGATTCATGTCGTCATACTGTAAATACTTAGAGTGAGTTACTAATGAATGCTCCAAATTCGATATTATAGTTTATGGAAAAATGTTGTAATAATGCATTAATTAAAAAAATTATTTTTGTAACTTACTCATATTAAAAGATTACATATGAAAAGCCTCATTTAAATATAACATTTTACAAAAAACCTCTTCACATTAAAGAAAGAGATCGAGAAGTTACGAAAATTGTAACAAGAAGAAAACATGCAAAATGCTAATGAACAACAACAAGAAGAAGAAGAACAACAACAATACCATGGCTATCGGTGTCAATATAGATAAACACTTAGCAATAATATTAATAGTACGTTACAAATTAAACATGCAATATTTTACTATACGAACTATAATTTATTATACGAATTATAATTTATACTCTTTAATATACTAATTACTTTAATGTTTTATGTTTTTATAGTTTTGTTAAAAAGGAAATTTGTTTTATAGTTCGCTTTTAATAATGTACTCGTAATTTATTTGAACAACGAAGTCCGTCTTTCACAAAAAATGAGAGTTTCAAACATGAACCGAAAATTAGTCCCAAACATTACGAAAAAAACAATTAGATCCAACCTGTGTGCATCGCACGGGTCCTGAGGCAGTCCAAACCTGTGTGCATCGCATGGGGATGAATATAAAAGGTCTCCAACATTAATGTCATCGCTTCATATTTAAAATAATCTATGTAACTTATACATATTAAAATATTACATTTGAAGAGACTCTTTTCAATGTAATATCTTGAAAAAAATCTCTTCACATATACTCTTTTAATGTCAATAAACTATTTTAAATGTGTGACATGCTTGGAAATGTGATACCATCACAACTTAGATATATAATGATGAAAATAAGTGTCGAAGATTACGCTATAAAAACTTATATACAGCCAATGTGCAACTCAATAAAGTATTTAAAATACGTATAAAGCTTAGCAAATGTGTGACACCATGACAACTTAAATATAAAATGACGAAAATAAATGCCGAATATTACGCTATGAAAACTTCTATACAGCCCATGTGCATCGCACGTATTTTAAATCTATGAAAACTTCTATACAGCCCATGTGCATCGCACGGGCATTGTTGACTATCATAAGAAATAGTTATAACTTAGCCAGATGTATTAATATTAGTTAGTTCCAATAAAAAACGATAGAGTCAATACCAAAATAAATAGAAAAAAAAATATTACGTAAAAAATACATCTTAAAAGATTACATGTCAATAAACTATTTTAAATACGTATCATGCTTACAAAATGTATGCTACCACGGCAACTTATATATATAATGACAAAAATACGTCTCAAATATAAAATGACGAAAATAAAAGACGGGTATTAAACTTTGAAAACTTCTATACAGCCCGTGTGCATCGCACGGGCTTTCATGACTATGGACATTTAGATCGAGCCCGTGTGAATCGCACGGGTCTGAATGCCTAGTATACTTAAAGCTTAAGTATTCTTATAAATGTAAAGTGGTCCTGATTAATGCCTCATGAATTGATTGTATCATATGTAGTCTTCCACATTGATTTCGAGGCAACTCAAGCAACTATCTTTTAGTGTAACCATTAATATGAAAACCAAATGATTTTAAACCCTCCGTCTCTTTGCCTCCCATGAGTTACAACTTACAAGCAAATCATACTAAACTATTATATAAAGAGTTGTGTGGGAATGTGACTTGGCCATGCTTCCAGACATGGAACAGATGCTTGCACGCATTAGGCATTTAATATTTCAATTTTTACCCATATATACATTATATTTATAAATGTTGTTATGTGGTTATACTTTTGTAGATTTCTTTTGCAGGTAGATGAAAATTTTAAAGTGGCAATGAAATTCATAGGATAAGTCTCACACAAAGCTCATTTTATTTTTTTAGCAATCTGCAAAGCTCTAATATGATAATCAGTTGCATATGAAACTGATAATTAGAAATGGTGAATCTGGTGATTTTGATGTGGGTAGGAATATATAGATCAGAGATTATTTACATTAGTTATAAATTCATGATGGTGATTATCAAAATATGATTTCATATGTATGTATACTTTTTTTTATGTTTCTGTGTTGTCATATTTGATGAATTCTTTAGGATAATTGAACAAAAAAGCATGTCAATTTGAATACGTCTGATGTTACTCAAATAGATGATAGGTGATAGTGGTTTTGGTGTTCAAAGTTGCTGATCTCCCAAGTTTTTTTTTTTTTTTTTTTTTTTTTTTTTTTAGTTTAATGCATATTTTAGTTGCTGACATGCGTTTGGATATTCTCAATCCTAGCACTAATAAAGAAAATTTCATTCGTGATATTTCCCAACATAAATGAGTCAAATGACACATAAATTGAAGAGGCGTATGTGGACAATCAGTAAAAGCATGCAACGTGGAGAATGGGTGTAACACCCTAACCCGAAAAGGGCTAAAGTGTAACATTTTTTAGTCAAATCAGAACACAAGTAAACGTAAATTCATTACTAATACCAAGGTTACAAAACAGTGCTAAGAAAAGAATAAAGGACTAACTCTAAACATTTCAACTTCCAAACTATTTACAAACTAAGAACCAAAGAAAATCTCTAAGTCTATCTCTAATCCATGGAGAGCTATCAACCGTGTAGTCCACTAAGAGCTCCTAAGCACTTTTCACCCAAACCCAACTTCCTCCTAAAAACCCGCCGCAGGAAAAGAAATGCGGTTGAGCTTAAAAAGCCCAGTGAACAGATATAAACAAAAGAAAGCTAAATAACACAATAGACAAAAGTGAATGCAAGATGAATCCAAGCAAACCTGTTGAGATACAGATCAGAGAATATGAAACATATAGTAGGGTCAACATAATAAGATCAAAGGAAATATGAATAAGGAATACCAAACGAATCAAAGGACAATAGAACAAATCATAAGTATAAGCAATTGAAACAAGACAAGCGTAAGTTAATCACAAATAGAAAGAAAAGATAAGGATCATATAAAAGTAGAACTAACAGAAATGCCCAAAATACAATGCGCACATAGGAGTGATCATCTCCAAATGTACTATGTGAAAGGGGTGTATTGCACACTGGTGAGTGCTTATTCACTCATTTTTCTGAGCAAAAATGGGACCAAATAATCCAAAAACTAACTCAAAACGCCAAAGAAAACATGCTTTTGTGATTGTGAATGTGCAGGTACGGATATCTCGTTAAATGACGAAAAACAAACGGAAACCGACAAAAACGAGCACGAGAGTGGAACGTGTGCAGAATAGTCAAGGAAAGTCAATGCTGAGCCTTAGAAGATCTCAAAGATTTAAGATTTGTCAGATTTGGTCCCTGGTCAATAATTGAAGAAAATTACACTTTCAGTCCCTATACTTTCATCATATGACAAAAGAGGTCCCTGGAAGAAATGTTTTAAGAAAAGTCAGATTCAAACCTCAATGATCAGAGAAATGGCAAATAAAGTCCTTGGATAATACTTTGGAAGAAGTACTGATTTGGTCCTTGGTTTTTCATAAAATTCATTTTTGGTCCTTATGTGATTTTGATATCAAATATGAAAATACAAGTTTAGTCCAAGTCCATTTTCAAATACCAAGACACCACAATCCAAAGTCTAAATAATTATAAAAACCCAAAGCCCAACCAATTCCCCAAGCCCAGTCCACCTCACGATCAACACTCCTATCTCAGGGTCAAAGTCAAACCAAGTCAAAAGCAATAAAATAACATTACCCCTTTTACCCGTCCCCCCAATTCACCCTCTACCCAGAACTACTGTTCACCGTATGAACCCTAAGTTACCCCCATCTCCAATTCACCACAAGTAAGGGCATATCCATACAATTAAGTGCTTTTAGAAGTAATAAAAGGTGTCAGGAGTATGTCAGCAGCAAAGAAGCACATATATGGACAAGTAGCAGCCTCTCATAGGTGTGAACACATCATAAGATTCAATCCAAAGGCTTATAGTGAGAGGCAATCATTGGGAAATGATCACACGGCTCATGATGACTCAAAAGAAGCACATATCACACGGATTGCCAAGCTGGCAATCCGTGAGCCTCTCCTCTAGAATTTTCTTCTTATTGCTATAAATAGAGGCCTTGTGTATCTGTTTTAGGTGTGGAGTGTTAGGCTAGCGAAGCTCTGCCAGTTTTTATACTCAGTTTGTAATGTAGAATTTACTCTTCAATTGTAATACTCTTATTTTTAATGAAATCATTTCACTTTTAATCAATTCAGCTTATTGTAGTTTACAAGTTATTGTTTAGCTTATATCTCTGTTTCAATAGTTTAATTCATCTCAAATTTCTTTGTTTTCAATTGAGTTTTATTTCATTCAAATAGTTTTCATCCAAATCAGAAAATAAAAAAATAGAAATAGTTTTGCTGAAATCAGCTTCCATTTAAGCTGTATTGTTGATTGTTATTGCTTATATTGGCTTTGTAGCCTTTGTGAGTGATTTGTCAGTTCATTAAGCTTCTATAGTTAACCTGTTCAATTTTGGTCAAACAAAGTCAACTGTATTGGAATATTGGTGATCTGAGGTGATATTGATAGGCCAAAGCAGATTTGGAAGGATTTGAGCGTGTCTAGAGACAGGCTAGCTTAGTGAAATATCTCTGTTCATGCTGAGATATAAGGTGTTGTAAGTTCTTTTTTTCATATCTTGCCTTATAAGTAGCATAAATATGTGTATCTGAGTTTTTGATAGTAGCTGTTGCAATTGAGTGTTGAATTTGCTTCTGTTATTGTTATTTCAGCTTTTTGAATCAATGGATTTGATATTTGTAGCTTAGATCATAGATTCATAGTATAACTGTCAATTAAAGGGGTGTTTGGTTCTAGCATTTACTGTGTATAATTGTAGTTTGATTGCTGTTTTACTGTCACTCTTAGGCTACTTCAGTGTTATAATAGAGAATTGATTCATAAAATTGGTAGTGTATTTCACAAATAGTCAAAGTTTGATTTTCTATTAGCTTTACAGTTAGAGTATCATGAAAACAGTTAGTGTAATTGTAGTCATAGTTGCATAATCAATATAAGTAGCTTAATCAAGATTTATATAAGCTTAATACAACATCTAGGAGTAGATTTATCCAGTTAAAATTGGATTTAGTCAATTGGTGAAAACTAGTTTAAAGTCAACTGTTTCATTGTTTTATGTTTCTAATAGCAGCTGAACTTTGATCATTTTAGAGTAGCATATTATAATTTCTGATAGGGATTTTTGGTTTTTTAGTAATTCAGTAGTATAGAGAAGCATTTGCCCTACTTATATTCTGGTTTGGTGCTTATTTGTGCAGCTTATTGATACCTACTAGTTTAGCTTTTGAAACAAGTTTACTTAATTGAATTCTAGGATTGGTAGTTCTAAATTGAGTTTGTTACCTAGCTTTACTTGGGTTTCTGAGTTCCTGGGTTAGTATTTTAGTGTTTCACTATTGTTTAGAGCTTCTGGCTTTATCTGAGTTAGATGTGCTTATTGTTTGGCTTACTCTCAACTGCTTATTGCTTGATTTGAATTGTTTCTAAGTTACAATTGATGATATTTGCATGATTTTGAGCTTAGTAGAGTATATTGTATCTGTGTTCTCAGTTTCAAACAGTTTGGTGGCAAGTGCTTATTAACAAGCACTTGCTATAAGTTGTTTTCAGTAGAATAAGCACTTCTGCAAGTTATTTCCTTTTCATAATTTTTCTCCAAGCTTTTCATAATATTTAGATTTTTTGTGAATTTTTCATATTTTTCTGAGTTGTTTTACTATTTTTCTTCATTTTACTTACTTTTTAATCATTTTTTAATACTATTTAACAAACAAAAATCAATAAAAATCAGAAAAAGCCATAAAAAATACAAAAATATTTTAGATAATTCTTTTATAATATTTTAGATTTTTAAAAATAGATTTTATAATTTTTCCATTTATTTTTACATCTTCTTTTATTCTTAATTACTTTCTAATTCCAAAATTAGAAATTAAATCATAGAAAATAAATAAAAAGTAAAAAAAATATTTTTTTTCTCAAAATTATTTTAAGTAGTTTAATATTTTTAGAAATTTATTTCACATTTGTAGGATCATTTTTCATAAAAAGTTACGTTTTATTTTGTACATTACGTTTAAAAATCGCGTTTGAATTTTCGTTTTTAGATTTTAAACATTTGTGCATATATAGCTTGTACCTTCTGCTTATTTCACTATTTCTTTTCATAATCTGAATTTCACTATCACAATTTTCACATTTCACTTTTCACAACACGATTCACGAATTGATAATTCCGAGATTCCATTCACACCTTCGTTGGGAAACGACTCGGTAAATCCGTATTTCTCGCTGATCTCCTCGATACTACTTATATATATATAATTTATTTTGAATCAATCACACACACACCAAAACATTCACTAAATCATACTAAACAAAGTACCTAGGATGCATCCATACGCTCCCTGCAAAACAGATATATATGCACAAAGCTCTAGGCTAAGTAAACATATACAATAATAAATATAGGCCTGAATAGCTATAGCATAATAGGGAACGCTGTGGACAAAAACCCACCTCCACAGATAGTGTCAATACCACTGGTGCATCAGTGGCAAGGCCATGGACTCCCCATGACTGGCTACAAATTAATCAAATAATGGGCAACAAATAGGGCATATGAATGCTATAAGAATAAGAACTATTGCATGCAACAAATATCAAGCAAATCATAACAAAACTGGATCACTCAAATACGAATCAGACAAAGGGAAGCATAGCAATGGCTTAAAGGATAGAATCAAACATCAAAAGTAAAGAGTCATGAGAGAAAGAAGGCCTTTACTAAAAAGGCAGAATATTTGTACCTTAGACCGCAAGTGCAAACACATCATGAAAATCGGGAGTTACTCCTTCTTCAGCGAATCTACACGAATTAATGGTCGGTTTATTATTAATAACTTATTTTAAATCGGATTACTCGTTTTAGTCGGCTTTCCACTTTAAGTAACTTTTCTGTTTTAGAAAGTTTCCATATTTAATATGATTCGCCATTAATGATAATAATTAACACTTAATTAAGTTAAATATTGAAATTAATCATTATTATAGACTAAGGCTCAATTTATAATAGTTCGGGGTTAG
This sequence comes from Artemisia argyi, assembly GCA_030686995.1. Lineage (NCBI taxonomy): Eukaryota > Viridiplantae > Streptophyta > Magnoliopsida > Asterales > Asteraceae > Artemisia > Artemisia argyi. The sequence continues at coordinate 32,256,761 of CM060691.1, forward strand.
AAGTGTCAATTTAGCAAAGTTTAGGGTCAAAATTTAAATTATCAAAATTAAATATTAAGAATGTCAAATAAAATTATTTTAAAGTTTATACTATAATTTTATTAAGATGATAACTTTAGACCCCGCCGTTCATAATTTATTAACGTATCCTTGACATTAATCTTAGACCGCGACGGCCAAAATATGTTATAAATATAAATATCATTCATCCCTCACCATAGTGATTCACAACTTATGATTTCTTGTATATATATGAACATATTACACATGTAGCAACCCCTTTTTAAATTTATTAAATCTGTTGCATGTATTGGTAGAACTAGTTTTCATGTTTCATGTACTACAATTAAAAATTAAATACATCACATTACTATATATATTAAAGCACATTCAATACGACGTCGTGTATTGTTGTGGGCTCCCCGAATTTTTTTTGCATGCTAAAGTGATAAGGCCCGATCCAATGTCTGATATTTTTATACACGATAAACCTCCACCGCCTTCCATAACCTTCCAGCGTCTTCCAATCACACACCACCATCACTTTAGCAGTGGATGATGAAGTCTGGAATGGAAAATCGATGAGGAAAACAAGGGTTGCTGGTCGATACATAATCGTGTTGCTGACGGTGCGGAGAGTGGTTTTTATGGTTGTGGTGTTTTGGCGTGGTTGGTGACTGGATACATGAATATATGTGAGTACTTTTTTGTTATTTGATTTAGTTTATATTCGTTTGAGTTAATTTTATTTTCAGGGTTTGAATTAGGTTTTTTTTTTCAAGACTAATCTTGATCTTTTCAGTAATTTATTTAGTTTCATATCTAAGGCGGTATAAAAAAAAAGTTCATAGTGTGTTTTAAGTAATTTTGGCTTTTTGAGTAATTATATTTTGGTTTCCGGTTATGTTCAGTTGGGATTTTTAATAAATTTTAGGAGGTTAGGCCTTATTTATAAGACTTGATTTCAAGATGTTCGGAATAGCTTATTTTCCCGGCTTATGCAGTTATTTAATTTTTGTGAAGCTGATAAGATATCTTTTTTGGGTCCTGGGGTTGCTTAGTTAAGTTGGGACATGTTCTTTTCCTATTAGACCTGCTTGCATCTACGATGGTACGAAATCCATTTTCTCGCTTCTTGCTTTGTCACTTGAATACCGGTGTGAATGCTGAAGGCGTGCCGCTAACCGTTAGAGGTTTGCTGTTATAGAAACCTCTTTCTCTGAAAGAGATTTGCTATACAATGTATCGTTACTTTTATGCATGTTAAACTCTCACTTGCTATCATTGTCACAGCCGAATACAGTCTGCCATATATTAGTTCCTATAATGTGAACACGGTTGGTACACGATAAAGGCGTGTCAGATAAGGTTTATTTTAGTACTCCTTTGGTTGCAGCTTAGTTGGTTCACAATCAAATTACCCAATATACATGTAAGCACACATTTTTTTTTCTATTCGGTCTTATACATGTTCCAAGTAATTTTAATTCTTATTACTTTCTTCATGTTGCAGCCAATAACCATGATATACAATTCGGTGGGAAGCTGCCAGTAGTTTGCACCACCAATCTATCAATGGATTACATATGTACCACTCCTACTGGTCCAACAGAAAAGTTTACTGCTGAACATCGTCTATATGAATAAATAGATGATTCGCTTAATACTACCGGAAGTGAAACTCTATCTGTGTCATCCAATCCTGTTATTGGTACAACAACATGTCAAGCTGTGGGTCACTCTGTTGCCAGGTATGTATCTTCAACTAAGATATCAATTCTAATGAAAAGTCTACTTGGTAAGAGGTATAAAAAATGCTTAGTGTTTTTTTAATTCTTTTGAACATGTTGTTACAGATATTAACAAAAAGTCAAAAATGGTCTGGTCTACTGAGGTGCAGGTAACAGATGCATCCATTCAGCTCCTCAAGGTTAGTCTACCGATCAGTTGTTACGTTGTTCGATTGGTTCTGACACAATACAGTTGGTGCTTTCAGTTATAATTAACATTTCTGAACTACGCCTAATAACGTTTCGTTGTTTGCTTACAGGGCCAGCTACAGTAGAAGGTGAAACAAGATGGGGAACACTGAACAGTTTTGGCAACGGAGGGGGAATCACAAAAAGTAATTGATGCAGGAAATAACAAATTGAATGCTCTTTATTAACGGCAAACACAAGTAACTTCTAATGTAATTTTTGTATCTGAACTGATTTTGGACTAATGTTAATAAGTTAACTCATAAATGATAGTTTTATTTGTTCAAATGTAGGTTCTTTAAAGAAAATCAGAAAAATCCACTACAGCTACTAAAAATTTAAATGAGTTGCTTGAAACCTATAAAGTTCACCTGCAAAAGGAAAGCGTCAGTGACAACTTTATCTCAATGTAACATTTTTTGCCTCGGCATGTTTTTTGCTTTTCGTGCTTCATTACTTCTTATCTGTTTTTTCCAGGACAGCCCGAAGGACAGAGTCGATGAGAATAGGTGATTGGTGTATAACATTTTTTGAGCCAATGTAGAAACTGTTTGGTTCGATAAACGTGTTCAGTTCTGATGGTCATCTGTTTTGCAGGCAAAACAAGATCCTTACCGCTTTCGATTTCCTACCGAGACGCTCTTTTTTGATCCTAAGATTGACCATCTTACGTTCGTGAACGTTTTATGCTCTCGAGTCATTGACTCTTCAAATGAACTTCCTGTACAGGTAAGTTACTTCAACATTTTGACTTTATTATGTGGCTAAATCGAAGGCATAAAACAATGCCCCGCTGCAACGCGGCGAGCCGGCGCCCATCTTGAAAAGCTAATCAACACTTTAAAGCAAACCTAGGTTTGGTCCCCATCTTGAAAAGCTATTCAACACTTTAAAGCAAACCTATGTACGTATTGCAGCTAATGATCAAGACACTTTAAAGCAAACCTATGTACGACATTCAACACTTCCAAGGTAGAACCTTCTTGAAAAGCTATTCATCGTACTACATTGCACCTAAACTACTCCAAAAAACGCAGGCAAAGAAAGAAGAAGGTAGAAAAAAAATAACGACAACTTCAAACTGCCGAAGATAATCGACAAAATCTTGAGTTTAACAGGTGATGTATACGTTGCTTATGCTCCTCTATTTGTTTATTGCTTTTCGATTTTGCCACTTAACTTTTGCATATTAGTTTACATAATTTACTTTGTTTGTTTCCTGTTGTTGTAATGCAATTTATATGCCCTATCATACTACTCATGCACATGTAGATATGTAAAATCCTCTTTACTAAAGTCTTGGTTAATCTTCTTTCATAAATATTGCTATTACTCCGTGTAAAGTAGTTTGCTTGCATTAGTTTTGAACCAGATATTAGCCCTGCATACCATTTCTACTCTCTTCCAAACTTAACCGACTCCATGATACATTGATTCTCATCGTTTGGATACTCATCTTCTTCGCACTCTTTTCAAGGGTCGGTTAACTTCGTTGGCAGGTTTGCGATTTGTCTGCTGGTATGCTCTTAACTTCTGCTATAACTATGATCACATGTTTTTTAAAGTTTCATTTGGTTAACAAAAAAGGATGTTGATGATATATATACTGTTACTTGCATATTGACATTGAATCATCACATGATCAAAAGTATCAGATTTCTACTACGTCATTAGTTTATTCATTTTCAAAACACAGCGCGTTCAGAAGAAGTAGATTTCCATTAAACGAACCCTGTAATCTGTTTAGATGCAAACTGGTAGGATAGGCCAAAGGACCTAATATAGTGTGCAATATATCAAAGAGAGGATGTGAAACAAAATTGGTTACTTTGGATACGTCAGTCTATCATTTTAGCTGATTATTTCCATCTTTTTGTTGCTGAAAATATGTTGCTCTTTATTTATTTTTAAGTCAGCTGCAAGATTTATTCATGGGGGCTCACTTCAAAAGCATAATGATCTACGTTTTGACTTCGATATGTATCTAACTGCACCTGGATTATAATGGATAGTAGTCTGACGACGGTGGAACAAGCGGCGGTTGTTTTCAGCCACATTTTATCACATAAGGAACCTTAGAAACAAATTTCTTAGGACTAAGCATAACGATAAAGCGTTCAGATTAAAGTGAAATGAATTAATGGCGTTATCACAGGTAACTGAGCTTCAGTTGGAGTATGAGTGACCAATGTTGCTGATGTTTCAAGATTTCTTCTTCTGCCGCATCAGTATTTGTAGTGTTTTCGCACACTTTGAGATTTTGTTTTATGCACACACTTACCTATTGTATTGTTCATATAAAGTTAAACAAGTATACAGTTGGTCTCATTTGTCCAAGTATTTGAAGTGTTTTCACACACTTTGAGGTTTTTTCACACACTTTGAGATGTTTTTAGTACGCTTAGCTGTTTTATTGTTCATATAAAGTTAAACAAGTGTACTGGTTTCATGTGTCTCTTACATGTAATTTGGTTCCATTCTTTTCAAGCGTTATCTTTACGGTTGAGCTGCATTTATGCTCCTTACATTACTAATTTGGACCAAAAAATGTTCTGTCATTTATAATGTTTGTTAGTTGGGTTAATGAGTTTAGGTGATATAGTGAGTGCAAAAGTACTAACTCATGTTGTTTGACATCACAGATTATGAGTAAGCTAATAAGCCATAAAGGAAGCTGTGAGATGTTCTATATTGTGGAATCAATATCATTGAAACCAAAGCTCCGTGGAGTTCATCATCCTCCTAAACAATGTCAACTTGCAGTATTGAGTATGTGATTTACTTCATATTATAATAGTTATTGATTATGATACATTCCTTCAGGATACAAAAGCACAAAGCATGGCTCACTTTCTACTTAAAAAAACACCGTGAAATAATCAATGGCATGAAACAATGCCCCGCCGCAACGCGGCGGATCGTCACCCACCTCGTTCTTTATATATATAAGTAAATGAAGATCTCATGCATTATTTTTACAACCATGCGTGCCTTTGAAGTTCAAGACATATACCCTCTTTTAAAAACATACGACACAACAAAATCTCTTCCAAAACTGATTTCGTAACATGCTAACATGACATATGCTCATACGAATTAGAAAGAATATCAAAAAAAGTTATAGACATGATTCGACACAAGACACATGCTCCGCGAGACACGATCGACATAAACTCCCAATCTTACCCATGCACGTTCAAAACCACAAGCCTAACGAGCCCCACATGAAAATAAGAAAAACTAAAATCAACCTAATGCCTATCCTTTACTTATTTCAGATTATCACAGACATGCATGCAACTCTTGTTAATATACACACCCTCCAGGTTAACATGCAAGCAACCTTTTATTCTTTTTATCAGTTTTTGGATATAAAACCAAACATGCATGCCTTCTTCTTTCTCATTTAGTTCGAAAAGGATTATAGTAAATCAGGTTTGGGTCGAATGAAAAGATAGACCATTTTACATCGATAAAGAGATCAAAATGAGTGTTATGAAGACCAGATTAACAATGTATATCACAGCCGATTCGAAAGCAAAACAGAAGCAAAAATAGACGTGTATAGTATCTCGTTTTCTTGATTTCATGTGACAATATAAGCATTCATTCTTATTATCACCTTGTTAATGAGACAAACGAGTCATCGCGAGACCGGATTATATTTATGATGAGGCGAAAAATGAACCGTTTTTAGGGGGTCATTTAAGCCCGGAATTGAATTTATTTGATCAAATATTGCCCTAAATCGTTCCTTTTGTGATTTTAGGTACTTTGGGAGTGAATTCTGGAAAAGGAAGCATTTTGAACGTTTTGGAGCATAAAAGTGAAGAAAACGGCAAAGACTTAATTTTCCATGCTGGGAACAGTACCTGACGACGTCAAGAAGGAAAATGTGACGGCGTCAGGAGTAAAATCCATGACAACCCAGAGAAAACCTGAAGGCGTCAGAAGAAAGGCGTCAAGAGTTATTTTGGTGACGGCCTGAAGATGGATTACACGTGACAGCGTCAAACCCAGATCTAGGCAGTCCGAGGACTTTATTGGCCGCGAGATGACGGCGTTAGACATTTACTCTTGACGCCGTCACCTCACAAAATCTATATATACTTTTCTATTTTTCGTTCATAAAAAGAGGAACTTGTGTGGAGAATACTAGGGTCGGACCTAATAAACCCTAGGTCGTTTGTAACAGTATTTTCAAGGGTTTTCACCCCTTGAAACCTTTCATGTTCAATTGAGATAAGTCTTCTTTCAATTCATTCAATATGTCTATGTGTTGTTTGAATATATCTTATGCTTGTCTTGATTATAACATGCTAGGCTTAGATGTAATGAAACCTAGATGTTAATTATAGGTTGATCGCTTATTTATAGTTGTAATAGATGAATGATTTCAATGTTAGGCTTAAGAAAACTGGCAGATCTCCATTGTGTAACTTGCTTGAACGTCTTAAGAAACATGAATCGATGTGTACTAGGTTTTTATGATTGTATTTAATGCATGAGCGAATTCTAGTGATCCCATGTTAGGAGCTTCTTAGCCGGCTCGACATAGGAGTGAAGTAGGAGCTTATAGGATTGGGGAAGTAAGTACGCCACCCCATGAATGGTATTAAGGAATACAATCCGTCATCCACGCAACTGTAACAAGTAATTAACCTGTAAAAGATATCTATGGAGTAGTGAAATCTAAGTAAACACAATTCTCCCATATATTGCTCACACCACTATCTTAATTTAGTTTATTTTCATTTTTATTACTTTATTTTGATTGCATCTTAGTAATTGGGTTAGTTGATTAGCAACTAATTCTGCCCACTCCTCTAAAAACCGAGATTTTACTTGCTTTCATAAAAATATAAAAATACAAAAAGAATCATCCCTCACCTCTAGACCTAGTTTTTAGGTTTTCTAATCCTAGCGACACTATTCCTAAGTTGAACGATCAATCCCCCAGTACTTGTCACTATACTATACTACAACGATCAGGTACACTGCCTGGTGGGGTTGTAAGCTTCTCGAGATCCCTCGAGAGATAAAGCCTGGTGCAATTCCCATGCATCAAGTTTTTGGCGCCGCGGCCTGGGGAATAGTTATTGTCTAGGTTTGAATTTCTTTTTATTAGGTCTACTTGCTAGATTCCTTTCTAGTAAGATTTTATTTTTATTTTTAGGTTTTCTTTAGTCTATCTTATTTCTTCGTGTTTTTGTTCGTAATCTTTACCATCCGACATCATGGAAGGTGGTAACATCTTTGAACCCATCAACCCACCACAACAAGACCACCCACAAAACCCACCACTAGCTAACCAACCTCTTAGGCCCCGAACCCTAGGAGAGTATTCCCGACCTAGCCACCAAGGCTACCGAAACACCATTGAGCTCACCCAAGGAGCCAATGTGTCTCCCTTGCGATCCGACACCATCCGGTTGGTGCAAAGCGGATGTGCATTCCATGGACTTCGTTCCGAAGATCCAAATCAACATCTCAAGGACTTCCTTAAAATCGTAGATTCTATAGACCTTGATGCTACAACTAGAGAGTCAACCCGATTACGCCTATTCCAATTCTCTCTACGTGATCAAGCTAGTCAATGGCTTGAACGTTTACCCGCGGGATCCATCACCTCATGGGATGATCTCACCACTCGTTTCCTTGCTCAATTTTTCCCACCGGGGAGAACTACCAAGCTTAGGAATGACATCTTGTTGTTCCAACAACGTCAAGGTGAAACCTTTTACGAAGCATGGACTGGATACAAAGACCTACTCCGAAAGGTCCCTCATCATGGCATCGAACCATGGTTCCAGATTCAAATCTTTTATGATAAAGTTAATCACCAAACGAGAAAGGCTATAGATTACACCGCCAATGGTAGGCTAAACAGACTTAGCGTTGATGAATGCTAGAAAGTTCTTAAGGGGTTAGCACAATACGAAGAAGAAGGATGGGAGGACCCGATGTTTTCAAGTAAGGGGAAACTTGATTACGTAAACGCTACCCAAGAACAATTATTGGGAAATATCGAGAAGCAGGTAAAAGAATTAATGAGAGCTGAAATGCCTGTTGCTGAAACCGAAAGGAGTCCTAATATACGTGTGGTGTGTGATTAACAAACATAATTTTCCTGAACGTTCACGACAAGAGGAGTTCGAAGGGATAATGGCAACCTTCATGAATAATCAGGAAAAACAAATTCTGCACTTAGAAGCACGCATGGAAAGCACTCGTAATGCTTTTATGGATTTAGCAGACAAATTCATATCTAGGATTAAAGAGAAGATTAAGGAAAAATCCGCACCAAGAAAAATCGAAAAAATCTTTGAAGTTCCAACTCCTTTGGTGTGTGACCAAGAGGATAATGAGAAATCCTTTTCAAGTGCTTCGCCGTCAATCACCCCCTACTTTTGTGAGCATCTCAGGAGGAGAAGAACTCGCAATTTCATAACATTTTCGTTGGATGCTTGCAAACCATGCTCCCCAATTTGTGCAAGAGACGTTCCTTTGGTTTTAAACCTGGTGTGAAGAGGTTGCACCTCAAAAACACCACAACTTTGAGACCCTCTATGGAACAATTCCTCTTTGTACCCACCGTTGACCAATGCAAAGGTTACAACTTAACTGGAACCTCACCACCCCTTTTTACAACCACATCTTTCTCCGTGACAGTAATGAAACGTTTGACCCTGGTGGACTTTAATAACGGGATGGCTACTCATAGTTTTTACTTATGTTTAGCTATTTACATTTAGTGCAGGGACTGAATTTGGAATTACCACTTTTTGTTCCTGATGCGGGCATCTGACGGCGTCAGATATTCACTCTTGATGCCGTCACCTAGCTATTTCAGCAATTATAACCCAAACTCCATCACTTTCAACTCATACCCCACAAATCACACCCAAATTTCTGCTCCACCTCCGAGTCTCCATCATCCAATCCGACATCTTCCGTGACAAATCTCGACTTGGTAAGTAGTTTTTCTTTACTCTTTTGCGTTCAATTATCCTTAGGTCCTACCGATTTTGAAAACCCCCATCATCCGAAACCCTATCTTTGACCCATCTTTGATAAATCATAATGTCTTTCCTTTGATGTTTTGTAATCATGAGGTTACCATTAGATGATATTGTTCTACTCAAATCATGCATTAATTAAGGAAAAATCTTTCACACCACGGATTTTTTTGACCCCCCACCCATGTTTTCTGCATAAAGGAGTGTTTGGGTCATGGATTTAAAGTTTGAAAATTGATTTTTCCCTCGTAATTACATGGATGGATTTCTGCTGGGTCTGACGGCGTCAGGTTCTCCTTCTTGACGGCGTCAGATGTGTCTGACAGCATGAACTTGTAAAATTCTCATTCTAATCGTTTTCGTCCACTCTATCTTTTTCCAGGAAAATGAGCAAACGATCACGACAACACCGAGGCAGCTCGTCTAGGTCCCAACAAGTTAACTATGGGGAAATGGTCCACAGTTGGAGTGAGTTTGACAATGATGCCGCTACAACTAAGTACGCGGAGCTTGTTTATCACCACATTGATGCTGGTGCTGTGATTGGTTGGGAGTTTCTGAGATCCCAAGGTTTAGAGGGTGAGTTCTTGGGGAGGATCCAAACCGATGGATTCACGGGTCCTCAATGGGACAGATTGTTCAGGATGAGGGAGACTGTGTACAGTGAGTTGGTTAGGGAGTTCTTTGCGACTTTTCGCTTTGATTTGGCGGAGGCCAGGACGGATATGGGGGCACCACTATTTACTTTAGGTTAGGGGGGAGATTCGATCATGTTCGGTTACTGAGTTTGGATGGAGGATAGGTTTGTACACTAGGGAGGAGGCTGTTGAAGGAGGTTTTATGCAGAGGTTATTGCATGGGGAGATTGTGAGGAACGAGATGAGGTGCGCCACTTTTTGGCCGAGTATTGGGAACGGGGTGTACACCTCGACTACTGGGGCGGCCTCAATAAGGGACCCCATGATCAGGTTAGCCCACAGGTGCATCACCTACAGCTTGTCAGGGCGTCATGGCACCACTCACCGTGTCACTGCTTCAGATCTTTTCTACTTGTACACCATATTTTCAGCGGGTGTTTACTGTAACATCCCAGTTTGGGTAGCGAGCTATTTGAAGACTTGTGTGGGGGAGAGGGATATTGACAAGGTGTATGGGGGGATGTTCGTGATCTGGTTAGCTCGATCTTATGGGCTACTTGTTCCCGAGATCATGGGGTACCTGAGTGACTGTGGGGCTTGTAGGGTGGTGAGGGCTAAATCCCTCAGGTAGATGAGCATCGTTATGCAGCTGGGTGATGGGTCCTACACCTGGTACATGGCAGGAGGACCTGATGGTGTTGAGGATGATGATGATGATGAGGGAGAGCCCCAGCAGCATCAGTTCAGGGATTATGAGGTTGGGTCTGCGGATTACTACCGACACATGAGTCGGGGAGACTGGCAGGCACACCAGGGGGCCTGGATGGGTCAGGTGGACGCATGGCGAACCACCACCGACCAGCGCTTTGATTGGATGTATGATCATACCCTCCTCCAGATGCAGCACCTCTCCACCCATAATCAGATCGAGCCCCAGCTACAGATCGACCCATTCCCCGGTTGAGAGATGGACTACCCTCCCTACGGGTACACTGGGCACCTCCCACCTGGTTATGACTACCGTTATGGTCCCCTCCCCAATGATTTGTCTTGGTGTTTGTTATGTTTGAACAATTTATTCATGTTGATGTAATTTGAAACAATTTGGACTGTAATAGTTTAGGTTATGGCCTTTGTTGGCCATGGATAATTTTTATTTTTATTTTTATGTTCACGTTAATTAGCAATGTTATGATTTGCTTATGGTTTCATTCTTCTTTTTGTGTAATTTTTACTTTGTTCGATTGTTATTTGTTTCCGTATGCATGCCTTATTTTCATTGTTGGTAGATCATGTTTCAAAACTAAAATGGTGAAAATACTTTATTTTGTTGTTTGGCTTGGTCTTAACTTCATCCAAAGGTATTTCGCAAAAGATAAGTGTAAGGGGAAACCCCAAATATGTTTTTAAGAAACAAACTCGATCATGATTCTCCACAATATTAAGTGAACATGTATATTCGTATTTGTTAGAGTCAAATGCGTGTATCGAGTCATAATGATGTTTTGCAGGATTTTCTAGGAAGTAGGACGAAGTTTTTCCAGATATTTTCCGGAAACTTAACATAAGAATTTCTGCAGGTCACTTCTGACGGAGTCAGGAAGAAATTCCTAACGGCGTCACGTGTAAAATTCTGGAAATTTTACCAGTGTTGTTTTTCTAACGGAGTTTTAAAGTTTTTGTTGAATCTTTACTTTTATAATCTCCAGGAAATCTGCAAACATCATTCCACAAGCATTATATCTTATTTTGTTTTCTAGGATTTGTTAGCATATATAGATTGCCGCCAATTTTACGCGAGGTTGCCTTGTCTGTTTTCTCAGGTTTTACAGGTTATGTATGACAAGAAGATGATTTATATTCTGGAAGGGAAGCTTTGATTGTTTATTTTCTTGGAGGAAGATCTAACCTTGTTACCACACTATCCATACCGAGCGAATCAGGGGAGTATTTGATTTCATTCTTTTACCTGTTTTACTTTTACATTCTTTACTTGAACATTGGGGACAATGTTCATCCTAAGTGTAAGGGGAGGGTAAAATAATGATACCTTACAGATACACTTTCACTTGAGTTTGTTTGTTTGATAGTAGATGTGTAATAAAACTATGAGAACTACTTGTTAGTGTAATTTTAGCGCCAATTTAAAATTTTTTTACAACACTTAGGAGTGAAACTTTAGCCATAGCAAGCGTCTCATGGATAGGAGATTGTATGACTAGCACAAAACCGTACCATTCAGAAAAATTTTCCACCCAAATATGTGAGGTTCGCCATTAGATTTGATAGGAAAAGCATTTACTATTAGTGTTTATGAGTGTACCGGTAGCATTTAGATTCTAGAACTTGCGTTAGTGATGCATCCCGAGACCGCTAGTGAGACTACATTCGTGTAGTAGGATTTACTACATGGTAAGAGGCATTAGGATCACCCTTGTGTTAAACCCGTATCATAATTACTTGACCATTTAAGTCATATTACTTGGCTAGTTAAGTCAACTAATTTTTCCCACACCTTAGCGTTGTACTCATTTTTAGTACACGAAACCCCTAGTACACCCCTCCGAGCCTATCTTTTCGTTTCTAACTTTAAGCATTTTACTTAAAGGAAGAATTTGTTACACCTCACTTAAATGTACACCCAAATCGCCTTAGCCTTTCGTGTATGCACTCATCTTTAGTGCATTATTGTTATTTGTTTAAACCCTTAGTTAATTATCTAATTGATTACATGGTTGCTAAGTCGAGTCATATCCTTGTACATATTGTTTTTGGACGATTGGGACTCATGGGTAAAGTACTTGTGTTATGGAGTAATGGGGAAGAACATAATATTATTACCCCCATATGTGCGTTAATCTTAAAAGTACTCCAAGTGTTTTGATTATCTTAATTCGATCATTAGATTAGTTTATTGTAAAGTATGTAAAAATTCAAGTGTAAGGGGAATATTCATTCCCTATGATGTATTATTTGGATGGTAGGGTAAGAGTGTATTGAAAAAAAAAAAAAAAAAAAAAAAAAAAAAAAAAAAAAAAAAAAAAAAACGGACTACCATCCCGTTTCATTCTATGTTTATTTTATATTTTTGTTATTTTTCATTTATTAGTTTAAGTCGAGTCTAGTCTTGGCTTAGCAACGCCACATTGTACATGAAATTAACCAAGATTATTAACTCGCCACCAGTAAAGATTGCCTATATTCAACAAAACCGTGTATTCCATATCCCTACAACAAAACCGTGTATTCCACGCCATGTGGTGGAGGTTTGATCCTTTCCTAAGCCTATGGTAATCTATTTTGCTATGACAGGTAGTGAGAGATATTTTCCATTTCCATATTGTGATATATACTTTATTACACCCGAGAGATGTGAGTATCTAAACACTATTTGTGAGGTGCTAGTGTATGACCTCCGTGCTTGTCTTTGGTCTTTAGCGGAATGATTATTTGTTGTAATTACTTTTATATTAGTGTTAAATGACCCTTAACTTGTATTTTGATTAGAATAAAAGCGCATTTGTTTGAGGACAAGCAAATCTCAAGTGAAAGGGTATATGATGAGGCGAAAAATAAACCATTTTTAGGGGGTCATTTAAGCCCGGAATTGAATTTATTTGATCAAATATTTCCCTAAATCGTTCCTTTTGTGATTTTAGGTAGGGATTTAACCGTACAATAGCAACGTATTTTTTCAAATGTTTCAATCTAGTACGCGTACTATTTTTTGTCCCACTTAATGTAACGAACTTTCATTTTTTGTTCCATTCTACCAAAAAGTTACCGGTTACCGGGAAAAAAATTTGAAAACCGGAAAAAATGCCTACGTGACATTTAATACTAGAGTAAATAGCAACGTACTTTTTCAAATGTACCGATCTAGTATGCGTACTATTTTCGTCCGTTTTTATAAGTTTTTATTCGTTTTTATACGTTTTCATCCGTTTTTATACACCTTTTCATCTATTTTTACACGTTTTCATCCGTTTTCTTATGTTTTCGTCCGTTTTTGCACGTTTTTCTATTTTTAAATATTTTTGTCCGTTTTTACACGTTGTCATTCGTTTTTACACGATTTTGTCCGTTTTTACATGTTGTTCGTTTTTGCACGTTTTCGTCTGTTTTTGCACGTTGTCATTTGTTTTGCACGTTTTCGTCCATATTTACACGTTTTCATCCGTTTTTACACGTTTTCATATGTTTTTACACGTTTTCATCCGTTTTCTTACGTTCTAGTCCGTTTTTGCATTTTCGTTCGTTTTTACACGTTTTTGTCCGTTTTAACACGTTGTCGTTCGTTTTTGCACATTTTATCCGTTTTTGCACGTTGTCGTTTGTTTTTGCACATTTTCGTCCATATTTACATGTTTTCCTCCGGTTTTTCACGTTTTCATCTGTTTTTACATGTTTTCATCCATTTTCTTACATTTTAGTCTGTTTTTGGCATGTTTTCATTCGTTTTTACACGTTTTTGTCCGTTTTTACACGTTGTCGTTTATTTTTGCATGTTTTTGTCCGTTTTACACGTTGTCGTTCGTTTTGTTCACGTTTTTATCTATTTTTACATATTGTCGTTCATTTGTACACGCTTTTTTTCCGTTTTTAATTCGTATAAAAACGTATGAAAACGGATGAAGACGAATAAAAATGAACAAAAACGTGCAAAAACTAGTGAAAACGTGTAACAACAGATGAAAATGTATAAAAATGGAGAAAAACGTGCAAAAACAGACAAAACGCGAAAAAAAAGACAAAAACATGTAAAACCGAACAAAAACGTGTACAAAAGTATGAAAACGTGCAAAAACGGATGAAAACGTGCAAAAACTAGTGAAAACGTGCAATAACGGATGAAAACGTGTAAAACGAGTGAAATTGTGCAAAAACAGAAGAAAACGTGTAAAAATGGGAGAAAACGTGGAAAAACTGATGAAAACGTGTAAACAGACGAAAAAGTGTAAAAATGGACAAAAATGTTTGAAAACGAACGAAAATGTCCAAACCGGATGAAAACGTGCAAAAACGAATGAAAACGTAAAAAAAAAAACCAAATTTTTAGTTATTTTCGACACACGTACCATATGAGTAAATTTTAGAAAGTATATGGCTATTTGATGGCTTTTACAAATATATAATATATAGTGGAAAACCAACGTGGCAACTTTTGTGGGGAAAAAAACTTGCTAGCCGGTTAAACAAGTTTCGTGGGGTAGAATGGTACAAAACGTGAAAGTTCGTTACATTAAGTGGAACAAAAAATAGTACGCGTACTAGATTGGAACATTTGAAAAAGTACGTTGCTATTGTACGGCTAAATCCCTTTTAGGTACTTTGGGAGTGAATTCTGGAAAAGGAAGCATTTTGGATGTTTTTTGAGCATAAAAGTGAAGAAAACGGCAAAGATTTAATTTTCCATGCTGGGAACAGTACCTGACGGCGTCAAGAAGGAAAATGTGACGGCGTCAGGAGTAAAATCCATAACGACCCAGAGAAAACCTGAAGGCGTCAGAAGAAGGGCGTCAAGAGTTATTTTGGTGACGGCCTGAAGATGGATTACACGTGACGGCGTCAAACCCAGATCTAGGCAGTCCGAGGACTTTATTGGCGGCGAGATGACGGCGTCAGACATTTACTCTTGACGCCGTCACCTCACAAAATCTATATATATTTTCTATTTTTCATTCATAAAAAGAGGAACTTGTGTGGAGAATACTAGGGTCGAACCTAATAAACCCTAGGTCGTTTGTAACACTATTTTCAAGGGTTTTCACCCCTTGAAACCTTTCATGTTCAATTAAGATAAGTCTTCTTTCAATTCATTCAATATGTCTATGTGTTGTTTGAATATATCTTATGCTTGTCTTGATTATTACATGCTAGGCTAGATCTTTCATGTGTTTGCTTAGATGTAATGAAACTTAGATGTTAATTATAGGTTGCTTGCTTGTTTATAGTTGTAATAGATGAATGATTTCAATGTTAGGCTTAAGAAAACTGGCAGATCTCCATTGTGTAACTTGCTTGAACGTCTTAAGAAACATGAACCGATGTGTACTAGGTTTTTATGATTGTATTTAATGCATGAGCGAATTCTAGTGATCCCATGTTAAGAGTTTCTTAGCCGGCTCGACATAGGAGTGAAGTAGGAGCTTATAGGATTGGGGAAGTAAGTACGCCACCCCATGAATGGTATTAAGGAATACAATCCATCATCCACGCAACTGTAACAAGTAATTAACCTGTAAAAGATATCTAGGGAGTGGTGAAATCTAAGTAAACACAATTCTCCCATATATTGCTCACACCACTATCTTAATTTAGTTTATTTTCATTTTTATTATTTTATTTTGATTGCATCTTAGTAATTGGGTTAGTTGATTAGCAACTAATTCCGCCCATTCCTCTAAAAACCGAGATTTTACTTGCTTTCATAAAAATATAAAAATACAAAAAGAATCATCCCTCACCTCTAGACCTAGTTTTTAGGTTTTCTAATCCTAGCGACACTATTCCTAAGTTGAACGATCAATCCCCTGGTACTTGTCACTATACTATACTACAACGATCAGGTACACTGCCTGGTGGGGGTTGTAAGCTTCTCGAGATCCCTCGAGAGGTAAAGCCTGGTGCAATTCCCACGCATCAATTTAAACCACGACTCCTCACGAGACCAACTCAAGTATTAATGAGACATCATTAGATTAGTTTAGGTTTTCATTCCATGATTTTATGTGATCAATCTTGTGATTTCAATCGACATGTATATCCATCCGTATAACCATATTAATGAGCATATTAGTTTAGGCTTTCATATCTTTTACGTATACATATCTTATGAATCGAATCAAGAAAACACAAAGGCGATGATAGGGTACCTCATGATGGATCAAATGAACAAAATACGAACCAAGGGATCTGTTGGCGTATGTGTCCGGACGGTATGCCTGTCCGGACGCTCTATCCGAATGATATCAACCGAATGATTTTGACGGAGTGCATACGTATTATATGGAACGAAGAGTAATCAAGGTACGTGCTTTATCCAAGACAGAGCTTTACCCAAAGAGCAATAGTACGGACCGCCGCCAAAGCCGCCATCCCTGATTTCCTGGGATCTGGTCGTACACATGCCCTGACAGCTACCTATAAAGCTAGGTGTAGCTCGGCATGCTTAGTCCCGAGGTCAACAGGTAACCTAATGGGGGTAGTATAAATACCCCCACCTCATTTAATACAGGTAACTAACACACACATATCGCATTTACTCTCACTTTCTCCCTTACCATCCGTGTCACATATACTGACTCTCACACCGGAGGTGGGTCCTGGGATAACACCCGGGGCGAGCCTAACGTGTGCTACTTGTGTGCAGGACTCCATATCTATCCGAAGGGTTCATTCCGAAGGCCTCTCGTGAAGAAGGATCTAATCACAAGGTTTTACCTTAACAAATTGGCGCCATCCGTGGGACACGTTATCCATTCTACCTGAGAAAAATGATTGGTCCTCCTCCTCCACCCTTCCACACCCCATTTTCCTCAGACGGAGGGAGCGGAGTAAACATCAACCCAGACAACACAAACAACCATAGCAACCCGGAGAATGATTCCCCAAACCTTCAAGAATTGATTCTTGGATAAGTGGCGTCCCTGACCGAACTGATTAAGAAATATAATGCTCAAGGAGAAAATGTACTCAGGCCGATACGCTTGGATTTTGGGGATGATGGAAATGAGGTCAGCTGGAGGGATAAGGTAGTTGAAGTAGACGAAGACTTGAGTAAGCCATTCAAGGAGGCGTCACGATCACCATTCACCAACCGGATAGTGGAATTTTCCGGTGAGAACTACGTAATGCATTTAAATATGAGGTTTTATGACGGATCAATGGACCCGAACGACCATCTCACGAGGTTCACGTGGGCAGCAAACCAAGGGCAATGGCGGATGCCTACTTGGTGTCTTATGTTCCAGCAAACCCTGGATGGTGCAGCCGGAGGATGGTTTGAGCGTTTAGAGCCTGGCAGCATCAACAGCTGGGACGAGTTAAGAAAACAATTTTCTACTCGGTTTTCTCTCCAAAAGAAGTGTGTCAAAGATCCGACGGAAATCACCAAAATCGTCAGAAGAGCCCACGAGTCATTGGTGGACTTTAAAGAAAGATGGACCGATGAAGCTAGTTACATCAGTTGAGTGCCGGCGATCATGCGCATTTCGGCCTTCATGAGTGCTCATAAATGCCCAGCTTTGGCAAAGAAATTTTCGGACAGGGTTCCTCGTTCAGTAACGGAGATGTTTGCCCGGGTAGATGACTTTATCAGGGTAGAAGAAGCATATCGGAACACGGAGCTACCCCGAGGAGAAGGGTTCGAGGCCAATAGAAGAAGAGGTTTCAAGATGACAGGTCTAGGGGCTAGAAGAGAAATGACCCCCGTCACAAAGATACGTATCACCCGTACGTGGCTCCAAGAAGGGACTTGGGCCGCAACAACTATTACCGCCAGGATAGCCGGCCGATTGAAACCTTCAGAGAAGGCCCCCAATGCCCCGGTCTCAACTCACTCATAAAACCTCCTAGAGAGATCCTAGCCACAGAGCGTCATCTAAACCTACCAACACCCCGGCCCACGCGGGAAAACATGGGTAAGTTCTGTGAATACCACAAAGAAGCCAGTCATTTAACCAACCACTGTCGGGAATTGAAGAAACAACTAGAGGTAGCACTGGAGTCCGGAAGACTCGATCATTTGCTGAGAGAATGGAGGCAGAGAGCGCCGGCAGAGATAGAAAGCCAGCAAAAAATTATGACAAAGGGAAAAACAAAGTGATCAACATGATAAGATCCTCCGGGGGAACAAAGCGAAGAAGCTATGACCATGAGGAAAGCTGGATGAAAGCACCAATTACCTTTCCCCCAATCATAATGGAGGATTTGTCCGATGAGCCCCTCATCATTGAAGGGGACATCAGTGGGTATCTAGTACGGCGGATATATGTGGACGAAGGATCGGCGGTAAACGTAATGTATGAGCACTGTTTCAATAACCTTAGTATGGACATCAAAGAGCGACTCAGAGAGACAAGCACATCTCTCGTGGGTTTTTCCGGAGAAACACATAGGCCCTTGGGAAAGATTGAGCTTGAAGTATGCTTCGGCGACCACGGCATGTACCGAAGGACAATAATGAGCTTCTGCGTGGTGAGCTCCCCGTCACCATACAATGTAATTTTAGGAAGGACGGGTTTGAAAGAAATAAGCGCCATCCTGTCCACCATTCACTCGATGATCAAATTCCATACACCCAAAGGAATAGCTACCCTGAAAGCCCGCCCATCGATAGTATCCGAATGCCAAAAGTTAGAGGAAAGGCAAATGAACGAAGAGCCTCAGTCCAGAGGTCCTCAGGAAGTAATTACCGATGGAGAGGAGATAACGGGAATAGAGGAAGTTTTGGTAAACCCAGCTTATCCGGAACAGTTAGTAATCATCGGGAGGAGTTTTTCGAAAGAGGGCCGGAGAAGCCTTATTGAGTTGTTGCGAAGAAATAAAGATATTTTCGCGTGGCAACCATCGGATATGACCAGAGTCCCCAGACATTTGATCAAACATCGACTGAATGTACGCCGTTAGACGGATCGTTAAAGTACACCGTTATAAATAGACGGGTCGTTAAAATACACCGTTCAACAGACGGGTCGTTAAAATACACCGTCCAAAAAACGGGTCGTTAAAATACACTATCCAATTGACGGGTCGTTAAAATACATCGTCCGATTGACGGATCGTTAAAATACACCGTCCAATTGCCGGGTCATTAAAATACACCGTCCGATTAACGGATCGTTAAAATACACCGTCCAAAAAACGGGTCGTTAAAATACACCGTCCAATTGACGGGTCGTTAAAATACACCGTCCGATTGACGGATCGTTAAAATACACCGTCCAATTGCCGGGTCGTTAAAATACACCGTCCGATTGACGGATCGTTAAAATACACCGTCCAAAAAACGGGTTGTTAAAATACACCGTCCAATTGACGGGTCGTTAAAATACACCGTCCAATTGCCGGGTCGTTAAAATACACTAGTCCGATTGACGGTCGTTATAACACACCATTATAAACAGACGGGTCGTTAAAATACACCGTCTTAAACAAGTGAATAACTAAAACTCATCCGTCCTAAACAAACGTTCCGTACAACAATTCATAGACGTATTCGAAAGGAACAAAAAGAAGAAAATTCAATTACAAGTGTTCGACATAACAAGTACATGCATCCGAATAACAAGTTGTCTGATTACATTCATGACAAAAATATAAAATGCAAATTACATTCATCCAAATAAGAAAGTACATCCTACTTCAAGTCACCCTTCGGTTCGGAGGGTCCAGTAACGGAAACCTTAGGGGGAATCTCCCCGGTAGGCACACTCTTCTCTGGAGGAGTAGAACCATCCGGTAGGAAGTTCATCAAGTCACCCAGCGGAAGACGATAGGACTCAGACACCTTCTTAACATACGGATACTTGGCATCAAAGATCTTGTTAAACTCAGCTTTCTATACTATCGGAGCATCTCTGTTGAGGTTCTTAACCTGTCCAAGTATCCTCTCCACATCCTCTTCCTTATGGCTCACCTTCACTCCGTCCTTGAAGTCAGCATTCACGCCATCAATAAAACCAGCAGTATAAGAGAGGCTGTACACCCGTCCCATGCTCTTCTTATACTCACGGCTCTGAAAAAGCCGACGGCAAACGGCTGGGAGAAGTTCTTTCACCGAGTTGTGACGGATAACTTTAGACTAAACAACACTGGCGGTCAACTGTTTGTTATGTTCCTTCAGCTGGTCAACCTCAGAAGATCTACTTGATAATTGCTTCTCCAATTCCCGGATCTTAGCAGCTTGTAATGAGGTCGTGGATTGCCATTCATTCTTTTCCCTCTCCATCTCCTCTAACTGATCAACCAAACCCTCTTGGCGGGTAGAAGCGGCACCCACCTCGTCCTCCAAAGCACGGAACTCTTTGAGCAACTGATCAAAGTTCTTAGCCCGAGTATCACGCTCCTCTTCAACCTCCTTTAACCTATCGGATAGATCACCACAACCCCTATGAACCTCCGTAAGCTCTCTATGCTCCCGGTTCAACTGACTAAAATGTTGCAAAAGCTCAGCCTGGATGACCACTCCTGAACCAACATTAATATAGGCTTGACGAACCAGTTGGTTGTTGTTAAGCCCAGAAATAGCCTCTTGTTTGGCTGGTGTGGCAAGATGATCCATTATCTCTCGACAAGCCCTGAAGGAATTCATGCGAACGTCATCACGAAGGGTCCACCCAGGAACAAAATACCCTCCGGTTTGATCGGTATTACCTGAAAATAAGATGATGTAAAAAAAAGAAAAAAAAAAAGAAAAAAAGGAAGAAAAGGGGAAGAAGAGAAGGAAAAACATTTTGAATAAGATGTGAAATAACGTACCGGCTTCCAAGGGGGGAGATCTTCCCGAAGGCTCGGGAGAGCGAGAAACATGACGCTCGGAATGGGCCGTGTGGACGGAAACATCCATTGAAAAAGGAAAAATAATAGATGAGCAAGTAAAAAAAAAAAAAAAAAAAAAAAAAAAAAAAAAAAAAAAAAAAAAAAAAAAAAAACCTTAAAGAAGGCAGATTATTTACCATGGGAGTGGGACTTCGGAGAGTTTTCAGGATTTTCCCCATCATTGTGTCCAGAACCTTCGGCCAAATTATCCTGTGGCTCCTCTGCAACGTGGGAAGCATCTTGCTCTCCTTTAACAGGAGAATTTTTCTTCTCAGCATCTACGTCAATCTGTTGCTCAGCTTGGTTCAGTGGAGTAACATCCAGAGTCTTATCTCCAGATGAAATGACCTCCTCCTCTAACAGCCTCTTCCTACGCTTCGGAGCATTCTTGGCGTTGTCAACGGTTTTCCTCTTCGGGATAGGATTCTTCTCTCTTTGCTTTCTTTCCTTTTCTTCCCAGGCAGCAACCACGTCATCGTCAGCGATTTCGACTACCTTCTGCAAATTACTTTTCACGGGGAGTTGCTTCTCGGGAGAGAGTGGCTTGGCGGTTCTTTCCAGACGAACATGCCCTTCGGGGAGAGGGTCCCCCTTATTAACAACTGACCCCTCCAAATCCGGAAGCTCCAAGTACTCAGACATTGTTATAACTGCAAAAGAATAAACAAATAAGCACAAGTCAAGGGAAGGAACAAAGACAGCTAGAAAAAAATGAATTATTACCACGCCCCTCGGCATCCTTTATAACCAGCCTGTATCCGGTAATCCGGAAAACATTGCAGAGCCCATATTCATACAGAAGGCTCGAAGGTGTCTTCCGAAGAAGAATCATCTTGCTAGCAACCTTCCTGGCATCCCTCACTGAATAATTCTCCTGAAACTTATCCGAAATCTTAGAATCCTTATGCCTCCAAGGCATAGCGTCCGGAATGGCCCTACGGTCTATTAAGAAGAAAAAATCTTTCCAAAACTTCAACCCCATCAGCAATTCCTCAAAACATTTCAACGCTCTTTTCCCGGTTCGGCTTTCAAACAAAAACCAATGACCCTGCTTGCACAACCGGTAGAAAACCCTAAAGAGAGGAACGGTGGGCACGATGTCTAAACTATAACACCGAACCTCGAAAAGAGTTATCCTATTCAACCCTATAGGAACAAGCTGAGAGATATGTACTCAGAAATACCCTATGACGGCTAGAAGAAAACAAGAGAAGGGAATCCTAGCCCCTCCCAGTTTAACCTGCTGCACATATATCCCTATCTTATCCTCCGGCAACTCATTCATAGTTAAATCGTTCGATGGCAACATGGGGTTTAAATCAGCCGGAATACCGTAATCTATACAAAGCTGATCTAATGTATGCTGAGATAACTTAGAAGTATGCATATGCATATCAAACTTCCCTATCGGTTTTGCCTTACTGGTTGTAGGGCCTTCATCCGGAATATTCATCTCTCCGGGTTCACTATTAGCCATATGAAAGAGAAAGGATGCCGAGGAAATGTGTATATGCAAAGGAAGTTACAAAGTAGAGTAACGCACCTCGGTTAAACCTCGAAATAATAGATGCAAAATGCTCCGACAATATCACAATGCAAGTAGAATAAAAGAAGCAGTAAGTGTAAAATGAAAGGTTTAGAGGCGCTATTTATAGGGAAGACCTTGAAGAACGTGAAATGTCACGTCGCACAGTATACCAATGACGTGGTGTAGTATGGAACGTCCGATCTCTATAAACGTGAGATTAGTGGCATCCAGCTGTAGCCCATTAATAATATTATCTTAATCGGCCCATGGCCCACAATGGACTAAAGAACCTGATATAAACCCCGGTATGTCAAAAACACCCCAGTCTCTCAAGTATTGAACCATCAGTCTACAACCGATACTCCAATACTGGGGGGGGGGGGGGACATGTTGGCGTATATGTCTGGACGGTATGCCTGTCCGGACGCTCTATCCGAATGATATCAACCGAATGATTTAGACGGAGTGCATACGTATTATATGGACCGAAGAGTAATCAAGGTACGTGCTTTATCCAAGACAGAGCTTTACCCAAAGAGCAATAGTACGGACCGCCGCCAAAGCCGCCATCCCTGATTTCCTGGGATCTGGTCGTACACATGCCCTGACAGCTACCTATAAAGCTAGGCGTAGCTCGGCTTGCTTAGCCCCGAGGTCAACAGGTAACCTAATGGGGGTAGTATAAATACCCCCACCTCATTTAATAAAGGTAACTAACACACACATATCGCATTTACTCTCACTCTCTCCCTTACCATCCGTGTCACATATACTTACTCTCACATCGGAGGTGGGTCCTGGGATAACACTCGGGGCGAGCCTAACGTGTGCTACTTGTGTGCAGGACTCCATATCTATCCGAAGGGTTCACTCCGAAGGCCTATCGTGAAGAAGGATCTAATCAAAAGGTTTTACCTTAACAGGATCAACACTTAAACCCTTCGAACCAACATCAGAAACAAAACCCTTCTCGAACCCCAGGATCACACCAAGTTATCACGTTCACTCTCGCAATTCCATCAATCATATAAATATCTGTGAACCAGAACACACCACGATCAGGCCTCCAACACAAGTCACAAACAACCTCCCTGTAACACTTGATTCGAACAGAAAGAAGAGGAGGAAAAGTACCAGCCGCCAGTTTGTGTTTGTGATTTTAGGTTTAGGGTTGACTTTTGCATAGAATAGTTATAGGATAGAATATTGAGTCAGGGTAGAAGATATGGGGATGATTATGAGCCATGCCTTAGACTAAGAAAACGTGTAACTAATTTAGGAAATAGGGGAAATCAATATTAAGATTGATATGGTGTGATCTTGTATTTGTTTTGTGTTTATCCCACTTTTAATTTGGCATACAAAATACATAGACGGCATGCTAGCCGAATTTCCTTGAAGTATTGTGACATAGAGTTGAGAAAAAAAATATCTTGCAAACGCTAAATCTTCAAGCTACATGAAAAAAAAAATATAGCATCGCGATGAGAATTAAATGATCTTTCTATAGATATGCATTGTTATATACTTTCGACGAACTTTTTTTTTTTAATTTCCGCCCAGAAAGAATCATATATGATTCGTAAAAATCATATATGATTCTTAAAAAATCATATATGATTCGATTCGTAAGAATCATATATGATTTGTTAAAATCGAATCATATATGATTCTTACGAATCATATATGATCTTTCTGGGCGAAAAAAAAAAGTTCATCGAAAAAAAAGTTCGTCGAAAGTATATAACAATGCATGTCTATAGAAAGATAATTTAATTCTCGTCGCGATGGTATTTTTTTGTAGCTTGACGATTTACGGTTTGCGAAATATTTAAGTTTTAAAAAAAGGGTGGAAGTTTATTTTTTTTATTTTGATAAAAAAAAAATGAGTGTCTAAGATTGCTTGATAGGTTTTATGGTAAAAGTTTGATCTATAAAGAACTTTTGGCTTGTGATATATTGTGTATTTTAAATACTTTAGGTAAAGTTATGTTTGTACTTTTTTGTCATATGATATAAGGTTTTAGATTATTCTTT
Organism: Artemisia argyi; assembly: GCA_030686995.1. Classification (NCBI taxonomy): domain Eukaryota; kingdom Viridiplantae; phylum Streptophyta; class Magnoliopsida; order Asterales; family Asteraceae; genus Artemisia; species Artemisia argyi. The sequence continues at coordinate 32,281,503 of CM060691.1, forward strand.
ATAATTAGTCCAACACTTTAAGAAATTTTCAAATTAGACCCAAATTTACGATTTCAGATTTTAGGGTTTTACAATGGAAAAGCTGGAAAGTGTTGAAATGATGATGGAAAGAGCAAGTGTTCTGGGTATGTTCAGTTTGTTTGCGAAGAATTAGTTTTGGATGCTTTTTGTACATTGAATGGATCTTTTCTTTGATGAAATATATTAATCTCATGGTTCATAATACCACTGATCACGTCTTAGCCAATAGCAACAATTAGCACACATTAGAATTTTCCAAAACTGATCATTTTATATAGTCGTGTAGTGTTTAACTTAAGATGATCATTGTTATATGTGTTAAAATAATGTAAGGTTAAAAGAACTAAAATTAAATGGTAAATACTATGATAATCTGAATGTGCTTCAACAATCATGAAAACTCAGTTTGTCAAATCTAAACATGTTTGGAATGTGATAGAGGAATGGTAAGTTTGTAAATGAAAGTGGACATATCATTATAGAGAATTTGATTCTAGATGAAAGTGTGCGTACCTTGATTCGTTAATTTGGCATTCCATGTTCTCAATCACGTTATCAGTCTACATCCTTTATAATCTCCATTCAAATTTTTCCCACAGTTTGATGTGATTACCAAAGACAAATCATAAGTCAAAAAATACCAAGAGTCATTACGGACCAACACAAACATTTGTATAAATGATGAGTTGACTTTTTCAAAAACATCATGGTCATAACAAATGTCTCAAAGAACGAATACAAGATGGTAAGTTGCTGACCTTATGATGAAGCAAAAAATATATAAAGAAGCTATAATATACACGCCACGTAAATGTAATTTTTCTTTGTCTTACGACCAAGCCCATAAAATGGAACATCTATGTCGCTTAAAGACTAAAAGTATCAAAATATATACATGATAAAATCATTATTTGTAACAGTTATTTTTTTGTTACTAACAAGTTCATTTTTTTATCGAAAAAGAATATGTTAAATTAGCATCTATATGTTTCACAAATGTTATGATCGTAAGTTTTTGATATTGTGTATTTATACGGCTATACGTCATTTAAACACATACACAACACATAGACGTGCCAAAACGGGTAGGCCGGGCAGGCACGAGCCATGGTCTAAACGGGCTCGGCCCCGAACAGGCACGGGCTAAAAGGGCTCGAACCAATTTGTAAATTATTATAACAAATTAAAAAAAGTTAAGTGTAAGACATAAGCAAGAGTTCAATAGAGTCTAAGCTTATTATACTAAAGTTCATTGTCTAAAACTTAGACTAGAAACATAGAAAAATAAATAAAGAAACATAACAAGAAGAACTAAACTGTAAACTCAACAACATAGTTGCATCGGGTCCTGAGGCAACCCAAGTTATATATGATGAAAATTAGTGCCAAACATTATGCTATGAACACTTAGATACAGCATGTGTGCATCGTACGGGTCTGAATATCATTTTGACTTTTTTACTCGACCTCAATTAAAAGGGACGAAATAAAGGCAACAACAATCATGCCATGCTAGCAAACACAACTTAGAAACGTATTGACCAACAAAATCCATCCATGATCAAAATGACGAAAATTAGTGCTGAACCGCTATGAACATTTAGAACGAGCGAATGTGCATCGCACGGGTATGAATGACTCGTGTTTATATATACTTGTTACACATGTTAAGTACATTTATTATAGTTTGAATAATATTTGGAATATGCTTTTAAAGTATATATCATCCGATTTATATATGTGTGCATTATGGTGGTAGAGTTGTGAAATTAGGTTCCTGTAGTGACTACTTGAGTGGAGAGTTATGATATATGGTATTAACAGTAACACCAACGATTTTTACTATGATCAACTAATGCAATGGGTTAGTGATAATAATATCAACTTATCGAATGCATACTTGATGAGGCGAAAAATGAACCGTTTTTAGGGGGTCATTTAAGCCGAAATTGGAATTTATTTGATCAAATATTGCCCTAAATCGTTCCTTTTGTGATTTTAGGTACTTTGGGAGTAAATTCTGGAAAAGGAAGCATTTTTGGACATTTTTGGAGCATAAAAGTGAAGAAAACGGCAAAGACTTAATTTTCCATGCTGGAAATAGTACCTGATGGCATCAAGAAGGAAAATGTGACAGCGTCAGGAGTAAAATGCATGACGACCCAGAGAAAACGTGACGGCGTCAGAAGTAGGGCGTCAAGAGTTATTTTGGTGACGGCCTGAAGAAGAATTACACGTGACGGCGTCAGACCCAGATCTAGGCAGTCTTAGAACTTTATTGGCGGTGAGATGACGGCGTCAGAAATTTACTCTTGACGCCGTCACCTCACAAAATCTATATATACTTTTCTATTTTTCATTCATTAAGGGAGGAACTTGTGTGGAGAATACTAGGGTCGAACCTAATAAACCCTAGGTCGTTTGTAACAGTATTTTCAAGGGTTTTCACCCCTTGAAACCTTTCATGTTCAATTAAGATAAGTCTTCTTTCAATTCATTCAATATGTCTATGTATTGTTTGAATATATCTTATGCTTGTCTTGATTTTAACATGCTAGGCTAGATCTATCATGTGTTTGCTTAGATGTAATGAAACCTAGATGTTAATTATAGGTTGATTGCTTGTTTATAGTTGTAATGGATGAAAGATTTCAATGTTAGGCTTAAGAAAACTGGCAGATCTCCATTGTGTAACTTGCTTGAACGTCTTAAGAAACATGAACCGATGTGTACTAGGTTTTTAAGGTTGTATTTAATGCATGAGCGAATTCTAGTAATCCCATGTTAGGAGCTTCTTAGCCGGTTCGACATAGGAGTGAAGTAGGAGCTTATAGAATTGGGAAAGTAAGTACGCCACCCCATGAATGGTATTAAGGAATACAATCCATCATCCACGCAACTATAACAAGTAATTAACCTGTAAAAGATATCTATGGAGTAGTGAAATCTAAGTAAACACCATTTTCCCACATATTGCTTACACCACTAGTTTAATTTAGTTTATTTTCATTTTTATTATTTTATTTTGATTGCATCTTTAGTTATTGGGTTAGTTGACTAGCAACTAATTCCGCCCACTCTTCCAAAACCCGAGATTTTACTTGCTTTTATAAAAATATAAAAATACAAAAAGAATCATCCCTCACCTCTAGACCTAGTTCTTAGGTTTTCTAATCCTAGCGACACTATTCCTGAGTTGAACGATCAATCCCCCGGTACTTGTCACTACAGTATACTACAACGATCAGGTACACTGCCTGGTGGGGGTTGTAAGCTTCTCGAGATCCCTCGAGAGGTAAAGCCTAGTGCAATTCCCACGCATCAAGTTTTTGGCGCCGCAGCCCAGGGAATAGTTATTGTCTAGGTTAGGATTTCTTTTTATTAGGTCTACTTGCTAGATTCCTTTCTAGTAAGATTTTATTTTTATTTTTAGGTTTTCTTTAGTCTATCTTATTTCTTCGTGTTTTTGTTCGTAATCTTTACCATCCGACATCATGGAAGGTGGTAACATCTTTGAACCCATCAACCCACCACAACAAGACCACCCACAAAACCCACCACTAGCTAACCAACCTCTTAGGCCCCGAACCCTAGGAGAGTACTCCCGACCTTGCCACCAAGGCTATCGAAACACCATTGAGCTCTCCCAAGGAGCCAATGTGTCTTCCTTGCGATCCGACACCATCCGGTTGGTGCAAAGCGGATGTGCATTCCATGGACTTCGTTCCGAAGATCCAAATCAACATCTCAATGACTTCCTTAAAATGGTAGATTCTATAGACCTTGATGCTACAACTAGAGAGTCAACCCAATTACGTCTATTCCAATTCTTTCTACGTGATCAAGCTAGTCAATGGCTTGAGTGTTTACCCGCGAGATCTATCACCTCATGGGATGATCTCACCACTCGTTTCCTTGCTCAATTTTTCCCACCAGGGAGAACTACCAAGCTTAGAAATGATATCTTGATGTTCCAACAACGTCAAGGTGAAATTCTATATGAAGCATGGACTCGTTTCAAGGACTTACTCCAAAAAGTCCCTCGTCATGGCATAGATCTTTGGCTCCAAGTCCAAATTTTTTATGACCATATCGATCTCTCCACAAGGCGGACCATTGACCAATCAACCGGTGGCAAGCTACGTGATCTAAGTGTGGAAGAATCATGGGAACTCATAGAAGATCTGCTCTCTATGACAACGAAAGTTGGAATGATCCCCGTGATTTGAACAAAACGGTCAAGGCAATATCTTTGCCTTCGAACAATTCTAGCACTCCCGACCGCAGGATCATGGAACTTGAGGATCAAGTCAAGTTTCTCATGAAATCTTACGAAGCTCCCAAGCCTTCAAGCCAAGTGAACAAAATCACTTCTTCATGCGAATTATGTAGTGGTCCCCATGACACTCGTGATTGTGTGGAACTCCCCGGAACAGCTTTTGCGGACTACGCATCCTCGCGTACTGACGTAGCGAGAGATAAGTGGTACACTTTCAAACCCGAGCCAAACCCTTATGGTGATTCCTACAACCCCGCTTGGAAAAATCACCCAAACCTTAGGTGGAAACAAAACCAAACCAATTCTTCCAACCCGCCTGATCGTTACCAACCAAACGGTCCACCCTCCAACCGTACTTTCAACAACAATCCTTCTAACAACTATGGTAGTACCAACAATCTTGAAGGATTGATATCCAAGTTTATGGCATCTCAAGAAGCTCGCATAGCTAGGTTTGAAACCGAATTCAACCAACAACAAACGGAGATGACCAATAAGATTGACAACTTGTTGAAAGCCCTCAACAACCAAGCGTTAACTACACCTAGGAAGGACACTAGGGACGCCAATAGCGGAATCCAAACTAAAGACCCATCGTCTTCCAAACACGTCCACTTTGTCAATGTTGTCACCATTAAACCAATTGATAAGGATATAGAAGAAAGTGACAAGGATGAAGTTGGAGTAGAAACCGAGACTAGGGATGAAATTAGGGAAGTTGAGGTTAATAAGGGAGAAGAGTTAGAGGAAGCAGAGACTGTAGAAGAGAACTTTGATAAGTTGCCCACCAAGGAAGAACGGGAATATCATAAGGATTTATTCGATGATCCTGAGACACCATATATCCTTGGCACACCCCTTATCAAAATGGGAGACCCCTCTAACATCAACATATCATGCAACATTGGGCATATGCATACATGGAAAGCTTATATCGATCCTAGATCTCCTATAAACATCATGACTAGGACTTATTATAATTGGGTAATGAAGAAACAACTTGGTTATAGGATGATGCCTAATAAGAATTTGATAAGTAATTTTGCAGGAAGAGTGAAGGGATTGCATGTGATTGTTGGAAATTTCACTTATGAGATCAATTTTATGATAGTGGAGGATACTCGTCCGGTGATAGATGCTTGCCTAAGTCAAGTAGTGTTCGGAAAACCATTCGTTGAGGCCACTAAGATGAGTTATGATCTGACTTTAGGGATAGTTAGGTTCAAGGAATAGAATGATGAGATTGCCTACCAAATGCCCTATAAGATTGAGCAGTACCGCCTCCTGTCAAACATAGAAAAGGAACACAAACAATCGGCTTATTATAGGAATAATGAGGATAGACGTAGAGGAGTAGAGTATGTGATGAATAGGATGCTTGGTTTCTATAAAGAATGCTTGCAACTAGGTCCGGAATACAAAACTGGTATAGGAGATGACCTAGAGAGTGAAACCAACGATGAGGTCACGTAGTAACCCATGACCTTGAGTCTAGCTACAAGACTCGTAAATAAAGAAAAGCGCTTCTTGGGAGGCAACCCATGTTTTGTGTGATTTTTTATTTTGTTTGATTGTTATTTGCTTCCGTATGCATGCTTTATTTTTATTGTTGGTAGATCATGTTTCAAAACTAAAATGGTGAAAATACTTTACTTTGTTGTTTGGCTTAGTCTTAACTTCATCCAAAGGTATTTCGCAAAAGATAAGTGTAAGGGGAAACCCCAAATATGTTTTTAAGAAACACACTCGATCATGATTCTCCACAATATTAAATGAACATGTATATTCGTATTTGTTAGAGTCAAATGCTTGTATCGAGTCATAATGATGTTTTGCAGGATTTTCCAGGAAGTAGGACCAAGTGTTTCCAGAAATTTTCTGGAAACTTAACATAAGAATTTCTGCAGGTCACTTCTGATGGCGTCAGGAAGAAATTCCTGACGGCGTCACGTGTAAAATTCTGGAAATTTTACCAGTTTTGTTTTTCTAACGGAGTCTTAAAGTTTTTGTTGAATCTTTAGTTTTATAATCTCCAGGAAATCTGCAAACATCATTCCACAAGCATTATATCTTATTTTGTTTTATAGGATTTGTTAGCATATATAGATTACCGCCGATTTTACGCGAGGTTGCCTTGTCTGTTTTCTCAGGTTTAACAGGTTATGTTTGACAAGAAGATGATTTATATTCTGGAAGGGAAGCTTTGATTGTTCATTTTCTTGGAGGAAGATCTAACCTGGTTACCATATTATCCATACCGAGCGAATCAGGGGAGTATTTGATTTCATTCTTTTTACCTGTTTTACTTTTACATTCTTTACTTGAACATTGGGGACAATGTTCATCCTAAGTGTAAGGGGAAGGTAAAATAATGATACCTTACAGATACACTTTCGCTTGAGTTTGTTTGTTTGATGGTAGGTGTGTAATAAAACAATGAGAAATACATGTTAGTGTAATTTTAGCGCCAAATTTAAAATTTTTTACAACATTTAGGAGTGAAACTTTAGCCATAGCAAGCGTCTCATGGATAGGAGGTTGTATGACTAGCACAAAACCGTACCATTCAGAAAAATTTTCCACCCAAATATGTGAGGTCCGCCTTTAGATTTGATAGGAAAAGAATTCATTATTAGTGCTTATGTGTGTACCGGTAGCATTTAGATTCTAGAACTTGCGTTAGTGATGCATCCCGAGACCGCTAGTGAGACTACATTCGTGTAGTAGGATTTACTACATGATAAGAAGCATTAGGATCACCCTTGTGTTAAACCCGTATCATAATTACTTGACCATTTAAGTCATATTACTTGGCTAGTAAAGTCAGCTAATTTTTCCCACACCTTAGCGTTGTACTCATTTTTAGTACACGAAACCCCTAGTACACCCCTCCGAGCCTATCTTTTCATTTCTAACTTTAAGCATCTTACTTAAAGGAAGAATTTGTTACACCCCACTTAAATGTACACCCAAATCGCCTTAGCCTTCCGTGTATGCACTCATCTTTAGTGCATTATTGTTATTTGTTTAAACCCTTAGTTAATTATCTAATTGATTACATGGTTGCTAAGTAGAGTCATATCCTTGTACATATTGTTTTGGGACGATTGGGACTCATGGGTAAAGTACTTATGCTATGAAGTAATGGGTAAGAACATCATATTATTACCCCCATATGTGCGTTAATCTTAAAAGTACTCCAAGTGTTTTGATTTTCTTAATTCGAGTCATTAGATTGTCTATTGGTCTTTAGTGGAACGATTATTTGTTGTAATTACTTTTATATTAGTGTTAAATGACCCCTAACTTGTATTTTGAGTAGAATAAAAGAGCATTTGCTTGAGGACAAGCAAATCTCAAGTGTAAGGTATATGATGAGGCGAAAAATGATCCGTTTTTAGGGGGTCATTTAAGCCCGAATTCGAATTTATTTGATCAAATATTGCCCTAAATCGTTCCTTTTGTGATTTTAGGTACTTTGGGAGAGAAATCTGGGAAAGGAAGCAATTCGGACGTTTTTGGAGCATAAAAGTGAAGAAAACGCCAAAGTATTAATTTTCCGTGCTGGGAACAGTAGGTGACGGCGTCAAGAGCAAAATTCCATGACGATCCAGAAGAGATTTGACGGCGTCATGAAGGTAGGGCGTCAAGAGTAAAAGTCATGACGGCCTGGATATGATTAAGTCTTGACGGCGTCAAATGTAGATCCAGGCAGTCCGAGAATAGTTTGGGCGGCGAGGTGACGGCGTCACAAGCTTTGTCTTGACGCCGTCAGACCCCTTTTCCTATATATAGTTTTCTAATTTTTCACATTTAAGAGAGAAGTTTTGGAGAAACCCTAAGTACGATTTTGGTGCGAATTTTACAGGTTTTTCAAGGGTTCCAAGCCCTTGATACCTTACATGTGTAATTGAGATAAGTGTTCTTTCAATTCAATCAATATGTCTATGTGTTGGTTGTCTATATCTTGCTCTTGTCTTAATTCCATCATGCTAGGCTAGATCTATCTTGTGTTTGCTTAGATCTAATGAAACCTAGATGTTAATTATGTGTTGATTACTTGTTTATACTTGTTTTGGATGAATGATTTATATGTTAGGCTTAAGAAAATGGCAGATCTCCAATTGGTAACATGCTTGAACGTTTTAAGAAACATGAACCGACGCGCACCAGGTCTTTATTGGTTGTATTTAATGCATGAGCCACTGTTTACAATCCCTATAGTTGTGCTGGGCATGGTGTAGGAGGAGATAAGAGCTCATAGAATTGGGGAGTTAAGTGTGCCACCCCATGAATGGTATTAAGGAATACGATCCGTCATCCATGCATTTATAACAAGTAATTAACGTGTAAAAGATGTCTAGGGAGTAGTGAAATCTAAGTAAACACATTTTCTCCACTTATTGTTCACAACTTTAATTTAGTTTGTTTTCATTTTTAGTATTTTATTTTGATTGCATCTTTAGTATTGGGTTAGTTGATTAGCAACTAATTCCGCCCAAATCCTTCAAACCTGAGAATTTTAATTGCTTTCAAAAAAATATAAAAACACAAAAATAATCATCCCTCATCTTTAGAACTAGTATTTAGGCTTTCTAATCCTAGCGACACTATTCCTAAGCTGAACGATCAATCCCCTGGTACTTGTCACTCTACTATACTACAACGATCAGGTACACTGCCTGGTGGGGGTTGTAAGCTTCTCGAGATCCCTCGAGAGGTAAAGCCTGTTGCGATTCCCACGCATCAGTGCTTACGCCATGTGGTGGAGGTTTGATCCTTTCCCAAGCCTATGGTAATCTATTTTGCTATGACAGGTAGTGAGAGATGTTTTCCATTTCCATATTGTGATATGTACTTTATTACACCCGAGAGATGTGAGTATCTAAACACTATTTGTGAGGTGCTAGTGTATGACCTCCGTGCTTGTCTTTGGTTTTTAGTGGAACGATTATTTGTTGTAATTACTTTTCTATTAGTGTTAAATGACCCATAACTTGTATTTTGACTAGAATAAAAGCGCATTTGCTTGAGGACAAGCAAATCTCAAGTGTAAGGGTATATGATGAGGCGAAAAATGAACCATTTTTGGGGGGTCATTTTAGCTAGAATTGGAATTTATTTGATCAAATATTGCCCTAAATCATTCCTTTTGTGATTTTAGGTACTTTGGGAGTGAATTCTGGAAAAGGAAGCATTTTGGACGTTTTTAGAGCATAAAAGTGAAGAAAATGGCAAAGACTTAATTTTCCATGCTGGAAACAGTACCTGACGGCGTCAAGAAGGAAAATGTGACGGCGTCAGGAGTAAAATGCATGACGACCCAGAGAAAACGTGACGGCGTCAAAAGTAGGGCATCAAGAGTTATTTTGGTGATGGCCTGAAGAAGAATTACACGTAACGGCATCAGACCCAGATCTAGGCAGTCCGAGAACTTTATTGGCGGCGAGATGACGGCGTCAGAAATTTACTCTTGACGCCGTCACCTCACAAAATCTATATATACTTTTCTATTTTTCATTCATTAAAGGAGGAACTTGTGTGGAGAATACTAGGGTCGAACCTAATAAACCTTAGGTCGTTTGTAACAGTATTTTCAAGGGTTTTCACCCCTTGAAACCTTTCATGTTCAATTAAGATAAGTCTTCTTTCAATTCATTCAATATGTCTATGTGTTGTTTGAGTATATCTTATGCTTGTCTTGATTTTAACATGCTAGGCTAGATCTATCATGTGTTTGCTTAGATGTAATGAAACCTAGATGTTAATTATAGGTTGATTGCTTGTTTATAGTGGTAATGGATGAATGATTTCAATGTTAGGCTTAAGAAAACTGGCAGATCTCCATTGTGTAACTTGCTTGAACGTCTTAAGAAACATGAACCGATGTGTACTAGGTTTTTAAGGTTGTATTTAATGCATGAGCGAATTCTAGTGATCCCATGTTAGGAGCTTCTTAGCCGGCTCGACATAGGAGTGAAGTAGGAGCTTATAAAATTGGGGAAGTAAGTACGCCACCCCATGAATGGCATTAAGGAATACAATCCGTCATCCACGCAACTGTAACAAGTAATTAGCCTGTAAAAGATATCTAGGGAGTAGTGAAATCTAAGTAAACACCATTTTCCCACATATTGCTCACACCACTAGTTTAATTTAGTTTATTTTCATTTTTATTATTTTATTTTGATTGTATCTTTAGTTATTGGGTTAGTTGACTAGCAACTAATTCCGCCCACTCTTCCAAAACCCGAGATTTTACTTGCTTTTATAAAAATATAAAAATACAAAAAGAATCATCCCTCACCTCTAGACCTAGTTCTTAGGTTTTCTAATCCTAGCGACACTATTCCTGAGTTGAACGATCAATCCCCCGTTACTTGTCACGTTACTATACTACAACGATCAGGTACACTGCCAGGTGGGGGTTGTAAGCTTCTCGAGATCCCTCGAGAGGTAAAGCCTGGTGCAATTCCCACGCATCAATACTCTGTTCTTTTTGAAGTTCCTAGGCTATCAATTTGTCAACCTTATGGAATGTTAATAGTTAAAGAATAGAGTGATATCGAATGGTAATATCATCAACGTGAGATAGAAGATGTCTTGGACATGTATTTAGTTGAAGATTTAGATTAGTTTAATTTGTGTAATTTTGTTATGTAGTTGCTGGGTATGCTTGTATTTACTTTTCTTAAATGGTTATGTAGTTACTTGTTTTGTTGTGTGTTTCTAAAAAATGGTATTCTAAATTTTCTTTATAGAATCATTTGAAGTATGCAACTTGGTAATGTGTGTTTTGGTGAAATCACAGACTTTTCGATCTGCATTTTAAATGAAATTATATATTTGTTCTTAAGATCTTGGTACATAGTGAACCAAAGTTGAGAAGGATGTTGATTTAATTAAAACATACAACTCAATATATTAGACTAATCAACTATATATTTTGATACGTTAAACAATTGTTAACATATTAAACTTATCAACTGCAAATTTTGATACTTTAAAGTAAGAAATCAACATAAAATGTCATTGTAAAACATCCTGCTGCACAACGCGGATTCTCGGCTAGTAATTATATAACATGAAGTCTATAGAAGTGCTAGTAAAGGCTCGTAACATGATAACTATATGTTGGTTTGTTGATAATCTATCCACAAAACCTAACAACAAAGGATTGAATGAAGCAAAAAAGAATAGGGTGAAAAAATCATGAGATAAGTGGTATAAGGTGTGAAAAAGTCGTCGCTAAAAATATTAAAAAAAGTTTGAAACACAAAGACACACTGAACAAATATATACCGAGCTAATTTTGCAAATGGACAAGTAGCCCAAGGGGTTGGGCTTTTTTAGACAAGAATCTTTTTTTCCCTCAAAATAGAAATGGGCTACTTTGGAGCTAGACTACCATAGTTAAAATTATGATCGACACGTGTCCACTTACAAAAGTACATCAAGTACAAGTGTATAAGGTATGTGTAAGGCTTGTCCCCCTATTGGTATGTTGGGTTACTACTGTTCTGTCGGGGCGACTAGGACCCGGGGGTCCTAAATTTTGTCTTTTAGTGAAAAATTTAAGTTTGACTTCTCACTTAAAGACAAAATTTAGGTCGCTCGGGTTCTAGTCGCCCCGACAGAACAGTAGTAGCCCAACATACCCATAGGGGAAAAAATCTTACACATAGCTTACACACTTGTACTATATGTACTTTTGTAAGTGAACACGTGTCATCATTTTAAGTATGGTAGCCCAACTCCAAAATAGCTCATTTCGTTTTAAGAAAGAAAAAAAAAAAAAAAAAAAAAAAATCTTGTCTAAAAAAGCCCAACTCTTGGGCTACTTGTCCATTTTAGGAATTATCTCAATATATACCTGTTATGGCATGCATCATAAAACAGCCATCCAAGAAACATAAAAAAAAACAAACAATAAAACGAGTGTAATCGATAGTAACATAATCTATGGTGATTGCTATCGTGTCGATTGTTCACTGTTGACTGATTAAACGAAGAAAATAAAAATTATTGATGATTGTGAAATTCCATATTTACGGCTAGTTACAATGTTAGATATATATCATTACGATATTTCTGGTGACACTATCAAATAGTTTTACATAACATAAAAGAATTTAGATGTCTTCTACATACTTTCAAGTTTTTTTGCCCACGTACGCAAAATATCCACCACTTTTTCTACTGGTCCACATATACACGTTATTGATACCTAAAAACCGAAATGACCAAATAAATTCTTTGTTATATGTATCGTGCTCATAATTATCTAACATGTATTGTACCCTATATAGCTAAAACTACTAGTAAAGGCTCGTAACATGATTCCCATTAGATGATAAAGGTCCGCAAACCCGTTGGGTAGGCCCGTTTAGTTGTTAGTGCTATATTAGTTTTGTAGTCTATTTAATATTTTGTAATCTTAATTATTTTGTGAATCTAAATAATATATTTTCAGTATTCCTTATGATTTTTATATGGTGTCAAGACCTAGGTCGAAGATAAAGGAAAAAAATGTCGAATGTTTGATTTGTGATAAGAAAAAAGAAACAACTTGGTTAGTAAGTTTTGATTTGATGATGGTCGGTTACGCAATTAAAGGTACGTGAGGATATTATGAATTTGGTTAGATTTGTTTTTTATTTAGACCTTGGTTTGCGTGAGAGATTTATTCTTCATTTGGTTCAATCTATTAATTTGTGATTGGTTTAATTGGAATTTGACAACATGATCGAAACTAGTTGTTATTCATCTTTTGGAGATACATGTGATTCTGCATTTAGTTCCGTCTGGTTTTATTTGCATATTTTTGTCTGAATCTGTCGGTCTGCACCTATTTGTCGGAATCTGCTTGTTTGCATCAACCTGTCTGGATCTGCATATGGTTTCACATGTGGTTTTACATCTGGTTCCGCCTGCATCTGTCTGAACATGTCTGTTTGGCTCTGCCTGAATCTGCATTTGTTTGTCTGCTTGTTCTACTCTTGTTCATCTCCGTATTTATCTTGCTTTGTGCTATGCACGTGTCTGCATCTACACCTGGTTCATTTGGATTGCATCGGATTGAGACTCCGTCTAGCACCGAGTTTGCACTGCGGGACACTGCTTTCGTTTGTTTTTCAGTTTTAATTTATTTTCTATTTGACAAGCTCTCAATATTTACCGCTATAGCATTGCGAGTTTAAGAGGGGTGTTAGATAATAAGACCCGCAAGCCCATTGGGTTTGGCCCGTTTGGTTACTAAGGCTAGGTTAGTTTTGTAGTCTATTTAATATTTTGTGATCTTCATTACTTTGTGAATCTGAATAATATATTTTAGGTATTCCCTCTAATTTCTACAATTCCAATAATGGCATCCTTTTTTCTCTAAATCCTTTTGCTCTTTCCCATCATTCCATCTACCTTGTACGGAAAATTTACAAACACCAATCGAGCAACTCAATCCGCTAGGCCCTCGTGTGCACCTTACATTTGAAGCTTGCAACAAATTGATAGTTCAAGCCTGCATACTTCTCTATGGAACCTCTCTAAATCCTAAGGTCTAATCTTATTTATCCACTTTGGTTTATCCCATCTATTGTTGTTTCTTCGGAAAGTCTAGCAAAAGAAGTCTTGAAAACTTGAGATGTTATCTTTTGTACTAGGCCATCATCGGTTTCCCAACAAAAGTTAACATACAATGGTCTTGATATGGCTTTCTCGCCCTATAATGATTATTGGAGAGACATGAGAAAGATTGTTACCATTCATCTATTAAGTTCAAAAAGGGTACTTTTGTGAAGATGAGGTCTCGCTTGCTATGAAGAAGATACACAAACTAGCACTTTCTTCTAAGCATATAAACTTGACTGAAATTATGATAAATGTGACGAGTACTATTGTAATGAGAGTAGGTTTTAGCAAGAGGTATGAAGATGGACATGAATTTAGGGAGTTTGTTCGACTCCTTGGCGAACTTCAGTCGATCATAACTGATTTCTTTGTTGCGGGTCTGTGGCGTAGTTTGCCTTTTGCTAGTTTGATTGATAGGTTAGCTGGCAAGATGGATCGGCTTGAGAAGTGCTTTCAAGCTTTAGATTCTTTTTACCAAAGTTTAATCGATGAACGCCTCGTCAACAATGAGAACATAAATTCTCATGATTAGGAAGACCGAGACATTGTGACATTTTAATTCAACTAAAAAAACATTAAATCTCGAATCCCATTGAGCTCACTTACAATCACATAAAAGCAATGCTCACGGTAATCACTATATGCTTTAGATCTCTTTATTTATCAACCTTTTTCTTGTCATTTCTTTTGGTGTGAGGACAAAATTGTTAACTAAAATGTGTTTGTGATGTGCTTATTACCATGTTTTCTTAGAGAAACAATCTAAAAATCAATCTCTGGCTTATCTATCTTATTTTTAATATGCTATGCTTTTAGGATGTGCTTGTAGCCAGAGCAGATGCTAGTGTGGCTATAGTGGTTTGGGCAATGACGGCCTTAATAAAGAACCCGAAAGTGATGGGAAAAGCACAAGAAGAAGTGAGAAATGAGGTTGGCAAGAAAGGTGCAATAGATGAAAATGATCTTGCACAAAAAAATCGTATGTTACTATCGAAAAAAATTGAGCCCCCTTAATATGGCTCCATCCGTGATTGTCATACTCCAATTATAAAATGGTGTGTTTGGTGACAGATTCAATAGAAAAAATCTTGTACACTTTCAATACATACAAAATGCAAACACATGATGTTCATGTGAACTTTGTGTACGTTGTATAAAGTTTTGTTCTTTGAGGTCAAATCCTGGGAAGAAATTAGTCTCGAATCCCACAACGTTAATAGTCAGGGCTAATAATCTATAAGGATAGTGATTATTACGTCACCAGTTTCATTTATATTAGTAATTTGCCATATTCTAACAATCTTAACAATAACAAAGATGTCCTAACAGCTAACTACGGTTTCGAGTCCCTCATCTAAATGATCCAGGGTAATTGATATTTACAAATGAAGACCTTTAATATCTAGGTTTGATAAATAAACTATTATATATGTATATTCTAATAAGCTCCAAAATAAAAAGACTCATTATTGAAAAATATAATAAAGTTTCAAACTTTATTGAAACTATTCTACATGAGCCGATAACTTTTTGTCATTTAGATTGGAACAAGAAAACTATACAATTTCTTCTTTTTATGTACGATGAAGCTTTAAGGAACCTTGATTCTAGTACTAAACTAGCCATGAGGCGGAAACATTACACAGTTACACCATATATATCATATAAAGAACATGGGTTTGTAGAAAACCCAAAAAAGAATACTCATCAACACATTGTTAAATAACGGATAACCATGTAAAGTAGAAATGAACATATAGGTGTTAACATTCATATATTATAACCTAGTCTAACACTACAAAATCTAATTGCCATAGTTGGGGTTCGATTGATGTAAACGATTAGCGCCATCAAAAATCATGGATGGTGGCTTTGCAAATAGTCAAATAAGTGCACCTATAACAATTAATTGACACTGTCATTTTGATTAATTTGCTTCTTAGGTCCTATGTTAATCTAACCCAATGTATACTCTTAAGCTAGTTTCGTGTAAAACTAGATTAAACACGTAGTGTAATAAATACCAAGTCTCAAATAACACCAATAATATTATGAGAAATGGTACAATCACAAGTTTTAGAAAAATATATCTACACGGTATCATGTCATCAAATTTGTGGCATTCTCTCTTTCTTTTAAATTCTTTCTCTTTTATACATTCACAAATAATTGTGCAGATTTTTTATTGTACAATTTTTGTGATTCTAGCATTTCTCTAATATTATATCAAACTTTTTACTAAATTTATATTTTTGGAACTTCATCAACCGAGTTACATAATACATGATAGTTGTCCAAATGATCATTCAGTTCTATTAATTTATTAACACGGTTTTTTAAGATCTAAACAAGTAAAGACGTAAAGAAGAAAAACAATTGATGAATTGCCTTACCAAAATTTAAATCAATAATAGGACTCGTTTATAACCACATTTAACACAAAGAAACCGGGACCAACACTCTATGCGATGATGTTAAGTTTCTTTTTCTCATTGGATCACAAACAAAACCAGGGGTTTAATCTCGATTGGTTAGAGACTTTGAATGGATTTTCAATCCGTCAAATTCTAGCTTTAGCTCAAAACTACTTCCATGCAACTTGCAAGTAGTAGACTTGCGTAAAATACATGTCTAATGGTCTATTCTAACTTGGAGCTAACGGAAATCTGTTACCCCTAAATATGCATCTAATCCATCTTTTTTCTACAATAAGGGCCTCAAATAGATAAAACTTTGTTTCAATCCATTAATACTAATTTTCAAAACTAAAACTATATCCTTCTGTGCTCTATACCTTCATTTCTTCTGAAAATTATCAAAAAGTAATCAAGATTCATTCGACAAGACCCCTCTCACAACAAACAAAGATGTAAGCTAAAAAAACAAGAAAGAAAACATCCACTAAAAAACTAACCAAGAGACGAACTTCATACTAACAATATTTAATCCCAAACATCAACCTTAATAATATTCTAACACCATTTTAAAGAACTTCTAGCAATGTATTCATGGGAATGATACACTTGTTGTGGTCAGTTCATATGTAACCATGAAGATGAATATTTAACAACCCATGAGACTGTAGAACCGTAAAGGAGGTGAATACGGCCTTTTCGACTTTTTCGAAGTTGGATCAAAAAGTCAAAAGGGGTGAGACAAACAAACAACACAACAACCAATATATATATATATATATATATATATATATATATATATATATATATATATATATATATATATATATATATATATATATATATATATATATATGGTAGGGATATATTGAGAATGGTCTTATAATGAGAAGGGTAGGAAGGATTGTGGGAGTGACATGAGTCATCCCCATGCCACATCATATGACATGTGTCACCTACCCTCACCCCACCCCCACCCTCCGGAAAAAATCCCGCCAAAAAAACATTTTTTGGGCAAAAAAAAATCCCTTCAAACTTTATACTGCATCTTCACTGCATCACAACACGATTACTGCATCATGATGCAGTATAAATTTTGGCGAGAAAAATAAATTTTGTCCCCCAAAATAAATTATTTTTTTGCGGGAAAAAAATTTCAGGGGGGGGGGGGGGGAGAGGGGGTGTGACACATGTCATATGATGTGATATGATAATGTGGCAAGATGACGCATGTCACTCTCATAATTCCTCCTACCCTTCTCATTATATATATATATATATATATATATATATATATATATATATATATATATATATATATATATATATATATATATATATATATATGGAGACTTTCTTACGAGAACCATCTTATCTGCGAGAACTGAGAGAACCGCCAAAAACATGCATGCACGCCTTTTAAAATACATGCAAATCATCAATAATCGTAAGTACCAACCTATGTTCTTCAATATCATCATGAACTCAACCTCTTTTTTCAGAAAAACCTTAAACACGGCCGCAATATTGTCGTTGCACGCCTTATAAGAACATACATGCACACCTTCAAAGAAAAATTTTGTATTTCCAACTTCTTATCAAATTCTTTAGAACAACTATGTTTTTTTTAAAAACATATGTGTTGTTTTTAGAACATATTTGAAAAAATATAATTATTGAAGGCGTGCATGTATGTTTTTAGTGGTTCTCTCAGTTCTCGCTGATAAGATGGTTCTCGCAAGAAAGTCTTACTATATATATATATATATATATATATATATATATATATATATATATATATATATATATATATATATATATATATATATATATATATATACACACACACACACACACACACACACATATATATATATATATATATATATATATGTATAATTTTTGGTAAGCAGAACTGGCGATGCGGGATGAACTGGAAGCCGGGTTACGGTGCCAAACTGCGGGCTAACCTAGAACCCACAAAGGGATATATATATATATATATATATATATATATATATATATATATATATATATATATATATATATATATATATATATATATATATATATATATATATATAGTTTTAGGTTTTAAATTAGATATATATGTAATTTTGATGTAACTGAGGGGTATATATGAAATTATCTTTCAATTGTTTACTAGCTTTTACAAATGTAGCATTTTATAAATGGCAAGTTACTATACACAGCATATAGTTGAATAGTCTGCATGATTGGTATGAATGGATAGTAGAACCACATGTTTGTAGCACTACAACGTAAACTTCGTTAATTTTATCTTCTTGCTATTACCTGTATTTCAACACAATCAATTCATTACAAAATATATATAAATTACGTATGTGAAACATAGTTTTATGGAAACTAATTAAACATACAACACCAACATATTAAGTTAATCAACAACGGATTTTGATACTATGGATTATGAAATCTTCATATAATGTTCGTCGTGGAACATCTTGTCGCCCAACGAGTGTACTCAGCTAGTATTATATCAAACATTTTCCAAAATATAAAATTTTGAACTTCATTAACCGAGGTACATAATACATGATAGTTTTCCAAAAGATCATTGACGTAATTTATTAGCATGATTTCCTAATATATGAACAAGTAAAGACGTAAAAAAGAAAAACAGTCGATGAATTGTGTTACAAACATTTCAATCAAATAGATGGCCTTGTATCTTGATAATTAGCCTATCTTGTCATGATGTAACAATTTGTTTTAGCATTTGGCCTTGGGAGGGAATGCCTAAGCAGTTTGTAGCATTTTGATGATGTAGTGTTATCTTATCATAAAGTATGTTTCCTATTTGAAAGGGTATGTGAGTTATAGTGGGGTAGTGTATGAAGTATGGAATAGTGAGGAGTGTAAGATGAATCTACTTGGTCCATACTATACACCACCCATAGGAGGTTTGGTTGATGCTCCATCAAGGTGTGTGTTCCCGACTGTGTGAAGTCATTGTATAGTAGATGGAAATGTAGTACAGTTGGTATAGCCCTTGACTTGGAGGGGTAAAGGGTTCCTAGTGATGCCACTCATCTAGCTTGTCTTGGTTATTATGGTGGCAGGTTGAATGACCTTGATGGGTAGATGTGGTGGAAATGTAACTAGATAGTTATTGGTGCATATAAGGTGAATTGGAAGCTGCAGAAAGACTGCAAACTGGTGATAGTTTGCCTACAGGCTTGTGTGGAAATGATGGCTGAGTGAAGCTATTATGTGTTGTCTGAGATCTTTGGTTGTTTGAGATAACTTCATGTTATCAGTTATATGTTCCGTTTTGTTATGATCAAGAGTATAGGCATGTCTATAGTTGTTTTCATTGATTGTATCAGTCATTGTTATTAATAAAATATGTTCACCTTTTGCACCAAAAAACATTTCAATCAATATTAGGACTCATTTATAACCACCTTTAACTCAAAGAAACCGGGGACCAACACTCTATGCGACGATGTTAAGTTTCTTTTTCTCATTGGATCACAAACGCGAATAGGAGTTTAATCTCAATTGGTCTTTGAATGGATTTGCCGTCAAATGCTAGCTTTAGCTCAAAACTAATTCTATGCAACTTGCAAATAGTAGACTAGCGAAAAATACATATATCTAATGGTCTATTCTAAATTGGAGCTAACGGAAATCTGTTACCCCTAAATATGCATCTAATCCATCTTTTTCTACAATAAGGGCCTCAAATAGATAAAAGTCCGTTTCATATCCGTTAATACTAGTTTTCAAAACTAAAACAATATCCTTTCGTGTCTCTCTATACCTTCATTTCTTCCGAAAATTATCAAAAAGTAATACAGATTCATTTATGGAGGAGAGAAACTTCTAGCTAGCGCCTACACAATCAGAAATCTAACTATGTACAAAAACTGTCAATTCATTTATGGAGGAGAGAAAAACTAATGTAATTCTTTTTTTTTTCTTATGTATATCCATGTAGTCTAATATGTATATAACCAAACATTTTACACTAGAATAACACATCAACAATGGACTCTCTTCTTCAATTTCTACTTGCGTCTCTTCCAATCCTATTTTTCCTTTACCTTATTCCCAAAATGATCAAAAGCAAATCGAAATCAAGCATTCATGGTCAATTTCGTAGTCCACCGGGCCCTCATGGAATGCCCTTCATTGGAAACTTGCACCAGATCGATAAATCAAACTTTCATATTTCTTTGTGGAGCCTCTCCAAATCCTATGGTCCGGTTGTATCCCTCAACCTTGGTTTCATCCCAGCCGTCGTTGTTTCTTCCGCAAGTGTTGCTAAAGAAATCTTGAAAACTCAAGATCTTACTTTTTGTAGTAGGCCATCATTTCATGGCCTACAAAGGGTAAGTTACAATGGCCTTGATGTGGCTTTATCACCATACAACAAGACTTGGAAGGAGATGAGAAGGATATTTACCGTTTATTTGTTTAGCCCAAAAAGGCTACAATCTTCTAGGTTTATACGTGAAGATGAGGTATCACTTGCCTTGGAGAAGATACATGGGCTAGCACTTTCATCTAAGCATGTAAACTTGAGTGAAATCGCCCATATCGTTATGAGCAATATGGTAACAAGAATTGGTTTTGGTAAGAGGTATGAAGATGGACATGAAAGTACCGAGATTCTACGACTTCTTCATGAACTTCAGGCAACGATAACAAACTACTTTATTTCGGATCTTTGGCCAGATTTTCCTCTTGCCGGTTTGATTGACAGGTTACTGGGAAAATTTTATCGGCTAGAGAAGTGCTTGCAAGGTTTAGATTCATTTTACCAAAAACTAATTGACGAACACCTTGACCCTGAATATTCCAAACCAAATGAGGAACACAAAGACCTTATTGACATTTTATTACAACTCAGGAATGATCAATTCTCGGATTCCTTTGAGCTCACTAATGATCACATTAAAGCTATGCTCACGGTAAAGCTAAGACCATTTTCACATAATTCCTACTATAATTTTTAATTGCTTGATGGAAATTATATTGATGTTTCTGGAATTAAAGTAATTAACTTTAAAAAAATAAAGTTGGTCACCCCTTTTACTTGTAGACTGTAGTCACCTGAACCAAGAACTTCATAATTGGTGGGTCACCTTTGATCTCAGCCAAAGCCAAGCTGATTTATGACTATATATATATATATATATATATATATATATATATATATATATATATATATATATATATATATATATATATATATATATATATATCCTTTGTATACTGTGTTGTTGTCTCAAACTAGGGTCTTCCGACATGAATCCTGTAATTCTCTAACTGTTTCCTTTGTGTCTCTTTCGATCAGGATATATTGGTAGCTGGAACTGACAATAGTGCGGCTACATTAGTTTGGGCAATGACAACACTAGTAAAGTACCCAAAAGTGATGAAGAAAGCCCAAGAAGAAGTAAGGAAGATGGTTCAGAATAAAGATAAAGTAGATGAAGATGATCTTCCAAAACTCACCTATCTAAAGGCAGTGGTAAAAGAGGTCATGAGATTATACCCCGCGGCTCCACTTCTCATACCACGAGTAACAATGAAAGACACTATTTTACTTGACTATAAAATCAAGGAAAAAACGTTAGTTTATGTGAACGCTATGGCTATTGGAAGAGACCCTGAATCTTGGGAGAATCCCGAGGAGTTCTCACCGGAGAGGTTTTTAAGCAGTGATATTGGCTTTAAAGGGAGTGACTTTGAGCTCATCCCATTTGGGGCTGGTCGAAGAATCTGTCCTGGAATCTCAATGGGAGTTAATTCGGTGGAGCTTTTTCTTGCAAATCTCATTTACTCATTTGATTGGGGGTTGCCAGATGGTACTAAGATAGAAGATATAGACTCTGGGGTTTTGCCAGGGTTAACCATGACCAATAAGAAGGACCTTTGCCTTTTAGCCCATTTTAACTCCAGTTCTCCAAATTAAAAGGGCAAATGATCGACAACCGGTATCTTACATATTCAAGTTTAAATAACCCATTTGTGCATCCTTAACAAATGACAACTGGTATAGTGTTACTCTGGTTGACATGTTTTCAAAATAGTGTGTTACATATATATGTATGATGTATGATTATCCATGAGATATACTATTACTCAAAAGAAAACAGTTATGCATGATATGTAGTCCAGTTCGAGTTTACTCTCACACTAATTAGATTGTCCAATGAATTGCAGTGTGCATGATGACATGTTACTTTTTTATGCCATCATATAAGATTTATAGTCAAAGGCGCACATAAAGTTTTCAAGAAAACCAAATAACATTGCACAAGAAGAATGGCATAGAAAACCCATATGTCAAATAACGGTTGTGTATTAAGAAATACTCACGTTACAACATTAATTATATACTCCGTACATAATACTAAAATGAGCCTAAAGGGAAGAAACAAAACTCCAGGAATTAGGAGCATTTGGAGCAGCCGTGAAGGAACGACCCTGGTTGGGCATGGTGCATTGAGGCGGATAGGTAGCATCCGGATAGGGGAAAGAAGCAGCATCAGCATATAAAGCTACCAACTCATACTTAATATGTATTCCCTGAGTGCCAAATAAAATTTTTACTTACAAAAGGAACATAGTTTTTAAAAAAAGGTGCAATCATACCTGGGACAGAGCAAAAGTACTAGAGCTCTAGGTGCAAAGTTGAGCAAAAACCTCTTCATTCGGGCCTCACCCCTGCCACATCACCAAACACCTCAACTTCAACTAACCACAACAACCCTCCCCCCCCCCCCCCCCCCCCCAAACAACAAACCTCAACTTCCCCATTAGGGCCCCACCTCTTACACACTTATTTTTTTATTCATTTCATTAAATAAATTAAATTCATTTCACAAATACTTTTTTTTTTTTTTTTTTTTTTTTTGTGAAAGGAGAAATACTATTAATCACAAAAAGAACACACAAGACTCTTGTAAACTCACATGGACATGTCCCATGTTTTTACCCAGAGCTTGTTACAAATAATCTTGACCAAAACAAGAATTCTAACTCCTAATTCTATCAACAAACAAAACAAAACACAACATACACAACAAAACACATTACTCTATTCTACTCTTGGCTCTTTTAATCTGCACATTCCATAGCTTCTCGACTTCTTTAACAGCCTCAGTATCTTTAACCACAAAATTCATTATTCTCCATTTAATGCATTCCATAATACTCTGCACTAAAACATTCACATTTCTTTCACAGTTTTGAAATAACCTTGTGTTTCTCTCTTGCCAAACAAAATATACAGCTACACCAAGCACCAATCTTCTAATAATACTCCATATATTTCTATTGGCTTTTAAAGATGAGAACTCTTCAATAATGTTTTCCCATTTATCTGAAAACTGCTTATCCAAAAGCTTCTGCATTTCTTTCCACACTTGATTAGTATACTGGCACAAGAAGAACAAGTGAGCATGGGAATCCAGACATTGTTTACAGAAAACACATTTCATATCACCATTTGGATTCCATAAAGCAATTCTATCCTGTGTCATCAGTCTTCCTTTAATTGCCATCCAAAGGATAAAAGAGTGCTTAGGAATACTCCGTGAGAACCAAACCAAATCATTCCATATCACTTTGTTACCAGAACAACATAAATCCTTCCATACCACTTTTGTTGCAAACTCTGTTCTTTGACCACTATTTGTAATCCATTCCACTTTATCCCTGGTGTCATTAAGTAAAGTAGGAATTTGAATGTTTCTGAGATTAGGAAACTTAATAAACCAATCATCAGGCCAACTCCATATTCCATTACTAATTATCTTATCCACTGTGCAATCACCATTAAACCTTGCATTGTACAATTCCCTGGCAGAAATGAAATTACTCAGAGGACTCTCATTACACCATCTATCATGCCATGCAGAAATTGACTTGCCATTACCAATCTTGTAACCAACATGGATTCTAATCTTTTCCCTCAACTTTAGAATGTTATTCCATCCAATAATGTTCTTTTTATCAATTGACACTTCCTAAATACTTCTTCCTTTCAATTTTTCTACACTTATCCATTTAACCCATAATGTATCCTTTTTTGCAGCAACATTCCAAAGATGTTTCATTATCAAAACTTCATTCCATATCTGTAAATTTTTATTCCTAAACCACCCTGATCTTTTGGCTTACAAATGTTATCCCAAGAAACTTTAGCTCTTCCTTTAGCTACTTCCCCTTGACACCACAGAAATCTTTTTAACAATTTATTAATCTCTCTAATCAACAAGTAGGGTTGGATCAGTTGGAAAACCCCTTGCCTCTCAACCAAGAGGTCAAGGGTTCGATCCTCACTCCCTACAAAAGGCTGGAGGTCCTTTTCTACCTTAGGTAGAACCGGAAGCAGCCTCTCTACCTTAGGTAGGGGTAAGGCTGTCTACATATCAACCTCCCCCATACACCGTGGAAGACGGTATTGGGACCCATAACCCGTGGAAGACGGCATTGGGAGTTACTTTACTTTACTTCTATTAATCTCTCTAATCACTGCTTTAGGAAGAATGAATACTGATGCCCAGTATACTTGCATAGAAGACAGTATTGATGCAATTAATTGAAGTCTACCTGCATAAGTCAAATTTCTGTTCCTCCAATCTTGCACTCTATTTCTGACTTTTTCAATCAAAGGTTTGCAATCCTTAACTCCCAGCTTTTTAGTTATCAAAGGGACCCCTAGATATCTAACTGGCAATTTTCCAATTGTGAAAGGAAGAATTTGCACTATTCTCTCTTGTTTTGGTATAGACAACCCTCCAAAAAAGATAGTGCTCTTCTGCATATTAACTTTTAGCCCAGAGAATTTACTGAATTCATCTAGAGTATCCTTGATTACCTTTACAGATTGCTCATCACCATGACTGAACACAATTAAATCATCAGCAAACATACTAATACTTTAAAATAACAAAACATACTAATTTTATTTCAACAAATAAAAAAGTTACAATACGAAAAAAAAATCGATACGACAATAAAAAAAAAAAAAAAAAAAAAAAAAAAAAAAAAAAAAAAACCACATAATTCGATTTACTTTATTTATTTTATACATTCACTTTTTTTTTTTTAACAAACTTTCAAAAGCCCAGCCCAATTAGCCCAACCACTGTCCACGTTTCTTCTTCTTCTTCTTAAAATTCAGACGGCAGACCTGCGTATTAAATCATCTATGGTCTATTAATTCAAAGGAGAAAAAAAAAATGGAATGTCAGAAATTTGGTTCGCCGTGGCCACGGGGAGTTCTCCAATGGCAAACAACGGCGAGCCTCTTATGGTGTGGAGGCGAGCAACGGCTCGCCGTTGTCTTTGTCAACTAGGACGGCGAGCCTCCCTTCCCCATCTGCACCTTGTGCTCTTACAAGTGGGATCATTTTTGCTCTCTCAAAAGAACATCATTAAACGAAACCAAATACAAGAGATACAAACAAGTGTTCAGCCGCCGTCAATACTATGTGCAAAGTTTTACATTTTTTCAACTGAGTTTTGCCAGTGTCATGAGGCATTATAATGAGTTATAAATTATATTTAGTGAGGTTAGTAGTCTCACACTTTAAGTAGAATTGGTACTCAATATAGTCATATATATTTGTATGCGCAAATCTTAAAATACTACAGTATGAATGAGGTCAATTGCTAATTTCTTATATGGTCCCCTGACGAACTTTTTTTTCTTTCACTTGCTTGTTCATATTAGTGAATGTGATTTGATGTATATACCTTATCAATAGAAACTCAATAAGTTCACGTATTTAGAAAATATAAAGTGATAATCACCAAAATAGACGGGGCAATCATGGTGAATTCGGTTCCTGCCCCAGATCGGAAAATGTCTTTTTTAGACAGGGCAACTGGGCAACTGATGAACTGTCACTTTATGCAAGTGACAAGTGTTGATTGTCTGTTAGTTTTTTGGGCAACCGCCGCCAATTTTTGGGCAACTGGGGGCACTTGTCATCGTATGGATCGAGTTGCCCAGTTGCCATGTCTAAAAAAGACATTTTTGGATCTGAGGCGGGAACCGAATTCACCATGGTTGCCCGGTCTATTTTGGTGATTATCCCGAATATAAACCATCAAGTTTAAGTCCACATCACCATATATAGGACGTTTCTGTTTGCTCTTCTTCACCACATAAGGTTTCTCTTTTTGTCCTTAAGTAGAAAAGGACCACAGTTCTCTCTCTGCTGCAATAATGTTACATAGCATCATATCTAGATAACCATAGTAATACTCATCTCTTAGGTGTTTTTAATCTAAAATTTTTGGTGTGTTTTATGTTTCTTATAGCCTAAGGTCCTGTTTTTTCTGTAGCTCAGCTGCTGGTTTTTCAAGAAATCTTTCTTTGCGTTCCAAAAAGAAGTGGAATTTCGTAACGTATCAACTATGGCACTGCTTTTTCTTTTTCTTCTTATGTCTCTTTCCCTTCTATCGCTTCTCTACCTTTTTCCAAAATTCATAAAAAACAAATCTCAATCCTATCCACCAGGCCCTCGTGGACTACCCTTCATTGGAAACTTACACCAGATTGATCAATTACACCTGCATACCTACCTATGGAACCTCTCCAAGTCGTATGGTCCAGTTGTATCTCTTCAATTCGGTTTCATCCCTGCTATCGCTGTTTCTTCAGCAAGTCTAGCTAAAGAAGTCTTGAAAACCCAAGATATTATCTTTTGTAGTAGGCCAACGTTGTTTGGACAACAAAAGATATCTTACAATGGCCTCGAAGTCATTTTTTCACCTTACAACGAGTATTATCGAGAGATGAGAAAGATCTTCATGGTTCATTTGTTAGGCCCTAAGAGAGTACAATCTTATAGGTATATTCGAGAAGAAGAGGTCTCTAGTGCCATGAAAACTATACATGGGCTAGCTCTTTCGTCTAAGCAAGTAAACTTGAGTGAAATCACAAAGAGTGTAGCGAGTACTATAGTGATGAGAGTGGGATTTGGAAAGAGGTACCAAGATGGACACGAAAGAAAGGAGGTTCTTCGCCTACTTCTTGAAGTTCAAGCAATGATGGCAAATTTCTTTGTTTCAGATCTTTGGCCTGGTTTGCCTTTTGCAGGTTTGGTTGATAGGTTGTTGGGCAAGACGGACCGGCTAGAAAGATGCTTTCAATATTTTGATTTGTTTTACCAAAAACTCATTGATGAACACATCAATCGTAAAGACCAAACGTCACATGAAGAAGAAGAAGATTTTATTGACATATTATTAAGTCTCAAGAAAGACCAACTCTTCAACCTCACGAACGATCACATTAAAGCCATGCTGATGGTAATCATTTTATGCTCTCTCTATTGGCTGAATAACATTATAGCCGTTAGCTTGATTTATATTTTGCAAGCAATATTATTTTTTTCATGTGCAATGAAATCCATGTACATCTTGTTATATTCTTAGAGATTTTATAACTATATTGTTCATACAAAATGTTTTTGATTTAAGAATCAAATTTCGAATAAGTTTTCAATTTTATTTTTTTTTTGTAAATTTGACATTGATTTGTAATTAAAGTTAGTGTTCATTAAGTTATGTTTCAGATGCTAAAGGTAAGTTGAAAATCATAATAACAAATCTATTATTTTTCCCCATCATTTTCACAAAATGGATTCAATATAAATGAACATATTTACAAAGTTTTGTCGTCCTATTTGGTTGTTTTGGGGTTAAGGTGTCTTCTTCAAATACCTGCTTGATAATAGATTCCATACCGATTTGTCAAACAAATGGTTGAAAGGATAAATACGTTTGTATAATTGTGTTCTAAATTTGGGTATCTGCTATCAGAATCTATAATATATGCCTATGATACTAGGATATACCCTGTTTTTCAGATGAGAAGAGTTTGTATGCAGTATAACTTCCTAGTCTAGTTTAGGTTCTTGCTATAGTATAGAAATGCTTTTTCACTCTCAAGATGTATTGGTCCAATTATTTATTGTTCTTCTTCTATGATCTAGGATGTATTGGTAGCTGGAACCGATACTAGCTCGGCGACAGTGGTTTGGGCAATGTCAGCACTTATTAAGAACCCGGAAGTAATGAAGAAAGTGCAAGAGGAAGTGAGACATGTGGTCGGAAAGAAGAATAAAGTAGATGAGGACGATCTTCCAAAACTCGCCTATATGAAGGCAGTGGTAAAGGAAATCATGAGGTTATATCCTACTGTTCCTCTTTTAGTACCTCGAGAAACAACAAAAGAAACCATTTTACATGGCTACAGAATCAAGCCAAAAACCTTGGTTTTCGTAAATGCATTGGCTATCGGAAGGGACCCTGAATCTTGGGAGAACCCGGAGGAGTTCTTACCAGAGAGGTTTTTGGATAGTGATATCGACTTTAAAGGCAATGATTTCGAGTTGATACCATTTGGAGCGGGCAGAAGAATCTGCCCCGGACTCTCAATGGGAGTTGTCACGGTGGATCTTTTACTTGCTAACCTTCTTTACTTGTTTGATTGGGCCTTGCCTGATGGTATGAAGAAGGAAGATATAGAGTTTGAAGTTGTGCCTGGGATAACCATGCACAAGAAGAATGAACTTTACCTTCTAGCTCATGAGCACGTGTAAATGAGTATTATCTAACTACTTAACATATGTATCTATGCAAAAACAAAAACTTCCTATAATGGTTAATTGGGCAATAATTAGAGATTTATAATGGGTGGATAAGAAACATTTGTTTCTTTTCATGCCTTGCCATGCCTTATGTTATCGCAACAGTGTGGAGAGGTCGCATATATAGGAAGAAGTTAGCTCTTTTGTTATAGTAGATTTCGCCGAGAATAAAATTTATAATTATTTTTTGTCTCTCTTCACCATCAATTATCCCTTCTTTTTTATTTTTTTAATTTTTTTACTAGAAAAGAACCATATGCACTTGTAAGATGCATCTATAGCATCAATTTCATTCTAAAGTCTTTTTAGTGTTCTATTTTTTCAACTGTGTGGTTGTGTCGTTTTGATTGAGCTACACCATTATCTAACTGATAGCTAGGAGTGGTGTCCATTATTGATTAGTCCGCCTGTTTATCCATATCCATGTGATATATACTGGAAGAGCCACAGTAAACCAAACTGAAAAATTATTTATAATTCTCGTCAACATAACAGGCTTTGCAAGTCTCGCATGTCGAACTGCATAATGTAAAACTTGAACTTATACTTACATTTTATGAAACTTTTTCATGTTTTTGGTTTTTCAGAGTAAATTCAACCGCTATTAAGTTACAGCTTCAGGCAGAGGTTTTCTATTCAATCTTTTCCACATCTTTATGTTTTCGTCCTAAAGTACGAATTGGTAGGGACCAACATGTAATCATTATCTTCAATACTCTCAGCTCTGCGAAAAACGAAGAGACAAACAATACATGTAGATGTTTTCTGACATTAACTCTTACTCCTATCTTGAATTGCGGGTAGTGTATGTATACGTATAACTGAAACTGCTAGTTGAGGTTCATAACATCTCATCAATGGCACTGTATTTTATATTTCTTGTCCTATGTCTTCCACTCCTGTATCTCATCTATATTCTTTCAAAAATTATCAAAACAGAATCACGATTCCATCCACCAGGCCCTCTTGGACTACCCATCATTGGAAGCTTGCACCAGATCGATCATTTGAACCTGCATACTTCCCTATGGAACATCTCCAAAACCTATGGTCCAATTGTATCTCTTCGGTTTGGTTTCATCCCAACTATCACTGTTTCATCTGCTAGTCTAGCAAAAGAAGTCTTGAAAACCCAAGATTCAGTCTTTTGCAGTAGGCCATTATTGCATGGCCAACGACGGAAGTTATCTTATAATGGCCTTGATGTTGCTTTTTCGCCCTACCATGAGTACCGGAGAGAGATGAGAAAGATTTTTATGGCTCATTTGTTAGGCCCTAAAAGGGTACAATCTTTTAGCTATATTCGTGAAGATGAGGTCTCAAATGCCAAGAATGTTGGGCTAATGTCTGACTAACGACCCAAGCCCATGGGTATAGCAGACTTCCAAGCTTATGGGTCCAATCCTAGTAATAGTCGGTTTAGTATTAGACTTGTAATAGGATTAGAAAAGTCGGTTTAGCCAAAGAAATCTGGGAAGCTTTAAAGACCAGGTATGTGGGTGTTGATCGGGTTCGTGAAGCAAGGTTGCAAACCTTGGAGACGGAATTCGAATCTTTAAAGATGAAAGCCAACGAATCAGTCGATGACTTCGCGGCTAGGATGGGCAAAATTGTAACTGAAGTTAACAGCTTGGGAACAGTTTATGAAAACAAGAAACTTGTTAAGAAGCTACTTGCATCCGTTCCGGATAAGTTTGTTGCAATTGTTGCCTCAATAGAACAATTTGCTGACTTGAATACTATGTCTTTTCAAGAAGCTATTGGAAGGTTGAAAGCTTTTGAAGGAAGAATGAAGGGTGTTGACACCACTTCTGAAGATCAAGGCAAGTTGATGTTCAGAAGGGCTGAAAGATATGATAAGAACAAGGCTGAGAAAGGTCGAGGAAGGAACTTCTCTGGTGGCAACGGAAAAGGTCAAAACGAAGATGATGGTAGTGGTCAAGCTAATAACCACAATCGAGGAAACCAAAACAACTCCGGGAGCAATACGGATCAAAAGAAGAACAAAAGCCGAGACCTTTCAAAGATACAATGCTTTAGATGTGATGAATATGGTCATTTTGCTTCAAATTGTCCCGAACGCCGTGAACAAAAGAAAAAGCATGAAGCAAACCTTTTGAAAGCGGAAGATGATGATGACCCGACACTTTTTATGATGAAGAGGGTTCAAGAAGTAGTTTTCTTGAATGAAGAAAAGATTATCCCAAATCAATTGAATACTAAGCCAAACGAGGAAGACACTTGGTATTTGGATAATGGAGCAAGTAATCACATGACGGGGATCCGAGAATATTTTTCGGAGTTGAATGAGAATATCTCCGGCAGAGTGAAGTTTGGTGATAATTCCTATATCGAGATAAAAGGGAAGGGTTCGATAATCATTGAAGGGAAAACGGGTGAGCAACGGTTGATCACTGGAGTCTATTACCTACCCGAGCTAAAAAGCAACATAATTAGTCTTGGGCAAGTTACCGAAGGTGGGTGTGACATTCGTATGAAAGGTAATTTTCTTACTATGCGTGACTCAGATGGCAAGCTTCTGATGAAGGTTCCTAGAACAAGTAATAGACTTTACAAAATAAAGCTCCAAGTTGGAAATCCGGTGTGTCTCAAAGCAAAGATGGAAGATGATGCTTGGTTATGGCATGCTAGGATGGGTCACATTAATTTCGAGACGATGGAATTAATGGCAAGGAAGGGCATGGTTGAAAGTTTGCCAATAATTCATCAAGAGAACAAGTTGTGTGAATCTTGTTTGGTAGGAAAACAAACCAAGAAGGCGTTTCCTAAAGCAGCAAAGTTTAAGGCAACACATTCTCTTCAACTCATTCATGCCGACCTATGTGGACCGATTTCTCCACCATCCATAGCAGGAAACAGGTACATATT
This sequence comes from Artemisia argyi, assembly GCA_030686995.1. Classification (NCBI taxonomy): domain Eukaryota; kingdom Viridiplantae; phylum Streptophyta; class Magnoliopsida; order Asterales; family Asteraceae; genus Artemisia; species Artemisia argyi. Next base: position 32,313,401 of record CM060691.1, read on the forward strand.
TGTCTTAATTGATGACTTCTCACGCTTTATGTGGACTTTTACCTTGAAGGAAAAAGGAGAGGCATTTGAATACTTCAAGAAGTTCAAAGCGTTAGTCGAGAAGAAGTCGGGAAAGAAGGTTATAACCCTAAGGACCGATAGAGGAGATGATTTCTTAGTAACCGGTTCGAAGCTTGGCGAAATTGGTGAATTTAAGAGACAAATGCAAGAAAGGTTCGATATGAGTAACTTGGGAAAGTTGAGCTATTATCTTGGCATTGAAGTAAAGCAAGAGGATTCGAGTATCTCAATAAGTCAAGAAAGCTACGCAAAGAAGATCTTGAAAGATGCTGGGATGCATGAAGCGAATCCTACTCAATGTCCATTAGAATCTGGAATGAAGTTAAGCATGGACAAAGAAGGAAAACCAGTTGATGCAACTCTGTATAGACGACGAGTTGGTTGTCTAAGGTACATATTTTATCTAGGGAAATCACCTATCACTTGGTGCTCACAAAAGCAAAACACGGTGGCTCTATCGTCTTGTGAAGCCGAGTTCATGGCTGCAACTTCAGCCGCGTGTCAAGGGATATGGTTACGTGGATTGTTGAGTGAAATAACCGGAATGGAAGAAAGAGTGGTGGTCTTATTTGTTGACAACAAATCGGCTATTGCACTTATGAAAAATCCAGTCTTTCACGGGAGAAGCAAGCATATAAACACACGTTATCATTTTATCCGAGAGTGTGTTGAGAGAGGCCAAGTACAAGTTGAGTTTGTAAGAGGTGATTTGCAGCGTGCGGATATTCTGACAAAAGCTCTCGCAAGGATTAAGTTCAAGGAGATGCAAGAGCTACTCGGAGTTGAAGACCTCACTATCTCGAGTCAGAAATTAGGGAGGTGAATGTTGGGCTAATGTCTGACTAACGACCCAAGCCCATGGGTATAGCAGACTTCCAAGCTTATGGGTCCAATCCTAGTAATAGTCGGTTTAGTATTAGACTTGTAATAGGATTAGAAAAGTCGGTTCTAATACCTATATATACACAATTACCGAGCTGTGGTAATATGTGAAAAACGATTCAGTTTTTGAGCTTATTTTTCTGTTAATTGGAGAGCTTGATTCCAGTTAAAATCGTGTAGTTAAATCGTGTTTGTTTGTGTTTATTATTCCTGATTAGCGATTCATCATATTCTGGGAATTAGCGATTGATCTTGAAAGAAAACGATTCATGGGCTGGCTCTCTCATCTAAGAAAGTAAACTTGAATGAAATCACCAAGCGTGTGGCAAGTAGTATAACGGTTGGATTTGGAAAGAGGAACCAAGATGGACATGAAAGTAAAGAGGTTCTTCGTCAACTTACTGAACTTCAGGCGATGATGGCTAACTTCATTGCTTCGGACCTTTGGCCTGGTCTGCCTTTTGTGGCTGGCGGATAGATAAGTTATCCGGAAAGAGTGATCGGCTTGAGAAATGATTCCAGTATTTTGATTTATTTTACCAAGACCTCATTGATGAACATGCACACCCTATAAAGTTTTCCAAGTGTGAAGAGAATGAAGAAGATTTTTTAGACATTTTACTGGGACTCAGGAAAGACCAACACTTACACCTCACTATCACATTAAAGCCATTCTCATGGTAACTATTATACACTCTCTATACTGGTTGAATAAGATATATTTAATTTACTTTAGCGGTTTAAGCAGTTGATTTTGACCCACATGTCCCGAATAAAATTTGAGCCCACAGCCTGGTTGGTGAATGGCTGGGACTCTTTTTAACAAATAAAGGCAATAGTCTGTTGGTTTATAGATTTAAATTTAGAATTTACAAATAAATACTTACATTTGGTGAATAAAAATCTCTTTGACTTTTAGGTGGTCTTTGTAGGTCCTTGGGTTTCAGGTCTAACTGTTTCCTTCTGTCTTTCCTAAGAATGTGTTGGCAGCTGGAACAGATACTAGCGCGGCAACAGTGGTTTGGGCAATGACAGCACTAATGAAGTGCCCAAAAGTAATGGAAAATGCACAAGAAGAAGTGAGAAAAGTCGTGGGAAAGAAGGGTAAGGTAGACGAGGATGATCTTCCTAAACTCACCTATATGAAGGCCCTACTGTCCCTCTTCTACTACCTCGAGAAACAACAAAAGAAACCATTTTACATGGTTACAAAATCAAGCCGAAAACCTTCATTTTTGTAAATGCATTGGCAATCGGAAGGGACCCAGAATCTTGGGACAGCCCGGAGGAGTTCTTGCCAGAACGGTTTTTGGGTAGCGATATTGATTTTAAAGGGAATGATTTTGAGTTCATTCCATTTGGAGCAAGCAGAAGAATGTGTCCTGGGATCTTGATGGGAACCGTCACCATAGATTTATTACTTGCTAATCTTCTTTACTTGTTTAATTGGGGATTGCCGGATGGCATGCAGAGGGAAGATATAGACTTTGAAGCTATGCCGGGTATAACATTACACAAGAAGAATGAGCTTTACCTTTTACCTCATGTGTACTTGTAACTTGTAAGACATTACTATCCTACATAATTTAATAAGTTCATGGGGGAAAAAATATTCTATTTTGGTTGGCAATAATTGAAGGATGAATTTCATTCTCTTGATGTGGTTTCCTAGGTTGAAAAATGTTTACAAAAACTAAAACCACAAATCAACAGTTAAATGAATCATTCCAAATGCCATGGCATCAAAAGACAGGATCAATGAAACAGCGTACAAGATCGATGAAAATATGAGAAAACTTGTTCTAAGATGTCTTGGTTCTTGATCTTCCTCTTCTGGCTGGTGTTGCAGCCTTTGTGGCGGCTGAAGAGCGGCCCCTGCTGGAAGTCTTGCCACGTCTCTGCTTGTTCCTCCCATTAGTTTTTCCATCACTATCATTCTCACTTTCATGGCTTTCTTCTATAACTTCTGACTCATATGATTCCTCAGTTTTTTTCTTCCGCTTGTTGCCATTGTCTGATGTTCTTGCAGCACTGTTTCTGGCGGTTTTCTTAGATATTGCAGGTTCTTTAATTCCTGAATCATAGGGAATGCATTATAAAAATCGTTTTCTTAAGATAAACTGAATGAGAGGGATCTAGAACCAGAAACTTGTATTATGTAATAAACATCCTTATTGTAAGATATAAATGAGCATACCTTCATCAGTATCTTTGCCATCATAAACATCAAGCTGCAAAAAACAAGTTACTGTGAACAAGTAATCCAATAAAATAAAACATACTGAGTATAATCTTAAGCAGATTTTTGAAGCTAAAATTTCATAGTGGCCAGGTTAGAGTCATAATTGTAGTCTCGGCATTAACAGGTGTTTCTATAAGGTTTCAGTTCAAGGCATCGGTAATTTCAGGTCGGGAAGATAGGGATGTGCATGTATCTGGGTCGGTTTTGGCCGAAAACCTAAACCAAACCGACAGAGATTGGTTTTTGGCCCAAAAAAGGTCCGTTTAATTTAAGATATTTGGCCAGTTTCTGCCATTTGGGATTTGATCATATTGACCGTAAAAAAAGGAGGAACCCAATTTCCATCAAATTATGTCAAACTTTGTGTTTAAATATCAACCAAACCACATCCCCTTATAAATTTAAAGTCAATTTGTGTTTAAAGATCAACCCAGTTTCCATAAAAATGTAAATATGTCCTACCATATCCAGTTATAAACAAACATAAAAGATCGGGATATGTGAGGTTGGACAGGGTGTCTGTCTGCAGGCTAATCAGTATTTGTGTTGAATACAGATTTAAGTAAAAAAAAAAAAAAAAATAATAATAATAATAATAATAATAATAATAATAATAATAATAATAATAATAATAATAAATTAAAAAAAAAAAAAAAAAAAAAAAAAAAAAAAAAAAGCAGGTTTGTCATTTTTATTACAAAAAGTAATTTTGTGAGTTCTTTGAATGATTGACTAATTGAACGATCTTAAGTAATACAATACAACTTCCAAGAACCAGAAATCCTAGACAAGCTGCAAAAATGGGAAGAAAAAATAGATCACATAAGTAGTACCTGGTCAAGTTGATCGCCTACATTTGATCTATCAACCACCACCAAGGAATGTGCAAAACCACACGCAACACTACACAAGAACAATACAAACACATAATATGTGTGTGCGTGCCCACATATGTCATGTAATTATGTAGGACTCTAATACCAACCTGATAACATTCATGCCTTCAAGAATGTCTACCTTTTTGGGATTCGCAGAAGATCTGCACCTCGTAAAATTAACAATTATTAGATGATCAAGGAACAGAACCAAAACAAACAAGAGAGAAAGCATACTTCTGCTCATTAGGCCCATATCCAAGCTGACCAGATTGAGCAATGCCCCAACTTATGCATGAGCTTTCAGCACCAACGAAATTATGCAAACTGCCTGAATCCATGCAACGAATCTTCCAGCCACTATGACAAGATAAAAAAACAGAGAAGACGGTTGAATTAAACATTTAAACAAAATCCATTGTTGAACTATGAATCTGCATCTATTTTAGGTAAGCACAAGGCAACACCAAGTCATTTTGCCATGATTGTCTTAGGGAGAATATGATATAGAGAAGAAAGTAGAAACCTTAAATCCATGAGAGGTTTAGGGTACATATAATTATCACCCGTAATCTTTATTTTACCCCAAATGTATAACTTCCCTACACCTGGATAAGAAAACAAGGTCATTCATAATACAAGAAAAAGATATTCGTGTGCAAATAAGATTTAAGGACAAAGACGACTACATGCACTTAAAGGTGGTGATTTCGGCCAAATTATATTCTTATGAATGGGTCAATTAGGGTCGTAATATATCTCAAACATGTTGAATAAAAAAATATAGGTATAGGGGAAACCCAAACAATGCAAGAATTGACCAAGTCTTTTTTACTGCATAAAAACTCCAGAATCATTTTTTTCTTTATATATTAAGATTATTTGTGTGACAGTCTTGTTTTGTAATCAATAATCATGCTTTAGGCATTAACTACTTAATTATAAATTGGAAAAGTACAGTACTTATGGGTCAACCCAGAACAACCCATTTAAATTCATACTATTGAATGACCAGTTTCAACTCAAAACACATTTTGATCCGTTACACAGCATGTCCCACCTGCTACTTGTATATATGTTTCATGCTTTGCTTTTAAATCCAAGTTTTCAACATTGAAAAAACAGCATACCAGCAGTACAAGCAGAGCTAACAGAACCAGCTGAAAGTATTGCATCAGGAGGTACAAGATTATGCTTGGTGAAAACATCAACACGGCGAGGAATCCACTCATCCTTTTGCTCTCTATGCCCAAGCCTATTATCATAGTTTAAGATATTGCACCATAACCATTAAGCAAAAAAGAGGAGCACGAGTATTACATAAACAAAAAAAATACTTTACAAGTCATTTAGTTTATTTTAGATTGCAAAGCAACTATTCTCTTTGTGAACTGCCAAAGAAAAACCACGCTATTTTTCAATAAGTTCCAAGTACAATTTTCTTTTTCATATGAAAAATGCCAGATACTCGACTAGAAAATAAGTTGACCAAGAAAAACAAGCATGAAAATGTCAGAAACTGTTCACCTTCCATATCCTCCAAAGCCCCACCTACAATGAATTTAAGATGTGAAATTAGCAAAATCAAGTAAATAAGGCCCAACATTAACAAACAATGATGCAAGATAACTTACGTATAAATGTACCCCTTTGAGTCCAATGCAACTGTGAACACTCGACCATATTAGAGGCAAAAAAAGTTACAAAGAATAAACAGATATACACACTGTAATAAACAAATAAGCTTGTATTCTATTACAACCTGTATGATTTGACCCGCACGCAACTTTTAGTATTGTTTCATCAGAAAGTGAAGCAATTGCCTTAGGGCGAGGTTGAGCTTCATAAGCAAGCCTCACAGAGCTCTCTTTTGTATTATACTGCATATAAGAAACCATATGATTAAAAAAAATCAAAGTGAAAGGACAAGAGTTTCATGACAGAAACAAGTTACACATACCTCATTGTCAGTTCCATGACCAAGTTGACCGTACTGTGGATGTCCAGCAGTTCTGGAAATTAAATAACATTATCAAAAGAATATTTTCAGCATGCTAAAAATAAGAATCAAAGAACTAAGATTGACCATACTGTATAGAAGCGCCTTTGATAGAGGTTAACCAAACAGTAAAGTCTGTCCCACAAGCAACATCTCTTACGTCTGTGATAAGACATTGTACTGGAGATAACTCAACCTCTACATAAGCAAAAGAAGTAAGTTTCAGCATAAGAAAACTGTTGAGGCAAAGTTTAAGAAAATCATTCTACTTCATTAAATATCATCTTTACAATTGTTACAATGCCAACCCACCTTTTTTAGTTGAGCCAGTACCAAGTTGTCCATGCTTGTTCCAACCAAATGAAAAAGAGATGCCATCTTCGGTTTGCACAACAGTATGACCTCCTCCGCTTCCTGCTTTAACTACTTTATATCTGTGAATAGACAACCAATATTAACTTTGTGCACCTAGATTGCTCTATATTACACGCACAACAGATGATATGCTGTCTATCATGATTAAGTAAAATATCATATTATGGGTAAGCAAAAGCATTTGAATAACTTACTTAGACAGATCAGAGACGACTGTTGGACTGTTGCGTGAGATTTTATCCCCATGTCCAAGCTGCCCCTTCTGCAAGAATACAGTTGTTTTTTTTTTTGTATGGGATATCAGAAAGAACACAAACAATTTGCATTGATTGTAAGTTCAATACAATGGTAGTGTATAACTTCTGGTATAACACAAATTACAAAGCAACACAAAACTTTGCACTAATGGTAGTATTTTAATTATTATTTTTTTTCATATTTTACTCGTTTCTCAAAGCATTTTTATATATGTCATTGCAGTACAATTATTGAAGATGTGTTTTCAATAGATACAGTTTAGTACAAGGTTAAATTAACAAAAATAAAATAGTCTTTCTAGACTTGAGCATCGGAGATGCTCTTATGCCAAAAGGTTAACGTAAGGTTACTTCCTTGTGTCAAAATTTTCCATAATTTTAACATTTTGGAAGTTAGTTACCAGTTATACAGTAAAAAAGGGCAAAGGAACATTGGCAGATACTGTAAGTTACATTTCTCCCTTCCCTGTACAGATTAAAATCATATATACCCCTGTTCAAAGGTTCGCAACTTTATATAATTCTCTCCAGATTTCATAACATCATATTTACCTTTTCAAAACACTAGAAATATTACAGTAAACCCATTCCATAGTTTGTAAAATAAAATAGTTACTACTAACAATGTGTTTCACTGAATATATAAAGAGAACGGTATACCGATAATCTTAGATAATTCATAACCATAGCATTGTTTTCCTACGCTTTTACTCAGTGAAAAAATATGCTAGTTACCGAGTATCAGTTAACTAATTTTCTTTTCTTTTCTTTTCTTTTTTTACTATGTACGGAGTAATTGTTAGATATGATATGTTTAATAATTTGAAGAGGCTAGTGCCGCTGGTCAATCTGATAAATGCTTGAAACTTGCCTCATTTTTACCCCATGTGAAGCAACGTCCATCCACGCTCAATGCCACACAATGACAAGATGCTGCATATATATTTAAGAAAAATATATAAACTTTAAGATAGTATAGAGATCAGCAAGGTATCTAACAGTTCATTTTTTACATTAACAGGGCGTTTTGGTTAGCTTATTAGCTTTTATCAGTAAATAAGCCATTTTTTTACCCAAATACTGAAATATAACACTTAAACAAGCTAACACAAACAGCTCTCTAAGCAATGGCGCCCCCCCCAAAAAAAAAAAAAAAAAAAAAAAAGTTGCGGAAACTAGTGTAAATATTATAGGTTTTAGGGGTAATTTAGTTGATAATACAAACAAATCTCCGATTCGGGCCCCTCAAAATATATTCAGCCCCCTCAAAATAAATGTTCAAGTTCCGGCCAATGTCTCTAAGTAACCCTCATGTATACAGAGGGTGTTTGTTTAGGGTTGAATATTGGGGAAAAAATAGTGTTTGGCAACCTATTCAAAAAAGTGATTATCTACATTTGCAATCCCAAAGAGCCCCTAAAAGCTAAAATAAATTCTTAAAAATAAAAACTTTATGGACCCCATAAAAGTGTTAAATTTAATCCAATATATTTTTTTGCTAAAATTTACAAACATTAATCATTCACATGGTTTTTTCGGTTTATTCCGAGGCTTTTAATAGATTATGTAAGTTTATATGTAATGAGCTTAAAAAAACTTACCACAACCAGAGGCAACATAGCGAATATCAACCCCGACAAGAGACCGAAGACGTGTCGGAGAAACAAAGATATCTCCGGGCAACACTTTTTTTTGCCGAATATCGGCTTCGGAACGTGTCGTCGTACCACAGAACAACAACTCACCTCCCTTCACATCCTCTTCTTTCTTCTTTGTCTTCATTGCAACAGTAGATGGCATCTCCAACCAAACAATAAAAAAAACAAAGACCAACTAGGTTTTTTCTTTCTTCTTTTTTTTGACAAAAAGCCTAGCCTATGTTTAGTTGGGGTGTTGTGTAGTACGATGAGAAGCGGGAATGTTTGAATTTGAAAAGTGTGTGGGATGAATGTAAAGTAGGCGGGATAACGGGATTTTGGTCACGCTTTACGATGTTTTTTTAATAGAGCATTTTGAAACGCACGGGTGAAGTGGGTTTCAACTTTCAAGGGATTTGGTCTAGTTGGAACATACTGCTTTTTCTTCCTATAATTAAATGCAAACAAGTAGTAGCAGGTGATTTACATTTAAAATATATGTGTCTTGACATTTAGGCTACTCGGCAAAGATAGGTGAAGGCACCACCATTTTGCCATGTCATTGGTGATCCTCCTTACCCTCTCGTTCACTTCACGCGGGAGCATAAAAACCAAAACAACAATTGATGATCCGTTAACCAAATGAAAAAGAAAGAAAATGGTCTCACTTATATTGTTTTATATTTTGTAGGTGAGTGTGTGGGGTATTTAGTGAGGTATATTTGTATAAAGTGTGTATTTAATAATAGGTAAAGTTGGAGGTAACCTTGACTACTAATTGGTGAAGGGTGGTGAAGGGAAGTGAGAGGAGAGAGAAAGCTGAAGTGGCGCTAAGGTGTCAGGTGAAGCCACCACGTCCTTGCCCACTAGTCTTATACCCCTATATCACTTAGGGTATCGGCAGTGGTCACGATGAGGGCACGGGAAGGTCGCGGTACCGTGCAGGAACACCGCCACCAGTAACGCGGTACCGCACGGTAAGGTTCACGCACGGGAAGTCTTCACGCATGGGAAGCAGTGTATAATTCGAACGTTATTTTGATTTGACCGTTTCTTCTTTTACCGTTGCATGGGGTAACATTTATTATTTTTATTTTTTTTACCGTTGGATATGGATGCTATATAAATGGAACCCATCAACAAGAACAAAGCAAAAAGAAAAAGAAAAGCATACTGTTAAAAAAAAAAAGTTCTACCGAGCAAAAAAAATGGAGCCAAAAAGAAATAGAAAAAAATAATATGTAATGTTTTATTAATTTTAATGAAATTTTAGTTTTTTTTTTATTTTAATGGAATTTAAAAAAAAAATGAAATGAGTGAAGGGGTGTGGTGCCACAAGTGATGCCAACAAAAAAAAATTAATGTGATTTGTATTTTTAATGTGATTTGTATTTTTATTTAATGAATGAAAAATTAATGATGTTTAATTTTGTTGTTTAAAAAAATTTAATTAAAAAAAAAACAAAACAAAACTTGGTTGCTACTGTGGCAACTTAGTCGTCATCGGAGTGAGAAAGCTGATGTGGCATGGTTATCGCAGGTCACCATTGCTACTAGCCTTATACTCATCCACTCTGCTTACTCTTTGTTATATTACCATTTTAAGTGAGTCCATATTTTATATTAATCATTCATATTTGATTTTATTTCCATTTTTACAATAATAATATTTTTAAATTTATAAAATATACTTATTTATAGCATATATATATATATATATATATATATATAATTTTTATTTCGCATCATTTAATTTAAACATATACTAAATCTAAATCCAAGTTCAAATTCTAATACAAACTCAAATACTAATCATAAACCCATCTACAAAACAAATGTGCCTTTATGTTTGATGTAAAAAAGAGAAAATATATTATAAACTATATAAACAATTATTCATAATTTGATAAATTATTTAAAATTAAAATTTATTGTTAAATAAAACAATAAAGAGGGAACATGTGGTTGAGGTAGAAATGTTGCCCACTTATTTAAAGAAATGACATATGAAAAAGTCATTGTTGTTAAAAACCCATCTAAGAGCATGGTGTACTATGGGGTCCTGCCTCAACATTTCTTACGTACCACTATTTTGGCGTCGCCAGCCATGTGTCATGAACCCATAATTTGCATAAATCCATAATCAAAACACAAATTTTCAAAAGACAATTTCACATTTTAAAGTGCTACCAATAAGTCACATACATTAGCATCATTCCAAACAAGGTTGTCTGTTAATAGTAGTATCATTAATTACACTCATAAAAAGTTAATAAATGTTTACAACCTTCATGAAAAGTTAATACGTTTTACAAACGCTTAAGTTGGAGATCCTACAACATCTTCCTTTTGCCTTTGCCTTTGCCTTGGTTGCATTCACCAATAGCAGTCCATGTTTTCTTTGCTGCTAGCTCAAGGACTATATCCTGGTCAAATTTGAGTTTGTGAGCTGGGATAGGCTTCTCAATTGGGATAGGCAGAGGTAGGACAGGATTCTGAGCTGGGAGAGACTCAAGAGGTTTTTATAACTTAGAGAGGAACAACTTCTATTGCCTCAGAGCTTGTAGAATCTTCAATTAGATACTCAGATCTTGTAGAAGAATCAGATTGTTGTGGATAATATCACGCAAGCAATTGGGGTGGGATTCCAGTACCATCACTGCTTGAATCAGAGCTAATGGGTATGACTTCTACAAATAAGAAATGTTATGTCAGTTTGATGAAAATGTTAGGAAATATCACTATCTAACAAAAAGCTTTTGAAGGTATATCCATGTGGAATTAAGTGATCCAATGCTCATTTTGGTCAACTCAATGTGATCCCAAACAAGGCTGCAATGTAGAAGATTCCAGTGTTCTCTTATTTGGTCCTTTCATTGTTATCCCAAACAACGCTGCAAGGTACTCACTTTGGTGGCCAAGCACAAACAAGGTTGCAATGTTCTCACTTTGGTGTCCAAGCACAAACAAAAGCTTTTCAAGGTTCCAGTGAGTTATCTGATTTGGTTCTCTCAGTGTAATCCCAAACAGGCACCACAAATAATCAAACACAAAAAACATAACTAGGCACATTACATTTGGTTCAACTAGGCACATTACATTTGGTTCTATTAGGGTTCAAGGGTAGGCATGAAACTACATACTAGGCACATTACAAGGTTGCAATGTAGAATAATACTAGTGTGGCAAGGCATGTCTCAAAACTTTACAAGGTATACAAGGATCAATGTAGACCATCTATGTAACATTCAATGTGTGGGCAACTGCAATAACACATGAGTCTAATTTTCTTAGCCTAAAAGGATAATACCATGCTCTTTCTAACACACAAATACTAACAAGCATAACAAAACCCCTAAATCCGGTAACAAAAAACAACCTCAAATCTGATAAATAAGATAAATTACAATTAAATGGACCAAAAGATTTATCAAAGGATAAATAACAATATCCCTATAAATACTTGTACGGTAGGGGACTTCATTGTCTTAACACGTGTCCTGCCTTGAAGCCGTTTGGTCATCCTTGTAGGGTTTATCTTAAAACCCTGGTGCCTCTCTGTAAATAGAAGGCATCACTCACCTTTGGGGATCCTCGAATCTCTGGATACTATTTTCACACACTTATACTATTTTACAAACTAAACACACACTACACGGTTTGTTGTAAGTGTTACCCAAACTCGTGATTCTTAATCACACATTTGGGTCCTTATCGTTCAATACGGAACCGAATAATCACACCTTTTGGTCCTAATCTCGTTTTACATCCCGTATGTAAACAAATAAACTTTTAACCACTAATAATAGTTATTGATACGTAGGAATTGCGCCCTCGCAACAAGTTTTAGCTCTCAAGGGATCTTGAGAAGCTTACAACCCCCACCAGGCAGTGTACCTGATCGTTGTAGTATAGTATAGTCACAAGTACCGGGGGATTGATCGTTCAACTCAGGAATAGTGTCCCTAGGATTAGAAGGCCTACTAAACTAGGTCTAGATGTGAGGGATGATTCTTTTGTATTTTTATATTTTATGGAAAGCAAGTAAAATCTCGGGTTTTGAAGGAGTGAGCGGAATTAGTTGCTAGCCAACTAACCCAATTAACTAAAGATGCAATCAAAATAAAATACAATAAATGAAAATTAAACTAATTTACTAATGTGGTGGAAACAATAATGAGAAAAGTTGTGTTTACTTAGATTTCATTACTCCCTAGATATCTTTTACCGGTTGATTAGCTTGTTACAATTGCATGGATGACGGGTTATATTCTTTAATACTAGTCGTAGGGTCGTGTACAATATTCCCTAACTCTATAAGATCCTACTTCACTCCTATGACGAGCCGATTAAAAGCTCCTAACATGGGATCATTAGAATTCACTTATACATTAAATACAACCAAAAATCATAGTACACCTCCGATCATGTTTCTTAAGACGTTCAAGCAAGTTACCAATGGAAGTCTGCCAGTTTTCTTAAGCCTAACATCGAATACAATCATCCGTAATAATTATAAACAAACAATTAACCCATAATCAACATCTAGGTTTCACTACATCTAAGCAAACAAAATAAAAACCTAGCCTAACATGTTAAAAGAAAGATAGACATAAGATAGAATCAAACAATACATAGACATATTGAATGATTATTGGAGTACTTATCTTTATTAAAACATGGAAGAAAGAAGGGTTTGAAACCCCTTCAATATGCAGGAAATTCGACCTAGGGTTTGTGTGTAATATTCCACAACTTGTTCCACACTTTACAATGAAAAATTGGAAAAATATATTGATGAGGCGAAAAATGATCCATTTTAGGGGGTCATTTAAGCCGGAATTGGAAGTTATTTGATCAATTATTGCCCTAAACCGTTCCTTTTGTGATTTTAGGTACTTTTGGAGTGAATTCTGGAAAAGGAAACATTTTGAACGTTTTTGGAGCATAAAAGTGAAGAAAACGGCAAAGTCTTGATTTTCCTTGCTGGGAACAGTACCTGACGGCGTCAAGAGCAATTTTGTGACGGCGTCAGGAGCAAAAATGATGACGGCCCAGAGAAAACGTGACGACGTCAGTGCAAGGCCGTCAAGAGTAAAAGTGGTGACGGCCTAGAGCAGAAATACACATGACGGCGTCAGATATGGATCTAGGCAGTCCGAGAATTTTATTGGCGGCGAGATGACGGCGTCAGAACTTTCTTCTTGACGCTGTCACCTCATGAAATCTATATATACTTTTCTAATTTTCATTCGTTAAGTATGGAACTTGTGTGGAGAATTTTAGGGCCGAACTTAATAAACCCTAGCTCGTTTGTAACAGTATTTTCAAGGGTTTTCACCCCTTGAAACCCTTCATGTTCAATTGAGATAAGTTTCCTTTCAATTCATTCAATATGTCTAAATGTTGTTTGAATATATCTTACACTTGTCTTGATTTTAACATGCTAGGCTAGATCTTTTGTGTGTTTGCTTAAATGTAATGAAACCTAGATGTTGATTATAGGTTGATTGCTTGTTTATAGTTGTAATTGATGAATGATTTCAATGTTAGGCTTAAGAAAACTGGCAGATCTCCATTGCGTAACTTGCTTGAACGTCTTAAGAAACATGAACCAATCCGTACTAGATTTTTATGGTTGTATTTAATGCATGAGCGAATTCTAGTGATCCTATGTTAGGAGCTTCTTGCAGGCTCGACATAGGAGTGAAGTAGAAGCTTATAGAGTTGGGGAAGTACGTACGCCACCCCACAATTGGTATTAAGGAATATAATCCGTCATCCACGCAACTGTAACAAACAATTAACCTGTAAAGATATCTAGGAAGTAGTGAAATCTAAGTAAACACAATTCTCTCATCTATTGTTCACACCATATTAGTTTAATTAGTTTTATTTACATTTATGTTATTTTATTTTGATTGCATTTTAGTTATTGGGTTAGTTGATTAGCAACTAATTCCGCCCACTCTTCCAAAACCCGAGATTTTACTTGCTTTCATAAAAATATAAAAATACAAAAAGAATCATCCCTCACCTCTAGACCTAGTTTTTAGTCTTTCTAATCCTAGCGGCACTATTCCTGAGTTGAACGATCAATCCCCCGGTACTTGTCACTATACTATACTACAACGATCAGGTACACTGCCTGGTAGGGGTTGTAAGCTTCTCGAGATCCCTTGAGAGGTAAAGCCCAGTGCAATTCCCACGCATCAAGTTTTTGGCGCCGCAGCCCGGGGAATAGTTATTGTCTAGGTTATGATTTCTTTTTATTAGGTCTACTTGCTAGATTCCTTTCTAGTAAGATTTTATTTTTTGTTTTTTAGGTTTTCTTTAGTCTATCTTATTTCTTCGTGCCTTTTGTTCGTAATCTTTACCATCCGACATCATGGAAGGTGGTAACATCTTTGAACCCATCAACCCACCACAACAAGACCACCCACAAAACCCACCACTAGTTAACCAACCTCTTAGGCCCCGAACCCTAGGAGAGTATTCCTGACCTAGCCACCAAGGCTATCAAAACACCATTGAGCTCACCCAAGGAGCCAATGTGTCTCCCTTGCGATCCGACACCATCCGGTTGGGGCAAAGCAGATGTGCATTCCATGGACTTTGTTCCGAAGATCCTAATCAACATCTCAAGGACTTCCTTAAAATCGTAGACTCCATAGACCTTGATGTTACAACTAGAGAGACAACCCGATTACACCTATTCCAATTCTCTCTACGTGATCAAGCTAGTCAATGGCTTGAACGTTTACCCGCGGGATCCATCACCTCATGGGATGATCTTACCACTCGTTTCCTTGCTCAATTTTTCCCACTGGGGAGAACTACCAAGCTTACAAATGATATCTTGATGTTCCAACAACGTCAAGGTGAAACTCTATATGAAGCATGGACTCGTTTCAAGGACTTACTCCAAAAAGTCCCTCATCATAGCATAGATCTTTGGCTCCAAGTCCAAATCTTCTATGACCATATCGATCTCTCCACAAGGCGAACCATTGACCAATCGACCGGTGGCAAGCTACGTGATCTTAGTGCGGAAGAATCATGGGAACTCATAGAAGATCTTGCTCTCTATGACAACGAAAGTTGGAATGATCCCCGTGATTTGAACAAAACGGTCAAGGCAATATCTTTGCCCTCGAACAATTCTAGCACTCCCAACCGTAGGATCATGGAACTTGAGGACCAAGTCAAGTTTCTCATGAAATCTTACGAAGCTCCTAAGCCTTCAAGCCAAGTGAACACAATCACTTCTTCATGCGAATTATGTAGTGGTCCCCATGACACTCGTGATTGCGTGGAACTCCCCGGAACAGCTTTTGCGGACTACGCATCTTCGCGTACCGACGAAGCGGGAGATAAGTGGTACACTTTCAAATCCGAGCCAAACCCTTACGGTGATTCCTACAACCCCTCTTGGAAAAATCACCCGAACCTTAGGTGGAAACAAAACCAAAACAATTCTTCCAGTCCGCCTAATCGTTACCAACCAAACGGTCCACCCTCTAACCGTACTTTCAACAACAATCCTTCTAATAACTATGGTAGTACCAACAATCTTGAAGGATTGATGTCCAAGTTTATGGCATCTCAAGAAGCTTGCACAGTTAAGTTTGAAACCGACTACAATCAACAACAAACGGAGATGGCTAATAAGATTGACAACTTGTTGAAAGCCCTCAACAACCAAGCGTTAACTACACTTAGGAAGGACACTAGGGACGCCAATAGCGGAATCCAAACTAAGGACCCCTCGTCATCCAAACACGTCCACTTTGTCAATGTTGTCACCATTAAGCCAATAGATAAGGATATAGAAGAAAGTGACAAGGATCAAGTTGGAGTAGAAACCGAGACTAGGGATGAAATTAAGGAAGTTGAGGTTAATAAGGGAGAAAAGTTAGAGGAAGTAGAAAACATAGAAGAGTACTTTGATAAGTTGCCCACCAAGGAAGAACGGGAATATCACAAAGATTTATTTGATGATCCCGAGACACCATATATCCTTGGTTCACCCCTTATTAATGTAGGTGATCCTTCTAACATCAACATACCATGCAACATTGGGCATATGCATGTATGGAAAACTTATATCGATCCTAGGTCTCCTATAAACATCATGACTAGGACTTGTTATAATTGGGTAATGAAGAAACAACTTGGTTATAGGATGATGCCCAACAAGAATTTGATAAGTAATTTTGTAGGAAGAGTGAAAGGATTGCATGTGATTGTTGGAAACTTCACTTATGAGACCGACTTTGTGATAGTGGAGGATACTCGTCCGGTGATAGATGATTGCCTAAGTCAAGTAGTGTTCGGAAAACCGTTCGTTGAGACCTCTAAGATGAGTTATGATCCGACTCTAGGGATAGTTAAGTTCAAGAAAGAGAATGATGAGATTGCTTACCAAATGCCCTATAAGATTGAACAATACCGCCTCTTATCGAACATAGAAAAGGAACACAAACAAGCGGTTTACTATAGGAATGATGAGGATAGACGTAGAGGAGTTGAATATGTTATGAGTAGGATACTTGGTTTCTACAAAGAATGCTTGCAACTAGGTCCGGAATACAAAACTAATATAGGAGATGACCTAGAGAGTGAAACCAAGGATGAGGTAACGTAATAGCCCATGACCTTGAGTTTAGTTACAAGACCCGTAAATAAAGAAAAGCGCTTCTTGGGAGGCAACCCATGCTTTGTGTGATTTTTAATTGTTTGATTGTTATTTGTTTCCGTATGCATGTTTTATTTTTATTGTTGGTAGATCATGTTTCAAACTAAAATAGTGAAAATACTTTATTTTGTCATTTGGCTTTGTCTTAACTTCATCCAAAGGTATTTCGCAAAAAATAAGTGTAAGGGGAAACCCCAAATATGTTTTTAAGAAACAAAATTGATCATGATTCTCCACAATATTAAATGAACTTGTATATTCGTATTTGTTAGAGTCAAATGCTTGTATCGAGTCATAATGATGTTTTGCAGGATTTTCCAGGAAGTAGGACAAAGTTTTTTCCATAAATTTTCTGGAAACTTAACATAAAGATTTCTGCAGGTCACTTCTGACGGCGTCAGGAAGAAATTCCTGACGGCGTCACGTGTAAAAATCTGGAAATTTTACCAGTTCTGTTTTTCTAACGGAGTCTTAAAGTTTTTGTTGAATCTTTAGTTTTATAATCTCCAGGAAATTTGCAAACATTCATTCCACAAGCATTATATCTTACTTTGTTTTCTAGGATTTATTAGCATATATAGATTGCCGCCGATTTTACGCGAGGTTGCCTTGTTTGTTTTCTCAGGTTTAACATGTTATGTTTGACAAGAAGATGATTTATATTCTGGAAGGGAAGCTTTGATTGTTCATTTTTTTGGAGGAAGATCTAACCTTGTTACCACACTATCCATACCAAGCGAATCACGGGAGTATTTGATTTCATTCTTTTACCTATTTTACTTTTACATTCTTTAATTGAACATTGGGGACAATGTTCATCCAAAGTGTAAGGGGAGGGTAAATGATGATACCTTGTAGATAAACTTTCACTTGAGTTTGTTTGTTTGATGGTAGGTGTGTAATAAAACTATGAGAAATACTTGTTAGTGTAATTTTAGCGCCAAATTAAAATATTTTTTACAACATTTAGGAGTGAAACTTTAGCCTTACTAAGCGTCTCATGGATAGGAATTGTATGACTAACACAAAACCGTACTATTCAGAAAAATTTTCCACCCAAATATGTGAGGTTCGCCTTTAGATTTTATAGGAAAAGCATTTATTATTAGTGTTTATGAGTGTACCGGTAGCATTTAGATTCTCGAACTTGCGTTAGTGTTGCTTCTCGAGACCGCTAGTGAGACTACATTCGTGTAGTTGGATTTACTACATGATAAGAGGCATTAGGATCACCCTTGTGTTAAACCCGTATCATAATTACTTGACCATTTAAGTCATATTACTTGGCTAGTAAAGTCAACTAATTTTTCCCACACCTTAGCGTTGTACTCATTATTAGTACACGAAACCCCTAGTACACCCCTCCGAGCCTATCTTTTCGTTTCTAACTTTAAGCATCTTACTTAAAGGAAGAATTTGTTACACCTCACTTAAATGTACAACCAAATCACCTTAGCCTTTCGTGTATGCACTCATCTTTAGTGCATTATTGTTATTTGTTTAAACCCTTAGTTAATTATCTAATTAATTACATGGTTGCTAAGTCGAGTCATATCCTTGTACATATTGTTTTGGGACGATTGAGACTCATGGGTAAAGTACTATTGTTATGGAGTAATGGGGAAGAAGATCATTATATTACCCCCATATGTGCGTTAATCTTAAAAGTACTCCAAGTGTTTTGATTATTTTAATTCGAGTCATTAGATTAGTTTATTGTAAAGTATGTAAAAATTCAAGTGTAAGGGGAATGTTCATTCCCTATAATATATTATTTTGGATGGTAGGGTTAGAGTGTATGCAAAATAAATAATAATAATAATAATAAAAAAACAAAAATAAAAAAATTAAGAAAAAGAAAAAAAAAATAAGAAAAAGAAAAAGAGAAAAAAAAAACATACGGACTACCATCCCGATGCCGTCAGAATGTTCCTGGATAAATCTTATGTTAAGTTTCCGGAAAATTTCTGGAAAAACTCATGCCTTGTTTCCTGGAAAATCCTACAAAACATCATTATGACTCGATACAAGCATTTCACTCAAACAAATACTAATATACATGCTCATTTAATATTGTGGCGAATCATGATCATTTTCATTCTTATAAACAAATTCGGGTTTCCCTTACACTTAGCTTTTGCAAAATACCTTTATATGTAATTAAGACGAAGTTAAAAACAAAATAAAGCATTTTTACAATTAAATTGAAACATGATCTACCAACAATAAAAATAAAACATGCATACGGAAACAAATAAAAATCAAACAAATAAAAACACACAAAGCATGGGTTGCCTCCCAAGAAGCGCTTTTCTTTATTTACAAGTCTTGTAGCTAGACTCAAGGTCATGGGCAATTACGTGACCTCGTCATTGGTCACATTCTCTAGGTCATCCTCAATATTAGTTTTGTATTTCGGACCTAGTTGCAAACATTCCTTGTAGAAACCGAGTATTCTACTCATGACATAATCTACTCCTCTACGTCTATCCTCATCATTTCTATAGTAAACCACTTGCTTGTGTTCCTTTTCAAGGTTTGATAGAAGACAGAATTGTTCAATCTTATAGGGCATTTGGTAAGCAATCTCATCGTTCTCATCCTTGAATCTAACTATCCCTAGGGACGGGTCATAACTCATCTTAGAGGCCTCAACAAATGGTTTTTTGAACACTACTTGACTTAGGCAACCATCTATTACCGGACGAATATCCTCTACAATCACAAAGTCGGTAACATAAGTGAAGTTTCCTACAAAGACATGTAATCCTTTCACTCTTCCTACAAAGCTGCTCATCCAATTCGTGTTAGGCATCATCCTATATTCAAGTTGCTTCTTCATTACCTAATTATAATAGGTCCTAGTCATAATATTTATGGGAGACCTAAGATCGATGTAAGCTTTCCACACATGCATATGCCCAATGTTGCATGGTATGTTGACGTTAGAGGGATCACCCGCTTTGATAAGTGGTGAACCAAGGACGTATGGTGTCTCAGGGTCATCGAATAGATCCTTATGATATTCCCGTTCTTCCTTGGTGGGTAACTTATCAAAGTATTCTTCTACGTTTTCTACTTCCTCTAACTTTTCTTCCTTAATATCCTCAACTTCCTTAATCTCATCCTTAGTCCCGGTTTCTATTCCAACTTCATCCTTGTCAATTTCTTCTACATTCTTATCTATTGGCTTAATGGTGACAACATTGACAAAGTGGACGTGTTTGGATGATGAGGGGTCCTTAATTTGGATTCCGCTACTAATGTCCCTAGTGTCCTTTCTAGGTGTAGTTTGCACTTGGTTATTGAGGGCTATCAACAAGTTGTTAATTTTATTGGTCATCTTCGTTTGTTGTTGATTGAATTCGGTTTCAAACTTAGCTATGCGAGCTTCTTGAGATGCCATAAATTTGGACATCAATCCTTCAAGATTATCGGTACTACCGTAGTTATTGGAAGAGTTGTTGTTGAAAATACGGTTAGAGGGTGGACCGTTTGGTTGGTAACAATTAAGTTGATTGGAAGAATTGTTTTGGGGCATGTTTTGGTTTTGTTTCCACCTAAGGTTCGGGTGATTTTTCTAAGAAGGGTTGTAGGAATCACCGTGAGGGTTTGGCTCGGGTTTGAAAGTGTACCACTTGTCTCCCGCTTCGTCGGTACGCGAGGATGCGTAATCTGCAAAAGCTTGTCCGGGGAGTTCCACGCAATCACGAGTGTCATGGGGATCACTACATAATTCACATGAAGAAGTGATTTTGTTCACTTTGCTTGAAGGCTTAGGAGCTTCGTAGGATTTCATGAGAAACTTGACTTGGTCCTCAAGTTCCATGATCCTACGGTCGGGAGTGCTAGAATTGTTCGAAGGCAAAGATATTGCCTTGATCGTTTTGTTAAAATCACGGGGATCATTCCAACTTTCGTTGTCATAGAGAGCAAGATCTTCTATGAGTTCCCATGATTCTTCCGCACTTAGATCACGTAGCTTGCCACCGGCCGATTGGTCAATGGTTCGCCTTGTGGAGAGATCGATATGGTCATGGAAGATTTAAACTTGGAGCCAAAGATCTATGCCATGATGAGGGACTTTTTGGAGTAAGTCCTTGAAACGAGTCCATGCTTCATATAGAGTTTCACCTTGACATTGTTTGAACATCAAGATATCATTTCTAAGCTTGGCAGTTCTCCCCGGTGGGAAAAATTGAGCAAGGAAACGAGAAGTGAGATCATCCCATGAGTTGATGGATCCCGCGGGTAAACGTTCAAGCCATTGACTAGCTTAGTCACGTAGAGAGAATTGGAATAGACGTAATCGGGTCGAATCTCTAGTTGCAACATCAAGGTCTATGGAATCTACGATTTTTAGGAAATCCTTGAGATGTTGATTAGGTTCTTCGGAACGAAGTCCATGGAATGCACATCTGCTTTGCACCAAACGGATGATGTCGGATCGTAAGGGGGACACATTGGCTCCTTGAGAGAGCTCAATGGTGTTTCGATAGCCTTGGTGGCTAGGATGGGAATACTCTCCTAAAGTTCGGGGTCTAGGAGGTTGGTTTGCTAGTGGTGGGTTGTGGGTGGTTTTGTTGTGGTGGGTTGATGGGATCCAAGAGATTACCACCTTCCATGATGTCGGATGGTAATGGTTACGAACAAATAAACAAAGAAATAAGATAGACTAAAGGAAACCTAAAAGTAAAAATAAAAAGCTTACTAGAAAGGAATCTAGCAAGTAGACCTAATAAAAAGAAATTCTAACCTAGACAATAACTATTCCCCGGGTTGCGGCGCCAAAAACTTGATACGTGGGAATTGCGCCCTCGCAACAAGTTTTACCTCTCAAGGGATCTTGAGAAGCTTACAACCCCCACCAGGCAGTGTATCTAATCGTTGTAGTATAATATAGTGACAAGTATCGGGGGATTGATCGTTCAACTCAGGAATAGTGTCGCTAGGATTAGAAAACCTACTAAACTAGGTCTAGAGGTGAGGGATGATTCTTTTGTATTTTTATATTTTATAGAAAGCTAGTAAAATCTCGGGTTTTGAAGGAGTTGGCGGAATTAGTTGCTAGCCAACTAACCCAATTAACTAAAGATGCAATCAAAATAAAATACAATAAATGAAAATTAAACTAATTTACTAATGTGGTGGAAACAATGATGAGAAAAGTTGTGTTTACTTAGATTTCATTACTCTCTAGATTTCTTTTACCGGTTGATTAGCTTGTTACAATTGCATGGATGACGGGTTATATTCCTTAATACTAGTCGTAGGGTCGTGTACAATATTCCCTAACTCTATAAGATCCTACTTCACTCCTATGTCGAGCCGATTAAAAGCTCCTAATATGGGATCATTAGAATTCACTTATGCATTAAATATAACCAAAAATTGTAGTACACCTCCGATCATATTTCTTAAGACGTTCAAGAAAGTTACCAATGGAAGTCTGCCAGTTTTCTTAAGCCTAACATCAAATACAATCATCCGTAAAAATTATAAACAAATAATCAACCCATAATCAACATCTAGGTTTCACTACATCTAAGCAAACACAATAAAAACCTAGCCTAACATGTTAAAAGAAAGATAGAATCAAACAGTACATAGACATATTGAATGATTATGGGAGTACTTATCTTTATTAAAACATGGAAGAAAGAAGGGTTTGAAACCCCTTTAATATGCAGAAAATTCGACCTAGGGTTTGTGTGTAATATTCCACAACTTGTTCCACACTTTACAATGAAAAATTAGAAAAATATATATAGACTAAGCTTCCTGACGGTGTCATGTGTTAACCTCTGACGCCGTCAACTCGTCGCCAAGTTGAAATTCGTATTGCCTAGATCCAGTCTTGACACCTTCATGTGCAAATCTACTTTGGGCCGTCACGTGTATTTGGATCCTGACGGCCTTGGTGACGCCGTCAGGCCATTAACAAAGAAAATGTTCTGGGCCGTCACGTTATAAATTTCACATCCACCTCTTTTGTCACTCTTGACGCCGTCATGTGTAAATGCTTGACGTCGTCAGGTAATGTTCCCAGCAAGGAATTTGAGACTTTGCCGTTTTCTTCACTTTTATGCTCAAAAAACGTCCAAAATTCTTCCTTTTCCAGATTTCGCCTCAAAAGTACCTAAAATGATAAAAGGAACAATTTAGGGTAATATTTGATCAAATAATCTCGAATTCGGGCTTAAATGACCCTTTAAAAGCGGTACACTTTTCGCCTCATCAATTATAAAGTTTTTTTTTTTTTTTTTTTTTAATCAATATTACTATATTAACCTTATATGAAAGTTTTTTAAAAAATCAATAATTAAGTAATTAAGGATAAAATGTCATTCTAAAAAAAGTAAAAAGTTAAAAGAAAATAGTAATGATTTTATTTTACTTAAACTATGTGTATTTTATCGATGGACAATTATGTTAAGACGGATGAAGTATACATCTAACCAAATTAATGGCCGAAGGTCTTTTGTCAGCAATCCTTTTATATTTGCTTGTTGTTAATCAAGTTAATTATAAATTGAGTAAAAGGATAAAAAAAAATCAATCCACTAAGGGTATCTGCAGTGCACCCCCTGACAACGGTTAATAGGATAAAAAGACGATCAACCAGCTTAGAATCCATTGTGGAACTTCTCGGTGGCTTGTTGGTCTACAGCTCGATCAATTATGCAACACGACCTTTTAACTCTTTAAGTGGGGTCCTACACTATAAAATCCTATGAAATAAATCAATCCACTACGGGTATCTACAACACAATCCTCTGACAACGGTTAATAGGATAAAAAGACAACCAGCCAGCTTGCAATCCATTGTGGAACTTCCAGGTGGCTTGTTGGTCTAAAGCTCGATCAATTCTGCAACATGACCGTTTAACCCTTTAAGTGGGGTCCTCCACTATTCTATGAAATTAAACAAGATGAAATCATTTAATGCCATCCAAATCTATCAATGTTCACAAATACTCTTTTAAATAGCCAAGAACATCTAAACTACCTTTTCTTCTAAGATCAAATCTATTTCACATCCAAGTTCACTTGAAAATAGACTTCATTGAACTTGAGGGAAAGATATATTTTTCAATTTAGCTTATATTGTATCTTTCAACCTGGAAAATATGTTCGCACAACTTTTTATTTCTTGATTCATTTGCATTATTTGCATGCATTTTGTGGAAAACTAGAAGGGGGTTGAATACTTTACCGCTTTTAAAATCTTTTTCACTTGATTATCCTTTAAAACTTTACGTTTGTTTAAATATATAAACACAACATTATATGTTCAATTTCTTGAAAAGCTTTACGTGTAAATAACAATCCTAACTTTACTTGTTTTAGTTCTTTGAAAAGCTTTATGTTTGTTTAAAGATATAAACACAACTTTACTTGTTTACTTATTTGAAAAGCTTTATGTGTGATTAGCAATACTAACTAAAGACAATATGTAATACGCAAAGATAAAGAGAGAAACGATCAAACCACAACACTATTGTTTATCGTGGTTCGGCTACAAGGACTCTTTTTCCTTGCCCTACATCCACGCCCCGAGTTTCCAACTCGAGAGTTATAAGCACTAATCAACAAGCTCCTCTCCCGATGGAGAAACCTTTACAACGTCGCTTATACTTTTACCGACACTAAGCTAGATGTCGAGTTCTTTTACAAGGGTACAACCGCTCCTGTTCGTCGCTTGCACTTTTACCGACACTAAGCTAGATGTCGAGTTCTTTACCAAGGGTACAACCACTCCCGTTAGTTCTTTTACAAGGGTACAACAACTCCCGACACACTATGTATTTTGATGCCTAAAATACTAACCGATCACTTCTATACAAGATACACATGAAGTATAAACTACCAAAGTCTATACACAACAAAGCTAACAAGTCTTGCAACTTAGAGTTGAAACTTGTAACTTCTTAGATGAATATGTGAACTCCTTTGCTACATAAGAGAATCACACAAGTTAGTAGCTACTGAGTATAATGAGAGAATATGTGTAAAATATGACTCTAAGTGATGACTCAAAATTAACAAGTGGTTTGGTATTTATAGCAAACCATTTTGCAGGTCTGGCGGATACGGCGGACCCCTCAGAAGGGTTCCGCTCATGTATCCCCAGGGTACCGTCAGGGCTGCAGTTAGTTTTGCAATAAATCTTCCAAACCAAACAAGGTCACATCACATTAATACTAGTCAAACACAAACTTGCACAAGAAAACTTATGGTTAGTCAAACACACTTTCTTTTCATAAATGTATAATGACAAACTTACCATAAATGTGATGTGATGTTTCTATTTAAAGAAATAAATGTGATGTGACAAGACACTTACTAATTTAAGAAATAAAAACAATGTTTTGTTTAAAAAGAAATGTAAATCTTAGTTAAACAAGACTTAAACACTTAAAGTGATGATTTACTCTTAGCTAAAATTCATACTTTGTCATTAACAAAACTTAGCAAAGATTGTAAAATATAAATAACGTTTTTAGGCGATATTTGTATTAACACATTTTATACAATACAAGTAACTAAGTACGTATTTCGTGTGTAGATTTTGTATATAATAAAAAGGGTAAATTGCAAATTTCATCCATAAAGTTTTCATTTTTCGCACGCTGGCCACTGAAACCAAGTTTTTATAGCAAATGTCCCTAAAGCCGTGGTTTTGCTGCAAAATAGCCATTATGGCTAATGAGCGTTATTTTTTTCCGTTAGTGATGGTAAAAAGGCCTACGAAATGACTCATATACCCTCGCAAACTTTAGGGACGAAATTTGCGAAATGACTAATATATCAAAATGCTTCAATGTGGTTGTTTTGGCCGTTAACTATGTTAACGTGAGGGGAAAATATGTCTTTTTACCATACTAAACCCACAGGGACGATCTATATGACAATTACTGGTGACGTACAAACAATATATATATATATATATATATATATATACCTCTGAAGGTTGCAAAGGAAATATGCAACCCGAGTCGTTTTCCCAACGAAGGATGAATTCGAGCTCGTTGGTTCGGTGTCGTGAATCGTGAAGTGAATGTGAAGGGGGTTTATGGGGAACCCTAAGCTACAATTAAACTACAAGTAATATAAATGCAAATGGAAATAAGTAAAAGCACACAAATAAGTCCTAAACGTAAACGGGAAGTCGAAACGCTCAATTCCCGAGCTAATCTCGGGATTTCTCAGGCAACTACGGGAAATACAAATCCTAAATGCAAATTCTAAAAACCTAAGGGACTTAAATGCAAATTAAAACTTTTAGGAAATTTAAAACTATTTTTATGACTTTTTTTTTTTTCATTTTTATTAATTAAAAACTATTTTTAAATATTTAAAAAGTATTAAAAATGCAAATAAATGTGAAATTAAGTGAGAAAAATGCAAATCTAATTTTGAAAAATCGAAAATACCCTAAAACTAGTTTTAAAGCAGAAAAAATATTTTTTTTGGCTTTTTATTTAATTTTCATTAATTTAAAACTATTTTTAAATATTTAAAATATATTAAAAATGCAATTAAATATGCATTTAAGCTAGAAAATTGCAATTTTAATTTTTTAAATTCTAAAATAACCAAAAACTAATTTTGAAATAGAAAATATTTTTTTTGGATTTTTATTTAATTTTTATGAATTTAAAATGATTTAAAAATACTTAAATACTAATTTTAATTGAGAAAAATACTAAATATGCTTGGAAAAATATGAAATTCTTCAGGAAAATCTAAAATATTAATCTAAACCTAGGAAAAATAAAATTAACTAAAAACTAGACCCTAATAAGCAATTTGTGTAGTAAGAAGTTTGTAATAAGCACTTATAAATAAGCACACTTCAACCAAAATGCACAAAAGGCTTATAGAAGGTTCTAGCAACTTATATCAGCACTAAACAACTTGAATCAACTAGAAAAAGCACTCATAAATAGCAATTAAGCACTTTGGCGGTTTCAATGTTTGGACAAAAAAGAAAGCTCACACACCCTACTTTAAGCTTAATTATAAGCACCTAAATAAGCAGATATTTGAAACCTAAAGGTATATCCTAAAAGCCTACACTGCTGGCTATCTAAAAAACCTAAAAGCCCTAATTCTAAACCAATTGATTGCCTAAAAGTGCCCTAGATCAGATCTACTTGGAACCCTATGGATGTGAACAGGCCACTTGTAGATTGATTTTGAGCAAGCTAATGTTTATGGAAATGTTTGATTTTGTTAATTTAGTAAGTTTGCAGTATGAACTTACCCCAGGAACAAAATTAAAGCAATATGAAACTAGTATGAACCCTAAAATGCACCACATATCAGATAGTCCTAAGCAATGTTTACCCAGATTTTGACTTTATATTTGCAATCCTAACTTTGACTAATTTGAGTTTTTAATGCTTAAATCCTAACCCCTGAGTATTATTAAGCTATTGAAACACTTGATTACCCTGAAGTTACCCTAAATCTAATAAATGGGAAAGATCACAACTGCAAATAACACAATATAGGCACAGTAATGAAGATTGAGTTGGATTTTGACTTTTTCTATTAAACCTACTCTTTTTATGCTATAACCAACTTAAATTACCCTGATGTGAACTACTAATGCAGGAATAACAACAAGTTAACACCAACAACACAAAGATCAGGCCTAAAACCCCTTTAACACTTTAATTTCAGTAACTCATTTAGTTTTAAACCTTAATACACCAAACTAATGATCAATCTAGTTTACTTATCTATGTTAAAGACTAAACGGACAATAAAATCTAACCACTAACTGCTAGAACACAAAATAGCAATTTAGGCTATATAAAGGCGGTAACAATTTAAACAACTATGAGCATCACATAAGCACACACTTAAGCTACAAACAAATAGAATAAGCAGATTTAGATTTTAAATTCATAAGCTAAGCTGCTAAATAAGTAAATGCATAAATCTTAAAATAAAACTTACTTGATATATATAAAACTATACAAAAGTAGTTTTTAACTATTTGTAAAACTTAAAGGAACTTAATAAAGCTTAAATGAACAGAAAGTTAAGAGCTTTTAAGAGATTAAGCTAAATATGCAATTAACTAAAAAAAACGAATTAATAAGAAAATGAAGAACTTTTAAAAAAACTTTGGTTGATTACATTAAGAAAACAACATTACATTTCATGAAAGCATAATTTAACCCTAATTTAACCTCTAAATTCCCACACGATTACACCATTGAGCAGGTCCCTATTTATAGGCCAAGGGAGCTAGGGTTTTAGTCACTGGAAGCTCTAGAAGCTCGTCCTCAACCCTTGGATTAAATCCCACTAGAAGGTTCTTGGTTTCAAGCATTCTTAGCCATTGATCTTCTTTCCAGCACATTCTAACCAATGAAATTACTTCAATTCTTAGCCATTGATCTTCTTTCCAACACATTTTTAGCCATTGATCTTATTTTAGTGTTCTTCGGTTTACATAAAAACTTCTCTAAGATATCAATCACTAAACTAAACAAAGTAGCAAAAATCATGAGAGAAGACAAGAAAAAACTTACCCGAGACCTATAACAGATCTTGTAGCCGAAAATCGTAGCATCAAGGGGTGGTTTTAGTGTGTGTAGTAGATGGTTTTTGGTGAATGATTGGTTCGATAAGAAGACAATGAAAGAAATGAAGGGGTGGTTTTTGTGTGTGTGGTGGATGGTTTTTAGTTTGTGTGATTGCCAGTTGGAAATACATTACAGATTCCATGGTCTAAGTTTATTTTTAGTTTGTGGTAGATGGTATTTAGTTTATTTTTCATTAAAAATATTTTTTTGTTATGTTCGCCACTGCGGTCATCATTAGCAGTTTATAGTCGTTGTGCAGTTTTGTAGAGAGAAAGATAAGCTAACGTTAATTTGACATAGGTGACAACATAAAATTGTGGTCATCATTAGCATGTGTCTAGAAGATTAAGACTAAGGGGTCGTTTCTTTTCTTTGTTAAATTGTCTATGTACTAAAAGTGTGAGCCCAAATAATATAATACGAGTAATGTTTTATTATTGGTTGTGGTCCACTAATTTTTGTTAAATGATTTATATTCGGGCAAAAAATACTTGCATTTTCTCACTCAGATGCAATAAAAAACGAGGGCCCATATGCTTTTCAATCTACTTGTAGTCTTGTACCAAAAAAAAAAAAAAGGCCTAGGAGTGTCGTTGGAAATTAAAATTAAAAAGATAACGTGACACACTAAAAAAAAAGTCGATGCATCGGATATGATCTAAACAACCTTCAAAGAAAAAACACACATCCAACGGACTGAAACTCAACCCATCTCCAAAGAAACACAAAATTCTCCCGATCCGCGTGACTCCATTTAACCCAATCACAAACCTCCACGTGCACAAACTCCACCAATCACATCAAATCACACGGATCTGTGACTTCTTCAAAGAGCCGTTAGATCCTTGAACTTCCCACTTTCCTCCCCTATATAAATACCCCACCCACTCCCATATTTCCCCCAATTCAAAACCCTAGTTTCTTTCTTCACATTCAATCTCCAAATTCAGGTATAATTATTATTTTTTCTTTCAATTTCTGTTTAGTTATATATTTAATTTCATCATTTTGGTTTTAATTGTGTTAATTTGTTTTGTATTTGAACAGTAATGGCTCGTACAAAGCAAACTGCTCGTAAATCAACCGGTGGTAAAGCCCCTAGGAAGCAGCTTGCTACCAAGGCTGCTCGTAAATCTGCTCCCACTACTGGAGGTGTCAAGAAGCCTCACCGTTACCGTCCTGGAACCGTCGCTCTTCGGTATGCCTTAATCATTTTTTCTTATTTTTTATTTTTTATTTTATTTTTATTTTATAATTATTGTTTATTTATTTTATTTATTTTTATAAAAGTATTAATTTTGTTAATAATAATTATTTTTATAATACAAATCTGTTTAGTTTGCCTTGATAAATTGAGAATATGTTTTTTTAATGTGTTTAATTATCCATTTTATCTAAAAAAATAATAATAATGATAAAATAAAAATGTTTTTTATTCTGAAGTTTGCTTTGCTTATTGTTAGATTTTTTTATTTTATTTTTATTTTAAAAAAAATAAAAAAAATAAAAAATTTGATATTTTGATTAATAGGTATCGAATATTGAAATTTAATTATTTACTGTTGATTATTACTAAATATTTTTAAAAATTATGAATACAGTGAGATCCGTAAGTATCAGAAGAGCACAGAGCTTCTCATCCGAAAGCTTCCATTCCAAAGGCTTGTTCGTGAAATCGCTCAGGATTTCAAGGTCAATACTTGAATATTTTTCAATCTCAATATATTTTATATTATTTGTATGTTGTATTATGATCTAAGTGTTTGTTTATGGTGTTTGTAGACTGATTTGAGGTTCCAGAGTCACGCGGTGTTGGCGCTACAGGAGGCTGCGGAAGCGTACCTTGTTGGTTTGTTTGAGGACACCAACTTGTGTGCCATTCATGCTAAGAGAGTGACTATCATGCCCAAGGATATTCAGTTGGCTAGACGTATTCGCGGCGAGCGTGCTTAAGTTTGTGTTTGATTAGAAGGTGTTTTTAAGTGTTGTTTTTGTGTTTTGTTGCAAGGGTATGTAGGCTTTACATACTGAACTTGGTTTATTAGGGTGTTTGGTTTTGAGGATGTGTGTTAGTTTGGGATGTAAGTGAATTCACTATGGATTGGTTATTGGTATGGTAACTTGATTAGTTTTGTTATAAGCTGTTCTTTCTCTCTATTTTTTGTCTGATTTGATATGGAATTGTGATTATGTTGGTACTTGATTGGAACTTCACCATGACGAAGTTGCAATTGGTAATTGTGTTTGTGACTGCACATAGTTAACGATAACTGTTGCGAAGAAATGTTTTTGCCGCGGCTATGTACGAATGAAACGCTTTGTGTTAAACTTATGATATGCTTATATTTGCGAATGCTTGCTAAATTGTTGATATCTTTGGAATCAGACAAAGGGGGTGTTTGGGTTCAGCTTATTTTTGGTTCGTAATGCTTAATTCTATTTTGAGAACACATTAGTTTTTACCCAACTTGAAAAATATACAGTACGTATTAGATTAACATATGGAAAAATTCATATTTAACCATTTCTCTCCAATGCAAAAAAGTGAAAAACCTATTCTATAACTCATCATTTTTCACATAAAACAAATTTTCAATACGCCCAGCATTCCCAACCAATTCATCAAATAAGTCTTTTTCAGCCTTTTGCTACAATGCAATTAGTTTTTCAATTTTTTTACAAGTTTTTCCAACTGAGCATTCAAGCATCTCAAATGGTAAAAAGTGGTTAGAAATTTCAACTTATTGTTAACCTCATTACTCCGATGCTAAAAACCTATTCAATTAAATCTTAGCTTATCCTCATTCCTCACCCCTTAATAAATTAACGCTAATCAGTAGGTTGGGCAATACTTATTGCTCCACAAAACCACTTTCAATATTTAACTCCAATCTATTAACCAATGTTTTAAAAACCGGTTTTTTCATTGACCCAATTTAGTCGCCGGTTCATCAGGTCACCGTGTCATCGACTCATCGGTTCAATTGGTTAAACCGCCTGGTAGAACCGGTTCTATTCATATATATATATATATATATATATATATATATATATATATATATATATATATATATATATATATATATATATATATATATATAATTTATCCGCTTTTATTAATACATTCGATTAAACCGATGAAAAAGATTGAGATTATACCGATAAGTTTTGCTTTTTAAGTCTATATCTATAATAATATAACTAATTTTTTTTCAACAAGTGATTCTAAATTATAATGGTTTATAGGAAAACTATATTAATTGGTGATTCTAAGATAGTGTATAACTATAATTTACTATTTTACAAAAATTTAAACAAACATTAGTCGTTATCACTTCAACTTTTCAATTAAACTTATAAAAGTTAATGGAAAAAAAATTAATTTGTTAAATTTTTTGATAAAAAGTCATGACCCGACCGATTTTATCAACCCGGGTCAACGAAAAACCAGCGGTTCAATCCGGTTCTCAAACAAGCAAAAACCCGGTCCCATCCGGCCCGGTCTCCGAGCCGGTTTCCAGTTCAACCGGTTGAACCAGCCGGGTCAACCCGGGTTTTAAAACATTTCTGTTAACCCATTTTCAACCCTTTCTTAACCTCTCAAGAGGAGATTTATTTATTTATTTATTTATTATTATTATTATTATTATTTTTTTTAAAACAAATGCTTATAGCTTATTAGAGGACCTACTATTTAAAGATGGCTTATTATTATAACTACAGTTTTTGCAATTGGATTTTACTGATGACACATTAGATATCTTTTAGTTAACAAATCATCCACCCAAATATGTCTTTGGTCTAGAGTATGTGAGTTGAACATCAATCTAGAGGCTAGGGGTTCATCCACCCAATGTCTTTTACACAGTGGCGAAGCTAGAAAATTTTCAGTGGGAGGTAGGGATCTAATTTTTTTTTTCCTAACGCTATTTTTCAGGTAATACCGAAATTTTGAGGGGTCGAAACCGAATATACCGAAATTTTTCTACACGAAAACTATATACCCCCTGCATTGCAAAAAAAATTTCGGGGGGTCGGCCGCCCCCCGGCCCCTATGTAGCTGCGCCACTGCTTTTACAAGGGTCACGACGTCACGTGCCCCTCTGCGAAAAAAATTGTAGTGTAAAATGATTATGTTGGAATTAGATGCAGGGGTGGACCGGTGGTTTGGCTTCGAGGTTATTTTGGGTTGTAATGCTTGATTCTACTTCGAAAATACAGTAGTTTTACCCAACTTGAAACACATACGTTAGTACTTATTATCCATGGAAAATATTAGTTTTACCCATGGAATAAAGTTATCTTTAACCATTTCTCTGCAATGCAAAAAACCTATTCCCTACTCGTCCTTAACTCATCATCTCACATAAAACAAAATTTCAATATAGTATTTCAAAATTTTTACAAGTTTTTTCAAATGAGCATCCAAGCGTCTCTCAAATGGTAGAAAGTGGTTAGAAATGAGTAACTTATTGTTAACCTTATCTTTACTACTTATAATGTAAAAATGGTCAAAGGTAAAAAGTGGAATAGTCAAGATTTGTGAAAAAGTGAAATGTTGAAAACTCGTAATTTTGGTAAGTATGACTTGTGGACAACCAAACCATGCGAAGGTCATTATGGGCTGTAAGTTTGAAAACTTAATTTTGGTAAGTATGAGTTGTGGACAACCATGCGTAAAGGTGATAATGGGCTGTCAGTTCCTGGCAAATTATAAACGAGAAATATCACCCACGATTGGTAATTTGGTAACAAGGAAATGATTTCTTTGGTTCATCAATGAGGGCGGGAAAACTCAAATTTGAAACAAACCTAATGTATACCTTCTTGCCTATATAAACAACACAATGTTTAAAGAAACCATTTTACAAGTCTTTTCTCTTTGGTTAATTTTTTCTTTACTCACAATATTGTTTTTACAGTGATTCCAATATTTCATTTAAGGTTGGCAAATACTGTTCTTTAGTCTCATTTTACAAGGAAACTATTCAAGGAAACTATCGAATCAAAATAATGCAATGGCTGACCAAAATAATGCACGGCTGGACATATATCCAAGGAAACTATTGAATCAAATAATGCAATGGCTGACCAAAATAGTGTAAGGCTGGACATATACCTATTCACGGAAAGTTTTCAATCATTATAATCTCGCAAGTTGATACTTAAGAAACTATACGGTTGGAAACTTAAGAGCAACCATAATGTGAAGTTGAAACTTAAGAAACTATATATGGCAATAGTCTTTTTCATTGCCTATATAAACAACCACAACTTGTTAATTCATTTCATAAGTCAAGTCGCATAGAAGAGATGGAAATGAAAAATTAAAAAAATGTTGATGATGATCTTGAGGTTGATTTTCCTTTAAATTCGTCTTTAGTTACATTGTCTACTGATATAGTTCGAATTATGTGATCAATGGTTGGTGTTTAGCAAATAAATGAACTTGTCTACTGATATAGTATTGAAATGCTTCATCTCACTTACCCGGTGCAATCAAGTTTGCAAAGTTGTAAAGAAAGAACTTGGTGGGGCCCCTCAAGAGGCAGTTTAACATTTAATATGCTGTTTTCCATGATTTTATGTTAATCTTAATATTTATGTATAATACTCATATATTTGACGAGTTTGATCCGGTTCCAATTGCAAGCGCTTTTTGTAACACTCCCAAATTTAAGTTTGTAGCAGCGAAAAAGTAATTTGGGTGTTACGGGGAGGATCGAAGTTATAATCTCATAAAACGGCTTAAAAGAAGCGTTTTGAAAGTTATTTGTCATTCAAATAATATTTTTAATAAAAGATGAACCATTTAATTTAGAATCTTATTAAAAGATATAAAGACTTGTAAAAATGACATATTTGATTTTTACACCATTTTAATTTATCAGAGTAATAAATGCCCGCTCCGTGTCTTGTCCTGCTTCGTTAAATTACCTGAGATACACATGCTTAAAAGTGTCAACACAAAGGTTGGTGAGTTCATAGAGTTTTATGGAAAACCGTTTATTTCAATAGATTTCAGGAATATTTGGTAATGATAAATACAAACAGTGATGGAACAAGTATTGAGTAATGTTGATTATAATCACAGATAAATCATATAGATATTCAATCAAATTCAAATAAGGGATCAATAATCCTAACATGAGCTGGAAACTCATGATGCTAATTTAATGAGATATACAATTCAAGTATGGTCAAATTCCTATACAGCTGTATCTAAATATATGTTGAAAACATACATTTCCTTATAGATATTGCACCAAGCCTCATGACAAGCAAAACGTTAACAAAAGAGGTGATTTATCAAGTCAATGATAAATTTTGCCATCTTATAATAGGTGATTTTCCAATTCCTATTTTTGTTCAAATATAATGTATCACGACTAATACGACTAACCATATGCATATGGCATTCCGTCAAGTATTAATGAGATAGGAGGTCAATCCTTAACAGGTTTCGAAGCTGTTCACTATATTCGCGCTCATATAACAGTGATTAATGGCTCATGATTGAGGGACTTTATGGCGATGAAGGTAACTTAGGCAATATCAAGGTAATAATGTAATTATAGTATTGGTGCTCTTCCTAGCAATTATTTCCGTTGAACATAGAAATGTCATATAGAGATAATGGAATCATTCAGGATAGTATAATATAGTCAAGTATTATACCACAGTATTCAATTTGGGAACATTATCATCTGAGTATCAGTATTTCAGTTAAGTATTTCGCCAGTAACACACATATATATATATATATATATATATATATATATATATATATATATATATATATATATATATATATATATATATATATATCACATACCACAATAAGCAAATTGGAAACATTATCATCGGAGTATCAGTATTTCAATTAAGTATTTCGCCAGTAACATGTATTTATCACATCTTAAGTCATAAACTTCATTAGGTAATTATTACTAAAGAAATTGATTTGAATCATGTAATTTATTCATATACTCATAAAATTATCAAAGTATATGTAAGCATGTATCTCCCCCAATGAGTTAAAAACAAGTATTGGAAATGGGGCTATGACTCACCTTGATTGATACGGGAATGATGAAAAGTAAATTCGAGAGATTATGGGAACGATTATGAAAACGTCTTCAATATGGATCCTGATAAATAAATTTATCTAAGAATCTAACCAAATACTATTTGGTAAATACGAAACGAATAACGAATAACTATTAATGAATAATGATTAATGGTTATGATGAAAAGATGATATGCGAATGAAATTATTATGTTTATAATAGTATGACGAGATATGCTATTATTTCTAAAGTTTTCCTTATTTAACAATGATGATAATAATACGTAAAGATAATTAGTTAAAATGTCGTTATATATATTATTAACGTAAAAATAACTAATATAAAATGTAATGAAAATGCATATGACGTGATGGGTGACGTAAAATAGAAAATAAAATAAGAATGTCAAATATAATATGTTGGTCCTTGTCCTTTTCCAGTTTTTACACTTTTTATACTAACGGCGTTAGCGTTACACCGTTAGTCCTTTATATATAAAATTTATAATTATAGTCCACTACATGTCTAATATTACAATCTAAGCTTGGAAATTAATAATATGTCATTTTATATCCTTAAGATTCTATTTTTACATTTTCAGTCCCTATTATACACAATTGACGGTTTTAGTCCTTCTAGTTGAAACCATTTGCAAATTTGGTCCAAAAATCACACGGAGAGTGGGAAAAGATTTCTGAAAGTTTCTATATTTTTATAAAGCTTATTTAAGTCTAATGGAACTGCTTATTAGGTCGGAGTGCTTATTTTTAAGCTGTTGGGCTTAACGAGTCAAATTAAAGGCCCGTTAACGTTTTAAGATCCGGGCTTCGTGAGACGAGTTGGGCTCATCAAAATAGTCATTTTTCATGTTCTAAATTTATATTAAAAAGCTTTGAAAATCCAGCTTATTTGTAGAGCTTAAAATTAGCTTATTGGGCTTAACAGCCCACCTCGCTGTTTTGTGTTTGTTTTGAAATTCAGTTTCTGCCATTTACTTTGATCGATTTAGAGTGTCAAAACGCGAGTATTTTTACAAGTTGTTTAAATGAAAATGATAGTTAGCTAGGTGATCTATTAGGTTATATAAAAATATGGTATGCTTGTTAAATTAAATCGTGAGATAAAAGGTTGTTTTATAAGCGACTTGGGACATGTATTTTCTGGGTAAAACACTTAGGATTTATTCTAAGTGTTTTCCATTTTAGCGATGGGAACAAGAAACCAAAACAAGTTCGAATGATGTATGTAACGTAAAAATAAAGGTGAAAGGGTGTGCATGGTGACTCCTAGGCCTTCCAAGATAGAGGCTCGTCACGTTTTGTGTGCTACGTGATTATGCATACGTAAAAATAAATACGTGAAACAATAATACGTTAAATAAAAATACAACGTGATGCATTGATATGTAAAACGTATGAAATTGAGTTTAAAAGAGATTGGAAACGACTTACAACACCTCAAGGGTGGTGGAGAGTCGAAGATGATGGAGAAAAACACAAGAAACCCCACGTTAATTTATTAACCCAAGGAACGATTTATAAAAATAAACTCGATATACTTGATAAGTTCCAAACATACGAATGATTTGCTCCTGGTCGTTCAAGGGTTATTTTGAGAGAATATTATAGCTAGTTTGGAGTGTCTTGAATGGAAAAATAAGGTGAGGAAGAAACGATACATATAAAAAGATTTTAGTGTACGTATGATTTAATATATTTTCAAGAAAACATGTTTCACTATTACATGTCAGTACTTGCAAGACTTATGTGATTCATTTAGAACTTTAGAAATGGTTGTGAGAGCATGAAATAAGGAAACTTGTCTTTGGAATTT
Source organism: Artemisia argyi (assembly GCA_030686995.1). Lineage (NCBI taxonomy): Eukaryota > Viridiplantae > Streptophyta > Magnoliopsida > Asterales > Asteraceae > Artemisia > Artemisia argyi. The sequence goes on from CM060691.1 coordinate 32,350,935, forward strand.
ATATATGTCGACAACTACATATATATGTACACAAATTGGAAAAATCTTGTAACCTTGGTATATAGCTGATGAAACTTGATTAGAAACATGAAATCATGCTAGAAATATTATTAGAAACTCAAAGAAACAAACGGGATTTAAAACGGTTTAGTTTTGGATTAATTATATATCGATTGTGGTGGATTTTGGCCAAACACTTTGCCTCTAATAAACGTATCAAACGTTCGTCTTAGAAGCTAAAACTTGGCATACTAATTCTTTGGCGGGTAGACAATTAGGAGGTATAAAAATATGGACATGTTACATTTAAGAATTGAAAGAAAACGAGGCGTTTTGGGATGGGATTGCTCGACTGAAAATTAGAAAATATAAAGGGAAGTTGGGCTTGTGTGATGGGCTGATGAATAGTAATAATGGGATGAAGTTGAAATAATAAAGGCCCGTTTGGTTGTAATTAAGGTTTAATTATGATTAGTGAAATATTTAGTTTTGTTAAACGTGTCGAGAACTTGTTTCGTCGTTTGGTGAATTCTGTGATATCGTAATCATGACCATTTAATATAATAAGAAAATTTCAAATTTTCCTGTAAAAATAGTGATTAAAATAATGACAGAGATTAATATATAATTAAACGTTGTTAATTATATGGATTTTGTTTTTGCGAGGTTTTACACTTTTCTTGCACATGTGCATGTTGCTCGTACTCATGAGGGACCATATGTGATTTTGTATGTATTTGATCTATGAAATTGTTGTGATTTATGGTCAAATTACTGTCATTTGCTAACCATAATATTACTATTTGTTAGTTTCTTATCTATTCATGAGTAACAAACAATTAGAGTATATGGAGCAAGGGCGGAGCTATATCGGGAGAAAGAATGGTTGTGGCCCCCTCACAAATTTGTTACTTTGCGTATTTTTATTCACTTTCATGTGGTAAAAGTAAATATTTTGATCTTTGGCTCTCCTACAATTCGCAGATTACCCTGTTGGTCTTCCCACATAAATTTATCTAGCTCCGCCACTGATATGGAGGACTGCCCATATTGCGATTAGTTCATAACCCAATTCGAACGTAGCTCCCCTTGTTTCCAATCTATTTTTGTTATAAATATTGGACGGCTAGAAATCATATTGTATACACTTTCAAAAAGTATAATATGAGCATTAACTTGTGTATTCTTGTCATTTAAATGGCAACCATAAAATGACTTGTATCGTTACCTTTCCATTTGACATTAGAAGAAAAAAAAACTGCACGCGGTAATAATGTTAGCAACGTTTGGGCTTACAAGCTTTTTTTAACCTTATAATTATCAAACACCTTAGACTTTTATACTTTTAAGAGAACAATAATTAAGTCTTGAATAATCCATAGTATTAAACAAAGCCAATCAAAGATGTATCTACTTTATTTCTTCTTGACACAAAGAAGGTTACATTGGAGCACTTGACTTTGAAACTTGAGAATTAATCATTTTTAATTATGAATGTTTATGAGGAGATGTTTGAAACACGACACATTAATGCATTTCCTAAAATACGACTCGACAAAAGGTTATTGATTTGATATATCATTCATATATTTACACTATGACAACTTTACTACAAATGATTTCCGTATATAAACCTGAAGAATGACAACATTATTACAAATCAATTCCAAAAAGTCTTGTTATGACAAGTTTTCAAATCGTTTTAAGTTTTCAGTTTTAAGGTTCATGTGAAATATATATTACAAACATAGAATGTGGGTGTTTATTAATAAAGCTCAAGGCCAAACAATTCCAAATGTTGGTGTCTATTTGCCCGACTATGTTTTCTCGCATGGCTAGCTTTATGTGGCATTGTCTAGAGGGATATCCCGTAGAACAACAAAGATATTGGTTAAACCAGTCAAAGAGTTCTGTTAAGCAGGAATCTACACCTCAAATGTCGTGTATCAAGAAGTTTTATGCGACGAGTAACATGTGTTGTTAGTTTTTATCTCATAACTGATGTAATGTTTTACTTTCAGTTTCATTAAATGTTGTTATATGTTATTTGATAGATGTTAAGAATTTTTTCTAGACTTTAGTTATCGTATAGTACAACCGTTTGCTATTACATACTCATAATAAATTAACAGTAGCTTAATCAATAAGTTGGGCAATATCAGCTTATTGCTCCACATAATCATTTTCAATATTTAACTCCATTCTATTAACCCATTTTCAGCCCTTTCTTAATCTTAACCTCTCAACTTGAGATTCTTTTAACAAATGCTAATAGCTTATTAGAGGTTACTTACTATTTAAAGATGGCTTAATATTATTAACCTGAGATTCTTTTAACAAATGCTAATAGCTAAATAGAGGTTACTTACTATTTAAAGATGACTTATTATTAGAGCTACAGTTTTTGCTATTAGATTCGACCGATCACACATTAGATCTCTTTTAGTTAATAAATCATCACCTAAGGCCTTTGGTCTAGTGGTATGTGAGTTGACCATCAACCTAGAGGTTGTGGGTTCAAGCCTCTCTCGAGGCATTTGTGAGATATATTGTGACATAGGTGGTGTAGGTGTGCCGTTAAAAAAAAAAACAAAAAACAAAAACAAAGTTAACAAATCATCCTTTAAGATCCAAGATGAATCTCTCGAACACTTGAATTTGGGCCTGAAGAAGTGAATTGTGAAATAAGTTCCCAACAATTTGCCCAGAGACTAATTTTTAGTAAACAAGTACAAAAGCCCCGTGTATGCTTTTTCATCTGTACATCTCATTTACTTGCACACAACATGGGCTCATAGATCACTTTGGAATGAATAAAGAACCTTTATGGGCCTTTCCTACATAACTTAAACCGAGCCCTTGATGAACGCTGGCATACACGATGTGGGGTAAGAGCCCAGTTTGACACTGATGGCAAAATGTATTCACAGGGCCGTCCCATTGATTTGGAGGCCCGGGGTAAAATCACAAATGAGGCTCTTATAATTTAAGTCTTTCACTCTTTTTGTATGTGACACAAAGTTTATCTTCTATTTTTTTATGTGGCCCCGGTTCAACTTTGATAATATGTAACAAAGACACTAAAAATTCAAATCGTTTATATATATAAAACTCTATATATTAATCGCCGCCACGGTGTATTCAACTGGTACTATGCAACAATAATATCGACTGCAAAACCTTATAAATTTGAGTATACTTCTTAATAGTTATTATGAGGACATGTGAGCACGAGGACACGGAGCAACGTAATACTTATTTTGTATTTTTAAGATTAATTATTAGTTTTAGGCATTTGTTTTATGAAAATGATTCATGCTTTATTCTTACAAATGTGATAGTTTATTTTGGTTAAAATAAAGAATATATTATTTGTTACTGAACTCCAAAAAAGTAGAAACGCGGTTTGGATTCAAACATATGCAAACGAACCATGTTCTGAACATTATAAATTAATTACAAAGGCGATAAATTTTCAATGTGACTTGTGAGTACACATACCATTTTCTCGCAACAAATGTAGTATAAAACACAGTCATACATGAGTATTTCTCTAAGAGATATCTCAATTTGGCGAGTACTTAGTTGGCCATCAAAGAATGCGGTTAGGAGTTTGAAACATCAACATACTTTGGTACATTGTTTGTAGTGGAGTCCCATACAAAAAGAGGACAAGTCAAATGTTGTTTGCTTTATAATTCGATAGGCCTAGGTTGAACTGTCACCTACGAGGCAAGGGGCCTTGGGATAGAATATAATGTTGATTGATGTCTATATGTCGAATGATGATTTTAGGAAGGACAATGGCATTTCCATGTGCTATGAATAAGATTAAACGGACCCTTTGTAGGAGGTACCATAATGTCTTAAATGTACATTAAACGCCCTGAAAGCACAACTATAATATGAAACTCTAACCAGCACCCTTACAAGTCATACTTACGCATTCTTAAAAGAATGCGGGCTGATTTACTTGCAAAAACGTCGATAACCGCCAATGTTATCAAGGAGCCATGCCTTATAGAGTTCAGTATCTTAAATACATGGCTTCCATATAATGTTTAAACAATCTTCACAATCTCTTTATCTTTTTGTAAGTACCATGTGCTATACGGAAGTTCCACGCCAATACCGCAATACAATCAAATACTATAACAAATAAAAGAACTCTCAAGTTTTTGAATTCTAGATTCTTCAACTTTTTTGGTTAGCACTTTGTTGGTCGTGTAGTAGGAATATCTCTAATATTGTTTGAAGAACAAGAGTATTAACTACATTGCTGAAGCTAGATTTTTGATGAGAATGCAGGCAACCTTCCTAATACAATTCACCAATTTTCTCCACTAGGAATTCAATTTGATCAACCAATTTGAATGATTTACTCCATGATTTCTCGTGCATCTTTGGATTTATTAAAACGTCATTTCTTTGTAAACACCAAGTTTTATATTGTTCGTCTCTATCTAAGGACGATGATTTAAATGTATCTCGCTCTTCATTTGAAAAGCACTTGTTGTGCCCACCAAAAGACCAAAAGATAATCTTTACTGACTAAATTATGCTTTAATATGCTACTGTATAACACAAGACTCCGGATAATTATACAATTTAATCTTTAACAGACCTTTCGGTAATCTTTCTTTCCGTCAGAAAAATCTACAATGATATATTTAGTGACTGTTTTTTGAGAAAAAACATCGGCCACTAAATTGTATATATCTTGTAGTGCATCAAGATGTGGTTGAATAGAAATGCTTCAACTGTAGAATGTCTCAGTTAACTTCATGACTGGAACAATTCTATTTTGTAGGATTGCAAGCTATCCTAATCTTGATCTTCTAAACCAACTAATTACCATGTGTAATTCCATTTACTATCTCAACTGATCGCAATTTTTAATTCCATACATATATATATATTTTTTTGGAACGGTTCTTTCGGAGAAATCCTTGACCAATGAAACCCGATGGGGGGAAAACCTTCAACTTAAGCCGCCCGAAGGCACGACACTTAATTTGAAGTAAACCATGCCTTCTCCAGATTCGAACCCTAGTGGGTTGAAACCTTCATTGAAGGACTTTGAAAGCCTAGTATCAACAAACCCTGTGGTCAAAGAGGACTTCTCGGATGGTCACCCATCCGGTACTACTCTCTCTGTGGCTCGCTTAACAAGTTAAGCACTCACCACTAGACCACATGGTAGTTGACAATTCCATACATATATAATCAATCCATATCTTTAATTATTCCAATACAGTTGTCAAAAACAATAAACCTTTTTTGTTGTTAAATTTGATCACTAAATGCAATAAAAATATACGCATTTACACCACAAGAAAGTTCTTTACTCGCACACCAAAATGTGTCACTAGGTAAAACATTGTCACTAAAGCCGTGTGCCATTGTTTACCTACACTTGCAAAAAGTAAGGATAAAGTTGTCGGTTGAGACTTGCCTTAGCTTGGCACAAAAGACTTGAAAATTCCAAATCTTTCACCTTGGCCAATGTTTACCTACACTTGCAAAAAGTAAGGATAAAAGTTGTCGGTTGAGACCTGCCTTAGCCTGGTCAGAGTGTAGGCCATCTGAGGTTTTATCATTTATTAATAATAAAGTAATAACTATGTAAATCCTTGTTCCTAACCCTAACCTTAAACCTAATTATTTTATTTTTATTTTTTCGTCGATCCAGTCACAAGCACAATAACTCCACCGTTTTTTTTTCCCTTGATCATCCACCAATAGTTATCTTATTTGTCCCCACGACAATTATTAGTCCCTTCATCAATTGTTATTAACTTTGCTTGCTGTTCTGTCTTTTTTGTTCCATCAAAAGAAAGGACGAGATCAAAGCCAGTGTGCATACCACCTACGGTAACCAACATTTTTTTTTCCACACCATTAAATTATCCCCTTATACCACCAAAGCTAAAGGTCCTTACATGGTTCTTGGAAGACTAGCGATGGCAGATGCAACTGTAAACGCGAAATTGAAGTCATGGATAGATTCGACAGAAGGATTCCAAGGAACAACCTATGGATGGAAGACAAAGTACAAGAGAAGCAGTGACGGAACCAGGGGTGTCCCGGGACACCCATGGATTTTTGTTGCGTAGTGTTAATTTTGTTAAAAAACATCGTTTTTCTTAAATGCACCTAGTCCCTAAATTTTTATTTTTTTATTTATTTATTTTATTTTTATTTTTTTTGCGGCATTTTTTAGTTTATTTTAAGTGCACCTGGTCGTTTTGTGTCCTGGTTCCGCCCCAGATGAGAAGGAGGATACTACTGAGGCAACATTTGGCCCAAGAACCACCAAGGTTTTGATGTTTATTTGTGAGTTGGATCTTTATGTTTTTATAGGGAAAAACATGCTCCATTTGTTTGGAAGATTCTTTGGGTTGAAGTTTTAGAACCAACTTTTTTTTTCATCTTTCTTTTGATGTTAGCGCATGAGTTTTAATTGTAATTTCCTTTGTTTTAAGAGTTTTCTTTATTTACTTTAAAAAAAAATAAAAATAAATAAATAAATAATTTTTTTATAGTTGTTTATTGTTTGTTTGTTAGTCGATTGTTCGTACGGCTTTGTTACTAATCGACTAAAATTGACCGTTGGTACCAGTCCCTAAAGTCGACCGTTGATACGGTTTTGTTACTAGTCGTATTAGCCGACTGTTGGTAACACCCGACTAAAGTCGACTGTTGGTACGGTTTTGTTACGAGTCGACTATAGTTTTTTTTCCTAGTTTACTACTCCAGTCCGAGCTTTCGCGATTTCGTCGTTCGGACTGCGAGGGAGTATTAGAAGATAAATAGTCCAAAGCCTTGTCTATAGGTGTAGGGCATCTATGGTTTGACCATTATAAATAATGGTCAATAATAAAGTAATACCTATGGGGAGATTATGTAATCCAACAATGCCTAGAACATGGAACAAGATGGTGTCAATTAAGATTAGTACCATTAATAATCGCCTTCCCACTCATACAAAACTCGATCAACGACGAATCGACCTTAATTCATAAGATGTCTGGTTTGTGACGACAGAACGGAATCATTACAACACATATTAATTGAATGTGATATGGCTTAAAATTCGTGGTTACTAGTAACAAAGTGGTGGGGTCTTGTTGATTATCCAATAAACGTAAATGACATAATATCATGGGTTGATTCAACGTCTTTCTCAAAACCGTTAAAGCTATGTTTTGATGTGATAGTCCAAACGACATTCTGGATTCTTTGGTGATTTAGGAATAAGGTCAGCTACAATAACCCACACACACACACACACACACACACACACACACACACACACATATATATATATATATATATATATATATATATATATATATATATATATATATATATATTCTCATGGATGAACTCATAACACTTTCACATTCTTGGATTTTGCTTAGAGATAGGAAAATCCGTCCGTTGTGGACTGTTTGGATTCATGGATCCTACAAGTGCTTGTAGCAAAATGTTGTAATTCTTTTTAGGGAAAATTTCCAAAAGGGACTAGTCGTCCAAGGGCACATCTGATGAGGACATTACTGGTAGTAGGAGTAAGGGTACTTCTACATAAGTAATCCTACTTCTTAACATACTGAGGTTACTTGTGTTTGTGTCGTTCCTTCCAAGTAACCCTACTTCTAAACATACTGAGGTTACTTGTGTTTGGGTCGTATTTTTTTATTTTAATTTCTATATTTTTGTTTATTCTAGAATAATTAATTTATCTTGTTTTACAAGATTAGTTTTCTTATAAATATAGGACTCTTATCATTGTAATGGACATCTTTTGATCATTGATTATTATTAAACTTTGTGTTCTAAATATAGGACTCTTATAAATATAGGACTCTTATCATTGTAATGGACATCTTTTGATCATTGATTATTAATAAACTTTGTGTTTTAAGATTTATTCTCTTGTTAGGGTTTTATTCCCTTGAGGTGCGCCTCGTATATCACCCTTGGATTAGGGTTTATCTAAATTCACTTCCATCCGTCCTGCGTCAGTTGGCATCAGAGTTACGTTGTATCCTGGTGGTAATTGGTGTAGAAGATTCTACGTCAATTAAACATCTAGAGCTTGTTAGTATCCTAGATGGTGAATGGTGTAGAAGATTCAAAAATCCATACTGTTGGTGGGGTATGGTCTGGAGAGTACATGGATCATGGTTTTACCAAATCCATGAAAGAACTTGACAAGTGTTACTTCTCCCACGAAGAAATTGGAAAGCAAGACTTTGGTGACTTTGGTTTCATCACCAAAGGAGTTTCAAGCCAAAAGGAAGGAAACATGAGTTTCATATGCTTTGGTTGTAAAAGGGGTCGAAGATGGTATGGATAATGTGATTCCGGAAGTAATTAAGCCCGTGCTTGAAGAATTTAGTAAAGTTGTTACGGATGATACACCGGATTCTTTACCACCGTTGAGGAATATTCAACCCAAAAATCTCAACTTTGATGTTGGAAACAACAAAGGAAGATGGTGTTTTGAAGACTTATGATGATGAAGGTTCTGGTTCTAACATTAATCAAGAGGTAAAGGATTTTGATTATGAGCCTAAAAGGAATTTCGAATGCGTCAATGACTTAAAGGTTTGTGAATTTAACAATGGATTTATTTTAAATGTGATAAGAGACCCAATAAAGTTTTCAATGGCAAACAAAGAAACTATTTTTGTTGCAATTGAAGACTTGGTGATCGTTGATAAGGAATACACCAACCGATGTTTAGGGTTATGGGTTGATCATTGGGAGTGTGGTAAACGTGTAAAGAAATATAAAGAGAGTACCCGAGTTAATGTGAAGCGCAAATCTACCCAAGATATGGTTCGTCCTGAGAGGTTGTTCGAGGTAGATGAAGCCTTTGACAGTGAGAAGTCGAGGGCGAGTTCTTACTAAAGTGAGGGGGAATGATGAGGACACTACTGGTAGTAGGAGTAAGTGTTAGTTTCGGGGTTTAGAAAGATGGTTTTGTAAAATGAAGTTTTACGCTACTACTTGTTACTTCAAGGCGAGTGATCTCTGTCCTTAAAGAAATTTCGCCTCCTCCGTTCTTTTGAACAATCGTGTTTTGCGTTACCGACGAATTGCCTCCCAAGATACAATGAAGCAACGTATGTAGCAATTATCAACACTACACGATAGTGGTGATAATCCGGATGAACTACCGAGTTATCGGGGGTTTCAAGACACTACAAATAATAATTCTATAGCACTATTATGTATAGCAATCGGGTATATTGAAAGAAAGGTTTTGTATGTGTTTGTTTTGGTTTTGGATGATGAAAAACACTGGAATAATGGCCCTATATATAGGCATGCTCGTGACCATTCAAATAGTCACACTGGTTCACCAAAAGGTGCAATTAGCAACGGTTTAGCGATAGAAAAACCGGCACTTACTGAAACTTTTTCTAACAAATGTGATGGTTCAATCACAGACACCATTTCAAGCGTATTAACCGCCACCTTTACGAATAGGTGCATCTTTACAATTGTAATGGTTCATTAGTGACGATTTTGTGACAGAAAAACTGTCACTAATTTCCTATTCGTGGGTCATCAACAATACACAACAAAACTCTTAATTTCCTTCCTAAAACTCAATCCCAAAATGATTTTAACATAATATATTTTGAAAATTTCCCAACAATCCCCCACCATTTTCAAAATAGACATACGTTTTGAAAGATACACACGACCTAACCCGATTCAGAAAACCCCGAGGGTGTTATGCATAAGTAAAGATGGAATATTACACCTTGAATCTTTACGTAGTGAAAGCGCTCAAGCTTAACTAGGGTAAGAATGGTTGGACCAAAGCCATTGAACCATCTTCCTTTATATGCTAAGCGGAAACGCTTCACGCATATCCTTCCTATCGTTCATTCAATCCACTTTATGCCGACCCGTTGAAATTGGCCATGGATCTATATCTCGGTTTCTCAGAATGCTTTAGAGCCAAGCCCTTTAGCTCATAGGAAGCGGCCTCACTTCCACATTCAGATTGGTAGAAATTATCAAGGATGTTATCGTAGCTTAAAACATCCTAACACAACATGTGTTATAATTCCATTAAAAATTTATAGTTCATCCTTTACATATACTACGATCCAAGTTCTGCTAACCTTGGGATGATGATGAAATTCGCAGAACTTCTAGTCATGTTCGGATGATTTACTTTTACTTCTCTAGAGACTTGGTGTATTACCAAGCGTCAAGACAAGGTTCCATCATGGGTGACTACTTGTATGTGGGCTTGAGTCCCATCCCTTGCGAAGTACTTTCAATCAGTTTTCTTGGTAATCCTCTTGTGAAAGGATCTGCTAAGTTCTTACTAGATCGTAAGAAGCTAACGGTGATCACCCCATCATTTATCAACTGATTGACTTGTCTATGCCTAAGTCCGATATGCCTAGACTTACCATTGTACACTTGATTGTACGCTCTTGATAGTGTAGATTGACTATCACAGTGCACAGAGATTGGTGGCATAGGTTTTGGCCATATAGGAATATTTATAAGCAAGTCCTGTAGCCATTCCGCTTCTTTGCAGCATGAAGCTAATGCCACAAACTCTGCTGCCATAGTAGAGTCTGTTAAATAGCTATGTTTCTTTGATCCCCAAGACACCGCACCCCCACCAAGAGTGAATATCCATCCACTTGTGGATGCGTAGTCTTCTTGAACAGTTATCCAACTTGCATCAGTATAACCTTCTAATACTGATGGCTCTCCGCTGTATTCCAAACCATAATCCATGGTTTTCTTCAAGTATTTAAATACTCGATTTACATCATCCCAATGTTCCTTGCCAGGACTACTAGTATGCCTACTTAAGCTACCTACGACATATGCAATATCAGGTCTAGTACATGTCATGGCATACATAAGACAACCAATAACCTTAGCGTACTTTTTTTGGGCTAAGATTCTACTAGTATTATAAGTTAATTTGGAACCTACTTCGAATGGAGTGCCAACAGGCAAGCAATCAAAGCTATCAAAACGTTTTAAGATCTTTTTGATATAGTTAGACTGTGTTAACATCAGTCTATTTTCCTTTCGAAGAATCTTGATGCCTAGGATAACATCAGCTTTTCCTAATTTCATATCAAAGTTTTCAAACAAAAGTTTCTTTGTCATTTGCATTTGTTCTAGGTCGGTTCCAAAGATTAACATATCATCTACATATAAGCAGATTATAACTCCTTTTTCGTTTACGAATTTACTGTATACACACTTGTGTGATTCGTTAATTCTAAAGCCATTAGATAAGATCACTTGATCAAATTTTTGATGCCATTGTTTTGGAACTTGCTTAAAGCCATACAAGGATTTAACAAGCTTACAGACTTTGTTTTCTTGTCCTTGTATTATGAAACCTTCTGGTTGTTCCATGTACACTTCCTCCTCTAATTCACCATTCAAGAAAGCAGTTTTGACATCCATTTGGTGAATTATGAGTTTATTGATGGAAGCTAAGGCAATCAAAATTCTAATGGTTGTAGTCCGTGCAACTGGGGCGTATGTGTCAAAGTAATCAAGTCCTTCCTTTTGTGTGAAACCCTTGGCAACTAATCATGCCTTAAACTTTTCAACACTGCCATCAACTTTTAATTTTCTTTTGAAAATCCATTTGCTCTTGATGGCTTTTGATCCAGGGGGCAAGTCTACAAGAATCCAAGTATTATTTCCTATGATGGAATCCATTTCATCATTCACAACTTCTTTCCAGAAGGATGAATTATGAGATTTCATTGCTTCAGAGTATGTTTGCGGATCTCCATCCAAATTATAAATTATTGGATATTCCCTTAGCAAACTTTGTCTATCTCCTTTAACTAGATACATTTCAAAATCAGGACCGAAGCTTCTTTGCCTTCGTTGTCGAGTGCTCCTTCTAGGTTCAACTTATTGATGATCTTGGGAAGAATCATCATCATTCCTTTCAGTAGTTGTAGGAATTTTTGTAGACACAATTTCCTTGGAAAGTTCATGTGCCTTAGGAATAGTTTTGAACCTGTCTTCGTCGAAGTGAGCATCTCTAGATTCAATAATAGTATTAACCAAAATTAGATTATTCGGTTCTACTACTATGAATCTATAGGCTTTGCTATTTTAGGCATAACCCAAAAATAGTCATTCAATTCCTTTATCTCCTAATTTCCTTTTCTTCGATTCAGGGAGTCGGACAATGGCCCTACAACCCCATATCCAAAGATAATCTAGCTTTGGAGTTCTTCGTTTCCATAACTCATATAGAGTCTTATTACTCCTTTTGCTTGGTACTCTATTAAGTATGTAACAAGCTGTAAGCAATGCTTCACCCCAATATCCAGAACTTAATCCGGAATAGGACATCATGGAGTTAACCATATCCATCAAAGTGCGATTCTTTCTTTCCGCAATACCATTCTGTTGTGGGGTATACGGAGCTGTAACTTGGTGAACAATTCTCGTAGATTGGAAATATCTAGGGTCGTAGTATTCATCACCCCTATCAGTCCGTAGACATTTTATTTTAGTATCGCACTTAAATTCCACTTCATTTTTGTAGATCTTAAATTTTTCAAGGACTTCATCCTTTGAATGTAAAAGATAGACATAGCAATATTGTGAATAATCAACGATAAAAGTAGCAAAATACTTTTTCCCACTAAGAGTTGGTGTAGCATGTAAGTTACATACGTCACTATGCACTAATTCTAAGATTTTAGAAGATCTTTGAATTGTAGGAAAACGTAATCTAGTAATCTTAGTATGCATGCAAGTTTGACATTTATCATTTTTGGAATCTAACTTAGGAATTAGATTTGCATTAGCCATACTTCTTATGCGTTTAAATATACGTAACCTAATCTATCATGCCATAATAAAGAAGAATCAAAGTAAGCAGAACTAGTAGGCATTTTATTGATAGCATCATTGTTAGTTACAGTATCAGCAGACGCATTATATGCGTCGCTTATTTCAGTCATGTTTACATCATTAACACTACTGTTTACAACATCTTTAATTTTCAATTTGAACATTCCACTGGTGTGATAGCCTTTACCAACGAACTTGCCACCTTTAGAGAGAATGAACTTATCGGATTCGAAGACAAGTTTAAAGCCAAATTTGTTCAGGATGGATCCAGATACCAAATTCTTGCGGACATCGGGGACATGGAGGACATCTTTAAGGGTTAAGGTGTTGCCAGAAGTGAACACCAAATCGATTTTACCCTTTCCTTTCACTTGTACAGTTGATTGGTTTACCATGTAGAGCATAGAGTCCAAAGGCTCGTATGTTTTGAACATGGCCTGGTCGTTGCACACGTGCCGAGTGGCTCCAGAGTCCACCCACCAAGATTTCTCTTCTTCGAGGGAGAACGCCTCGGATATCATTGCAACAAAGTTGTTATCTTTGTTTATGTCTCCATCTTGTTTCTTCTTTAGGCGCGACAGTCCCGCTTAATATGTCCCGGCTTTTTTCAGTTATAGCAGATGACATCCTTTTTGTTCCTTTTGGACTTCTTTTTGTCCTTGTCATCATGCCTACGTTTCTTTCCACCAGCTTTGGATGATTCTCCTTTTTCCTCCACGACGTGTACCTTGGACGTGTCATCATTTGCTTTGTTTTCCAAACGATATTGCTCTTCAACAAGAAGATGTTTACCAAGGTCTTTCAAGGATAAATCATCCTTACGACATTTAAGATTTTTCTTAACATCTTTCCAAGAGGATGGGAGTTTATCACTGATGGATGCCACTTGTATGGATTCATCCATGTTCATGTTGTTTTGTGTAAACATACTAAGAATGTGCTCAAGTTCATACATTTGGTCCATTATAGGACGTGAATCTATCATTTTGTAAGAATTAAATTTAGAAACAATAAATTTCTTACTTGTTGCGTCCTCTGTGAAGTAGCGTTCCTTGAGAGCGTTCCAGAGTTCCCTAGCCGTGGGATATTTTTGATACACGTCGAAGAGTGGATTTGACATAGCATTGAGGATATGGCCACGACAGATGAAATCGTCATTTTCAAACTTGAGACGTTCACGGGATGCAGTTAAGGTCTCGTTTTCAGATTCCTCAGGGTATGGGTTGGTCAGGACATATGCGACTTTCAAAGTAGCTAAAAGAAATTGCATTTTCTTTTACCAACGCTTAAAACTTCCACCATCGAAACGGTCCAACTTCACGATGTCGGTCGACATCTGCATTAGGTTCTTGGACGTCATCTTGACACGAAAATTGCTTTAAGATTGTTAGTTTTGGGGTTTGGAAAGATGGTTTTGTAAAACGAAGTTTTACGCTACTACTTGTTACTTCAAGGCGAGTGATCTCTGTCCTTAAAGCAATTTCGCCCCCACCGTTCTTTTGAACAATCGTGTTTTGGGTTACCGAGGAATTGCCTCCCAAGATACAATGAAGCAACGTATGTAGCAATTATCAACACTACACGATAGTGGTGATAATCCGGATGAACTACCGAGTTATCGGGGGTTTCAAGACACTACAAATAATAATTCTATAGCACTGTTATGTATAACAATCGGGTATATTGAAAGAAAGGTTCTGTATGTGTTTGTTTTTGGTTTTGGATGACGGAAAATGCTGGAATAATGGCCCTATATATAGGCATGCTCATGACCATTCAAATAGTCACAATGGTTCACCAAAAGGTGCAATTAGCAACGGTTTAGCGACGACTTAGCGACAGAAAAACCGTCGCTAACTGAAACTTTTTCTAACAGACGCGATGGTTCAATCACAGACACCATTTCAAGCGTATTAACCGCCACCTTTACAAATAGGTGCATCTTTACAATTGTAATGGTTCATTAGCGACGGTTTTGTGACAGAAAAACTGTCACTAATTTCCTATTCGTGGGTCATCAACAATACAAAACAAAACTCTTAATTTCCTTCCCAAGACTCAATCCTAAAATGATTTTAACATAATATATTTTGAAAATTTCCCAATAGTAAGGGTACTTCTACATAAGTAATCCTACTTCTAAACATACTAAGGTTACTTGTGTTTGTGTCGTTCCTTCCAAGTAACCCTACTTCTAAACAAGTAGCCTTTGTTGAAGTAACCTTACTTCTCAACAAGTAGTCTTCTTTTTGGGTTGTGAGTTTACTGGTTTTTCTTTTGGGCCGTATTTTTTATTTTAGTTTCTATATTTTTGTTTATTCTAGAATAATTAAGTTATCTTGTTTTACAAGATTAGTTTTCCTATGATTATAGGACTCTTATTATTGTAATGGACATTTTTTGATCATTGATTATTAATAAACTTTGTGTTTTAAGATTTATTCTCTTGTTAGGGTTTTATTCCCTTGAGGTGCGCCTCATATATCACCCTTGGATTAGGGTTTATCAAAATTCACTTGCGTCTGTCCTGCGTCAACATCACTCTTTAACCTCTCATTTTTCAGAAGTCTAAAAGAGACCAAGGCAAGTGAACAACTATTCAACTTAACAATACTTTTGACAAGTGTCTTTTGGGTGATGATCCTTTGGGAATTTTCCCATCTTTTTATGTTTCTAGCTGCTGGCTAGATCTTTTGTTAAACTCTCCGCCCGTTCATTAAAAAAGCTTGTCACAAAAGACTAAAAGAGTGTAGGGAGAGATTTTGACCTTTTTATATTTCTTGTACAAATCTTTAATTTAAAATAGAGTAGTGATACAACTACAAAACCAAGTCCACAAAACGATGTGTCAATACATGATTGGTGTATTTGTTTGTAATTTTTCTCTCATTCCATTTATTAGCCAATCATGGATTGACACATCCTTTCGTTAGTTTTTTGTGGATTTTGTGTTGTGGATTTATCGATACTCTTTAAAATAACACACCAAATTAACGATCTTCGATCACATATATGTATTTAGTACAATTGCAAAAGAAATACATCTACATTTAATACATGATTGTACAATCAATATAAATTACCATAAATGACTACAATCAATTCCAGGAGACCAGCAGTTATGTAGATTTTACATATCACTGAATACGGACCCATATGCCTGGGCTCGGTATTTCTTTATGAACCACAAACAGAAGATAATTACCAGCCGGAGCAATGTTACTGGATGGAGGTGCTATCACTTCGACTGTATAGTAAGATTGTCCGACTGCCTTGGTGGAGTTGCCACTGTCAAGGACCAACAACCTGTGATTCATAGAAAACGAATGCGTGTTAAATGGAGGTGCAAGCATTGTTACCGTGATTAGATTCAGATCCACAAGGCTTGGGATGGTAAATTTAATAACCATCCCTTTTCCATATTGCATTTTTGTTTTGCTTTTAGGTAAGATTATGTTGGGGCGTAATGCGGACGAGCTTGGATCCAAATAAGAAGGCGAAAATGCTTCTAAGCTTAATTCTGTTGGGTAAAGTACGTTGGCAAATACATATTTATCATGAGGATTACTTCCACCAACAAGAACCCGGCCATCTCGTAGCAAAACCGCTGTAGAATGGTACACTCTAGGTTTCGTGCTCGGGTTCTGCTTTTTAAATCTACACCCAACTGGGCTCGCTGGTCGGTAAACCACAGGGTTCAAAACTGGGTTTCTCCCAAGCTCCCACCCGGCTGTCCCAGCTGATGCACCATTTATGTTCAATACATGGCCATTTGGAAGCAACAACATGTTACCTACTACGCGAGCCAATGGCATGGTTTCCATGATCCATTGGGGATTTTTGTCGGATATACTGATCCGACCACAAGTGTCCAAGGCTCTATCAAATTTACCATTTAATGCATTAAGGAATGCTCCTTTTGGCGCACCTCCGCAAACCAATACTTCAACAGTATCAACCATCCCTTGTTTTATCTCCAAAGGGAGCAGTACTGCTGAGCCTGTGCTTGGGTAGTTCCTTGGTTCACCACCGGGCATTGTTGGGTACGTCCTCACAACTTGGTTCTTTAAGTAGTCAAATAATATAGCGCGATTATTTGCGAAAATGAACAATTTCCCATCAGGATCGAGAAATACGAATGGGTACAAATTATTTTCAACGTTGGGATCGTTCGTTTGAACCAAGAAGGGTAAATCATAAGAGTCATCAGTAGATGGCATCTTAGGATAGAACTCATAGTTAGGTGTCTCACGGCCGCCAATAATAATTTGGCGACCATCAGGTAATATATGATTCGTAGCGTACCATCTTGGTTGATTCAATCCATTTTGCCTCTCTTCCCAATCACATGTATCACATGATTTATAATTTCGTACCACACGAGAACCTTCACCCCAGCCGCCTGTTTGTGTCAATCTTCCATTTGGCATTAAAACACCCGAGGAACACCAAACATCAGTGAGTACCATAAGTGGTCTAATGGAATTAGACGCAACATCATATTCAACAGAATGTGCCGAGCAATCAGTTGAGTTATGGCGGCATTTGCCTTTTGGAAGGTTGATTTGGGAGGTGCCAAAGTCAGTGCGATCAAACATAACAACACGATCATTTGGGAGCAGCTGCATGTGCATGGCCGAGATGCCAATGCTTGGGAGGAGGATGGACCATGATCCGCCGTCGGCGGGACATTGTGGAGCATGAAGGAGGAGGAAGAAAAAGAGAAGATAATGATAAATAACGAAACAAAAGAGGGTCATGATATTGAGTTTTTGTGTAGTGAGTGAAGGCAGTGCCGGCCACTTTAAATACTGGCAATTGAGGCAAAAAAAGGCTGCTGGTCAAGTGGTCACGCTAAAGCATAAGATAAAATTTGAAACTCTGACGTAAAAAAAGTACCATTAAACTTGTGTAGTAAACTTTTTAAACAAGAAAGCAAAAAAATATGTACACGTGAAGACTGTAGTTTTCCATCACGTCAAGGCCCCCAACTAGAAAACATGTGAACCCAACGTTTCTAAAGCTACCAATTGAAACTATGCACAAATATACAAAAAATCGTATGATACTATGTACTGAAATTGTGTTATACTTTTCGATAATCTAGTGTGTGTGTGTATATATATATATATATATATATATATATATATATATATATATATATATATATATATATATATATATATATATATATATATACTTTCTTGCGAGAACCATTTTATCTGCGAGAACTGAGAGAACCACAAAAAACATACATGCACGCCTTTTAAAATAAAATAAAAATACATGCAAATCATCAATAACCATAAGTATCCACCAATGTTCTTCAATATCATCATGAACTCATCATCTTTTTTCACAAAAACCTTACACACGGCCGCAATATTGTTGTTGCGCGCCTTATAAGAACATACATGCACACATTCGAAGAAAAAATTTTGTATTTCCAATTTTTTTTATCAAATTCTTTAGAACAACTATATGTTTTTTAAAACATGTATGTTGCTTTTAGAACATATGTGCAAAAATACAATTATTGAAGTCGTGCATATATTGTCTCATATATATCAAACATATTCATGGAAAATACTATGACCACTCTAATTTCTAGCCACGACTACTCGATTTGCAGAAATCTACATGCATATATATTTTCGGGCAAATGATATTAAAAGGTAATATACTTGCCACAAATTCATCAAATGAGTAGTGAACTATTTTTTTTTCTTCATTTTGAGGGTAATTTTCTTTCAAATTCATCATCTTTAGGGTATTTTGCAAAATTTTTGGACAATTTTGTCCTTCGGGTAAAAAAATTTTGTATTAGCTATGAGGGGCAAAATTGTCCAAAATTTTTACAAAATACCCTAAAGATGATGATTTTGAAAGAAAATTACCTTCAAAAAAAAAAAAAAAAAAAAAAAAATTAGTTCACTGCCCATTCGATAAAATTGTGGCAAGTATATTACATTTTTTTTATTATTTGCCCTATATTTTCTTTTGAAATGGCGGATTGTATTAAAAATAAAGCAAGAAGCTACAAACAAAAGATAAACAACTATAGATGTTGATAGAACAAGCCGATATAGAATCAATGATCCACTCTAATCAATTTAGAAGAGATTTTAATTCTTCATGAAGAGTGTTCATGGAGGTTTTAAGTCAAAGCAAACACGATTTAATTTGGATATCGCCAAATCACCTATGTTGTAGCTAGTGTGGACATAACAACATTAAAGGTGTGTTTTTCTTTGTTGTTGAGCATACATGTATAATCTTTGAAGGACAAAGAAACTTATTTGGTCATACATGTCTTCAAAGATAGCTCGATCATACAACTAATTAGTCAATAGTTGTAAAACCTAGCTACATTGATCCTATTTAACCATAGCCCACAGGTACCAGTTTTTGTGTGTATATTGACGATCGATACCTTACAAGAGTATGTAAATAGATCCAAAAATAGAAATGAAATATGCTAGTAAATCTTTATTCCATTGTGATGATTGTGTGGTCATAACAGTTGGATATAGCTAGTTGTTGAAACTTTTCGTGCTCAGTAAATGAAAAGTGAATTAAAGTATGTGTGCTATATGTCGTTGTCAAGTTAGATGCTTGCGTAGGGGCCGTGTATTCCATAGAGCTCGTGCACTGCTAACATACTTTGTACTATTTTCACCAATGTTTAGAAGCAAAATCAACTCCTTTATGTTTTGACGGTAAACTTGGTAAGATATTTTTCCTGGAAATTAATTTAGTTGAGACAATGGACTGAGGTAGATTTGGATAATTTTTTAGAAAAATGATTATTGGGCTTACAAATTATGCCTATAAATGTACTTAATTATTTGATTGGTTGATTTTAAAAAACGATTGGTGATAATTTGAAATGTATTTAGGCATGTGTTGTAAGTCTAAGTAGCATTATTCAAATTTTTAAGTGTTATTATACACGTCGAGTGTATAAAAATCAACTAAAATATAGTATGAATAAACTATAGTAACAAAAGAGAAAATTATTAACAAAAATATAACTTTTAAACATTTTTTTTTTTTTTTTTTTTTTTTTTTTTTTTTTTTTTTATGTTATCAAAATGACAAAAAATAATCAATGTTTTCTGTTAGACAATATATTAGATGGCTCAAGACCGGTTGTGAGCTTTAGGCATTCTTATGTTTAATGTAGTCTATAAATATTGCTAAGTAATGAAACGCAACCTACGAGGTTTACATTGATTAACATGGTATTAGAGCAGATATGATCCTCAGACCTAGGTGCCTAAGTTGAGTTGCCTTCTCTATGCCACCCCGTCAAACCGTAGCTACCACCATTTATATGGAAGACAAATTCACTTGATTGATGACTACTCAACAGATTGTGGGTGTATTATGATAGCTAGGGTTTTATGTGACAGGGTTTATACGTTGTATATGAAAGTAAAAAAGAGACTATTTAAGCAATAACAATAAGGCAAAAATAAATAAACCGTGATCTCTCTGGATTATCGACGAGTAGCCGATGACTGAAGGATAGCAAATGTTTGGTGGTGGCTTGAACCTAAAGCTACAATACCATGTAAAACAACGTAAATCATGTATCTTGTTTTTCATTATTGAGCAATATTTATAGACTACATTAGATATAATAGTAAACCCTAATGAGCCCAAAGCCCACAACCATGCTTGGGTCATATAATCTATTGTCAAACGTTTTCCAATCAACCAAATTTTATAACAAATTTACGACTTTTTTCAAAGTTCTATCGGTATTCATCTTTTTTAATGCTAAGTTATTCATTTTTTGTGATCTTTACACATATTGTTTTTGGCTTTTTGGTGACACATATTTTGTGACACTGTCTATTTAGTATCACTTTTCTAAAAAAAGTCAGTATAGTAAAATAATGTTGTCACTAAAAAAACTGGAAAAAACTGCTAAATTGTAAAAAAATAGGTAGTTTTGTAAAAAAAATATATTATTGGTCATTTTGCTTATGGTTGGAACATTAGTAATAAAAGTTTTGTTGTGTTTTTCTAGTGACTCACGAAATGGCTATTAGTGACAGTTTTTCTATCACAAAATCGTTGCTAAATTATGGTAAAGACATGCCTAATCGCAATGGTGACGGTTATATCTATTAAAAAGGCATCAACGAGCGAACCATCGCGACTGTTTGAATCAGTTTCAGTTAGCAACGGTTTTTCTGTCGCTAGGTCATCGCTAAAGTGTCGCTAATAGCAGTTTTTTGTTAACTATTCTAACTGTTATGAAAAGAGGTGTCTCTAAGGCTATTTGAAAGGATATTGTGATTGTTTTGAAGGGTCACCATATGCCTATATAAAGAGGACGAATTTTTCACTTTGGAATAATCAAAAACACAAAAATCTCATCCATCTCCATCATGAAAATATTTCAGATTCGCTAGATTCAATTTTCATATTTGATTTGATTGTTGTATCCTCTAAATAGTTCGTACTAGATAGGACGAATTTCTGTTTAAGGACACTGCTAATCGCAGGCCTGAGTCTGTTATTGTAATCTTATGATTCTATACAAAACAATCTGTATTATGTTTATAAATTTCCTAACAATCTTAAACATAAATTTTCTAAAGATGGATCCAACGATGCAGAAACCGCATGTTGAAAAACCTGAAAAGTTCAAAGGGTCTGATTTTCGTCGTTGGCAACAGAAGATGTTGTTTTACTTGAAAACATTGCATGTGTCGGATGTTCTCACAGATCCTGAACTAACAGATCCTTATGTGGAAGGTTAGAATGTTCCTACTAAGGCACAAGTGGCAGACTATGAAAATACCGCCTCACTTTGGAATCATAATGAATATAATTGCGAAAATTATCTTCTGAATGCTTTGGATGATTCCTTATATGATATTTATTCTACTTATGCATGTGCAAGGGACATATGGATATCATTGGAAAAGAAATACAGGACTGAAGTTGCATGTTATAAGAAGTTTGTTGTTGGAAAATTTCTGAACTTCAAGATGAATGATGCAGAGCCTGTTGCAAAACAAGTGGAAGAACCCCGAATCATAGTCCATGAATTGGAAGTAGAAGGCATGAGTATAAAATCTAACTTTCTTGTTGGTTCTATTATTGAAAAATTACTTCAATCCTGGAAAAATTTTAAGTTATATCTTAAACATTTTACTAGACGATATGAGCTTTGAGCAACTTGTTCTTAAAATTCGTGTTGAGGAAGATTTCAGGATTCAAGAAAAGGTTGATGCAAATTCAATAGAACCAAATGCAAACATGGTTGGAGAAAGCTCTTCTAAATCGAAGAGCTACCACAAAAACAACAAAAATGGTGGTGATTCTGGACAAAATTCTTCCAACGATAAAAAAGAAGAATTACACCCAACAAAAGAACACCAACTTCAAGAAAGTTTATCATTGTTGGGTTTGTGGAAAACTTGGGCCTAAAGCCAAGGATTGTCAACACAAGAAAAAACATGAAGGCGTAAATTCTGGAGGAAATTCCAACCAAGCAAACCATGTTGAATCTCCAAAAGAATTTGTTGGAGTAATTGAATCCTTCTTGACCACGAATGTTGTTAATTGCTTCAGGGGCTGCTCACAGTCTATTGGGTGAAGCATGTCTTGCTGTAAACACAGTGTTGAATAAAATTCCTCATAAGAGTGACAAATCTCCATATCAGTTATGAAAAGGAAAGCAACCTTCTTAAAAAAGGATGGCAGTGTGGAGTTGTTTGGCAAATGTTCAAGTTCCTTTACCAAAGAGATCCAAACTTGGACAAAAAACAGTTGATTGTGTTTATCTTGGTCCAGCAAAGAACAATGCTGCTTATAGGTTCCTAGTTTACAAATCCAATGTAGAGGACATAAGTAACAACACGATTATAGAATCTGTTAAGCACAATTCTTTGAGAATACCTTTCTTTATAAGGATAAAGAGAAACAAATCTCAAATCCAAGAAAATGAGTATTAGATGATCAATTATCTCAAGATCAAAGAGACAACAATTCTGAGGTTCCACAAGAGAATGATGAAACTAGAAGAAGTAAGTGTGCAAAAGTCTCTAAAGACTTTGGACCAGATTATATGACCTATATTGTGAATGAAGAACCACAAACATATAAGGCTGCTATGGTGTCATCAGAAGCACCTTATTAGAAAGAGGCTATTCAAAGTGAAATAGACTCGATAGTGCATAAAAATACATGGAAATTAGTTGATCTACCTTTAGGACATAAACCAATAGGCCATAAGTGGATCTTCAAAAAGAAACTAAGACCTGATGGTACCATAGAGAATTATATGGCTCATTTATTAGCCAAGGATACCGTCAAAAGGAAGTTCAATATTTCTTTGATATTATTTACCGATTACAAGGATAATCTATATAAGAACGTTAATGGATATAGCAACAATTCATAACCTGATTATACATCAAATGGATGTGAGAAATGTGCTCTTTGATGGTGAATTAGATGAAGACATCAATATGCAACAACACGAGGGATGTGTTGTCAAAAGTCAAGAGCATAAGGCATGTAAATTGGTTAAATCTCTTTATGGCCTTAAACAAGCTCCAAAGCAATGACATGGGAAGTTTGATAACACTCTATTATCAAACAGCTATAAAATAAATGAATGTGATAAATGTGTTTATGTTAAACAATACAAAAATGTATTTGTCATTATTTGTTTATATGTGGTTGATATACTGATTATGGGAAAATATAGATGTAATTAACCAAACCAAGAAACTGCTTCATTCTTCATTTGATATGAAACATATGGGATAAGCCGATGTCATTCTTGGTATAAGAATTCAAAAGAATTCCAATGGATACATCCTTACCCAATCTCATTACATTGAGAAGACCCTCAAGAAATTTGGTCATTATGATGACAGACCTATTGTAACTCCTTTTGATCATAAGGTTAAACTAAAGAAGAACAAAGGACAAAGTGTATCACAGTTACAATACACACAATTACTAGGAAGCTTGATGTATATAATGAATTGTACAAGACCAGATATGGCATATAGTGTAAGTCAACTTAGTCGATACTCATATAACCCCGGGACAGATCACTGGGATGCACTAGTTAGAGTGCTTCAATATCTTAAGCATACATGTAACACCCCCAATTCAATGATGCAGCGGAATTCAAACTGGGTGTTACTCGACGGCACAATAGTCACAATAATAGAAAACGAACTCCAATTGAGTCGTTTTAAAAGATTTATCATTCAAATTGTATAAATATCAGAGATTACAAAATGAGGTCCCAGATGGTTCCATGTTTATAATTTACATTAAATGAGTTTTTGAATGATAATAAAATTTATAGCCCTCTTGAGTATCCGTGCCCTTCCGTGCCATCCTTGATCGTCATGAACCTGAAATACATGCTTGAGAGGTCAACACAAAGGTTGAGTGATATTCATAGAGTTTGTTTAATGTTTGAACACAATATGTTGGTAGTGTGAGCTATAGACTCACACCAATGTTTGGAAAACAAAATAGTTATTATCATTACTAAGCTTATGACACCAAAACGTTAACGTGTACCAATATCGATCGGCAGATTTATCCCGGTAGGTACTTTGCTGTCATACCCATGTCTCAAATATTAATGCATTTGTATGAACTTAGTCAATACAAATGGGATTCGTCAATCCCAATAGGCCTATTCACAATATTTGCGCTCACTATTGCTAGTGATTAAATGGTTCATAATAAGGGATCTCGGTTTAGCAAGGCTGGTACTTAGTGATAATAAAACAATCAGGCAAGCATATAATTTGAAAGCATTGTGTTCGGTTAAAATAGCATGTATTCCTCCCAAGGGTTTGTAAAACAATTAAGTAATGGAAAGTGGGGCTATGAACTCACCTTGAGTTGGATGATGTATAATGAGAATGATGGATATGCCGTAAGAACTTCTACGAGCAACCTAGAATAATTGTTGCAACTTAGGTTTGGAATAATGTCTAAGGAAACATAAACATGCCTATATATATATCTTGCATTTAGTCCATGATGTGGTATGATGTATAGTGTAAGTATATGAAAAGAAATGGTTCATGAAACATGTATAGTTTATATATCGTTTACTACCGTTAGGGCCGACATAATTCAGAAGTCATGTAGTAAACGTTCGAGGAGCCAGGACACTTTAATTCGTAAATCCACAACTCATCTCGACGGCTTACATAATGAACTCCTCACATGAGGCTCCCTACTATAGTAGTAGTTGATAAAGTATATATATATATATATATATATATATATATATATATATATATATAAGTTTTGATCCGAAAAGTTACATATCCAATATTTGAATAAACTTAGGAAAGCTTATGATTACATGAAGATTGTTATTAGGGTGAGTTTCTTATAACTTGTATGACAATTTCTTGTAATATCTCATGGTTCTTTAGATGAAGTAGATCCAAGTTGTATGTTTAAGTTATCGCTAACTCTCTAGTTCATGTATTTGCCTTGGTAAGTGTATATGGTCGTTAGCTCATGTTTTCGCCTTGGTATGCATATATGGTCTTAACTCATGGCTTTGCCATGACCTTTGGTCATTGTTCCATGGTCTTGAGACTCAACCTTGGCTCTAGCCATGGTTGTGGTCTTGATTCTAGGTCATAAGACCTCTTGGTCTTATTAAAACATAACCATTATATAGTGACTTATATATATGTAAATAACTGTTAAGAAACTGAGAAAAATCTCATTCGTTATTGGTTTTCTGGAGACGTGCTCCTGAGTTTTTGAAGAAAACGTGATTCCAGACAACTTTCGTATTTTAACTTTTTCATGAAACGGACCAGAAAGGCCTCTTTTTGCGTGTTTTATGTTCTGTCACAGAAACATTTTAGGCAGTTTGCTGCAAAGTTTTTGGTAACTTCAAATGGTCATAACTTTTGACTCGTATACTCGTTTTAGGTGGTTCAAATTGCTATGTTTTCCTTGTTAGGTCCTCTACTGTAATATGTAATGATCCAATATCATAATTTTACCATTTTGATCAGATTATACTAAGAAAGTCACTAGTTTACTTGTTTAAATAATTATCTTAACAATCATATACAATAACTTGTTTTACTCATTTTTATACATCATGGACATGATAACAAGACAATATATAGCATGAATGATATGTAAATAAGCATGAAAATGATATTGAGCAAGAAAGTGTAATAGGATTTCTTACAACTTTTGGCTTTCTAAAAAAAGGAAGTCAAGTATGAAACTAGGACACTAAACCTATGCTTGTAAACCCTTCACCACAACTCTTGAAACCCTTGCTAGCCTTGATCTAACCCTTGTGAAAACCATTTAACTTCAGCCCCTAATCACCTTGTGTAGCTCCTAATTCATCCATGGAATCACAAAATAAACTTAAGAACTAGGTAGAGAATACTAAGACCTTGAACTTTGTAGTGTAACTTGTATATTGAAGATCAAAGGATCATGGTGCTAGGAATTAATGGTGTGGCGTTTGGATTATGAAGAAAGGAAGACATGAGCTTGCTTTTATACTAAAAATGAGGAGGTTAGGAAGGTAACTAGGAAAGTTACTACACTTGGAGACCAAGTTTAACTTGGAGCCTAAGTAGTACACATGTGATGATCTAGTGAATCAATGGTCAAGATGATGCCACACGAGTGAATCCCCCCCCTAGAGGCGGTTTCACTTAGGATAGGATGGATGACTTGGTCTTGGATGATATTATCCTACTTATGTGACTAGTTTTGGACCCGTAAAATGCTAACCGTAAATGCTTAAGTCACAAAACGTAAAACCGGGTATCCTAAAAATATAAAACTTAGAAGAATGGTTAAACTTGTCAAAATACTCCATAATAAAATATAAAATGAGTGGTAGGTTCCATTGGGGTGCTAAAACCCTGCTAAAACTGGAAACACGGGTCTAAAACGCGTAATACGTAAAATGTACGAATATTGCGTAAAATTGAGAAAAGTAAAATGTTACTTTTCTAATAGGATATAAATGATTTAAAAAGACTTATAATGTCTAGACTGGGCTCAGACTAGTGTCGGTTGGTATTAAATGTCTTTTAGACATAAAACCGTAAGCCTAAAAATCAAGGAATGACTTATAAAATCAAGGAATGATTTTTGGTCAAAGGAGGAGGGAAAAATATGTTGACTTTTTCTAATAAGTTGAAAACTCAAATCGTCTTAGAAACGCGGTGTAGGTATAGGCTAAGGTTACGGCTGAGTAAAAACGCTTAAAACTGAAAATTCCAGTTTTTCACGGCCGAGGCTTATTTTGGTCATGTTTTTCTCAGTCATGATTAATTCTCAAATAAATCATGAGTGTATCAAACATTTTTCTTATGCGGGGTCACTTAACGTGGTCGAGTTTCGTTATGTGTAGAATTTTTGAATGACGTTTTACCCTAAAACGTGTAATTCCTTATTAACTTTCACGAAAATGATCTGACGAGTGTCAAACTTTTAATTTGCCATGGAAATAATTTATCACTCGAGGCCAAGAAACAAAAAATCAAATTTCAGGAAATTTTCGGGAAAATGAATAGTAAAAGTGAATAGTGAAATTTTCCGGGAATAGTAATTAACCTGAAATTGCGAATTGTTACAATACAATGGCTTATGGGTTACATACTTACATTACACTAAGTATCCTCCTGTATTAGAAGGATTTTGTGATGCCAATTTGATTTCCAGCCATAATGAAGGCAAGTCCAGAAGTGGCTATGTATTTACACTAGGAGGGGCTGCTTTATCATGGAAATCATCTAAGCAAACTGTGAATACCAGATCAACTTTGGAAGTAGAATTTGTAGCCTTAGACAAAGCTGCTGAAGAAGCAGAATAGTTTAGAAGCTTTCTAGAGGGTATTCCCTTGTGGCCAAAACATGTGACTGCTGTGTGTATACATTGTGATAGTATGGCTGCTCTTATCAGAGCAAATAATCATATCTATAACGGCAAGTCAAGACATATAAGACGTCGCTACAATACGATAAAGGACTTGTTAAGAAATGGAATCATTTCCATTGACTACGTTAAGTAAAGGAAAATATAGCAGATCCTTTAACAAAAGGCCTTTGTAGAAAACAAGCCATATTTACATTGAGGGGTATGGGCTTAAAGCCAACAAGATGAGTAACTACTTGGCGGTAACCTAACCTAGAAAAATTGGAGATCCCATGGTCTAGGTTCAATAGGAAAACTAGTTGAGGAAAGCTCAAAAGTACTAACACACAGGTATGCCATTCCTAAGATGATTTTTGTGTGTGTTTTTCGTTGATGATTGAGGGATGAATTTTAATTCTTAATAATGTTAATGGCTTTTACAGTGGAATACTACAGAATATTCTTGATTGGCATTATCTATACGAGATTGATGTGGGGTCGCATCTTTGGGAACCAGATGGCTAAGTTCTCTAAAATTCTAATGAAGAAGGATATGTTCACGACCGACATGAACACAATGGTAAGAATCTGTTATTGCATAAATATGATATGTGTGATACTTATTGTCTTGATTTACTATACAATGTGTCTAGTTCAAGACTTAAGTTCACTATCCACAAAGTAGATTCGATAAGCACTCACTAGGATAGGTTCAAGTCCAATGCATGTCATATTACATTTGATGGAAATAGAATAATAAGTAACTTTATATTATCTTATTTTCTATTTAAATGTGGGGTATTATTGGTGTTTGAATAAAAAATATGGGGTATTGTTGGAACATTACTAATAAAAGTTTTGTTGCGTTTTTAGAGTGATCCACGAAATGGCTATTAGTGACACTTTTTCTGTCACAAAATCGTTGCTAATTAACCATCATTATGGTAAAGACGCACCTAATTGCAATGGTGACGGTTATATCTATTAAAAAGTCATCAATGAGAGAACCATCACGACTGTTTGAATCAGTTTTAGTTAGCGATGGTTTCTTTGTCGCTAGGTCATCGCTAAAGCGTTGCTAATAGCATTTTTTTGTAAACCATTGGGACTGTTACGAAAAGAGGTGTCTCTAAGGCCATTTGAAAGGGTATTGTGACTGTTATAAAGGGTCACCATGTGCCTATACAAAGAGGACGAATTTGTGACTTTGGAATAATCAAAAACACAAAAACCTCATCCATCTCTATCATGAAGACATATCAGATTAGCTAGATTCAAGTTTCATACTTGATTTGATTGTTGTATCCACTAAACAGTTCGTACTAGATAAGATGAATTTTTGTTTAAGAACACTGTTAATCGCAAGCCTCAATCTGTTATTGTGATCTTAAGACTTTGTACAAAACAATTTGTATTACTTTATAAATTTCCTAACACTTTTGAAGGTTAAATATAGATTATTTATGTCATTTTCCATGAACAAAAATTGAAAAGAATAAAACTTTATATTAATTAATACATATGGCCCTTAGAGCTAGCTCTTGGACCTCCAAATCTAACGGAGGTATGAAGAAATGTCGAATGTCCGAGTTGGCACTCTGTTGTTTTGCTGCTTTCATGAATGTTTAATTTAGATCAGAGGTTTATTTAGTTACTTTTCCCGTAGATGAGCTTCAGTTATTGAGTTTTAGTCATGGGCTGGATTTGGTTTAATTTGTATAGACTATAGATTATGCAAAGCCATTTCCATTTGTTTAATATATATGTATGTACCTATAATATATTAAAAACATATATTGTATTTATGTGAAAAGAAATTAACCATCGATCAAGTTGGATCTTTGGAAATATTTCTCATTCAAAAAAACCAGAGATTTACAATACACTAAAGATATAGAAGAAAAACCACCTTTAGTCACAAAATCGCTTTCATCACAGTATCAAAAATCGTCACTAGATCTGTTAGTGACCAAAACCAGAGTCGTCACCAGTCATCACTATAGCTCCGACACTAATTCAGTTAGTGACCAAAATAGAATTCACTATGACACGATCAAAAGCTAGTGACATAGATTTTAGTGACGCAAAAAGTGTCAATGTTTTAAAAACTGTGAGTAAAAAGCTATAATTTTTAGGTTTAATAAGACAGTTTGGAAACAAATTGTGTCCTAAAATGGACAAAAAAGAAGTTTCATATTTTCTTGTCACCATAAAAAGGTTTTACTTACGATACTTTTACTTGCATTCTTTTAAGCGTTGGAGGACCGCATGAAAATTTTAGTGAAAACCATTTTGCTTTTGGTGACACTTTTCCCGTCTTGGTGACACTTTTTCTGACTTTTGTGACATTTTGCTGTATGTCACCAACAACAATGTTCTTGTATAACATGATATAATAGCAACAAGAGTTCCCACAAATTCATAGTCAAATTAGTTCAATGGAAATGCTATGAGCTTTGGTTGGCAAATATGTATAATCTTCTCACGTATCACAAATCCTGCTTAGATCAATTTTGCTACTTTCAGCAGTACACTAAAGTCAGAAAAATTAACACTTGTTTTAAAATCTTGGATATGCAGGGACCTAAGAAAAATGACTCTTACGGTGGTGTCTGATATTCTATGACTATATCCACTTTTCCTTCTCGTATTTATCTAACAACAATGGAGTTATCATGCCTGACATACGTGCAGGGAACTGAAATGGCACTTATTATACAAATGAAAACTATTAAACTTAATATTGTTTTTTTAAATCACAATTATTAGTTGTTGCAATGCCTACATCAAATGGAATGATGTTGTTATAAAATGAATTTAACTTACAATTAAGTCAAACGATACGACCAGCCGAATATAAAAAGGATAGACGAAAACCAAAGAAACAGCATGAAATTAACTAAGGGCAAATACCAAAAAAATGCACTATACTTGTCAATTTTATGATATTTTTTTTTCCTCATTCGTGTACTAAACTTGCATATTTGCCTTTTTTATGCATTTTCGTACAATTTTATGACATTTTTGCCCCTGGATTTTCAAAGATTTGAGGGGCAAAATTGTCCCAAAGTGCGTAAAAGTGGCAAAAAATTTGAAGTTTAGTACACCAATGAGGAAAAAAAAAAAAATTCGATACATAAAAGTAATTTTTTTGACAAGTATAGTGAATTTTTTTGGTATTTGCGCATTAACTAATTATATATAGAATCACTAGTTGGCTATATTAGTAACCTTATCATTTAAAAATGACATCACCAACAATTTCCGCAAATCAAGTTATGAGGATACATATGAATATACAGAATAAATGTTCTATATCTGCTATACAATAAATATCCGAGTGAATAGATGGAAATGAAAGAATGAAACCAGCATATATAACAGATTTACAGATTGCTTGAAACCAAACAAATAGTATAGATTTTTATCGTTGCATTCGGACCCAAATGCCTGGACTTGGAATTTCTTTATGAACCACAAATAGTAGATAATTCCCTGCCGGTGCAATGTTACCAGATGGAGGTGCTATCACACCTATTTTGTATGTAGATTTTCCCACAGCCCTGGTAGAGTTACCACTATCAAGCACCAACAACCTTTGATTCATAGAAAACGAGTGTGTGTTAAATGAAGGTGACACCATTGTCACGGAAACTGCATTAGGGTCCACAGGGCCAGTTACTGTAAATGTAATAGTCACCCTTTTACCAAAGTGGATCTTAGTTTTAGTCTTGGGTGAGATAATCCTTGGGCGCAGGGAGGAAGAGTTCGAATCCAAATAAGACGGAGAAAATGCCTCTAAGCTTAGTTCAGTAGGGTAAAGCACGTTTGTGAACTCATACTTGTCATGAGGATTGCTTCCACCAACAAGAACCCGACCATCTCTCAGTAAAACCACTGCAGAATGGTACACTCTTGGTTTTGTGCTAGGATTCTGTACTTCAAATCTAGTCCCTATTTGGTTATCTGGTCTATATGTTACAGGGCTAAGAACGGGGTTCCTTCCAAGTTCCCACCCGGCAACCCCAGCCGACGCACCATTGATGATCAATACATGACTGTTGGGAAGCAACAGCATGTCACCCATGACTCGAGCCATTGGCATGTTCTCCATGACCCATTGGGGATTGGGGTCGGATATTTTAATCCTCCCGCAATCATTAAGAGCTCCATCAAATCTTCCCCTATTTGCATTAACAAACGCTCCTTTTGGCGCACCCCCACAGACCAATACTTCAACTTCAGACACTATCCCTTTATTTATTCGCAAAGGGAGTAGCACTGCAGAGCCGGTGCTTGGGTAGTTCCTTGGTTGACCACCGGGCATTGTTGGGTAGGTCTTAACGACTTGGTTCTTAGAGTAGTCGAATAAAATTGCACGGTTATTGGCAAAAACAAACAAATTTCCATTAGGATAGAGAAACACAAATGGGTATAAATTATTCTCAATATTGGGGTCATTCGTCTGAACTAGAAACGGAAAGCTTGGAGAGTTCTCAGTGGCTGACATCTTTGGGAAAAATTCATAGTTAAATGCCTGCCGACCACCAATGATAATTTGTCGGCCGTCTGGCAATAAGTGATTGGTGGCATACCATCTTTGTTGGTTCAACCCATTTGGGATTTCTTTCCAATCACATGTGGCACACGATTTATAAGTTCTAACCCTACGATAACCATCAGCCCAACCGCCTGTCTGGACTAAGCTTCCATCAGGCATCAAAGTTCCTGAGGAACACCAAACATTAGTCAGTACCATGAGTGGACGTATTGTATTTGAACCAACATCATACTCAACAGAATGAGCTGAACAGTCTGTTGAGTTTGGGCGGCATTTGCCATTTGGCAGAGAAATGTTGGAGATGCCAAAGTCAGTACGGTCATACATTACAACACGGTCATTAGGAAGTAGTTGCATGTGCATGGCAGAAATACCGATGCTTGGGAGTAGGACGGACCATGATCCGCCCGCAGCATGACAAGTTAGAGCTTGAAATAGGAGGATGGTGAACAGGAGTAGATGATGATAAAGAAGGGTTGTAAAGAAGCTCATGATAAATTCTTATGTTTTTCTTTTTTGTTGGAGATTGTTTGTGATGTTATTGTGTGTTTTGGAGGTGATGAAGATGGCTTTATATACTTTTTCAGGCCCTTCAAAGTTAACAAAGACAATGAAGCAATGAGATGAGTTTCAAATATTTCCCTCTGTTATTATTACGCGTACAAATATTAACTTTTCAGGCGTGTAGAATATACTAAAATAAATGTGATGCGTTCATTCATTTAAATCATTGACATTACACGATTATTATATAAAGTCAACTACAGTTTTTATACTTTATTGTTAACATCTACTCGTATATATTTTATGAGAATATAATCAGAATATGTTTGCGAATGTTTAGAATCTTATAGGTAAATTTGCAGATACATTTGATCAAAATTTGGAAAGCGAATGTAAAATATGAATTTTCGATATTCCATTGTCAACAGTAGGTAGCAGTTCTGAATCCTAATTATACCATTTAAAGCTGTAATGCTTAGTATGCTATGTTTAATGTCTTTGTTAGTTCATCTTCCAATGGTAAAATTTAAATTATCTTAGGTTATCATGGCAATTAAGTTTATATGTGTTACTGAAAACTTTATCAAATCAACTAATGCTTATTAAACACAAGAATTACATTCGACCAACATCTCCTTTTATTTATTTTTAATTAAACTGCAAATCAACACCAGTACGATTTGGTGAGATGTTTTAAGTTTAACACAAAGTATAAGGGAAATAAAAAAACGAAATACTAACACACACTATTTTCACCAAAAACACACACAATCGGTGAGAGAAGCATACACAAAAAATAACAAAAACTAACTAAAAAAAAAAAAAAAAAAAAAAAACCCTTTTATAGCCTCATCTAGATCTTGGCGGAGGCTTTCTCCACGGTCTGGTACAAGTCTTTATACTTTTTTCCATTTTGCCCC
This sequence comes from Artemisia argyi, assembly GCA_030686995.1. NCBI lineage: Eukaryota > Viridiplantae > Streptophyta > Magnoliopsida > Asterales > Asteraceae > Artemisia > Artemisia argyi. The sequence continues at coordinate 32,384,736 of CM060691.1, forward strand.
TCAAAAACTTGCAAAACTTACAAACAACAACCAAAATATACAAAACCAACTATATAAGATAATAAGAGAACCATATCTTTCAATACCCCCTCATAAGCTTAAGTCTCATACATGTCTATCAGACCAAACTAATCACAAAATTTCTTATTGCTAACAGATACTTAAATATTTTATAAACAAATCTGCCACATTATTCTCAAATTTAATTTTACAAGTTTTGACTAATATATCAACAACTTTTTCCCTTAGGAAAAACAAGTCTATCTCAAAATGTTCTATGCTTTCATGAAATACAAGATTACCTGCTATTTATATGGCAGAATTGATGTCTAGAAAACATTTCAACAAGAAGACTCATTTTTATTTTAAAATCATTCAAGATCTTTAGAATCCACATTGCCTCACAAGTGACACTATTCATTGCACTAAACTCAGCTTCTACTGAAGATTTAGCTAAAACACATTGTCTTTTTTACTTTTCCAACTTATGAGATTATTACTAAAAAACACAGAATAACCGGTTAAGATTTTCCGGTAACTTCATATTTTGCCCAATCTGAATCAACAAACAATCTCAAATCTAGGTAATTACTTTTGTTAAATATAATTACTTTCCCTAGAAAAGACCTAAATACCTCACGCTTTTAAAAGCTAACTTCAAATGAGAACTCATAGGAGCATGCATAAACTGACTTAACACATGAACAACATAAGCTATATCTGGTCTAGTAAGTGTTAAGTAAATCAGTTTTCCTATAAGTTTTTGATAGCCATTAACCCCCAATATAGGTTTATCAGGTTCAATAACACACTTGTTCTTTTTGTTTATATCAGCCTCTATGTGTATTTACTAGGTTTATATGGTAACATACAAAAATCAGCTAACAATTCCAAACAATAATTTCTCTAAGTTAGACATAAACCATATTCTTTTTAAGAACTTCAATTCCGAAATGTTTTTTCAACTTTCCAAGATCTTTTAATAAAAATTATGAATTCACGTGTCTTAAACTTCTCAATTTCAGTCACATTTTTACCAATAATAACAATATCATCAACATATACTAATAACATTATAAACACAACAATTTTTGATTTGGTAAATAATGAAAAGTCACTTTTACTTCGTTGAAAACCGTTTACTTTTAAAACAACAGTTAATTTTTCACCTCATGTCTACTACTTGAGGTGAGTTCATAGCCCCTATTTTCATCGTTTTCTATCTTTTTGGAGGAGAATATATGCTCGTCATCTTTTTATCTTCTTGTTTAATCTCTTTGGTATTTGCGATGCTATTTGGATGTTTGTTATGATTTGTTGATTCTATCATGGTCTTGTTTATCCTTATGGTTCTGTTGTCGGTTATGTTATTGTTTGGATTGCGATTTGGATATGAGGGCTGCTTGTGTAGAATTATTATATTACGTCTACTCCGTGTAGAGGTATAATAACATGTCTACTTGTGCGGCATAGAGCTATAGCGTGCACCTATAGGATTATTCTTTGGCTTGTTTATGTTATGAGTTGTTATAGAGTTTTTGCTATGTCTTGGATCCTTTGCGTTACATATTGTTTTGTGTCTAAAATCTATGAACTCACCAGCGTTAGCTGACCCCTTTAGCATGTATTTTCAGGTACTGAGTAATTATCTTTGCTGCTGTTCGTGGACTAAGGGCTTGGCAAGTGCCGGGGTCACGTGGATCAATCTTCAGTTAAAACTCTGATAAAATAAATTTGGGACCTAACTATCTTTAATTGGGCTTGCTACTCTTATCTTGTAGACTTTAAATCGTATCCTAAATTATCAATCTAAACTTTTATATTGTTATTCTATTCCTTACAATCGTGTTGTGTGCCAATCCAAGTAGCACCCAAAAACTTTGAAAAGTCTTCCGCTGTACCAAATTTTGGGGGTGTTACACAGTGTGAACCTATGCTAAATTTCTTTTTTAGGTAAAAGGTCATAGACCCGGTAAGTATTTTACTCCAAAAAATGTTTAAGTACAAAGGATATAGGTGAATCCCATATCTCAGCCCGTTATATAGGCAGAAAAACTTACATAACAAGATACTTCCTATTCTCTAAACAAGAAAATAAAACACTACTCAAAAGATAACATTAGACTCCCATGGAAACAAAATTACTTCCTACCAAGGCCTTGGAGCTTGATGCCATACGTATCATAAAAAGCATCCAAATTCCCTGGAAGATCATAGACCTGATCCGCATAGTCATCATCGTCAGAGTCATCATAATTATCTTCACGATCATGACCACCGCCAAATAGGTTCATTGACTCATCAAAAGTGTTCAAAACCTCCTCTTCATCACTGTTGGAATCAACAATCTCTCCTACCTTAGAAAATGGGTTAACCCTATTAGTAGAAGAAGTAGATGGATAATCCTTTTTATAACCTGGATAACCAACCTTTTTAATAGGATTACCATAATCATCCACAAGAGTAGCTTTCCCATCAATAACTAGCTTTTCAAGCTCTCAAATTTTCTCAACAATAGGGGTAGGACCAACCTCGTTGACTTCCATTGAATCACTCACAAGCGGTTTATGCAATGTATTACTAGTCTTTGGAGACTCATTCTTCTGTTCTTCCATTGTACTACCAGCATCCACATCTGTTGGATCGATATACTCTGACCAAACTACTTTGTAGCTTGTAAGGGTTTAACAATATTGAGTAAACTCAACACTATTAATATTGAAACACTGTTTTACCTTGTAAAGTATGCGGAATCTACTAACACAAAGCTTAAGAAGAACTTTTATATTAACCAAACTTTGAACCTGCTTTGTTACACAGATTCACTAACAATCCCTAACTATTAACTTTGATCGACTTCTAAACGTATTTAAGACTTGTAAAACTTATATCGACCAATACCTCTTAAGGCTCTTTATATAGATAACCTTAAGTCGGTTTACAACATGTAATCCTTGAACGACAAGTAATTATCCCTAACTAATTCTAGAATATTCGTTTAATATTACACATTAATCCTTATCTAATATTGCATATCAGTTCTTGTTTCCTTCGAAGTACTTTAAGCATTCTTCAATAACAGCAGTACTTTGACTTTATTCTTCAGCAGTACTTTGACTTTATTCTTCATGCAGCAGTACTTTGACATCCAGAAGTACTTTAATATTTCATATCCCAACAATCCTCCCCTAACTTGAACTCTACTTGCTTGATTTCAAGTTTCTTTGTTATCTTTAATCTTCAAATCTTTAATTATGCAGTGAGGTTGTTTCTTTATTCCTTTTCTTCTATCTGTCATCTGTCAAAGTACTCTTCATCAGCATCATATCTTCCATAGTATCTTTTCAGCAACTCAGCAACATTTTGGTACAAAGATCATCAAATCTTAAAAGTTTCATACTATTCTCATCACTTCCAGGTGTGTTAACTCCTGTGAGAGGTGAATCATTGAAAATTATGATTTTTAGCAAATCATCAGCTATCAACAGATTTGATATGTCTTTACCATGAGCCGTTTACTATGGACTAGCCAACTCTTGATCACTTGGATGTATGGTGAGTTGATAACCTAGTTTTTGGTAAACTATCAACCATCAACGGATTTGATTATCACATCAGAGCCGTACCCTCATGATGAGTCAAACTCTTTCTTGTTTGTTAAACATGGTGAGTTGATTACCATTTGTTGTGTAGTATAAATACTAACACCATGTGTTTCTTTTCAAATTCTTTTTCCTTTTCTATTAAACATCAAAACATTTTATTTTATTTTAAAGAACTTATACTGGTTTATATTAGCAAGCAGTACTTTGATAAAGTACTGTTTGTTTTTGCAGTACTTTGAAAAATACTTTAATTTTACAAAACAGATCATACCAGTATTATGCAATATTACTCTTCAGACTTGACCCATCTGATAAATAGCTTGATAACGTCCAAAGCTACTTCAGATTCATCTTCAAGTTCCATTCCATGATCCAGCATTCTGAGCATTATTTCTCTGATCAATGGATATCTCCTCTCAGCCAACATGTGAATCATGGTACCATCTTCCATCTCTAGTGTATGAACTCCTGATGACTCAAAGAATCTCCATCTTGTTATTTCCCAATTCTCTTGATCATTCCAGAGAGGATCAACACTTGTTTCTTCAGTATCCCAGATGGTAAATAAGTCTCCAAGCAGAACTAATCCCACTCCTGAAGCTTCATTCTCTGCATAATAAGTCTGCACTTGCACATATAAGTCATAAAGATCTGCCCTTGTGATACAGTGTAACAAATCCCATAACATATAGAATGTTGTGAAGCTTTCATCTTCTCTGTGGATCATAAAATAATTTCCCTATTTAGATTCAACCATAGAAAATGAGATTATCTTGGACTTCTTTTCAGAATCATCAATCTTTTTGTTCTCAAAATCAACAACTCTGAAATAATTTCTGAGTTCATCAACTGTATCTTCATGAACTAACTTCAGCCTTTTTGTCAGTTGATCATCTTCAGCTAATTTCTTTCCTTTCAATCTCCTTTGCTCAGCTTCTTCCTTTCTGATATCTTCTAATTTCTTCTTTCTATCAACTTCCATGGGTACAAAGCTTTCTACTTCTCTTCTAATATCTTCTTGTACCTTATCCCATAAAGCTTTTATTTTTGGATACCTTTGTTTATGTAAATTCTTGTATCCTTTCTTTCTTAAGAATTGCATCATCCAATTCCTTTCCTGAGCTTTGGTCATTGACTTCTTTGTAATTGGTCTACTAACTTCTTCCAAATACTCAGCATCATATTCAGCTTGTTGCTTTCTAGCAAGCTTTAAATCATCTGCAGTCTCTTCTGAGCAATAGAAAATTTCTTCTTCTTCTTCTTAGTATCTTTCTGAACCATTATTCCTTTCCCTTTATCTTTTGGATCTAGTTTTTCTGATTCAGAAGTACTTTCATCATCTTTTTGTGCAGGCTCAGATATATGTATTCCTCCAGTAGGTCTTCTTAAATTCATCATAACCTGAGCAATTGTTTCATCATCACTAGCAGTATGTACTCTTTCTTCTTCTTGCTGTATAAAAGTGGAAGGACCAGCTTCATCTTCATGATACTTTATAGAAGGACCAACAATATCTTGTTCATCAGTACCTTGCACAACAGTATTTTCAACAAAAGTACTTTGAGCATTATTTCCTTCTAAATCAATTTCCTCTGTATCCCCACTTTTTACATTCTCATGCTCAACTTCAAGATTAATTTGCTCTGTCTCACCACTTTTTCTTTCAGTACTGTTTTGAGCAACATTTTCATCTTGATCATTCTTGTTCTCTGAAAATTGAACCATATCATCAAATCTATCCAAATTATCATCCTGATTCCTCCCCAATTTGATAGATGATGATTTCCTATGCCTCCTCTTAGACTTAGACTTCTTCTTTTTAGATTGTAGCTTCTGAGACTACTTCTTTTCTTTCACATAAAGCCTAAAATTCTAAACAAGAGGCCAGACAAATTTCTTCAATCTTCTGAACTTCTTTCTTAACCTTTTGATTTCTGCAGCTTGAGAAGTAACAGTTGACTTCAGCTTCTCTAATTCCTTAGCCAAATCAGAATTACTCTCAGTACCTTTAATTCCCTCATCTCCTCCAGGTGTTTGAAACCCACCTGTGGAAGTATAATCATTGGGATTAGGTACTTGTGAATCCTCTGAAGTAGTACCTTGAGGATCAGTACTTTGTGGAGAAGTACCTTGAGCAGAAACAAGTTTATCCAAAGAGGCTGTGACTGAGGGAGTCCTTTTACCTGAAACAACATGCTGAAGGGAAACAATAGGTGGTGTGGGGGTATTTACTGAAGCAGAATGCTCAGCAGAATCAGTTTGAGCAACATTATTAGAATGTGCAGAACCACTATTGTCTTCTTCATCCCTAACAGCTTGAGCTACCTCTAGCATATAAGCATTAAGAGGTGTATTCCTACCCGAAAAATTAACTCCCTTATTGGACATAAAAGTGAAAACTTTAGATGGCATCCTAATGGTAGGTACATAATCCTGAGGTTTGGGTATACCATCTAGTGGATTTTCTAAAAGCAATTGAACAAACCTAGGATACATAAGAAAAGGTTTGCCAGCCTGAATATGAGTAAGCATACCCTCAAGAATCATATATGAAAAGTTAAAAGGCTGATTGGTAATAAGACCAACAAAAGCAGAAGCTATGGAATGACTGAATTAATCCCAAGCAGTACTCTTTGGACTCAAACAATGTAGCAAAACATGAATAAGAAATTTCCAATGAGGACTAACCATAGCCTTCTGAAAAGTAAGCTTAGTCAAAGAACCTTCATACCCAATATCTCTGAGTGTATTCCAAACTTCTTGTTTCCCAAATAAAACAGAGCCTCCTTCATCATCAAATAACAAAACCTCCCTGATTGAAGCTTCTGTAACACGTATAGCTCTCCCAGCAATTGTAGCAGTAATGATATCCTCTCCATCTTCAACCTGTGACGTGGCAATTGTGAACATCTCTTCAGACTCAGAAGGTACCACAGACTCTGAGATAAGTTACTACTCTGATTCTGAGTTTGAAGATCCAGGATGGTTAGACTATTTTCCTCCTCATGTGCAATGGATGGGACACCAAGAAGCTTCATAAAAAATGAGTGCAGCCAACTCTACCATAACTGATGCAGGCAGTGCTACCAACAAAAAGCCCAAAAAGAAAGTTGGTTCTGGTTCATCTTTAGCTAAAGAGCTTCCACATGCATTGACTCAGGCCCTGGAAACAGCTATCCTGAATATGAAGTGTCCTGCTCCAAGAAAAGAAAGACCTCCCAAACAGGTTCTTGGCTTGGCTTGCCCAAGAAAACAGACTTCTTTTGATGACAAGAGAAGGACTGCTCAAAAGGGAAAGCAAAGCTATGAGGGCAAGGGTAAAAGGCCTATGGAGTAGGTGTGTGGAGCTTGGTAGTAGGTTGATGGAGTCTTGTGTTTTTGTTGTCTTTGTTGTGTCTGTGTCTGTTACTTGAAAACAAGAATGGTGTTGTACTTCTGAATGGTAGTTGTAAGAACATGAATGAATAAAATCCTTTCTTTGGAATGATACATGTAGCCTCCCCTCAAATAATGACTAACTAATAACTACTTATGCCTCCCCTAAAAAATAGCTTACATATTAATCATGCCAATACTCACAACCAAGAAAGTAAATCTGGAAACATCAAAGCCCTTTGTGAGTAGATCTGCTACATTGTCATCAGTATGAACTTTAACCACATTGATAAGCCTTTGTTCATAGCAATCTCTTATAAAGTGATGTCTAATCTGAATGTGCTTGGTCTTGGAATGATAGACTGGATTCTTAACAATACAGATGGTACTCTCATTATCAATGTTGATAGGAGTATTCTTGAAATTGAATCCATAATCCAAAAGCTGATTCTGTAACCAAAGTACTTGTGCACAACAGCTTGCAGCAGCTACATACTCTGCTTCTGTGGAAGAAGTTGCTGCAATTGTTTGCTTCTTGCATTGCCATGACACTAATCTGCTTCCAAGGTACTGACATCCTCCAGTTGTGGACCTTCTATCATAGTTATCTCCAGCATAATCACTATCTGAGAAGGCATGGAGATGGAAAGGTGAATCCCTAGGATACCATAATCCTAGCTTAGGTTGTTGCCTGAGATACCTGAAAATCCTCTTGACAGCATTCAAATGAGATACTTTTGGATTAACCTGATGTCTTGCACATAAGCTCACAGCAAAAGTAATATCAGGTCTTGATGCAGTTAAATACATAAGACATCCAATCATAGACCTGTATAGTGTGACATCAACATCTTCTCCATCTTCATCTTTTCCCAAAGGTTTGTTAGTATCCACTGGTGTAGATGTAGGCCTAACAGTTGTAAAAGTGAATCTCTTAAGAATATCTGCAACATACTTATCTTGACAAATATAAATTCCACTGCTTGACTGTTGCACTTGAAGGCCTAAGAAAAATGTTAATTCTCCCATGGAACTCATCTGAAACTCTTTCTGCATAAGATCTTCAAATTCCTTCACCATAGATTGCTTAGTAGCACCAAAAATAATATCATCTACATATACTTGAACAAGCATAATATCCTTCTTATCTCTCTTGATAAACAAAGTCTTGTCAATAGCTCCTCTTCTATAACCATGTTGCAATAGAAAATTGGAAAGCCTTTCATACCAAGCTCTTGGAGCTTGATGAAGTCCATAAAGAGCTTTTATTACCTTGTAGACTTTGTTTGGATGTGCAGGATCTTCTAAACCAGGAGGCTGTTTGACATAAACTTCTTCTGTGATTTTGCCATATAGAAAAGCACTTTTAACATCCATTTGATATACAGGGAATCCCATATAAGATGCAAAAGCCAAAAATAGCCTGATGGCTTCAAGCCTTGCCACAGGAGCAAAAACTTCATCATAGTCTACTCCTTCTTCCTGTCTATATCCTTGAGCCACTAACCTTGCCTTGTTCTTAATAACATTTCCTCTTTCATCTCTTTTTACTCTGAAAACCCATTTAGTTCCAATAAGTTTCTTTCCATCAGGTAAATCACATAATACCCAAACTACTTGAAGTTTAAACTATAGAAGTTCTTCTTGCATAGCTTCCACCCAACTTTCCTTGGCTAATGCTTGTTTGATATTCTTGGGCTCTTCCTGAGATAGAAAACAAGCAAATAAACACAACTTCTGATCCTTGTGATTCACCCTGTTTTGCTTGTAGATAAAACTAAGTAAAAAAGTATGTTTTGAGACATATTCTTAGCCTTAGTCCTTGTGAGCACCCCTGATGATGAGGGTCCAATAATATTGGTAACAGGATGAGTTTTATGAATTCTGAGAGTAGGAGTTGGTGAGACTTCAAGATTATCTTCCAAATTAGTTATATCAGGATTTTCATTAGAATATGAGAAAATGCCTTCTTGATCCAATTCATCATCAGTGTCTTCTAAAGTAATTGTGTTTGGATTAGCAGTATCTTCTAAGTCAGGCATATTAGGATCATGAACAGCATCAGTATTTATCCAATTTGAAGTATTCAATGGTTGAAAAGTACTTTCAAATGGATTAACAGTACTTTGGGGTAAAGTACTGGCTGTTTCTTTTGCCTTCTTCTTTTCTGCTTCATAAGCTCTCCTTGGTTCATCATCATACAACTTAGCCATTGTTTCTTGAAAAAACATCCTAGAAAGTTCATCTTGAATGGCTTGATCTACTGCAGATACTAGTATTTGTGGTGGAACAGTACTTAGAGGATCAACAGTACTGTTAGGTTGAGAAGTACCTTTCTTCTCATCATTGACATTATCTTTTGGCTCATCTTCAGATCTTAAATTAACATCATGAACAATGTACTGTGCTTCTTCTTCAGTGGGAGCAACTTGATTTTCTTCCCTTACAGGTACATAATTCATTGATGAAGACATTAAATCAAGATCAAACATCCAATCAGGACCTTTACCTTTAGAATTCTCTTGTTCTTCCAAAAAATCAACATGAAGACATTCTTGTACCTTCTTGGTAGTCCTATTGTACACTCTGAATCCTTTGCTATTTGTACAATATCCCAATAAATATCCTTCATCTGACTTCTCATCAAATTTGCCCAAATTATCAGCAGTATTTAAGATGGTTAGGGGACATCCAAAAGGTTTCATAAATTTGATGCTTGGCTTCTTTCCTATGAGTAACTCATAAGGTGTCTTCTTTTGAGGTTTAGTCACTGATACTCTATTCAATACATAGCAAGCAGCACTTACAGCTTTAGCCCAGAATGGAACAGGTAGTTGAGAGTCTGCAAGCATTGTTCTTGCTGCTTCTATAAGAGTTCTATTCTTTCTTTCTGCAACTCCATTTTGTTGAGGAGTTCTAGCAATACTGAACTCTCTTTTAATTCCTTTCTTGGCACAAAATTCATCCATAAGCTGATTCTTGAACTCAGTCCCATTATCACATCTAATGCCTCTAACCTTGAGCCTTAACTGATTTTCAAGTGCTATAATTAGGTCATGAATAGCATCAAAAGTTTCATCTTTAAAGCATAAGAAAAAGACCCAACTAAATCTGCTATAATCATCTGTGACAACCAAACAGTACTTCTTCTTGTTCAGACTAACAACAGAAACAGGTCCAAACAGATCCATGTGCAGCAATTCCAAAGGCTCTCTAATAGTCTTCTCATCAATCTTCTTACAAGAGGCCTTGTGCTGTTTACCCTTCTTACAAGCAAGACATGTGTGATCATTCTTGAATGTCTTAGAAGGTAAACCTCTAACTAAATTACCTCTGACCAGCTTATTGATATTCTTGAAATTAACATGTCCCAGTCTTCTGTGCCATTGATGTGCTTCCTCCATAGATGCTCTTGCAATCAAACATGTTGCTCTTTCAGTAGAATTTACATTCTTCAAGTCTATGCTATACACATCATTGGTTCTTGGTGCTCTCAGTAACACCAAGTTTCTATCTTCTAACTTGAAATCAGGAGAAAGTATAAGACATTCTGTGTCAAAGAATAACACAGGGTACTTCTTATCACAAATCTGAGAGACTGACAAAAGATTGAATTTGAGCTCCTTCACATATCTAACATCTTCAAAATCAATGTTTCCTGCCTTGATAGTTCTTTTGCCAGTTATTCTTCCTCCATCAGGATCATTCCCAAATGCAACTTTTCCTCCATAATAAGCTTTAAAATCTGACAAGAGCTCATTTTCTCCTGTCATACTGCCAGAGCAACCACTATCTACAATTAGATGATCTTTAAGCTCCTCCTCTGGGTTGCCCTGCATTCACATGAAAAAGGTTAGTTATTTTTAGGAACCCAAGCCATTACTGACTTGTGTTCCCCTTGTGGAGTGACATACTCAAAATTTTTGAGTATGTAATCACCACTGTCTTTGAAAGCATGATCAAGAGTTAAGGTTTTTGTTTCCAAAATTGTTGTTTTTTCAAGATCACTTGTCCCCTTTTCACCCTTAACTTCTGAAAGTACTGGTTTTTTCCCAGCAGTACTTTCTTTCTTAACCCATTTAGTTGTAACTTTAGGAGTTGGGTTCTGTGTCCTAGCATCTTTTCTTGTGTTGTAAGGCTTTCTAGGGTTGTAATGCTTGTGCCTCCTAGATCTTACATTTGATTGTTTGCTAGAAACATTAGGGAGCTTTCTATCAGTACTTTGTGAAGGTACTGAGGGTTTGGAGTATGACCTTTTCTGATGAGGGTACCTATAGTCTTTTGAGAGATTACTATGGTTGACCCTATTTGTATAGTTACAAACTGGTTTGTTATCCCTTGGCTTGTTCCCCCTATAACTTGGTTGTGCAGTTCTGGTCTTTGGATATTTACTTAGGTAGTCTGAATGATAATCACAGTCTTTAATCAAATGATGAGGACTATAACAAACATAATAGACCTTTGGACCAATATCCCCAAATCCCCTTCCATAAGTGTTTCTAAAGTTAGCAGTATTTTGAAAGAATTTTCTTTGAGGTACTGCTGAGTGATCAGCAGTATTCCTAAAAGAGTTTGAAGGTACTGCTTGTTTTGAAAACTTGGTCTCTTCATCCTTAAGTGCTTCAACAGACTTTTCTAAAGTTTCATGATTAAATTTACTTTTAAGCTTTTTCCTAAACTCTAGATTATCTATACCATAACAATCAACATCTTTTCTAGGTGGTTGAAAGCTACCTGGGGGGTGAGGAACTGCATTATATCCCTTTTCTTTCTGAAATACAGGAGGTGTTGGACTAGGGGATTCCTCATCACTAGAAGTGTTTTCATCTAGACTTATGAACTCTACATCACTAGTGGAGGTATCAACTGTAAGATTTAGTTCCTTGCTCTTAAATGGAATACCTTCATTGCTATCATAACCTAGGCATGTCTTAATATTGGATGTTCTTTGCTTTTCAACAAATTGAACATGTGACACACCTGCCTCATTCCAAACAACAAGTTTTTCTAACAACTTATCCCTTTCTGCAGTCACTTTTTCTAGTTCAGACACCTTGCAACCTAGTTTCCATTCATTCAACTTAACTAGGTAATCCTTTTGTTTATATGTTTCAAGCCATGCTACTTCATTGTTTTCATGTGTAAGAATTTTGGCTTCCATTGACTCTAAAGTTAATTGATAACCAGTTATCTCAGCCCTAGGTTTTTGAAATTTATCTCTTTCAGCTACATACTCAGTAAGTAACTTTTGATACATATGTAACACCCCCAAATTTAAGTTTGTCGCAGCGGAAAAGTAATTTGGGTGTTACGGTGAGGATCGAAGTTTTAACCACATAAAACGGTTTAAAAGAAACGTTTTGAAAGTTATTTGTCATTCAAATAATAATTTTGATAAAAGATGAACCATTTGATTTAAAATCTTAGGAAAAGATATAAAGGCTTGTAAAAATGACAAATTTGATTTTTACACCATTTTAATTTATCAGAGTAATAAATGCCCACTCCGTGTCTTGTCCTGCTCCGTTAAATTACCTGAGATACACATGCTTAAAAGTGTCAACACAAAGGTTGGTGAGTTCATAGAGTTTTAGGAAAAACCCTTTATTTTGTTAGATTTCAGGAATATTTGGTATTGATAAAATACAAACAGTAATGAAAGAAGTATCGAGTATATTCACAAATAAATCATATAAATATTCAATCACATTCAATAAAGAATCAATAATCTTAACATGAGCTAGAAACTCATGATACTAAATAAATCAGATATACAATTCACGTATGGTCAAACCTATACAGCTGTATCTAAATATATGTTGAAAACATACATTTTTCCTTTATAGATATTGCACCAAGCCTCATGACACGCAAGACGTTAACTAAGGGGGTGTTCTATCAAATCAATGACAAATTTTGCCCTCTAACAATAGGTGATTTGCCAATTCCTATTTTGTCTCAAATATAGTATATCACGACTAATACGACTAACCATATGCATAATGGCATTCCGTCAAGTATTAGTGGGATCGGAGGTCAATCCGAAACAGGTTCCGAATCTGTTCACTATATTCGCGCTCACATTACAGTGATTAATAGCTCATGATTGAGGGACTATATGGCGATAAGCTAACTTAGGCAATATCAAGGACTAATGGGCTCATTTAGCATAACATCATGTAATCAAGTATCGTATCACAGAAATCAATGTTGAAAATAGTATCGTTTGAGTATCAGAAATTCAGTTTGAAAATATTATCGTTTAAGTATCAGAAATTCAATTTGAAAATATTATCGTTTGAGTATCAAAAATTCAGTTTGAAAATATTATCGTTTGAGTATCAGAAATTCAGTTTGAAAATATTATCGTTTGAGTATCAGAAAAACAATTTGAGTATTTTGCCAGTAACATATATATATATATATATATATATATATATATATATATATATATATATATATATATATATATATATATATATATCACATATCACAATAATCGAATTAGAAACATTATCATCAGAGTATCAATATTTTAGTCAGTTATTCATCAGTAAATTATATATATATCACATATCACAATAATCAAATTGGAAAACATTATCATATGAGTATCAGTATTTCAGTCAAGTAATTTATCAGTAACTTATATATATATCACATTTTAAATCACAACTTATATTATTTTAATATCAATTAGGAAATTGATCTGAATTATGTATTTTATTCATATACTTATCAAGTTATCAAAGTATATGTAAGCATGTATCTCCCCCAATGATTTAAAAACAATTATTTGAAATGGGGCTATGACTCACCTGGATTGATTTGGAAATGATGAAAATAAAGTAGGATGAGATTTATGGGAATGATTATGGAAACGTCTTTGATACGGAACCTGATAAATAAATTTATCAGAGAATATAACCAAATACTATTTGGTAAATACGAACGAATAACGAATAAATATTATTCGTTATGACGAATAGATGATGTGCAGTGTAATTATTATGCCATGCATGATATGATAAAATAATTTATTTAAAATATCCAGCGAAGTTTTACCTTTTTAAACGTAAGTAAAAATATTAACTTTTTAGATATCGTTATATATATAATTAACGTAAAAATAAATAATATATAAATATAAAATGCATATGACGTGAGGGTTGCCGTAAAATAGAAAATAAAATAAGAATGTAAAATATAATATGTTTAGTCCTTGTCGTTATTCAATTTTTACACTTTTTATACTAACGGCGTTAGCGTTACACCGTTAGTCCTTTTTATACATAATTTACAATTATAGTCCACTACATATCCATTATTACAATCTAAGCTTGGAAATTAATAATATGTCATTTTATAACCTATAGTTTCTGTTTTTACCATTTCAGTCCTTATCTTTCTCGGTTTGTCATTTTTAGTCCTTCTAGGTGTCGTCGCGTTACATTTTAAGTCCAAATGTTCAAAAATTATGGGAAAAATTATCTTAAATTTTCTGGAGCTTATTGAAGCTTATTAAAACTTATTTCAACTGCTTATTTACAAAAATAGCTTATTTTTCAATAAATGGGCTTTAACGAGCTAAATTAAAGGCCCGTTAGCATTTAACGATCCGTGAGCGTTGAGACAAGTTGAGCTTATCCCTAGACTCATTTTTAATGTTATAAAATCATATCAAAATAGCTTTTTGGTCCAGCTTATACGGAGAGCTTATTTTTAGCTTATTGGGCTTTTCAGTCCATTAAGCTTTATAAATAGTTTAAAAAAAAATGAGTTTTTGTGGTTTACTTTGGCCAATTTAAAGGGTCTAAACGAGCTTATTATTACAAAGTATAAACACGAAACTTGTAGCTTGTAGCAAGGAGAAATAGGTTGTGTAAAAATATTGGGTGATTATTAAGTCGGATTGAGTTTTAAAGGGTCATTTTAGTCACAATCTGGACCAGTTTTCTGAGTAAAAAGACTTAGAAAATTTCTAAGTGTTTTTGGTATATACGAGTTTTGCAATTCACTTTGGTCGGTTTAGAGTGTCGAGACGTGGTTATTTTTACATGTTATTTATACGAAAGTTGTAGCTAGCCATGGTGTCTATTAGATGGTGTAAAAATATGACATGCTTGTTACGCTAAATTGTGAGATAAAAGGCGGTTTTATAAGTGACTTGGGATGTATTTTTATTATTAAAAGACTTAGAATTATTTCTATGTTTTGTAACATTTTTATACATTTGATATATGTTTCAAAATGAGTTCGTGTGATGCATGTAACGTAAAAATAAACGTGAAACAAGTGTGCTACGTGACTCCTAGGCCTTCCGAGATAGAGGCTAGTCACAGTTGTGGTGCTATATGTTTGTACGTATGTATATATATATATATATATATATATATATATATATATATATATATATATATATATATATATTGTAACAATTCGCATTTTCAGGATAATTACTATTCCCGGAAAATTTCACTATTCACTTTTACTATTCATTTTTCCCGAAAATTTTCCCGAAAGTTGATTTTTATTTGATATTCTCAAGTGATAAATCATTTCCATGGCAAATTAAATGTTTGACATTCGTCAGATCATTTTCGTGAAAGTTATTAAGGAATTACACGGAATTACACGTTTTAGGGTAAAACGTCATTCAGAAATTCTACATACAACGAAACTCGACCGCGTTAAGTGACCCCGCATCAGAAAAATGTTTGACACACTCATGATTTATTTGAGAATTAATCGTTACTGAGAAAAACATGACCAAAGACTTCTCAGCAGGTCACCCATGTCGGTACTACTCTCACATAAGCACGCTTAACCGAATGGGCGATTAACCGTTAAACCACGAAACGAGTTTCTAAGACGTTTTGAGTTTTCAAACTTATTAGAAAAAGTCAACATATTTTTCCCTCCTCCATTGACCAAAAATCATCCCTTGATGTTATAAGTCATTCCTTGATTTTTAGGCTTACGGTTTGATGTCTAAAAGACATTTAATACCAACCGACACTAGACTGAGCCCAGTCTAGACATTATAAGTCATTTTAAATCATTTTTATCATATTAGAAAAGTAACATTTTACTTTTCTCAATGTTACGCAATATTCGTACGTTTTACGTATTACGCGTTTTAGACCCGTGTTTCCAGCTTTTAGCAGGGTTTTACACCCAAATGGAACCTACCACTCATTTTATATTTTATTATGGAACATATGGACATGTTTATCAAAACTTTCAAGTTCCATAATTTTACGATACCCGGTTTTACGTTTTGAGGCTTAATCATTTACGATTGGCATTTCCCGGAGTCAAAACTAACCAAGTATCTTGGATAATACCAAGAAAAGTCCACCCTTGCTCTCCAAGTCCATATGAACCGCCATAGGGGGGGGGGGTTTCACACTTGTGGCAAGATCTCATGCATTTTGCTCTTAGATCATCACATGTGTTCAACTTTGGCTCCAAGTAATACTTGGTCATCAAGTGTTGACAAGTCAAACTTGTAACCTCCTTAAGACCCTATAAAAGCCCCCCATCCCCCCTTTTGTGCCGTGGACCTCCAACCTCCATAACCCTTCCATCCTTTGCTTATTTCCTTCCAATTTCTTGCAAGGTTCAAGTGATTCTTCAAGGTTGAAACCCTAGTTTCTTTTAGATAATCAAAACACTTCCATAACCTCATATACTTGGTGATTTCTCTTGAGTTTAAATCCACTCAATTCACCTCAACCTTCATCATCCATCTTTCAAGATTACAAGGGTAGAAAGATTGCATGAAGTGAAGTGGGTTGAAGCAAGTCTATCAATGTCCTATCCTTACATGTTAACTTCCTTTCATGTTTGAAAGCCAAAAGTTGTGAGCCAAACCCTAACTTGATTCTTGTTAAATAATCATGTTCATGTTATTTACATGTTATTCTTGCTATATTATGTCTTGTAGTTATGTCCATGATGTATAAAAATGATTAAAACAAGTTATTGTTATTGATTGTTACAACAAGTTACTAAAACAAGTAAACTAGTGACTTTCTTGGTAAGACCTGATCAAAATGGTAAAAATATGATATTTGATCATTACCTATTACAGTAGAGGACTTAACAAGGAAACCGTAGCAACTTGAACCACCCAAAACGAGTATACGAGTCAAAAGTTACGCCCATTTGAAGTTACCAAAACTTTGTGGCAAACTGCCAAATACCATTCTGATCAAATTTGGGTTTTGAAAGTCCCACTTCTGGTCCGATTCATCAAAAAGTTAAAACATGAAAGTTGTCCGGAACGCCGTTTTCGTTCAGGAATGAAGAAGCTCGAGACCTAAAAACACTTTCCGAGTGATAAAATTCTTCAAATTCTAAACAGCCCATTTTTAGGCGAAAGTCACAAGATTATGGTTATATTTTGAAAGGAACAAGAGGTCTTATGACCTATAATCAAGACCACAACCATGGCTAGAGCCAAGGTTGTGTCTCATGACCTTGAAACAAGGACCAAAGGTCATGGCTAGGCCATGACGAAATGACCATACCAACTTTCATAGGCGTAAACATGAAACAAAGAGTTGACGAGAACTTGAACAAGCAATTTGGATCTACTTCACTTAAAAGGGAACCATGAGATATTACCAAGAGAAAATGGTCATTCAAGACTTATGAAACTACCCCTAATAACAATCTTCATGTACAAATAAACTTTCCTAAGTTTATTCAAATATCGGACATGTAACTTTTCGGATCAAAACTTATATCTATATATTTCATCAACTACTACAATAGTAGGGAGCCTCATGTGAGGAGTTCATTATGTAAGCCGTCGAGATGAGTTGTGGATTTACGAGTTAAAGTGTCCTGGCTCCTCGAACGCTTACTAACATGACTTCTGAATTATGTCGGCCCGAACGGTAGTAAACGATATACAAAACATACATGTTTCATGAATCTTTTCTTTCAAGGACTTACAATATACATCATACCACATCATGGACTATAATGCAAGATATATATATAGGCACTACTTCATATTCTTTACTCCAATCCTAAGTCGCGACATTCTATTATAGGTTTCTCGTAAAAACCTTCACGATTCAACCGTTACATTCATTACTTGCTATCTTACTTAAGGTGAGTTCATAGCCCCACTTTCGATTACTTAATTGTTTTACAAACCCTTGGGGGGGAATACATGCTATTTATAACCGAGCACAATGTTTTTAAATTGTATGCTTACCTGATTGTTTTATTATCACTAAGTACCAACCTTGCTAAACCGAGATCCTTTATTATGAACCATTTAGTCACTAGCAATAGTGAGCGCGAATATTATTAATAGGCCTATTGGGATTGACGAATCCCATTTGTATTGACTAAGTTCAAACAAATGCAATAATATTTGAGATTTAGGTATGTTAGCAAAGTACCTACCGGGATAAATCTGCCGATCGATATTGGTACACGTTAACGTTATGGTGTCATAAGCTTAGTGTATAATACATGTTCCGGGCGTATAATAACGTAGCCTACCTGTTTTGTTTTCCAAACATTGGTGTGAGCCTATAACTCACACTACCAACATATTGTGTTCCAACGATTAAACAAACTCTATGAATATCACTCAACCTTTGTGTTGACCTCTCAAGCATGTATTTCAGGTTCATGACGATCAAGGATGGCACGGAAGGGCACGAATACTCAAGAGGGCTATAAATTTAATTATCATTCAAAACTCATTTAATTTGTAAACATGGAACCATCTGGGACCTCATTTTGTAATCTCTGATATTTATATAATTTGAATGATAAATCTTTTCAAACGACTCAATTGGAGTTCGTTTTCTATCATTGTGACTATTGTGCCGTCGAGTAACACCCAGTTTGAATTCCGCTGCAACCATGAATTGGGGGTGTTACAGATTGGTACCAGAGCCATGGTTATAGAGAAACGGGTCTAAGTGAGACCTAAACTATAACTACAACTACAAGCAAAACCATTTTTATAGCCTTCCGCTCTCCGTGTCTTCCATCCTCCAGACGATTATGGACTTAGTAAGCATGTTATGCTACACAAACATATTAGTATATTCATATATATACCCCTTTTGAGCATTTCCCCGTAGATATTTTATGCTACACAAACATAATTGCATATTAATATATGTACCCTAAACATAATTGAGCATTTCCCCGTAGGCATTTTATGCTACATGAACACATATAAGTATATTGATATATACACACTAAGCATTTTGTGCTACATGAACACATATAAGTATATTGATATATACACACTAGGCATTTTATGCTACATGAACACATATAAGTATATTGATATATACACACTAGGCATTTTATGCTACATGAACATATTAGTATATTGATATATAAACTCGGTTTATTTTCAATCATTTATCTAAACAATGGACTAAACATATCTGTGTATGCCTATTCTAAGGCATTTCGGCACAGCCACACTCTCCCAATCATGTTCCTACTCCAACATTATATGTCCAAGACATTGTAACTAATTACAATGGTCTCATTCATTTTCCAAGACATTGTGAGATACAATGGTCTCATTCATTTTCCAAGACATTGTGAGATACAATGGTCTCATTCATTTTCCAAGACATTGTGAGATACAATGGTCTCATTCACTTTTCAAGACATTGTGAGATACAATGGTCTCATTCACTTTTCAAAACATTGTGAGATACAATGGCCTCATTCATTTTCCAAGACATTGTGAGATACAATGGTCTCATTCATTTTCCAAGACATTGTATGATACAATGGTCTTAATCATTTCTCAAATGTTTTGAGTCACACAATGGCCTAACCTACTTCCCAGACATTGTGAATTGCACAATGGTCTAACCTACTTCCGAGACATTGTGTTTTGTGCAAATGGTCTCTAGAATTATTCCATCACATCATTAATATCATTTCTTATGATATCAAAAACCCGTCACAATCTATCGATTTCAAAACAAGAAATATGGGATTTCTAAAGGACAAACTAATCCATCATCGACAAAAGCTGAACTTTCTTTACATTGATCAAAGTTTTCTTATGAAACCTTCATTATTAAAAGTTCGTGATCCTGGCCAAGTATGTTCTATTTTAGAACTGCTTAAAACTTCCTTTCCATACGTATCTACCCTTACTACCTTCTATGCAATGGAATATGAAAACATACGTTACAAGTCTTGTATGGACGGGACTTGCAACTTAAGGGTTTGACATCGCCTTTGTTTAGTGAACAGTTTCCCGAAAGCAACGGACATATCAAAAGTATACCTAGTTTAGGTATTTGAAAATTTTATCGAACCTTGGCTAAATATAGACTAGTCACCTATATTTAACCTAGGGACAGTGGAATATAGTCTGACTAACTATATTCGACTTAGAATTTTCAAATACTGAGAGTAGTTGTACTAGGGTTATGTTTAGGTTGATTTCCTACATGAACTCGATAAACCACCAGAATACATTAAAACAATCTAGAGACACGATAATGTCTTACCACTCAGCGAAATCTTAACACCTTATTTGTGTTACCTAATTTCATTCTTGAAATTTTTCATTTATGAGATAATCCGAACTACTATCTTGGGATAGTTATCAATTATTCTCTTCATCCTGTAGAAGTACTATCCTGTTTAGGTCCTAAGGATATCATTCCAACATAAACTTTTAAAATCTCTTAATATTTTTAAAGCAAACTCAACATCTATACCTAAGAGTATTAATGTTAAGCATACACTACACACTTTTGTTCATCAACATATCATAACATTATCTTCACAACCGTTGGAACCACAAGCTCATTAACAGATCTTGATGCACTTTTAAAGCTCAAATCATCCTTAGTTACACCACAAGTACCCTCATCAGCTTTACAAGTTTGAATATTCATCTTGTACTTTTGGAACACCAGTATCATCTCGTAATACACTACCTTGTAACTCACCGGCTAAGTATGAATGTTGTGTCGGGAATTCTTGAGTAGGATGATTTATAATTTCCTTATTTGAATGGATTGGGATGCCTTTTCATTTAAATAAAGAAATTATAAATCATCGAACCATAAGTTTATATTCCTTTAGTTACATTGTTTGGGATGCCTCTCTATGTAAATAAAGAATTATAAACAAGTGGGCTTATTTATATCCGAAATAACATAAGTATGAAGTCAACCTACATTACATTGCTCGGGTATGGCTTGATACCTACATTACATTGCTCGGGTATGGCATGATACCTACATTATATTCGCCACAAGAAATCCTATCTTTTCACCGACATCGCTTCAAACCATGACATAAACACTAGGTACAACAACAGATTACCTACTATGCTATGATTGCAACTACTATCCCAATTTCCATTGATATTCCACTACTATATCAATTTCCATTTATTGAATTCGTATGTAAATTGCTATTGTTGTTCAACTGTTATATCAATTGCTATTGATACTTGACAACTATATCAATTTCCATTTTGATATTTAACTATATCAATTTCTGTACAACTACTATATCCATTTCTATTAATAATCGACTGCTATATCAATTTTCTTTGATATTCGACTATTATATGTAGGGGTGAGCAAAACCGACCCGATCCCGAATCCCGTCCCGATCCCGAGTCCCGATTGTTGTCCCGAAACCGAACCGACGTCAAACGGGTCGGGACTCGGTTTGAGTTTTCCGGCTAATCGGGATTCGGGATATTCGGGATCGGGTCGGGACGGGCCAAAAACCGAAAAAAAACAAACAAAACCGAGAAAACCGACCGATCCCGTCCCGTCCCGAATGTCCCGAAACCGAACCGACCTTAATCGGGTCGGGACTCGGTTTGTGTTTTCCGGCTAATCGGGATTCGGGATATTCGGGATCGGGTCGGGACGGGTCGGGAGAGGCCCGATGCTCAGCCCTAATTATATGGATCTCTACTGATATTCAACCATGTTTCAATCTCTATTGACACACCATATTCTGAGACAAATCAAACTACATCACTAGTAATTCCAGACTTTGGTCCTCATAAGTAACCACACATCTTTATCGACACCACTCCAACATATGACACACAAAGAACTTCGGGACGAAGTTCCTCGTAAGGGGTAGAGACTGTAACAATTCGCATTTTCAGGATAATTACTATTCCCGGAAAATTTCACTATTCACTTTTACTATTCATTTTTCCCGAAAATTTTCCTGAAAGTTGATTTTTATTTGATATTCTCAAGTGATAAATCATTTCCATGGCAAATTAAATGTTTGACATTCGTCAGATCATTTTCGTGAAAGTTATTAAGGAATTACACGGAATTACACGTTTTAGGGTAAAACGTCATTCAGAAATTCTACATACAACGAAACTCGACCGCGTTAAGTGACGCCGCATCAGAAAAATGTTTGACACACTCATGATTTATTTGAGAATTAATCGTGACTGAGAAAAACATGACCAAAGACTTCCCAGCAGGTCACCCATGTCGGTACTACTCTCACATAAGCACGCTTAACCGAATGGGCGATTAACCGTTAAACCACGAAACGAGTTTCTAAGACGTTTTGAGTTTTCAAACTTATTAGAAAAAGTCAACATATTTTTCCCTCCTCCATTGACCAAAAATCATCCCTTGATGTTATAAGTCATTCCTTGATTTTTAGGCTTACGGTTTGATGTCTAAAAGACATTTAATACCAACCGACACTAGACTGAGCCCAGTCTAGACATTATAAGTCATTTTAAATCATTTTTATCACATTAGAAAAGTAACATTTTACTTTTCTCAATGTTACGCAATATTCGTACGTTTTACGTATTACGCGTTTTAGACCCGTGTTTCCAGCTTTTAGCAGGGTTTTACACCCAAATGGAACCTACCACTCATTTTATATTTTATTATGGAACATATGGACATGTTTATCAAAACTTTCAAGTTCCATAATTTTACGATACCCGGTTTTACGTTTTGAGGCTTAATCATTTACGATTGGCATTTCCCGGAGTCAAAACTAACCAAGTATCTTGGATAATATCAAGAAAAGTCCACCCTTGCTTTCCAAGTCCATATGAACCGCCATAGGGGGGGGGGGGGGTTTCACACTTGTGGCAAGATCTCATGCATTTTGCTCTTAGATCATCACATGTGTTCAACTTTGGCTCCAAGTAATACTTGGTCATCAAGTGTTGACAAGTCAAACTTGTAACCTCCTTAAGACCCTATAAAAGCCCCCCATCCCCCCTTTTGTGCCGTGGACCTCCAACCTCCATAACCCTTCTATCCTTTGCTTATTTCCTTCCAATTTCTTGCAAGGTTCAAGTGATTCTTCAAGGTTGAAACCCTAGTTTCTTTTAGATAATCAAAACACTTCCATAACCTCATATACTTGGTGATTTCTCTTGAGTTTAAATCCACTCAATTCACCTCAACCTTCATCATCCATCTTTCAAGATTACAAGGGTAGAAAGATTGCATGAAGTGAAGTGGGTTGAAGCAAGTCTATCAATGTCCTATCCTTACATGTTAACTTCCTTTCATGTTTGAAAGCCAAAAGTTGTGAGCCAAACCCTAACTTGATTCTTGTTAAATAATCATGTTCATGTTATTTACATGTTATTCTTGCTATATTATGTCTTGTAGTTATGTCCATGATGTATAAAAATGATTAAAACAAGTTATTGTTATTGATTGTTACAACAAGTTACTAAAACAAGTAAACTAGTGACTTTCTTGGTAAGACCTGATCAAAATGGTAAAAATATGATATTTGATCATTACCTATTACAGTAGAGGACTTAACAAGGAAACCGTAGCAACTTGAACCACCCAAAACGAGTATACGAGTCAAAAGTTACGCCCATTTGAAGTTACCAAAACTTTGCGGCAAACTGCCAAATACCATTCTGATCAAATTTGGGTTTTGAAAGTCCCACTTCTGGTCCGATTCATCAAAAAGTTAAAACATGAAAGTTGTCCGGAACGCCGTTTTCGTTCAGGAACAAAGAAGCTCGAGACCTAAAAACACTTTCCGAGTGATAAAATTCTTCAAATTCTAAACAGCCCATTTTTAGGCGAAAGTCACAAGATTATGGTTATATTTTGAAAGGAACAAGAGGTCTTATGACCTATAATCAAGACCACAACCATGGCTAGAGCCAAGGTTGTGTCTCATGACCTTGAAACAAGGACCAAAGGTCATGGCTAGGCCATGACGAAATGACCATACCAACTTTCATAGGCGTAAACATGAAACAAAGAGTTGACGAGAACTTGAACAAGCAATTTGGATCTACTTCACTTAAAAGGGAACCATGAGATATTACCAAGAGAAAATGGTCATTCAAGACTTATGAAACTACCCCTAATAACAATCTTCATGTACAAATAAACTTTCCTAAGTTTATTCAAATATCGGACATGTAACTTTTCGGATCAAAACTTATATCTATATATTTCATCAACTACTACAATAGTAGGGAGCCTCATGTGAGGAGTTCATTATGTAAGCCGTCGAGATGAGTTGTGGATTTACGAGTTAAAGTGTCCTGGCTCCTCGAACGCTTACTAACATGACTTCTGAATTATGTCGGCCCGAACGGTAGTAAACGATATACAAAACATACATGTTTCATGAATCTTTTCTTTCAAGGACTTACAATATACATCATACCACATCATGGACTATAATGCAAGATATATATATAGTCACTACTTCATATTCTTTACTCCAATCCTAAGTCGCGACATTCTATTATAGGTTGCTCGTAGAAACCTTCACGATTCAACCGTTACATTCATTACTTGCTATCTTACTTAAGGTGAGTTCATAGCCCCACTTTTGATTACTTAATTGTTTTACAAACCCTTGGGGGGGAATACATGCTATTTATAACCGAGCACAATGTTTTTAAATTGTATGCTTACCTGATTGGTTTATTATCACTAAGTACCAACCTTGCTAAACCGAGATCCTTTATTATGAACCATTTAGTCACTAGCAATAGTGAGCGCGAATATTATTAATAGGCCTATTGGGATTGACGAATCCCATTTGTATTGACTAAGTTCAAACAAATGCAATAATATTTGAGATTTAGGTATGTTAGCAAAGTACCTACCGGGATAAATCTGCCGATCGATATTGGTACACGTTAACGTTATGGTGTCATAAGCTTAGTGTATAATACATGTTCCGGGCGTATAATAACGTAGCCTACCTGTTTTGTTTTCCAAACATTGGTGTGAGCCTATAACTCACACTACCAACATATTGTGTTCCAACGATTAAACAAACTCTATGAATATCACTCAACCTTTGTGTTGACCTCTCAAGCATGTATTTCAGGTTCATGACGATCAAGGATGGCACGGAAGGGCACGGATACTCAAGAGGGCTATAAATTTTATTATCATTCAAAACTCATTTAATTTGTAAACATGGAACCATCTGGGACCTCATTTTGTAATCTCTGATATTTATATAATTTGAATGATAAATCTTTTCAAACGACTCAATTGGAGTTCGTTTTCTATCATTGTGACTATTGTGCCGTCGAGTAACACCCAGTTTGAATTCCGCTGCAACCATGAATTGGGGGTGTTACATATATATATATATATATATATATATATATATATATATATATATATATATATATATATATATATATATATATATATATATATATGAAACTAAATACTTTTGATAAAAATAATATATGATGCATGGACATATAATAACGTGGGAAACGAATTGAAAAGAGAGCGTGAGGACTTACAACACCTCTAGGGTGGTAGAGAGTCGAGTAAAATGGAAGAAAACACAAGAATTCACACGTTCGTTTAAAAACCCAAGTAACGATTTATATATATTTATATAACTCGATTTCACTTGTTTGCTTCCAAATGAATATGCGACTCAATTCTGGTCTTCTTGGGGTTTCTAAATGATGAAAAGGGATTGAGAGAATATAGAAAGGAGATGAAGATGAGATGTGAAATGTAAAGATATGTTATACGTATATATTTTCATTAATTCCCAACACTAGCTACTAGCCAATGTCAGTGAAATGAGATACATATTAGATATTTTGTGAATATAATAATAAGGTGTGAGAGCTAGAAATGAGAGGAATTCAAATGGGAATTGAGTTGTGGATTCATATATGTCGACATGTATTATTTCACCATACGGTTTGCATAATCTTGTACTACTTGATTATAGTTGATCATTATTAATATTTAAATATGAAAACATGTTAGAAATATTATTAGGATCATTTAGAAACAAACCGGGATTAAAACGGTTAAGAAATGAATATTTTATGAATCGATTGAATTGATTTTTGTTCGATCACTTTGCCACTTAAAAATGTATCAAACATCGTCCAATGAACTTGGGATTTGACTCACTAATATTTGGCGAGGTGGTGAACGAGATGGTGCAAAAATATATGTGTGTCGTGTGTACGAATTTAGACTAAACGAGGCGTTTTGAAGCTTGTTTGATCGATTTTTATGAAATATTAATAAGGAAAATGGGTTTTATGTTTGGGCCGGTTGGGCTTATGAAAGAACAAGGCCCATTTTGTTTTGTGATTAATATTGTTAATTAAGATTAGTGAATTATTAATATTTTTTTAATTGTGTCGAGAACTTATTTTGTCGTTTGACGAAATTTGCAATATCGTAATCGTGACCATTTTAATAAACAAAGAAAATTTTAAATTTCCCCGTAAAAATGGTAATTACAATAATGACAGAGATTATTTATTTAATTAACCGAAGTTAATTATACAATTTTTTGCGAGGTTTTACAGTACCCACATGTCATTCTGAATTTCGTCCCGAAATTCAAATTTAATGTGATTACTTGAGTAAAGAATTTTTTGAACAGAGGTTGTCGAGAGATTTTTTTTTAATCCAAAATTCGAGGAAACGTGTTTCAGTTAGATTTACCTGTATTTAAACAAGACAAAATAACTGATGTATTTAAGGGTTGTGAATATTGAAAACTAACGGTCGTGAATAGTATCCTAACGGTTATATTTGGTCCCAACGGCTAGATTTTTAGCCTATAAATACTCCATTTAATTTCCTATTCTTTCATCATCCATTTTCCTATCATTTCATATTTCCTATTCTTAATCCTTTTCTCTCATTGAATACTTCCAAAAATGCCGAGCCTAATTACTATTATTGCAATGGTATATATCGTTTTGGCCATCACCTATTTGACTTTCGTTCCGGATGAAGATTATGTAATTTTGGTCGTGATTGTGGGGTTCATAATACCACTCACGGTTCTATCATATGGTGTTGATAAGATATGGAGGCACTAGTCTCAAGCTAGGTTTATTTAAAATGTATCCTTGTTATGTTTCTATGTAATCCTCAATAAATATGAAATAAAACTTATTTGTCTTTATCTTTAAGAACTAGGCTTGCTATTGTTTCTAATGGTGTACTTATACTCATCTTTTAGAATAATCAGATTAATTCATCCTATGGTGGTTCTTGCTATGGTACTGTTGATGGGAATCCTTATTGTTATACCGGGTCAGCCTATTGAAGATTCTAAGCTTTTTATTGTAATCCTTGAAATAATAACGCTTCCTATGCTAATTATATGCCTATATATTAATTTCCATGGTTTCTAATAAAATTTTCGCTATTGATGTTTTCCATAAGCCTTTGTGAACTCTTAGGTTTCTAATGTTTTTACTTTTCTCGACTTACTATAATAAAAGTGATGGGTATTAAGTGTAAATATCTATTGGAGTTTGTCAAAAATGAGGTTTATAAATAGTTTATTAAATCTCAAGATTTTACTTTTACATGAAAATTGTTATTTAGAAAATCTGAAAAGATAACTGTTCCATTTATGACATAATTCTTCCTAAATTATACATAGGTAGCTAGGCTATGTATAATTGGGGACCAAATGATGTAATGCTTGGCTCAGTAACAATGGTATTTATTTTTCTTTAAATTGTTTTAGATGATTCAGTCTCAATAATTGAATGACATCTAATCATTTTCAAAAGAATTTAGTAAATTTTTGTTCATAATATGATGATGAGTCAGGAATTTTCAAGGAAATACTAGGATATCCTTGGTATAAACTTAAAGTTCATGAGATAATTCTTACAGGGTGGTAATAATCTATCGTTCAATCACTCTTTTTGTTCTCTTAAGGTGAGTTGGTCTAAAATCCGAAAATCTTTCATGGTTATGCTTACAAGGTATGGCCGTCTTATTTTCTTTTCTTACTATATTATTGCTAATCGGAGGAACTATGGTTACTTCAAGTATTGCTGCAATGATACTGATTACTAACCTCTGGATATTCTTAATACTTTGTTAGGTCCTTTATTGAAAGAATATGGAGCTAATTATTTCATTGATGATAGACTGAATTGAATCCCTACTGTAATCTAATTTCAAGATATGTCTGGGTAGTATCTTAGATAATTTATCAACTCTTGGAATAGGATTGTTAAGGAACAAACGGACTTATCTACTAAAGCTAAAGTTCAATAACCTTCTCTCTATTCTTCAAGTTATCTTCCAAAAATTTGTCTTATAAAATTCTATGGTTATAGCCTAATCATGGTAGGTATAAGAAATCATAATAATCCTAGGTATTCTTAAGGTAAATTTGAATATACTCACTATAATCAACATTATATTAATAACTCGATTGATTGTTTTTGCAAAACAAACGATACAAGATCTTTTATTAATACTCCATTGATATGAGGGGAGTCATTTGTCTACCAAAGAGAGTAACAAATGGTGAGATTTTTCATGAAGGTATGGGAAATCATTACATGCATGCATAGCATCATGATGGAAAGAATTTATTAACAACAGAGGGTTAAAACGAAAGGAGATTTTTATTAGAGGTCGGTTACAAGTTTTGAGAATTTCGGAATATTAAGAAATCTGTCATCACTAACCAAAAACTTTTTGGGTTAGTGGGTACAACTTTCTGTTCAGAGGAATTGAGTGAAGATACATCGTTTGAGATGTATTGTATCGAGAAATTTGAAACGTCAGGAAAATAGAGAATTTGGAAATATCTGGTATTGAGGAATATGAAGTATAAAGTGACGGAGAATTTGGATCAACGTTCTTCTACGACATCTCTTGGCTTGAACTTCGTCCAACTTCGAATGTTGCTTAACCACCAATCAAATATTCATATGATTCGGTAGCTCTCCTGATTCTTTGACGTAAAGGTGAACGAATAGGTGACGACGGAGGTGATTTCGGATTGAGTTCTATATTAGGTTGGGATTTTATTATTTGTACGTAAGGATCTTCATTATTCGGAGAATTTTTATTGATAGATGAGATATTAGTATTATGGATATTTGTTTTGACATTCACGGGCGTTCCTGAAGACATGCTACAGTAGTAACCGAGAATAATATTTTATAAGTATTTTGTATGTTAAAGATATAACAGTACAGATGAAATAACAATTGTATATGAGTAACTATTAAGCATGTAAGATAATCTCAACAGAGAAGGTATTGAGCACGGCAGTCTGCAGACACGGAGGGCATAAAATGGTATGGTGTAAAATCATTTATTTTGAAAATGTAGTTATAGTTTTAATGTTTGAAAACATTTAATTCTCTATAACTGTAGCTCTGATGCCAATCTGTAACACCCTCAAATTTAAGTTTGTCGCAGCGAAAAAGTAATTTGGGTGTTACGGTGAGGATCGAAGTTTTAACCACATAAAACGGTTTAAAAGAAACGTTTTGAAAGTTATTTGTCATTCAAATAATAATTTTGATAAAAGATGAATCATTTGATTTAAAATCTTATGAAAAGATATAAAGGCTTGTAAAAATGACAAATTTGATTTTTACACAATTTTAATTTATCAGAGTAATAAATGCCCACTCCGTGTCTTGTCCTGCTCCGTTAAATTACCTGAGATACACATGCTTAAAAGTGTTAACACAAAGGTTGGTGAGTTCATAGAGTTTTAGGAAAAACCCTTTATTTTGTTAGATTTCAGGAATATTTGGTATTGATAAAATACAAACAGTAATGAAACAAGTATCGAGTATATTCACAAATAAATCATATAAATATTCAATCACATTCGATAAAGAATCAATAATCTTAACATGAGCTGGAAACTCATGATACTAAATAAATCAGATATACAATTCACGTATGGTCAAACCTATACAGCTGTATTTAAATATATGTTGAAAACATACATTTTTCCTTT
Organism: Artemisia argyi; assembly: GCA_030686995.1. NCBI lineage: Eukaryota > Viridiplantae > Streptophyta > Magnoliopsida > Asterales > Asteraceae > Artemisia > Artemisia argyi. The sequence continues at coordinate 32,414,993 of CM060691.1, forward strand.
ATAGATATTGCACCAAGCCTCATGACACGCAAGACGTTAACTAAGGGGGTGTTCTATCAAATCAATGACAGATTTTGCCCTCTAACAATAGGTGATTTTCCAAGTCCTATTTTGTCTCAAATATAGTGTATCACGACTAATACGACTAACCATATGCATAATGGCATTCCGTCAAGTATTAGTGGGATCGGAGGTCAATCCGAAACAGGTTTCGAATCTGTTCACTATATTCGCGCTCACATTACAGTGATTAATGGCTCATGATTGAGGGACTATATGGCGATAAGCTAACTTAGGCAATATCAAGGACTAATGGGCTCATTTAGCATAACATCATGTAATCAAGTATCGTATCACAGAAATCAATGTTGAAAACAGTATCGTTTGAGTATCAGAAATTCAGTTTGAAAATATTATCGTTTGAGTATCAGAAATTCAATTTGAAAATATTATCGTTTGAATATCAGAAATTCAGTTTGAAAATATTATCGTTTGAGTATCAGAAATTCAGTTTGAAAATATTATCGTTTGAGTATCAGAAAAACAGTTTGAGCATTTTGCTAGTAACATATATATATCACATATCACAATAATCGAATTGGAAACATTATCATCAGAGTATCAATATTTCAGTCAGTTATTCATCAGTAAATTATATATATCACATATCACAATAATCAAATTAGAAAACATTATCATATGAGTATCAGTATTTCAGTCAAGTAATTTATCAGTAACTTATATATATCACATTTTAAATCACAACTTATATTATTTTAATATCAATTAGGAAATTGATCTGAATTATGTATTTTATTCATATACTTATCAAGTTATCAAAGTATATGTAAGCATGTATCTCCCCCAATGATTTAAAAACAATTATTTAAAATGGGGCTATGACTCACCTGGATTGATTTGGAAATGATGAAAATAAAGTAGGATGAGATTTATGGGAATGATTATGGAAACGTCTTTGATACGGAACCTGATAAATAAATTTATCAGAGAGTATAACCAAATACTATTTGGTAAATTCGAACGTATAACGAATAAATATTATTCGTTATGACGAATAGATGATGTGCAGTGTAATTATTATGCCATGCATGATATGATAAAATACTTTATTTAAAATATCCATCGAAGTTTTACCTTTTTAAACGTAAGTAAAAATATTAACTTTTTAGATATCGTTATATATATAATTAACATAAAAATAAATAATATATAAATATAAAATGTAATAAAATGCATATGACGTGAGGGTTGCCGTAAAATAGAAAATAAAATAAGAATGTCAAATATAATATGTTTAGTCCTTGTCCTTTTTCAATTTTTACACTTTTTATACTAACGGCGTTAGCGTTACACCGTTAGTCCTTTTTATACATAATTTACAATTATAGTCCACTACATATCCATTATTACAATCTAAGCTTGGAAATTAATAATATCTCATTTTATAACCTATAGTTTCTGTTTTTACCATTTTAGTCCTTATCTTTCTCGGTTTGGCATTTTTAGTCCTTCTAGGTGTCGTCGCGTTACATTTTAAGTCCAAATGTTCAAAAATTATGGGAAAAATTATCTTAAATTTTCTGGAGCTTATTGAAGCTTATTAAAACTTATTTCAACTGCTTATTTACAAAAATAGCTTATTTTTCAATAAATGGGCATTAACGAGCTAAATTAAAGGCCCGTTAGCGTTTAACGATCCGTGAACGTTGAGACAAGTTGAGCTTATCCCTAGACTCATTTTTAATGTTATAAAATCATATCAAAATAGCTTTTTGGTCCAGCTTATACGGAGAGCTTATTTTAAGCTTATTGGGCTTTTCAGTCCATTAAGCTTTATAAATAGTTTTAAAAAAAAATGAGTTTTTGTTGTTTACTTTGGCCAATTTAAAGGGTCTAAACGAGCTTATTATTACAAAGTATAAACACGAAACTTGTAGCTTGTAGCAAGGAGAAATAGGTTGTCTAAAAATATTGGGTGATTATTAAGTCGGATTGAGTTTTAAAGGGTCATTTTAGTCACAATCTGGACCAGTTTTCTGAGTAAAAAGACTTAGAAAATTTCTAAGTGTTTTTGGTATATACGAGTTTTGCAATTCACTTTGGTCGATTTAGAGTGTCAAGACGTGGTTATTTTTACATGTTATTTATACGAAAGTTGTAGCTAGCCATGGTGTCTATTAGATGGTGTGAAAATATGACATGCTTGTTACGCTAAATTGTGAGATAAAAGGCGGTTTTATAAGTGACTTGGGACGTATTTTTATTATTAAAAGACTTAGAATTATTTCTATGTTTTGTAACATTTTTATACATTTGATATATGTTTCAAAATGAGTTCGTGTGATGCATGTAACGTAAAAATAAACGTGAAACAAGTGTGCTACGTGACTCCTAGGCCTTCCGAGATAGAGGCTAGTCACGGTTGTGGTGCTATATGTTTGTACGTACGTATGTATATATATATATATATATATATATATATATATATATATATACATATATATATATATATATACATGTATATATATATATACACATATATATATATATATATATATATATATATATATATATATATATATATATATATATATATATATATATATATATATATATATATATATATATATATGAAACTAAATACTTTTGATAAAAATAATATATGATGCATGGACATATAATAACGTGGGAAACGAATTGAAAAGAGAGCGTGAGGGCTTACAACACCTCTAGGGTGGTAGAGAGTCAAGTAAAATGGAAGAAAACACAAGAATTCACACGTTCGTTTAAAAACCCAAGTACGATTTATATATATTTATATAACTTGATTTCACTTGTTTGCTTCCAAATGAATATGCGACTCAATTCTGGTCTTCTTGGGGTTTCTAAATGATGAAAAGGGATTGAGAGAATATAGAAAGGAGATGAAGATGAGATGTGAAATGTAAAGATATGTTATACGTATATATTTTCATTAATTCCCAACACTAGCTACTAGCCAATGTCAGTGAAATGAGATACATATTAGATATTTTGTGAATATAATAATAAGGTGTGAGAGCTAGATATGAGAGGAATTCAAATGGGAATTGAGTTGTGGATTCATATATGTCGACATGTATTATTTCACCATACGGTTTGCATAATCTTGTACTACTTGATTATAGTTGATCATTATTAATATTTAAACATGAAAACATGTTAGAAATATTATTAGGATCATTTAGAAACAAACCGGGATTAAAACGGTTACGAAATGAATATTTTATGAATCGATTGAATTGATTTTTGTTCGATCACTTTGCCACTTAAAAATGTATCAAACGTCGTTCAATGAACTTGGGATTTGACACACTAATATTTGGCGAGGTGGTTAACGAGATGGTGCAAAAATATATATGTGTCATGTGTACGAATTTAGAATAAACGAGGCGTTTTGAAGCTTGTTTGATCGATTTTTATGAAATATTAATAAGGAAAATGGGTTTTATGTTTGGGCCGGTTGGGCTTATGAAAGAACAAGGCCCACTTTGTTTTGTGATTAATATTGTTAATTAAGATTAGTGAATTATTAATATTTTGTTAATTGTGTCGAGAACTTGTTTTGTCGTTTGACGAAATTTGCAATATCGTAATCGTGACCATTTTAATATACAAAGAAAATTTTTAATTTCCCCGTAAAAATGGTAATTACAATAATGACAGAGATTATTTATTTAATTAACCGAAGTTAATTATACAAATTTTTGCGAGGTTTTACAACATATCATTACACTTAGAGCATACCTCAGAGTTAGTGGATAAACTTGGTGAAGCAGCTACCATAGCAAGCTGAACAGGTGCTTCTTCAAACTCCATGCTCCAATCAAAACTTCCTAACTCATCTCTTGACTCCAAAGCAGCATATCCAGGCTCTTCATCAAATGCTGTGCTCCAGTCTTCCAATGCAACCATTGAATAGTTTACAGGTTCATCATCAAACTCATTGGACCAATCAATCTCTGACAGATTCTCTTGAGCAACCAAAGCTTTTGGTTTTGGTTCAGTAATTGGAATCTCTTTTCTTTCAGGCTTGGGTGGTTCAATCATCTTGTTTGCTTGATACTTTGCAAATTTGCACTCCCTTGCAAAGTGACCAGTCCTTTGACAGTTGAAACACTCAATCTTGGACTTGTCAAATGTTATTCCTTGTTTAGCTCTGAAGTTGATGCCTTTTCCTGTCTTGTTCACATACTTCTTGATCCTTGCAGTGAGCATAGCAACTTGCCATCTGATATCAATTTCTTCCAAAGCATCATCATCTATTTGCAATACATCTTCTTGATAGGTGACAGGCAGAGATGCTTGTTGAGCAAAGAATGAACATAGAAGATCATCTGAGGTGGGAGTAAGTTATTGTGATGAATTGGTGGTGACCATTGTTATGCATGGAACATGTGTTTCAGTCACAGTACTTTGAACAGGGTAAGCAGTACCTTTGTTAGAAGTACTGCTTCTCTTTTCAGAAGAGACAAAAGCAATGTTCTGTTGTGTGCTTGATCCTGTAGTACCATTCATCTCATGCTCATACACCTTCAGATTGTTGTAAAGATCATCAAAGTCCATAGTATCCAGCCCTGATTGTCCTCTGATCATAGTAGCAACTACATGCCATGCTGATGGCAAACTCCTTAGAAACTTTAAATTAGCATCTTCAACTGATGCCTCAGCGTCATATAGTTCTAGCATACTCAAAAGATGTTGAAATCTTTCATAAGCAGAATCAAGACCTTCTCTTTCACCAACAGTGAAAGTTTCAAATTGTTGCTTCAGCAAATTCCTATGCATCTTCTTGGAAGCATCATTACCTCCAAACTTCTTCTTAATTGCAGCCCATAGTTTTTGGCATCTTTGGCATCATGAAACTTTAGTAGATGACCATCAGGAATAGCAGAAAGCAGTATGTTGAGAGCTTTGTCTTGATTTCTTTTGGTAGCAGCAGGTACAATTATTTTTGGTGGTGTTGGTTGTCCAGGTACCTCTACTGGTTCATCAATTTGCATGTTACCATTGACAATCACATCCCACAAAGCATGGTCTGTGATGGCAATGTACTGCCTCATCTTCATGGCCCATAGGTTATATTCTCCCTTCTTAACAATAGGGATTCTAACAGCAGTGATTGAGGGAGCAGGTGCAGCATCTGTCGACATCTTGAAGGGTTTGTAGTGAAGTCGGTTTAATGGTTTTAAAGGTTTGTCTTCTTAATCAGAGTTTCCAACACAAGCTCTGATACCACTTGTTGGATCGATATACTCTGACCAAACTACTTTGTAGCTTGTAAGGGTTTAACAATATTGAGTAAACTCAACACTATTAATATTGAAACACTGTTTTACCTTGTAAAGTATGCGGAATCTACTAACACAAAGCTTAAGAAGAACTTTTATATTAACCAAACTTTGAACCTGCTTTGTTACACAGATTCACTAACAATCCCTAACTATTAACTTTGATCGACTTCTAAACGTATTTAAGACTTGTAAAACTTATATCGACCAATACCTCTTAAGGCTCTTTATATAGATAACCTTAAGTCGGTTTACAACATGTAATCCTTGAACGACAAGTAATTATCCCTAACTAATTCTAGAATATTCGTTTAATATTACACATTAATCCTTATCTAATATTGCATATCAGTCCTTGTTTCCTTCGAAGTACTTTAAGCATTCTTCAATAACAGCAGTACTTTGACTTTATTCTTCAGCAGTACTTTGACTTTATTCTTCATGCAGTAGTACTTTGACATCCAGAAGTACTTTAATATTTCATATCCCAACAACATCCTTATTCACTTCCTTAGTAGGAATACCAAAGTCATCAGTATCATCCATACTAAGGGTATTAAACATATTGGATGTAGCAACCTTCATTCCACTCGTACTAGGCACATCAGCAGCTTTTTTCTTAGTGATATCTACTTTCTTAGGTTCAGAAGGAGGCTTTTTGGGTTGATATTGGAACTTCTTACCAACATTAGGTTTCGTAAACCCTCCTTGACCTGGAGCAGTTGGACCACCTTGCTTACCCTTCTTCTTGTTGTTGACAATTTGGAAACCATCATTAACACTCTTTGTAGGCTGAATAGGGGGCAAAACAGATTTTGGACAATCAACAAGAGTATGACCAAAGATCTTACACATATCACATCAAGGTGGTTTCCATTCGTATTTCTCAATAGTCGAACCCGACCCATCAAGTAGGGGTGTTTCAATAGTTAGGATGTCCTTAAGTACCTCATCCACCTTAACTTCAATCAAGCACCCAACAAAACTACTGCGGCCCCATGATTCCTTGCACATTTGACTAGTATAAGCATCTAACATTCTAGGCGTACCAATCAATGTAGCAAGAAGACTAAGACCATCATCTGAAAACATAGCAAGAGAAATATCATGGAATTTAACCCACACTGGAATGTTGGTCAAATCTTCTTTAAGTAAGTTAGTATTCAAGGTCCATGGTTTAAGAATAATACGGACATTTCTAATCAACCACGGACCGTTTTCAAGGACATCGTCAACACCTTTCCTTGAATTAAACTTAAAGAAGAAGAACCCCTTGGCATTCATCATAACCTTCGTATACCATACTTAGCCCACACATTGCGTATATAATAATCAACAACTAAAAAAACAATGCGTTTACCAAGGAAATAACCATAAAGAGTATTATCATACCTAGTGTTCACCCCCACAACCACTTTTATAGGGACAATAAGGTCCACACCATTCGTTTTCTTGCTACACTCTAGCCTACGAAAGTTAGACGATTGTTTTTTAGTTTCATTGGATGTCGCACCAACATATAATGTAGGAGGATATTTCAAAGCATTATCGGCATTCTCCAATTGGAACTTATGCATTGCATTATCAAAATCCTTGCAAGCATCCTCGACAACCTTATCAATACCATTCGGTTGGCTAACAACCCCATGTGTACCAAACTTCTGTGATTGCATAGCGACATCAAAACTTGACAAAGGAGAAGCAATCTGTGGTGAAGGAGTAGAAGTACTATTCAATCTAGTTTGATCGGCCAAACTAGAAGAGGAACTCACATTAGTACCACTTTTACCCATTGTATTCAATCCTTTAGACGCACTATTGTTGTTCACAAATCCTTTTTTCATCTCTCTAAACTGACGAAACACACCAAAATCCAGTAATAAATCATAAAACAATTTGAACAGAGACTACAAATAATAAGGAATGAAGAAACCCTAACAAAGTTAGGGTTCAATACGCATTAAAAATGAAGTGTCACATGATAACCAAAGGACTAATTAACAAATCAAGCACCAACGATTATTATAAACATTAAATACTACACCGGGATGTACTATTTGATGTACAATGATAAGAATGAATGGAACAGTAGGCCCTAATAGCGATTAAAATAATCCCTAAACTAACAACACCCTTGACAATTCAACCCCACTAAGCCTAATAACCAATCATGAATTAAACAAAGATAAAACACTGTGTGGAGAGCGATGCTCAATGTCAAGATTATTATAAGATTTAGTGTTGCGAAAATCAAAAAAGTGAAGTTGATTTAAGGGATGTAAGGGATTCGAAGATCGCTACTATTCGCCACTTCGAGAGAGACTTCTAGGGTTTTTCATTACCCATACTTAACCTATGCTACATTTGACTTGTTTGTGAAAAATTATTTACTTTCGAAAACCTTGTGGTCCACTTTACTGATTTACTTAAAGGTAAACTTTGTTTCACGACATTGTGGGTGACACAATGATTGCAAAGCTCTCTTTTGAACTCGCAATACTTTTACGCAAACCTATGAACTCACCAACCTCGTGTTGACACTTTTGGCATGTATTTTTAGGTTTAAGACGATAGCTTACTTTGGAGGCGCTTGGCAATGGCACGGTTATAGACTACTCTGGTATATATTTAGGACCACTTTATCTCTTTTATAGTTCTGCATTTTCGCACTATTTTTGGAATGATGTAAACTTAATACTTTTGATTTTGAAATTTCTTCTAAAATGGATAAGGTAAATCCGTTCTCTATGCTTGTGATGTGTACCAATTTAGTAGCATCCAGTGACATTATCTTCTGCTGCAATCCGATTTTAGGGGTGTTATATTATCCCTTATTAACAAAAACTAAAATAAAAATGATTTGCTTTTAATTTTGTTTCTTTGCTTTTCCTGTTGCTGTATGATGATGATGATTAATCTCTTGCTGTCGAATGTTGTCATGAAAATTAATTACTTGCTTTACTATTTTTCCTTTGCTATCGCTTTATTTTGCTTTTGCTGTGGTAGATGAAGATTTGTCTCCACTTGCTGTCAGATGTTTTTATCAATAAAACTTTTATTGCTTTAATATTTATTTAGTTTTCTAATCCAAGCTTTTGCAATTTTACGCTCGGATTGCGGGAGAATATTAGAAAATATAACGGCACAAGCCCGGATGTGGGTTGGGTTCATTAGGGTTTCTAGTATCTTATATCTTGCACTATAAATATATATCAATAATATAATACCTCTCATGGGGTTTTATCAATCTAACAATAAAGATAATCAAATCTATGATCATGTTTGTATTTTTTTTATTGCTAAATATCGGTTTATAGTTGTTTTACATTCCTAACATATGTTAAAGTTTTGATCTTTTAATTCGCTTGGTAATAGTGACGACTACATAGTTAAAATCAGATCTTTAGCAATGATTGGAGTATACTAACTAAGAACGCCTTTGAATTGCTTCGTTTATGTTTACTATTTATCAACGATTTATGGCTTGCTAGAGAAATTAGAAACTACTTAGGAGTTACCCTTTTGTTCGCATTCTTGGTTTTCATTACTCATATTCTTTCTATGTTAGATTGGTATTCTCCAAGATTTTTTTGAACGACAATTTTATTAACGCTCTAGCAAGAAGCTAGAGGAAAGAAAGGAAAAAAAAAGGAAAAAAGAAAATGAATATACAGTTAAGCTACAAGTGAACAAGGATTAACTATCCAATCTAACCAATCGGGAACCAGAGTGTTTATCCTATGAATAAGCCATGAGTGAAATAATACTTTGATTACTTCGTTTAAAGTATCCTTCCTCGGAGGTTTCAAGTCGAAGCAAGGTATTCTCCGAGATAGTCACTGTTCTTGAAAAAAACACGGAAGTGATAAGAGAACACGAAAAAATAAATTAATTTTTCGGATGTTAACCGAGAGGGTATAATGTTGGAACTAAGGATATAATTAGTTAGTTAATATAGTCGAAGGACCAAATAGTATTTATTGTTTTTATGTTCAGTAATATGTAAAGCCTGTAAACACTTGGGTTATGGGCTGGGTCAATATGGGTCGTTTAGTTAGTTAGGGGATGACGGTTATAGGTTGTAACGTTTAGATTAGGTTGTGTCGATTACTTTTATAGAATCGTTATATCCCTTGTTCTTAGGTTCCGATTCTTGCAGTATAAGTAGGATCAAAGTATGTAAACAATTCACTCATTCAACACAAGATCAATTACTATAAATTCTGATTATATAGCATATTTGTTTCTGTATTTTCTGTTCCAAGTACACCAGAAGATAAAAACCAGATTCAAAGTTTCGAATAAGGCATCAGAGCCAAAGGTTAATTGATCTAGGGCAGAACGAGTACAAGTAGGACATCGATTGCAGAAAGAAAAGAAAGAAGGGATCGAAAGTTTGCCCTAATTACAGAAAAGATTAAAGAGAAGGATACGCAAGCAAGGATACGCAGGCAAGGAGAAACCTTAGTGTTTCAGGCAAGAGAAAACAAACCTAGTGTTTTCAGGCAAGAGGAAACCTTAGTGTTTCAGGCAAGAGAAGAAAAGAAGAAACCTTGGTGTTTCAGGCAAGAGAAGAAAAGAAGAAACTTTAGTGTTCCAAGGCAAGAAATCACAGCAAGATAGTAAGCAAGAACGAACGCAAGTCAGAAAGCAACAAAACATGACAAAAGGAGAATCATCTACACCAATTCATGACCAAAACATAGCACTTCAATTTTCAAAACTCACCAAAACAAACTACACAACATGGACAATTATGATGGAGACAATATTGAAGGCATATGGTCTTTGGGAAACGCTTGAAGATACAAAAAAAGTTGATAAAAGAAAGATGCATACAACAAAAGCAATGATCCTCACAACATTTCCGGAAGATATTCTAATGCAAGTTGCACAATACTCGAAAGCGAAGGAAGTATGGGAATCAATTAAAGTACGATATATAGGAGCAGACCGAGTTTAGAAAGCACGCATACAAACTTTAAGAAGCGAATTTGAGACGTTAAAAATGAAGACCAATGAAACTGCGAACGACTTTGTGGGAAAATTGGGAAGCATAAGAGGCAAGTGTAAAAGTCTTGGTTATAATCTTAACGACAAAGTACTAGTAGGAAAGTTGCTGAACTCCATTCCAAAGAAGTTTCTACCAATTGTGGCATCCATTGAGCAATATTCAGAAATTGACAAAATGACGTTTGAAGAAGCTGTTGGAAGACTAACTGCTTATGAAGAACGCCTCAAGAGTCAAGATGAACCGCAAAAAGATTACCAAAGCAAACTTCTAATGGCAAGTGCAAGTAATCAAAGCTATGGTAGGGGTCAAGGAAGAAATTTTAGCAAAGGATAAAGAGGACACGGAAGAGGTACAAGTCTAGGAGAACAAAGTAAGAAAGAACTAAGATGCTATCAATGTCGTGATTTTGGTCACTTTGCATGCGAATGCACCGAATGGAAGGAGGAAGACAAAAGAAACATAAAATGTTTTAAGTGCAATAAATTTGGACACTTCAAACATGAATTTATGAAGAAAGAGGAGGCTAACTTAACTCAATACGAAGATGATGAAATAATAATTGGCGCACCATTGCTGTAAGGACACATCATTTGAAGTGAAGCCTCTCGAAGATCAAGAACCTCCTGATTATATCATTAGGGAGGAAAATGTTGGAACTAATGATATAATTATTTAGTTAATATAGTCTAAGGACGAAATAGTATTTATTGTTTTTATGTTCAGTAATATGTAAAGCCTGTAAACACTTGTTACGGGCTGGGTCAATATGGGTTTTAGTTAGTTAGGGTATGAAGGTTACATGTTGTAACGTTTAGATTAGGTTGTGTCGATTACTTTTATAAAATCGGTATACCCCTTGTTCTTAGGTGCCGATTCATGCACTATAAATAGGATCAAAGTCTGTAAACAATTCATTCATTCAATACAAGATCAATTACTATAAATTCTGATTATATAGCATATTTGTTTCATTATTTTTTGTTACAAACACACCAGAAGATAAAAACCAGATTCAAAGTTTCTAATATATAATGCATGGGAATGGAAATATTATAATCTAGCAATGATATTTTATTACAATCAAAATCAATTAGTTGTACCTAGAACCTAGAAACCAAATCTAATCATTCGCTCGACCAAAAAATCAAAATTGTAAATTTTAAGAATACAAAGTACACGCTGTTCAGTTCTTCCTGTTTATTCAAAATTATATCGTTTTAATGTTATTCGATGCACCTGGTTTAGATATATAATATTATTCTTAACTATAATTTACCAGAACAGAATTCTAAAATACTGTTTGGAATGTCAAAACAACTCTGAACGTATAGAGTATAGACTACTAAATATGATCAAAGATTTGATTCCCACATTAAGAACCATTGGGAAATTGTAGTTTAGATTTTTTTAACTGTGAAAATTTTAACTATACCGTTAGTTTCTGGACATTCAGTACCTCTGGTATCGTAGCCTTTTCTTTGTGTTTGGTTGGTCCAGTGATCGTTCTATTGTATTTTGTTTAGTGTCTGCTTGCTAGGGGCTTGGTGTTTAGTGAAGTTTTTGCTGTCACGTATACACGATAAAAAAAATGGTAATTTGGTAAGGAGTCCTTGGTTTAATGTGGATACAGGATGCATGTATGGGTCGGGTACTTTAATGAATTAGCGGAAAAAAACATTCTAATTAGCGGAAAAAGGGTGGACCTGTAGATATTTCTTGAATAAGGTGACTAAATGATCACTAACTCTGAGTTTTTAGTGGCACTTATTTAAATGGGCAGAGGAAGATTATTGTTTTGGGTTGTATTGACAATTTTCTATGAGAAAATTGTGTCAAAAAAAGTAAAAATATATACCCACGCTTTTGAATCACTATATATAAGTCTATACGCATTTAGTGATACTTTTTGACCTTGGTGACACGTTTTGTAGCGAGACTTTTTTCAATGTGTCACTATTGACAATGTGAATGATGTTGCATAACAACCTTGTAGGATAAAGATAGACCAAGTTTTACATATCACTTCATTTTGCAGCACTTCATTTTGCAGCACAAGTGTGCAACCATGCGTGCCTAAAAAGAATCTACTGTTCTATAATACTAACCAACACCAACAACCTCTAACAGAGTACCAAAACACAATACCAAAACAGCCCAAAAATGACCCGTTTGTTAGCTTATAAGAACAGTAAATAAAACCCCAAAAAGGACAGCAAACAGAAACTGCACAAGAAGAATTTCTTTGTCCTTTTAAGGTTTCTACGGAGCCCGTTTGATCGCTTCGAGCCTACGTACCGTACACCCCAGGATTGATGCAGTCTCGTAACGGTTTATTGTAAGCGAAACAATATCCCGTAATGCACAATCGGTTTGTAGAGTAAGAAAATATTCAAGAGTATATGGAGTAACAAAGATAAAAGAGATAGTGATTTTTGATGTGTTTACAATAGAGTTTAGCATCCCTAATTATAGATAAAGAAAACCAGTTTGAACCCACGAATTATCAAACGGTTTTTCCCATCATATCACTTCCAAGAATCACTCTCATAGTCTCATATCCCTTCTAACTCGTGGTATACACTGGACTAAGTAAACATGTAACATCCCACTACTTTGAATAAGTCAAGCCAAGAAAGAATAACTTGTACAAAGACGTTAGAGCATGCATGTTTACTTATATCACTAGCTTACCCCCACCATATCCTTATTCTCGGTTAATAAGTTTATCAACTTATAAATAAACTTATTTTCTTAAAATATTCAACCTAATGTATGAAATTAATATGATTATACATTAATTTCCAACATCTCCCACGGGTAAAACGTTTAAGGTCTGAATAAGTTTTTTGAATCATGCATACTTTTGTGTCATCTTAGAAAACTAGCACATGCATATTTTTGCGTCACTCAGAAAACTAACACATGCATATCTTTGGGTATAAACTTATTTTTCTTCTTATATATATATATATATATATATATATATATATATATATATATATATATAGCGTTAGGATCCCTACCCTATATATATATATATATATATATATATATATATATATATATATATATATATAGTTAGGATCAAATAGGAAGAATAATTAAAATAAGAATGATAAGAAGTAACCACAACCACACATTTCAGATGCACCTACAAAAGTGGATGCATCTTCCTTCAAAATTTCCCTCCTAATTTGAAATGTGTGGCTAGAATTACTTCTTACCTTCTTATTTTAATTATTCTTCTTACTTGATCCCTTCCTTATATATATATATATATATATATATATATATATATATATATATATATATATATATATATATATATATATATATATATTCTTGAAAAAAACCACTTTGGTAAAAAAGTGTACAAATCACCCTCTCCCTTTCCCCCACTTTTTTTCCCAACTCAAGGGGCCTTATTGCAACTTCTTTTATTTTTCAAGGTAAATTTTGTAAAATTGTCTCTTTTTGTCACTACTATATAAAATGAAGACCAGTGGCTTATTTTGAACGTGTTATCACTGGTTTCTATTTGCTGTTGAGTCTAAGACGCGTCAGCAAAGCACATGTTCAGATTTACCATTTGACAGAACAATTTAGATATACAATTGTGTTCTATACAACATAAAGTCATTCCCAGGGATTAAAGAAAAAAGAAAAAAGAAAAAAGAAAAAAAAAACTATAATGAACATTTCTATACAACATAACACACTTTAAACCACCATATTCAAGTCTGTTAGATCGTCCATCTTCCCGGCTTCTTTTCTTGTTTCTTGTACGTGTTTCATTCTTGATTTCATATCTATAAGTTCCAAATTCTTGTGACAAGCAGCAACTAGCCATCCATGACAGGTGTTAGTAAGCTTTGTTGTTACTCACTGGTCCCTTTGATCCAACATATGCAGCTGCCTACCACTGCCCCTCAGTTTATGTTTAAATCTAAAGCTACTACTTCTTGTACAAGTAATAGATTAATCTCAGCTTCACTCACCACTCAGTTTAATCCTGGCTCTAGTCTCCAAACTTCAAATATACCACCTGCCCATGTTCTTAATACCAATAGTAACACCAATGGCAACAACAACTTAATGGCCCACTCCAAAATTTTAAGGACCACAAAGGGATCAGGCGAACCTCCTCGTTGGTTTTCGCCTTTGGACTTGGGATCCTCTAGCCGCTTGTCCAATGCTCCTCTTCTCCTCTACTTACCAGGTATATCTTCCAAGAAAAGATATCTTCATGGATATTTTAAGCTAAACATATCCAGCAGTAGTTAACATGACCATAAAGATAAATGAACTAGAGTAATTGAGCTAAAAAATGTAATTATTTAAAACACCTATTGTCAGACTGAGAATATAATCAAGGCCACCATCAAGTTCCTTTGACAAGGCTTCTAACATGGGTATAAAAGGACGCAACTATGATCCATTGAAAGATTAGTTCACTAACGCTTGTCTATATGATCAATAACTCTACGCTAAAAAGCAGAAATAACATCCTGTTGACGAATTTGCTACTAACTTCTAAACTAACAACAATTAACAGCTATAAAAAGCAGAAATAACAACTTGTTGATGCGCAATGTAATCGGCTTTAATAGAAGAAATGAACAACCTAAAGCAACAATGTTTAAAACTAGATTATCGCAAACATTATAAATTGATCGTACTTCAAATAGTCGAACAACAACCACCAAACTTAAAACTAGTTTGCTAAAACTACGCAAAATGCCAAAATTATATCAGATTTCAACACTATTGACAAGTTAGATACCAACATTTTCACTTACTTCAATCAACACCTACAAAAACTAGAACTTAACACAACGCACACGTAAAAAAACAAGTTGTCGCGCAATTTAATAGGCTTTAATTAATGTCTAAGACTACTCATTTACAATAAGCCGATTCAAATAAGCACCAAATTGATGCAATGAAAGCTATGATTAATCCGCTAAAGCTTAAGTTCAATTGTTATGAATAACCAACTCATTTAAAACTACTTGTTGCTTTTCCAAATTTAAGAAGCTCAAATTCGTGGGCTTATAAGCTTAGCAACTTGAGCTTATGGCTTATTATAGCTAATTTTTAGGCTTATGTGGTTTCATCATATGTTTGATAAAACCACTTTTTCATCACATTGTAAATTACCTTGTCCGGTCAAAATAGATAATCCTGATGCACTAATGTATAAAACAGATGCAGTAATACATGCAAACACGTTTACACTTTAGCAAACACATGTATCAAATTTAATCCTTATCACACATGATTAACTAAACAAGCACATTTATCACGTAACTTTTTAAGACACTCCCAAGAAATAAACAAAAATGATTAACTAAACAAACACGTGTATGAAATTTAATCCTTATGTGAAATAAACATACATGATTAACCCAAATGTGTTTTGGCCAGTTCCACAACCCACCCGACCATCTTTCCACCTTTAGCTCATAAAATGAAACAGTAAGAGGAGGCAATTTAAACCATGTACTTGTATATAAGGTTGATGCACTAATGTATAAAACATATGCACAAAAACAATACAACAAAATCAACTACTAGCAACAAACAATGTCTTTAATAATATGCAGACCATATCTAACTATAAACAGGCGTTTGGGAGTGCCTAATGAAACTACTTATCCGCTGATTTGAGAAATAGTCTCGAGGGTGTTTAGGGTTGCTTTCTCAACTGCTTATCTATTAAATGCCATAAGCTGTTATGAATAACCAACTCATTCAAAATAACTTATAGCTTTTCCAAATTTAAGAAGCTCAAATTTGTGGGCTTATAAGCTCAGCAACTTGAGCTTATGGATTATTAAAGTTATTTTTTTAGGCTTATGTGGTTTCATTATATGATTGATAAGCCCGCTTTTTCATCATATTGAAAAATTACCTTATTCGGTCAAAATGGATAATCCTGATGCACTAATGTATAAAATGGATGCAGTAATATATAATCATACACTATGGATGCCCTAATGTAACAAATGGATAGGGTAATGTATAATGTTAATGCACTAATATAGGACACAAAGAGTTTACATAAGAAAAATGGTCAAACTGTTTTAAACTCTACACAACGCACCCCATTTTGAGCTGTAACAAAATGACTCATTTTGACCCAATCACCAGCCCACCCATTTTTCCACCTAAAATTTACAAAATTAAAAGGAGCAGATGAAGTGGGCTCTCACTATTACAACGTCAATCAGCATAAGCATATTCAAACATTGTTTTTACAATCTATTTTCATTACTACTTATTATCAGTATCACACAACCACTTAAAAAATGTACATCCAAACACCCCTAAACCAAAGTCTTAATATAAACAACATACCAGACCCATCTGTATCAAATAGCTCAAAAGCTTCTTTGATCTCCTGCCTCTTTTGCTGATCAATCCATGATGACACCCTCTAGGCTTATCTCTCCTGGACGATTCTCCGTAAACCCCCTGAGAAAAAAATCAAATGTAAGAACCACATTGTATCTTCTCTTTGATGCACTAATTATACAAACAGATGCATTAGTTGCTCACTGCAACAAGATCAGACATTACCCATTTAGATCAACTTCAAACGGGTTATGTAGTATTGAATTCACCCTATAACTGAGCATTAGTTTCAATTTTGACACTATACTACTTATTTTGGAGCTAATCACACAAACAGATGGTACACTCGACTGAATAAAGTGCGTGCAAATGGATGCACTAATACGTCCAAACAGATGCATTAAACTTGCCAATGGATGCACTAAACATAAGCCACGACGGCTCCTATAACCACATCAACATGTTCTCCCCTAGAGACAACTATAAAAAAGAAAAGAATAAAATTGTAAATCCTTAAGAAAGTTGACAGGAAGGTATACTTCATAACCACATTATTTCCTTTAGAAATAGCAGCCATGCTGTCAAAGGATGATGATGATTGTCCCATGTACTATTTTACCAAAACATAAAAGTTTATTTACATAAAAGACTGTTCTTGGTACTTCTAAACCAGATCATGACATTCAACCACCAATACTCAGATGCTATTAGATAATTTAACTATCGAAACCCTACTTCAAAATATTGTCAACTTGTCAAATTGGTACAGAGAAAGAATCGGAAACAACATAACTACAACAGACTCATGATTCGCCTAATCATACTCACTGATGCCCTAATAATTACTCACTGATGCACTAATCATACTCACTGATGCACTAATCATACTTACTGATGCTCTAATATGTTCAGCGATGCACCAAACGTACAAACATTTAACCTGATATGGCAACCACTAACACTGATGCCCATCATACTCACTGATGCTCTAATATGTTGAACGATGCACTAAACATATTTTGATGCACTAATCACACAAACAGATGCCGTAACAAGTCATTTGATGCCCTAATCATACTAACGGATGCAGTAACAACTATTCCTGATGCAATAATCATATAAGCATATGATAATTCATGAAAACTTGATGCACTAATCAAACAAACAAATGCTCTAATCATACTCAATGGATGCCATAATGTATCATATGATGCTTTAATCATACACACTTGATGCGCTAACGTTTCATGAAATTCCCTAATCACAAACTCTCGATGCCATTACTTTTTCATTTCATGCTCTAATCACACACATTTTATGCCCTAAATTTGTTACTTGATGAACTAACCATACACTCCCGATACATTAATTTTGTAAAGTGATGCTCTAATCATTCTAACAGATTCCATAACATTAATTGCTAATGCATTAATCAACAAACAAATGATGAAACATGTCACGCGATGCTCTAATAATACACAATGGATGCATTAATATATCTCGCGATGCTCTAATCTAACAAAAATATGCTCTAAATTAAATTCATTATAATCTAATCATCTACACTTCTTTACATAACGTTTATACTGATGCACTTATTCATACAAATAAAGGATATAACATATTATTTACTCAGATGCACTAAATGTAATTTTATACATACAAATAAATGCAATAACATATTATTTACTCAAAGCTAACTTGATGCACCAATTCAAACAAACAAATGCCGTAGCATATATTTATTTATTTATATATTATTATTATTTTTATAAAAATCCACTATAATGTCATTCTATACACAAAGTTCCCCTAAGATGAATCTATACCCTAAGATGAATCTACACAGATGCTTTAATTTTACACATATTCACAATAATACTAATTATGATATAATTAATAATTATAGAAATTGAACAATTAATAATTAATACTTACTATTGTTCAATCGGAATAACATACAAATTTAATCGGCGACCGGAACGTAGGTGCGTGTCAGTCACGCTAACCACCGGAGTCGTTACTATTACAGCAAGCTTCGAAAGTGACGCAGCGACGGATGTGACCGGTGACATGGTATCATTATCCTCCATTGTTATTAGGGTTTGTAATTGATACACAGTCAGTGTGATTGTGTGTGTTTTTATTAAAGAGAGAAATGATATGTGATTTCATTTTCTTGTTATAGATCGTGATATGATGTTCCCTATTTTGTTTGTTTTTTTTTAAATTTTACCCTAAAGTTTGACATGTTTTCATAATCTACCCTGTAACTTTTTTTCTCACTTTTCTATCTAACTACACTTTTCTTTAGAACCCTACCCTATATATATATATATATATATATATATATATATATATATATATATATATATATATATATATATATATATATATATATATATATATATATAGGGGGCTTTATTTTCAGAACCCTATTAAGTGCGGAAACTGCGAGAACTCCAATTTTGCATTAGAAAACATGCATGTTCATATAAAACATGTATGTTTTCTTACATACACCTTGATATACATACCTGCGTAACATACATGTTCATATAAAACCATTTTGCATTGATATGTTGCACTTAACAAGGTTTTCTATGAACATGTATGTTACGCAGGTATGTGTATTAAGGTGTATGTTAGAAAACATACATGTTTTATATGAACATGCATGTTTTTTATGCAAAATTGAAGTTCTCGTAGTTCCCGCAATTAACAAGGTTCTGAAAATAAAGATACACTATATATATATATATATATATATATATATATATATATATATATATATATATATTCCATATAATGTTTCTCAAACGGTGATACCGCCTTTTAGAGATCGATTAATAAATCATCTACAAAATTTACAGCAAGGTTCGACAGAATGGCTGACAATATCGTTGGTTTCCTAATTACAAGCAATTGGATGCTACCGTTGTTAAATGAAGAACAAACGCAAGACATACATACAACCTCAAATACACTGACTCTATAAGTAAAAATGCTACCCACCGTTGACAATGAAACATAGAAAGTGCATACTGCCAACTATCTAGCTGAGCATGACAGTAAAGATTGATCAAATGTGAATACAAATTTACCTTTGAGATTTTAAACATGACCTAACAAATTATGATTTTATTCTGACGTATACTATAAAAAACTGAAATCTCAATTGAATTTGTATAACTATTTTCTGGTGCCAATGATTGAAGTGAATGAACCCATCACTTTAATTTAAAAGACTCACCTAGAAACCATAGTAATAAGATGCTAACTGAAAGATAAGAATATTTCAAGCCATGTCCGTCATCTCCAGAAACATACAACATCACATACTCAACCGACCGATATAGCGAAATAAAATCTCGCAAGATTTGAAGAAAATCTGATCATAAGCTATGAAGCCCGGAATAATAAATTAAACGTGTCACTCAACTACTGATAAGGTGTCGTTGAACTGTCACTAAGAGTATAATTTAAAGTGTATTTCGGTTGTTTTAGAATAAGAGCCGCCAAAAGTAAATTATGTCGATCCATTCACTTTTACTCTCTCTTTGGCGACAAAAAGCCCCTAACCACCCTTAATCGTTTTTTTCATAATTCCTGCTATTTCTTTGTTTTTCTTGCACTAATTTTGTGATAGTCATTGATTAATCTTGTGGTTAATTCGTTTCTTGAGCAAATTCCTGGTTAGATTACACAAACTTTGGCAGTTTTTGTGAATCGGTCCGATTAGGGTTTTTTGCTCCAACAATCTTTACATCCCATCAATTATCTTTATCCCTAAATCGTTTTTTAGGACCAGAATCTGCTATGGGTTGAATGTTATTCGTATATTGCTTATAAACCCTAGTTTCAAACTAGGGTTTTACTTGTTTCGTTCTTGTGACCTGCTGGTGTTTGTTTTCATTGGTTTACTGGTCGTAGGTTTTGAGAGGGATGGAGAAGGGGTTTTTTTAATAAGAATTGTGCTACTAGTTTGGTTGATGATAAGATCCGTGACATGGAACGAAGAATTGTTGAAGGTAAGCTTGTGTTCGTGGATGATGATGGGGTTCCAGTACCTCTTAATAATGAGACTCATGTCATTAGTACTGCTGCTAATGATGGTAACGAATTGGGGTCTTAATCAACTCGTGAAGCTAACATGGAGCAACTAACAAACCAAGTGAAGCCGGTTTCAATTGGTAATATTGTTAACGATTCGCATGGGGCTGATACGTGTGTGTTGGATGATGGGGAGCAGCTTCAGGTTACACATGATTCTAAGTCTTCTAATGGCTCTAAACAGCCTAATGTGGAACAATTGATAGCTAATGCGCATAAGAATTTTGATGATGCTATGAATATAATTCAAAGTGAGATTGTTGCTAATGATGCTAATTTTACTAGTACTCCTCCTTCGTGTGCAAATTCTGATCCTAATGTGAATATGAATAAGAGTGCAACTTCTGGTCATATTCCCAAGGTTGTTACTACTAATGGTACTGGATTAAAGTCGGTTTCTTACGCGGGTGCTACTTCTAATGAACCTCAGAAACACGTGTCTAATTTTCGGAGGTTGGAATGTAGCAAAAAGAAGGATGATGTTGACCTTTCAGTTCCAATGAAAGTTATGGAAGAGGTGAACACGAGGTTTGAGAATACTCTCTACGGTTATTTCCTTGGCCAACACCTTGCTTTTCCTGTTGTTGATTACTATGTCCGCAATGCATGGGCTAAGTTTGGTGTGCAAAAGGTAATGATGAATGCTAAGGGGTTCTTCTTTTTTAAGTTCAATTCGCAGAAAGGTGTTGATGATGTGCTTGAAAACAGTCCTTGGTTGATCGGAAATGTTCCTATTATCCTTAAACCATGGACTTTGAACACAAACCTACTTAAAGAGGATTTGACTAACATCCCGGTGTGGGTTAAATTCTATGATGTCCCCCTTGCTATGTTTTGTGATGATGGTCTCAGTCTTCTTGCTACACTGATTGGCACGCCCAAAAGGTTAGATGCTTTTACAAGCCAAATGTGCAAGGAATCATGGGGTCGTAGTAGTTTTGCTAGATGCAGGATTGAAGTGAAGTCAGATGAGATGCTTCGGGATAGCCTCACTGTTGAGATACCATTACTTGATGGTTCGGGTTCGACTATTGAGAAGATACGGGTTGAATACGAATGGAAACCACCTCGATGTGATAACTGTAAGATCTTTGGTCATACTCTGGTTGATTGTCTTAAAGTTGTTGCACCTCCAGTTCAGCCTACTAAACCGGTTAATGATGGTTTCAAGACTGTCAATAATAAAAAGAAGGGTAAGCAAGGTGGTTCTACGATGCAGGGTAAAAGAGGGTTTACTAAACATGTTGTGGGTAAGCAGTTTCAGTATCAACCCAAAAAGAATCCTCCAGAACCTAAGAAGGTGGATGGCACTAAGAAGAAGGCTTCTGATTTGCCTAGTACGAGTGGAACAAAGATTCTTACATCTAATCAGTTTTCTGCTCTTAATATGGATGACACAGATGCCTTTGGTATTCCGTCTAATGACAACAACATGGATGTAGATGCTAGTTGTACAATGGAAGTTACTGTGGATGAGTCTACTAAGACAGGTAATACAACGGAAGTTAATGAGGAAGAGTCTATTAAGATTGGTAGTGTTTCACAAGATCCTCTTGTGAGTGATTTAAATGAGAAGGAGTCGGTTGTGGCTCCTACAACTGGTGTTTCTTCTTCTCCTCCCACCTCTTCTACTAAGAGGGTTAACCCTTTTTCTAAGGTGGGAGAGATCGTGGTTTCGGATTCTGATGATGAGGTGGTTGTTAATCCGTTTGATGAGTCTGCTAACTTGTTTGGTGGTGGCCATGAGTTTGAAGATGCTGATGATGACTATGACTATGATGACTATGACTACGATGACTATGCGAACCAGGTTTATGATCTTCCATGGAATTTGGATGCCTTTAATGCCATTTATGGCACTAGGCTTCAAGGTCATAGGAAGTAATTTATTTCGTTATGTCTTATGTTGTCATGTGAGTAATGGTGTGTTTTTCTTGTTTAAGAAAATAAGAAGTATCTTGTTATGTAAGTTTGCCTATGTAACGGGCTGAGATATGGGATTCACCCATATCCATTGTACTTAAACGTTTTGGTTTATATATTTACCAGGGTGCAGGATTACTCCCCTTTACCAAAAAAAAAAAAAAAAAAAAAAAAAAAGGTAAATTATGTCGCTAAGTGTCACGAGTAAACCGCAAAATTATGAAAAAAAATTAGATTAACTGGAAAAACTCTCACAAATATGCGAAAAATGAGTATTTTTCTAGGCATTGTATGAAAAATATAATTAATATGATTAAATTTGTCATTTCTTCTTTTTTATTTGTCCTTCAAAGAAGAAATGGAAAACATAACAGCAAAGTCAGAATGTTGGTTGCTAACAGACAAATTTATTTCATGAGAATGGGAAATGTTATTGTTGTTTAATAATGATATTTTATAGTGATCCAATTCGATGAATATTACCTAGTACTACATCTAATTAATCATTGGCTCAATCGAGGAAACCAATTTTCAAATATACTTAAGAATAATAGTACACGTTGTTTTGCTGGTTCATTTAAAACTATTATTGTTAATTCTGTTCTGTGCACCTAATAGAGATATACTAAAATATTATAACTGAAAGATCAAAGTTATAAAATAATGTTTGGAATGTCAAACATTCCTAAACCTAAGGCTACCCGATACAAACAGGATCAGGTACAGATTTGATTCTATTTAACAATTATAGTCATGCAACTTTTTTAATTTGAAATTGACTTTTTAGCCTCAAGAAATAACCAATGCATATAGAACATAGAAGATGAAGCAAATACAATCAAATAAAGCTAGTACATCTAATCATAAGTTATTTTCGAATAATAAGCCATTTGGATAGGTAAATTAATCGAATTGAAGGATTATTCAGAAATTAGTGACTGGCGTAGTGGCGTTAGTTGATCACTAAAACATTTTTTGAAACTCCGATTATATTGAGTTAGACAGCTACTAGTTTTAAACTCACATGTGCGCACGTGACTTTGACATTAGTCGTGCTAACGATGTTTGGACATACTTTCAATTTAGTATATATTTGTGTATATACATATGTTATAATCCCGTGCGTACATGGGGTTTTACTATAAAAAATTTTTTAGAACAGATTTTTACTATAAAATTAATTTAATTTATCTTAATAGCCCGTGTTTTTACCCGGGTTCAACTTGTAAAAAGTATTAACATGAGTCGTTTTTGAACATGGATAGTAAAATTAAAAAATTACTTTTCCGAACATTCGTACTCAATCTCGTAAAGTAACAGGAGCTGCATGTATATTTATAGGACTAGGCTCTTTAGGCATGTTCATCTCAGATTTATCTCCACTAAACGACTCATCATTACTAGGTTTTAAGGGTAGACCATCATCACCCAATAACACTAGTTTTCCCTCTGACATTTGCTTTTCAAATGTCACGAATTTTACCAGCCAACGAAGAAAGATGAGGACTACCATATGCATCAAACAAAGATGGAAAAGGTTCGGCTCCAGCAACATTTAGCTCATCAAAAGCCATGTTTTCCCTGGTACTATCAGAACTCGACACAATCGTGGAAAGATTATCTTTTTTCATTTTTTCTTCTTCTCCCCTCTCTAGACAAAAATTTTTGCTCGAGGGCGCACACTTTGATAAATTTTAGAAACTACGCTATAAATTAGTTCTTTTGGGGGGGGGGGGGGGGGGGGGGTTGTTTACAAAAAAAGCTAAATATTTTCGAAATATTACACTACAATTTTTTTCACTAAGAGGCACTTGCCCCTTGTGCCCCCTATCTCCGCTCCGAATCCGAAAACCCACTTTTCATTCTCACCTCATGCACAAAACAATCAAAAAACAAGAAGCACTAGTAATGTCTAAGTTATCAATTCAACGCAGAATCCCTAAAAAAGTTATTTGTTGTTTAAAATGTAAAGAAGTGAAATCTAATTAACAGAACTATCAAGCAACAAGAGCTTGCAAAAAGATAGCAATACAAGATGAGTGTACATGTTTTTAAGCTCGCACAAGAAAAAAAATTTGTTTCTAAGCCAAATAATAAGACCATAAAATTCACATCGATCCTTTTTACATTGATTGGCTAGACAACGTACAAAATTTTTGACAAAAACTCGTATACTCTGCCTCTATAGGAATAAGAGCCAATTTGCCATAAGTAAAACTGCCACCTACTGTTGATAATAGATCATACAAAATTCTCAATGTGAGCCATCTACCTGAGCAAGACAACTAAGATTAGCAATGCATATTCCTTTTGAAAGAGTTATTTAATCAATTGGCTGCACTTACCTCCAAGATTGTAAACATGCGCAGAGACATATTAAGTTTCTTTTATAACATAGATATTGACCATAAAAAATTAGATTGAAAAGTTGACATATAGACAATGATTGAAGTGAATGTACCCATCACTAAATTATTACCTGCACACCTAAAAACCTAACAAAAAAATGTTTAAAAATAAAAGAAAGAATATTTGAACCCACCTTACAATACTCAAAATGTTTAAAAATTGGAAACCACCTTACAATATTCAAAATTCTACTCATATTATTGACTTTAATTCATACAATAACACTGAAGCGCCTGAAATAGTATTTAAGGCCATCTCCATCACCTCCAAAACTCACACCAGCTCTCTAACAATCTCCCACAAAAAATACAATACAGCAATGAGCTTCTCCACAACCCTCCCTTATCGTCATCTACTCCTTTTCATCATCATTCTTTTTCATGCTCAATCGTGTCTAGCTGTTGGGGGATCATGGTCCGTCCTACTCCCAAGCATAGGCATCTCTGCCATGCACATGCAGCTACTCCCCAACGATCATGTTGTAATGTATGATCGTACCGACTTTGGTGTCTCCAACATATCTCTTCCAAATGGCAAATGTCGTCCTAACTCGACTGACTGCTCGGCCCACTCTGTTGAGTATGATGTTGGTTCCAATACCATACGTCCACTCATGGTACAGACCAATGTATGGTGTTCCTCAGGAACTTTGATGCCTGACGGTAGATTAGTCCAGACGGGTGGCTGGGCTGACGGTTATAAAAGGGTCAGAATTTATAAATCGTGCGTCACATGTGATTGGAAAGAGATACCAAATGGGTTGAGCCAACAAAGATGGTATGCCACCAATCACTTATTGCCTGATGGTCGACAAATTATCATTGGCGGCCGACAGGCATTTAACTATGAATTCTACCCGAAGATGTCGGCCACTGAGAACTCTCCGAGCTTCCCATTTTTGGTTCAAACGAATGACCCCAATCTTGAGAATAATTTATACCCATTTGTGTTTCTCTATCCTGATGGAAATTTGTTTGTTTTTGCCAATAACCGTGCAATTTTATTCGACTACAGTAAGAACCAAGTTGTTAAGACCTACCCAACAATGCCCGGTGGTCAACCAAGAAACTACCCGAGCACCGGCTCTGCAGTACTACTCCCTTTGCGAATAAATAAAGGGATAGTGTCTGAAGTTGAAGTGTTGGTTTGTGGGGGTGCGCCAAAAGGAGCATTCGTTAATGCAAATAGGGGAAGATTTGATGGAGCTCTTGATGATTGCGGGAGAATTAAAATATCTGACCCCAATCCGCAATGGGTCATGGAGACCATGCCAATGGCTCGAGTCATGGGTGACATGCTATTGCTTCCCAACGGTCATGTTTTGATCATCAATGGTGCGTCAGCTGGGGTTGCCGGGTGGGAACTTGGAAGGAACCCCGTTCTTAACCCTGTAACTTATAGACCAGATAACCAAATAGGGACTCGATTTGAGGTACAGAATCCTAGCACAAAACCAAGAGTTTATCATTCAGCTGTGGTTTTACTGAGAGATGGCCGGGTTCTTGTTGGTGGAAGCAACCCTCATGACAAGTATGTGTTCACAAACGTGCTTTACCCTACTGAACTAAGCTTAGAGGCGTTTTCTCCGTCTTATTTGGATTCAAACTCTTCCTCCCTACGCCCAAAGATTATCTCACCCAAGACTAAAACTAAGATCCACTTTGGTAAAAGGGTTGCTATTACATTTACGGTAACTGGCCCTGTGGACCGTAATGCGGTTTCCGTGACAATGGTGTCACCTTCATTTAACACACACTCGTTTTCTATGAATCAAAGGTTGTTGGTGCTTGATAGTGGTAACTCTACCAGGGCTGTGGGAAAATCTACATACAAAATAGGTGTGACAGCACCTCCATCCGGTAACATTGCACCGGCAGGGAATTATCTACTGTTTGTGGTTCATAAAGAAATTCCAAGTGCAGGCATTTGGGTCCGAATGCAGCGATAAAAATTTATACTATTTGTTTGGTTTCAAGCAATCGATCTGTTATATATGCTGGTTTCGTTCTTTCATTTTCATCTATTCACTTGTATATTTATTTTATAGCAGATATAGATAATTTATTATGTATATTCATATGTATCCTCATAACTTGATTTTCGGAGATTGTTGGCCATGTCTTTTTTAAATGATAATGTCACTTATATAGCCAAATAGTGATTCTACATATAATTAGTTAATTTCAAGCTGTTTCTAATTGGTTTTCATGTATCCTTTTTATATTCCGCCTGTTGGATCGTTTGACTTAATTGTAAGTTCAATTCATTTTATGACAACATTTGTTGTAGACTTGTAAAGCATTACAACAACTAATAATTGTTATTTTAAATGAAAATATTATCATTAATAGTTCTCATTGTATAATAAGTGCCATTTCAGTTCCCTGCACGTAGGTCAGGCATGATAACTACATGTAGGCATTGCAACCATATTGTTTATCAATGAACATTCTCTCTTTAAACATAAGGGGTGTAGGGGAAGATCATAAAAAGTCTAGGCTGAAAAGACTTTGTTTTGATCACAAGGTGTCTTTTATGGGTATTCGGGAAACAATGACAGGCAACCGTGCAATTTTTTTGTTTTGCCAACAACTGCGCAATTTTATTCGACTACTCTAAGAGGCAAGTTGTTAAGACCTACCCAACAATGCCCGGTGGTCAGCCAAGGAACTAACCAAGCACAGGCTCTGCGGTACTACTCCCTTTGCGGATAAATAATGGGATAGTGGCTGAAGTTGAAGTATTGGTTTGTGGTGGAGCACCCAAAGGAGCATTTTGTTGGAAACACGAGGGCCTTTTAGGCTTATACTTGATGAAGAGAGGAACACTTTAGAGAACTTTCTCAATGTAACTTTATTACTTAAGCTTTGCTTAGGTACATCCAAATGCATT
Organism: Artemisia argyi; assembly: GCA_030686995.1. Taxonomy (NCBI): domain Eukaryota; kingdom Viridiplantae; phylum Streptophyta; class Magnoliopsida; order Asterales; family Asteraceae; genus Artemisia; species Artemisia argyi. Next base: position 32,443,052 of record CM060691.1, read on the forward strand.
ACACTAACATCTATTTATACTACTCCATGGAAGATTCTAGAACCGAGATATTTCCATGGATATTGTAACATAATCTAGATTATTCTAAACACATCATCATCCTTATCCTAATTCTAGATAATTATAATTAGATAAGTTTATCTAGATATTTCTATCACACTTTGCTACAATATTCTACATACTTCTATGGATATTTTTTAGGATCATTCTTCGCCATTCTAGAATCTTCTTCATCACGGGCTTGGGCTTTTATTGATAGTCCAATCTTTATTGGACTAAATCAAGTTTATGATCCAACACCCCCCTTTAAACTTGATTTACCGACTCCAAGCATCATTCGTTGTCTTGAGAAGTCTTTCTCGTTGAGCGGCTTGGTGAAGATATCTGTAACTTGATCTTCGGACCTCGTATGTATCACTTGAACATCCTTTCTTGCAATGCATTCTCTAATAAAATGATAACGAGTGTTAATATGCTTACTTCGATCATGGTAGACCGGATTTTTCGCTAAGTCAATTGCTGACTTGTTATCCACGTAGATCTCAGTCGCATCTTCTTGCTCCATGTGTAGCTCCTTTAGCATACTTCTTAGCCAAATTACGTGACATACACACGATGTTGCAGCTACGTACTCCGCTTCACAACTGGATAAGGTAACAATAGGTTGCTTCTTTGAAGACCATGTAAAGGCATTGTTACCCATGAAGAACAGGAATCCTGTTGTACTTCTTTCATCGTCTTTATTTCCAGCCCAGTCACTGTCGCTATATCCAACCAGCTTGAAGTCTTCGCTTGTTGAGTAAAACATACCATAATCTACGGTACCTTTGATATAACGGAGGATCCTCTTTGCGATCTCCAAATGTTTTGTTGTAGGCTCTTCCATGAAGCGACTAATCAATCCAACCGCAAAGAGAATGTCGGGTCTTGTACATGTCAAATAGCGCAAACTTCCTACTAAACTCTTGAATAGAGTTGAGTCTACTCTTCTCCTCCGTCATGCTTAGAAGGCTTTGCCTTATGTTTTATGGGGGGTGCCAACGGGATTACATTTCTCCATGCCGAATTTCTTTAGTATCTCCTTGGCATATCCTTCATGACTTATGAAAATTCCATCATCCATCTGCTTCACCTCAATGCCAAGATAATAGGACATAAGTCCTATGTTTGTCATCTCGAACTCTTTCGTCATTGACTTCTTGAGCTCATCCATCATACTCTGAGAGTTTCCTGTAAAGATCAAATCATCCACGTACAAGAAGACGAGCAATATACATCCACTTTCAAATTTCACGTAAAGTGCATATTTACTTAGGCATTTTGTAAAACCATGTTCTTGGAAATACTTGTCAATTCTAGTATTCCAAGCACGTGGTGCCTGCTTTAGACCATATAAGGCCTTTTTCAATCTTAGCACTTTACCTTCATGCCCTTTGGCAACATATCCCTCTGGTTGCTCCACATAAACTTCTTCTTCGAGAAGTCCATTTAGAAATGCAGACTTCACATCCATTTGGTGGATTTTCCACCTATGTTGAGCTGCAATAGCAATAATTATTCTAATAGTTTCTAAACGAGCAACAGGAGCAAATACCTCTTCGTAGTCGATCCCATGCTTCTGCTTGTAACCTTTTGCCACAAGTCTTGCCTTGTACTTCTCCACTTCGCCTTTGGCGTTTTTCTTGGTCTTGTATACCCACTTGACTCCAATAGCCTTTTGGCCTTTCGGAAGGGTCGTCAACTCCCACGTATCATTCTTCACTATTGACTTTATCTCCTCGTTCATGGCTTGTCTCCATTTCTTACTTTTCATAGCCTCCTCAAAAACTAAAGGATCACAATCAGCGTATAAACAAAGAAGGGGTATCTCGTCAGTTACCTCGTAGAGATCCTGCAAACTTCTTGTCTTTTGTTCTCATTCACTTGAACTTGAAGGTGAGTCTTGGGTTGGAGTTGGACTTTGAGGTTGATGGACTTCTTCACTTGATTCACCCGTCTCTTCTTCATCAGTCATAGGAAGAAAGTCATACCTTTCATTTTCTTTAATGCTCCAATCCCATGCTTCTTCTTCATCGAACTCCATGTCTCTACTCACTACCACCTTCCTTGTGATTGGATTATAGAGCTTATAACCTTTCGACTGCTTGTTGTAGCCAACAAACACATGCTTCTCACTTCTATCATCAAGCTTGGATCGCCTTTGGCTTGGAACGTGAACATACGCTATGCTTCCGAATACCCTTAGGTGAGAGACGGTAGGCTTCATCCCATTCCATGCTTCTTGTGGAGTCTTGTTATCTAAACTCTTTGAAGGACACCGGTTCAATAGATATACTGCAATCAACCGCTTCGGCCCAAAACTCCTTTGGCATCTTCTTACTTTTCAACGTGCTTCGGACCATATTGAGAATGGTTCTATTCTTTCTCTCCACCACTCCATTTTGTTGTGGGGAGTAAGGAGCCGTTAGAAATCTCCGGATCCCATTATCCTCACAAAATTTGTTAAATTCTTTTGATAAAAATTCTCCACCTCTATCGGATCTCATGGATTTAATTTTTAAATCTTTCTCCTTTTCTACCATAGCCTTAAATATCTTAAAAGCTTCAAAAGCTTGGGATTTTTCTTTTAGAAAATATACCCAAGTTTTTCTTGAAAAGTCATCAATAAAGAGCATAAAGTAAAGATTCTTACCATGAGAGGGTGGAGTAATGAGACCGCACAAATCCGTGTGAATTAGTTGTAAAGGCTCCTTAGCTCTTGATGTCGCTTCTTTCGGGAACGAACTTCTAGCATGCTTCCCAAGAAGACATCCTTCACACACTTGATTGGGATGATCAATTTGATCTAACCCTTTCACCATTCCCTTTGATGATAATAACTTTAAGTCACCAAAGTTTAAGTGCCCGTACCTCATATGCCAAAGCCACGAATGATCCTTCAAACAACTCTTTAAGCACTTAGCTTCATCATGTTGAATGTTTAGAAGGAACATTCGGTTTTTAGTCATAGGGACTTTCGCTATGAGCTTTCCTTCGGGATTTCTTATTGTAGCACTACGATCTTTGAAATGAGTATCGTAGTTTTTCTCTAAAAGTTGTCCCACACTTAAAATGTTACTTTTAAGATTGGGCACATTGTATACGTCCGAAATATATTGGTGACTTCCGTTTTTAGCTCGGATAAGTATCTTACCTTTTCCTTTCACCGGTGCCTTTGATTCATCTCCAAAGGTGACATTACCTTTACTTTCCTCCATCTCTACGAACAAGTCTTCTTCACCCGTCATATGGTTACTTGCAGTGGAATCTATATGTCATGGCTCTATCCTCTCTTTTTGTTCGTCATGTCTTGCCATTAGCAATGTAAGCTCATCTTTGTCTTCCACCTCAACAAGATTGGCTTTTTCTTCAACTTGTCTTGAGCTACTACACTCATTGGCATAATGACCATATTTGCGACAATTGTAACATTGTATATGGGGCTTACCTCCTCTTTGAGATTGAAAGCCTCTCCCACGACCTTTTAAATATGAAAACCTTTGGTTTTCATCTTCTTTGTTGGCATCTTCTCTTCCTCTTCCTCGTCCTCGGCCTTGGAAACCACCACGACCTTGAAAAGTACCGCGTCCTCGTCCTTGCTCCTTTCCATTTAGAAAGCTTTTTTCTCTTTCTTTGAAAGAGACCTTCGAGTATAAAGCTTGCTCCAAGGGTTCTTTCCCCATTCTTTTCTTCAACCTCTCTTCATGGGCTTGTAAAGATCCCATGAGTTGATCAATGGTCATAGAGTCTATGTCTTTTGACATATCTATGGCCACGACAATGTAATCAAAGCTTGGTGGCAAAGAGCGAAGAATCTTTTCTATCACCCTTGTGTCACTCAAGCTTTCACCATTTCTCTTCATTTCATTTGAAATGGTTAAGACACGAGTGAAATAATCCAAAATGGTTTCGGATTACTCCATTTGGAACTTTTCGAACTCTCCTCTAAGAGTTTGAAGACGTACCTTTTTCACCTTGTCAATTCCTTTGAAAGCATTTTGAATGATCTCCCACGCTTCCTTAGAAGTTGTTGCATTTGCAACTTTCTCAAACATCGCATCATCAAGACATTGATAGATGAGTGTAAGAGCACTTTGATCCTTCTTTCTTGCCTTTTGCAACTCCACCCTTTGGGTGGCATTCAACGAACTTTCATCATCAACTTTCTCAACACCTTTTTCGACTATCTCCCACACATCATGTGAACCGAGTAATGCCTTCATTCGAATGCACCAACTACCATAGTTATCTTTGGTAAGACGAGGAAATTGGAACAAGTTCATTGCACCTGACATCTCGATCTTCTAGCTCTGATACCACTTTGTTGGAAACACGAGGGCCTTTTAGGCTTATACTTGATGAAGAGAGGAACACTTTAGAGAATTTTCTCAATGTAACTTTATTACTTAAGCTTTGCTTAGGTACATCCAAATGCATTACACTAACATCTATTCATACTCCTCCATGGAAGATTCTAGAACCGAGATACTTCCATGGATATTCTAACATAATCTAGATTATTCTAAACACATCATCATCCTTATCCTAATTCTAGATAATTCTAATTAGATAAGGTTATCTAGATATTTCTATCACACTTTGCTACAATATTCTACACACTTCTATGGATATTTTTTAGGATCATTCTTCGCCATTCTAGAATCTTCTTCATCACGGGCTTGGGCTTTTATTGATAGTCCAATCTTTATTGGACTAAATCAAGTTTACGATCCAACACATTTGATAATGCCAATAGGGGAAACTTTGATGGAGCGTGTGGCAGGATTAAAATATCCGACCCCAATCCCCAATGGGTCCTGGAGACCATGCCTATGGCTCGAGTCATGGGTGACATGTTGTTGCTTCCTAATGGTCGTGTTTTGATCATTAATGGCGCGTCAGCTGGGGTTGCTGGGTGGGAACTTGGGAGGAATCCTGTTCTCAGCCCTGTAACTTATAGACCCAATAACCAATTAGTGTCTCGCTTAGAGGTACAGAACCCAAGCACAATACCAAGAGTTTACCATTCTGCAGTAGTTTTACTACGAGATGGTCGGGTTCTTGTTGGTGGAAGCAACCCTCATGACAAGTACGTGTTCACAAATGTTCTTTATCCTACTGCATTAAGGTTAGAGGCTTTTTCACGATCTTATCTGGATTCAAACTCATCCTCCCTATGCCCAAGGATTCTTACCCAAGGCTAAAACTAATATCCACTTTGGAAAAAAGGTGGCTATTACATTTACGGTAACAGGTCCAGTGGACCTAAATTTAGTCATTGTGACGATGGTGTGACCTTCATTTAACACTAACTCGTTTTCTATGAATCGAAGGTTGTTATTGCTTGATGGTGGCAACTCCACCAATTCTGCCAGAAAGTCGTATACCTATAAGATAGGTGTAACAGCACCTCCATGAGGTGACATTGCACCGGCTGGGAATTATCTACTATTTGTGGCTCATAACGAAATTCCAAGTCCAGGAATTTGGGTCTGAATGCAGCGATAAATATCCAAACTACTTCTGCCTGTTTGGTCGCTGACAGTGGTTTACTCGTGATTTCTTTATGTTATTTTCAACTCTACTCATTTAAATATTGTAGATACTTTACCCTTCTACATGTAATCTTCATAACTTGATCACCGGTGATTGTTGTGTCATATTAACTTATTAAATAATAGCCTTATAGGGTTGCTTCTGGAGCCAATTAGTTATGTTTCTTATTCTCTGATTGCATCGATCTGTTAAATTCAAACAGTCCTGAAAGAACACCAAAAAGAGCTTAAACCCATACAAAATATAAATCTTAATTGAGGAACTTACTGGCTAACTAGGATATACCCGGTTCATTCAGACAAAGAAAATGGCTAATAAATGTATGTTATATACTTGTATAAATAGTGATCATATGACAGTCAGATGAATCAAATGCAACACAAACATAAACAAATTAAGTGAAAGAACTCAGATTGTGTGAGGAAATTAAAATATAATAATTTTACATAAACATTCCATTTGTTCCAGCCATCCAACAACTAATAATTGCCATTTCAATAAATTAATCAAGGTGGTCGATTGTGTTGGAGAATTCCTGGATCGATTTGGATATGGCTGTGAAAGCCTGGTCCAAAGAGTTATCAGGAAAGCTATCCTAGTTGGAGCAAAAGTCCAACAAGTTTACTTAACGTGCAAGTAATTATCTTCCTATAGGACTTAGATAATTATAAGGTTAAGTAAAGTGTAATCCTAGTTATAGTCTAATACGTTTAGTTTAGTCTATATATACCGTGGAGGGTAGGGATTCTCATTGTACCGAATTGAAGTTTTAGAGTAAGATTTCTTCAATAAAAGTTTGCGTGTTCCTGGAAGCTTTGGTCTTATTGTTTCTTGTGTCGTGTACTGATTTGTGTTTCTATTGCTACGCACCTCTGATTGCTACAATTGGCATCAGAGCTTGCGAAGAAGTTCCTGGTGATTTGTATCCGTGTTGTTTAAGGGTTACAGATACCTGGAAGAATCGATCATTCCTAACCCGTGATTCTGTGGTTAGGCGTGAATATTTTAGGGTTACCGAAACCTTAAAAACAATCGACTTATATCTTTGGTTGTGAATTGCAGCCCGTGATTGAAGCCCACATTAATCACAGCCCAATCATAACAGATTACAACTTTCTTTTCTCTTAGACAGTAAGTTGGAAGCAGTCTTTAAGACTGTTGATTGTCTCGTAAAAGGTTGAACTTTTAGTAGGCTTAATCCAGGAAACCGTTGATAGGCTTACACGTGTTCAACAAGAATTGTGAGCAGCTTATCCCAACCGTGGTATAAGGGCTGGAAAATTCCCCATTACAAACCTATTCACGATGAAGAACCAGGATGACAGGAGGTGCATCAGGTTCTAACAATCCACCACCGACAAAGGAATTGAGTTTGACGTTTCAGTGTCCGATGTTAACGTCAACTAACTATACCATATGGAGTATGCGTATGGAGGTGATTCTTGGAATCCATGGAGTCTGGGATGTGGTAGATCCGGGCTTAGCAGATGCCAAGAAAAACAATATAGTGAAAGGTTTGTTGTTTCAATTGATCCCAGAAGATTTGATTTTACAAATCGGTAATTTGAAAACCGGGAAGGAGATGTGGGATGCAATAAAAACTCGTAACCTAGGGGCTGATCGTGTGAAGGAAGCGAGGCTTCAAACCCTAATTATGGAGTTCGGGAATCTGAAGATGTCAGATAACGGTACCATAGACGAATATGCTGCAAAGCTATCGGGTATTGCTTCTAAATCAGCCACGCTTGGAGAAGCCATGTCAGAATACAAGCTGGTAAAGAATTTTCTCACAAGTCTTCCTAGACGGTTTGTCCATATCGTGGCAGCCCTAGAAAAAGTTTTAGACCTTGAAACAACGGGGTTTGAGGATGTGGTTGGACGATTGAAAGCATATGAAGAAAGAGTCAAGGAAGAAGATAAAGCAAACGATGCTCAAGAGAATTTGATTTATGTTAGGATAGAAAATTCCAATAGGAATAATGACTCAAGTGGAGGAAGAGGACATGTTTCGTACTCTCGTGGTCGTGGTCGTGGTCAAGGACGTGGTAGGAGCAACAATCAAAACTAAGGTAAACGTGACTCCCCAAAAAATCATGAAGATAACGAACAAAAGGGTAAACAACATGAGAAACGTGATCTCTCACATATACAGTGTTACCGTTGTGATGAGTATGGACACTTTGCTTCAAAATGCCCTGAACGAAACCGAAACCTTGAAGTTAACCTTAATGAGACGCAAGAGAAAGATGTGTATCATGCGGAAGGAACGTTCTTTATGATGAACCTGGTTCAAGAAACGATTTTTATGAATGAAGAAAAGTACACTCCACCAAAGTGCGAGCCAAATACCGATGAAGACGATGTATGGTATTTTGACAACGGTGCAAGTAATCACATGACAGGTAATTACTCTCACTTTTCTGAATTAAATGAAAATATTACTGGACGTGCTAGGTTCGGAGATGGTTCGTGTGTGAGCATAAAGGGAAAAGGCTCGATTTTGTTCCAAGGTAAAAACGGAGAACAAAAATTGTTGAAAGATGTCTATTATATTCCCGCTCTTTGAAGTAACGTGATTAGTCTCGGACAAGCTACAATATTCGGTTGTGATATTAGGATACGAGGTGATATCTTAACCATGCGAGATAGTTAAGGAAGGTTACTTATAAAGGTCCCACGTAGTGAAAATCGCCTTTATAAAGCTAAACTAAAAGTTGGTAAATAATGTCAAACGAGAAAAGAAGCACACAACTTCATTGTCAAATGGAATGATACCCATTGGGTTAATGAAAATACAAACCTGGAACAACCTACAGTTGGGAGCTCAGCTCACGACAGCCCACTTCACAACGTTATTGTTCATACTATAGTAACGGGTCTAAATAGCAGCCAGGTTACTGTTCACAACCCTGTTCACAGCCCAGAAAGTGAAGAAGACAATTCTGGAAGTGATGACACGAATGAGCAGGTTATAGTTAAGCATGTATATGGTAAAGAACAAAGTGCAGATCCATTGACGAAGGCATTGGCGCGCATAAGGTTCAAGGAGATGAGATCGTTGCTTAGAATGCAAGAGTTACCCTCTTTGACTCAGAAATTCAGGGGGTGATTGTTGGAGAATTCCTGGATCGATTTAGATATGGCTGTGAAAGCGTGGTCCAAAGAGTTATGAGGAAAGCTATCCTAGCTGGAGTAGAAGTCCAACAAGTTTACTTGACGTGCAAGTAATTATCTTCCTATAGGACTTAGATAATTATAAGGCTAAGTAAAGTGTAATCCTAGTTATAGTCTAATACGTTTAGTTTAGTCTATATATACCGTGGAGGGTAGGGATTCTCATTGTACCGAATTGAAGTTTTAGAGTAAGATTTCTTCAATAAAAGTTTACGTGTTCCTGGCGGCTTTGGTCTTATTGTTTCCTGTGTCGTGTACTGATTTGTGTTTCTGTTGTTGCGCACCTCTGATTGCCACAGATTGCTTGTTCATTTCATTTTTTATTTTTTTTTTATTATTTGTGTATCTCTACCTTAACATATGATTTTCTGTTCCTGAACGTATCATAAAATGAAAGTGAATTTTTTTTTGGTGCAAGGTGAATTTTATATTAATCTCCAAACAATGACTTACAACTTAGAGACACATTCATCTGAAAGGACATGCCCTTTATCAGATATCACAACATATACAATACAACTGATATCAGTTATAACAAACAACTGTATCAAAAACAACTTGTCTCAATACTGATGTATACTGCAGAGTAGAAACCAATCTGCATTCCACAAACCAAATCCATCCAGGATCAAGAATTCACCTTTATAGCACCTTTACCATCTAGCTACATTTCCATTTGTTCTCCCACTAAGATCACTCAGCCCTCATCCACAGTAATCAAAGCAAGAAGAACAAATGGCATCACTAGGTACCCATCATTCCCAGTCAAGGGCTCTTCCAAAATCCCTACATTTCCCTCTTTACAAAGGGCTTCAGGATTCTGGAAACACACGCCTTGAGGGGAGAATCAACCAGCCCCCTTGGCAGTGTATAGATAGAACCAAGTAGGATCATCTTTCATTCCTCACTATTCCTATCTTCATACACTGCCCACCAAACTCACTTACCCTACACACAATGGAAACCTACTTTATGACACTCAACAAACTATAGTCTTATAAAACTAGTCAAAACAGTCCACAATTACCTAACAAAGGCCTATTGATAGACTGTTTTGATGTTTTACAGACCACAGCTTATAGAGTTTCAAGATACAAGGCCATCATAGTGTAGTGAGTTTAAAACATCTTCATGTTTCTATGAATCAGAACATAAGATGTCAGGTTTCAAACCTTTATATGCAGGCACTCAATTCCATATTACTGCATGATGCAAACTTTCTAAACCATTGTTATCCCAAACACCCCAATCAAAGTTTTCCATTCATCACAACATCCCAAATTTTGCAAACCTTTACAATCTGTGTAGACTTCCTCACATTCAAGCTAGAAAGCTTCAGTCTCATGTAATTGATCACATTCATTATCACCTCTTTTGCATCATTTTTATCATTTGTGAAAATCCTCTTGTTCCTTTCATGCCAGATGAAGTAAACACAAGCAGCAAGTAGAATCCTGCTCAATACACTCTTGATGGATCTATTATGCTTAGTGTTCACCATGTTTATTATTATCTCATCCCACTTGTTTGGGAGATCATTTCTTTCTGCTTTATTCTTTAACTCATTCCACACTTTAATGGAGAATGAGCATTCAAAGAATAAATGATTTAGTGAATCCAAACAGCACTCACACAGAGGACAAGTCAAGAATTTATCCGGATACCATCTTTGGAGTCTATCTTGAGTAGATAATCTCCCTTGTATAGCAATCCACATTATAAAAGAATGCTTAGGAGTACAGTTAGAGAACCATATCAGATCATGCCACTCCACTTTATTACCAGCCTGTCTTAGATCCTGCCATGTACTATTAGTAGCATACTTTCCACACTTCCCATCATTAGAAGTCCACATGAAACTATCCACTGAGTTATCACATAATCTTGGAACAAGTATTGTCAAAAGTATAGGAAAATCATTAGCCCATGTAGTTGGCCAATTCCATTCCCCATTGCAAATCATGTCTTTAACTTTCACATTCAGTGGATAATCACCATGTTTAACAGCTTCCAAAGGAATCTTACTACTAAGTGGTTCTGGGCCCCACCACTTGTCATGCCAAAAGAAGATGCTTGTCCCATTACCCACTTCACAAGTAATATATCTTCTCACTTTATCTCTAAGGCCAAGTAACTGCTTCCATCCATGGCTGGAACTATGATCACCTTTAACCATCCAGATGCTTTCACCATTCAGCTTTGCCTCATGGATCCACTCAACCCAAATTGAATCTTTTTTGCAGTCTACATTCCAGAGATGCTTAGTCATCAAAACCTCATTCCATTGCCCCAAGTCTTTAATTCCTAATCCTCCTTCACTTTTTGGCCTAAACACTTGTTTCCAAGCCACCTTAGCTTTGCCTCTAGAAAGCTCACCTTGACACCACAGGAAGCCTTTTAGAAGTTTATCAATATCTTTGATTACAGCTCTAGGCAGAATAAAGACTGATGCCTAGTAAACATGCATGGAAGATAAGATTGATGCAATCAATTGCAATCTTCCAGCATAGGATAACAGTTTGCTTCTCCAATCACTTACTCTAGCTTTGACCTTGTCAATTAAACACTTGCAATCAGTGTAATTCAATTGTTTAGTGACCAAGGGAACACCTAGATAAGTGACTGGGAGGGAACCAATCTTGAAAGGCAGGATATCAAGAAGGTCTTGCTTCACATTCTCCTTCACATTACCAAAGAATACAGTACTTTTACTAATATTAGGAACTAATCCAGAGATGCTACTAAACTTTTCCATGGCAACTTTGATCACCCTTACTGACTTAAGATCACCATGACTAAGAACCATGAGATCATCAATAAAGCATAAATGGGAAATTTTAAGTTTTTTGCATCCCCAATGATATTTGAAACTGCCATCCTCATCAATCTGTTTCTTCAATAAAAGAGTGAAAACCTCCATAATGAGAGTGAATAAGTAAGGGGACATGGGGTCCCCTTGTCTTAGCCCTCTTCCTCCTTTGAAGTACCCAGCTCTCTCATTGTTAACATTTATAGTGAAAGTAGCACTTCTAACACAAACCATGATCCACTTAATCATCAAATCAGGGAACTTGAACATGTGCAGGGTGTCTTCCAAAAATTCCCAATTCACTGTGTCATATGCTTTCTGAATATCAACCTTTAGAGCTACTCTTCTAGGCCCATTCTTCCAATTGTACCCTTTGAGAAGTTCTTGTGTCAAAAGGATGTTGTCTGTTATTTGCCTCCCAGGAATGAATGCACTCTGTGTTTGACTCACAAGCTTACATAGAGCATTTTTCAACCTGTTGGTAAGGATCTTACTAATAACCTTGTATAGAACATTGCAGCATGCAATTGGTCTATAATCAGACACCTTTTGTGGAGTTTTGACCTTAGGAACAAGGGTGATCAATGTAGCATTAACTTCCCCCAAAATCCTGCCATTTCTAAAGAATTCCATAACAGCATCACACACATCTTTCCCAATGATGCTCCAGGCTTTCTTATAGAATTTAGCTGTGTATCCATCTGGGCCAGGAGCTTTATCATCAAAAATATCAAAAAGTGCCTCTTTAATCTCATTTTCACTGACATCTTTAATCATGATCCTGGCATCTTCATTGGTGACAGTATTAGCATTAAGACAGTTTAGATCCATCTTCTGCACAGGAATAGCAACACCAAGAAACTTTTGAAAGTGTTGTACAAATTGCTCAGTAACTTGAATCCCCTCAAACCTATCTCCATTATCATTTCTGATAGATTCAATTCTGCTTTTGTGTGCTCTTCCTTTGATAATTGCATGAAAATACTTGCTATTCTTGTCACCATTACTTAACCAATCTATCTTAGCTTTTTGCATTAAAAACTTCTCTTCATCTTGTACAGCAATCTTGTACTCATGTAAAATACAAGCTTGTTCCTTTTTAAGATTAGCATTGTGAGGGTCTTTATCAATCTTTTCTTGTGCATCTTTAAGCTTATCCCTCCATTCAATAACTTTCTCATGTAGATTACCAAACTTCCAGCTTAACTTTTTCATATGTTTCTTCAGGAACTTGAGTCTTTTAACCAACTTAAACATACAACACCCTTCCACTTGAACTTGCCATTCTTTCTTCATAGTTTCCAGGAATTCAGGCTTATCAGCAATGAAATTAGAAAATCTAAAAGCTCTGTTCTTTTTCCTCATCATTTTGGGAATATTGAGAATAGCAGGGCTATGGTCAGATGTAAGATGGGGAAGGAATTGACCATGTGAATTAATGAAAGTGCTCATAAACTCAGTATTACCCAAAATTCTGTCAATCTTCTTCATAATCCCACTTGTCGGATCAAGTCTGCTTTGTACCCAAGTGAAATGTATTCCAGAACAATTAAGATCTTCCACCTCAATTTAATTAAGACAATCTTGGAACTCCATCATATCACTAGTCAAACATGACCCTCCTTCAGAATGATCCTCATTATGCAAGCTAACATTCCAGTCACCCATGAGAACCCAAGGCCTATCATTAACAATACTTTTATACCTTTTTAAATTTTTCCACAGATCTCTCCTTTCTTTTCCTGTATTAGCAGCATACACAATACAGCAAAAAAACTTTCTTCCACTTTCCTTGATCTCCACATCACAAAACATGGCTTGATGACTAGAATTCAAAACCATCACATTTACATCCTCTATATTCCAGCCTATAATGATCCTGCAACCTTTATTGCTTTCCTTCATATTAGAACACCAAAACCAGTTGCCAAAAACAAATTCACAAATCTTCTCTAACTGGTTTGCCTTGACATGGGTCTCAATAGCAGCACAAATACTCAGATTCTCATCTCTAATGAACCTTCTTACATCTTTTTTGCATATCACTATTACACATACCCCTTACATTCCACACTGCAACTCTAAAATCATTATTCAACTCAGCCATTGAAACATTTTAGAGGAAAACTTAATTCAACAACTCACAGGAACCACCTGCCAATTCATCCTCAGTCATACTTTGTGCAATACCATGAGATTCATCAAACACATCCTCCATATCAGGACAATCTTCTTTCCATTTTTCCTTCCATTGCTCTCTAAAATACTTATGCATTTTCTCATTCCATTTCCCATTCTCTTCCACACCTGGCTGTCTTTGAGTACTAACATACTTATTCACTATTTCCTTCTCAATTCTCTGTTGTTCTTCAGGACACTCATTTTCAGTGATTTCCTCAAGCACAACATACTTATTAACACTCCTTCTAATTTCCTCCAATGTATTCTGATTAACTCTCCATGGACTTTTGGGGCTGTTAGATTTAGGACTGCATTCCATATTGGGGACTTGATCATTTGCCACTTTTGAGGAAGTTGTAGTTTTATTATTATCCTTGTTCACTGGTCTAAACTCCTTTCTAAATTTTCTATTATTTCCTCTAGCCCCTCCTCCTGCAATATGCTTACCATTTTTATCCTGATTACTTTGTTGCTTACCACCCTTATCAGCATCTTTGGTACTTTCAGTCCTAACTTTCTCATTCAAATTACAATTGCTATCATTATGCCCAAACACTTTGCATTGACTGCATCTAGGTGGTTTCCAGCTATACTCCACTTTAACAAACTTAGAACATGTCACCACATGTTCTTTGCACTTGTAACACAGTTCAATTTTCTCCTTATACTCATTAGCAGCCTTATCTCAACCAACACTCTAGCATAACCAATACTTCCAGTACTTTCTTCACACATTCTAGCAGTTGCATTATCCATCATAATAGGCATTCCTAAACTGCTAGCAATAGCACTTATACCCTTGACAGTCCAAGCTTCCACAGGAACATCATGAAGTTTTATCCAACATGGAAGACTAGTGGGCTCTCTTTTGTCAACAATTATATTAGGCTCCCATTTTTGCACCATGAGTGGTTTGTTATTAACAAGCCATGGGCCACTTTCCAATACTTTTGACATTCCATCTAGCCCTCTAAATTTGAACAGAAACAACCCATTTTGTGCAACTATGTCCTTAAGACCAAATTTACCCCACATTCTAACCAAATTATACCTGATCTCATTGTAAGACATAGTGCACCCAACAAAGTGTCCACAAAGAGTCAACATCCACTGAGTACAAAAATCACTTGTTACACTTCAGATTTTTGAGACTGAGAGAAGGGCATATCCCTCTACCAATTAAAATTCATATAATATAAGTTGAATTAAGGTAACATATATACCATAGATAATATAATAGATGAAATTGTTGGTTTGGGGGGTTTAGAATAATGGCTAAGATGACACACAAAAATCATAAGATACAACTTATAGCTTGAAAGTGAGTAAGCATTTTCGCGCCCATCGTTCGTTTGATTGATTGTGCTTTGGGGTTTTCAAAGAATCACTTCTGAAGATACAGTGAAGTGAAGTATCATCCCTTTTCAGTGTAAAACATCCTGGTGAAAAATGACTGAACTTACTGAGTTTTCAAGGATTTCTAGAAACTAAAAATCATGATTGGACCCCAACATGACTGTTTAGTAATCTTCCAATGTGGTATAAGATATACAGAGGTTTGGTATATGTTTCACGGCTTTTCAGGAGTGCCTCTTATTCATCGAGGAATGCAAATTTTGGATTATTATATAGGATTGGTAGTGACTATTCAGACAGTCACTATATCCTTTAGGACTGTCACCAAGGTAATTAGCGACGACACCTTCTGTCATTATACTGATGCAATAAATAAATACTCTGTTTAGCGACTGTACATTGTGGCGCTAACCGCCCTAAGTATAATACGAAACAAGGTGACAGATGACAGGGTTGCTAATTTTATCGATCTTCTGAAATTGACTAACTTTACACCCAACGTTTCTCCACGCCTGCTAGCATGGTCATAGAAGTGGCGTGTTCCTAATGTCGTGTTGCATCCTCTAAAGCTCCGGCCAGTTTCTTATAAATGTTATCTAATATTGAAAAATGACCAAATATAATTTTGGATAATATTTCATATATGCTGGACAAAATAAAACCCACCAAAACATCTGATAATCAACTATCAACCCAAGCTTTTTATTTTTTAGTTTTAAGAGCAATCTTTTGTATTTAGTAAGTCTCTAATAAGGATTAATATACTGGCTAATTGATTACATCGCTATATCGATATTTCTGTTTTGAAAACGGGGAATATTAAAAGAAACGAAAAATCGACATTACAGCTGACCAAGTTAAACATTACAAGCGTAATGTACCTCAAATCCATCTTGACTCATCCCATAAATGTGTGTGTATGATAGCAGTCATCCATTGGCGTATATTTTTTGAATCAATTATTAATCTCAATATTTTTATATATGAAAACTGATGATCAGTTTATGTATATGAACCTCTTAATTGTTCGTACTAGAACCTTATATAGTTATATTAGACTATGGGTAGTCACAGGTAGTCATGGTGTTGTAAAACAACCAATGACCTTTATCATTTCTTTTTGGTGAAATGGTGAAATATATTAGCTCCCAAACAATATGTACACACAAGCATTATTTAAAAGGTGATGGACAATTCCCAAACACCCCTTAAACTGCTTACAACAAATAAGAAGTACATACATCTATACAAAACAACTGCTAACAAATGCAGTAACTAAGCAAACTAGAACATGACTTCACCACTTATTCACCAGGGTACTTAGGATATTCCAATACTATCACTACATTTCCTTTTGTAAGATTACCTAGACAACTAATTTGCAGTTTACATCCTCACAAAAGGTTGCTAAGTTCTATCACAAGAAGGCATCATCATGAGTGTAGAATCACTAAGAGCTAGCTAGCTCATTCCAATCAAAGGCTACATTTCTATTGCTTCATCAAGAACCAATAACCTTTTCATCGGTTCTGTCTAAATGTGGTGCAAAGGAAGTGTCTAATACCATGTCATGGGAAATTTTGCGAATTAAGAGTTTGTGAGAAATGAAAATCAAGAACTAAAAATGAAGACTTAATCAAATAGCATATCGTATTGCAACAAAACAATAACTTATTCAAAAGTTACATAGCAAACAATTTTTCACATATCAACTTCATATTTACACAAAACAATTGAGAATTCAATCGAACTCTGAAAGAAACACGGGAACCATAAACTATTGCTATAAACAATACCAGTATATTTCATTCGAAATGGCGAAAGGAAGTTTGAATCCATAACCTCCCAAAATCCTGGACTCGAGAGTATGGTGACAATTGTCATTAGTTACTGCATATGGACCCAAATACCTGGACTTGGAATTTCTTTATGAACCACAAATAATATATAATTCCCTGCTGGGGCTATATTTCCGGATGGAGGTGCTATCACACTAACTTTATAGTCGACCCTTCCAACTGCCGCGGCAGAGTCACTGCTGTCAAGAATTAACAACCTCTGATTCATTGAAAAGGAGTGTGTGTTAAATGAAGGTGCCACCATTGCCACATAAACTGCTTTTGGGTCAACACGGCCTGATATGGTAAATTTAACAGAAAACCGTTTGCCGTAGTTGATTGTAGTGTTGGTCTGGGGCGACCGAATCCTCGGGCGTAAAGAGGACGAGCTTGAATTCAAATAAGATGGTGAAAATGCTTCCAAGCTCAATTCAGTAGGGTAAAGTACGTTTTGGAAAACATATTTATCATGTGCGTTGCTTCCACCAACTAGAACCCTTCCATCTCGTAGCAAAATGGCTGTGGAATGGTACACTCGAGGTCTCGTACTTGGATTCTCTACCTCAAAACGAGAATTAACTTTATTATCGGGTCGGTATATTACTGGGCTAAGAACCGGGTTCCTCCCAAGTTCCCACCCGGCAACCCCGGCCGACGCACCGTTGATGATCAAAACATGTCCATTGGGGAGCAACAACATGTCACCCATCACTCGAGCCAAAGGCATGGTCTCCATAATCCATTGAGGATTATTGTCTGATATTCTAATACGTCCACAATTATGCAAAGCACCATCAAACTTCCCTCTATTTGCATTTGCAAATGCTCCCTTGGGTGCACCCCCACACACCAATACTTCAACTGCACCTACTTTCCCTTGTTTTAGGCGCAAAGGAAGAAGTACAGCAGAGCCTGTGCTTGGGTAACTCCTGGGCTGACCACCGGGCATCGTTGGGTAAGTCCTGACAACTTGGTTCTTAGAATAGTTGAATAATATAGCACGGTTATTAGCAAAGATGAACAAATTTCCATCTGGATAAAGAAATACAAATGGGTACAAGTTATTCTCAATATTAGGGTCATTCGTCTGAACCAGAAATGGCAAACTAAGAGCCTTCTCAGTTGTTGACATCTTTGGGTAAAACTCGTAATTAAATGCCTGACGACCGCCAATTATAATTTGACGACCATCTGGTAATATATGATTGGTTGCGTACCATCTTGACTGAGCCAATCCATTCCGTATCTCTTGCCAATCGCATGTGTTACACGATCTATAAGTTCTGACAACACGGTAACCATCAGCCCAGCCACCTGTCTGGACCAACCTTCCATCGCGCATCAAAGATCCAGAGGAACACCAAACATTTGTGAGTACCATGAGTGGACGTATGGAATTGGATGCAACATCATACTCAACAGAGTGTGCCGAGCAATCATTTGAGTTGGGACGACATCTACCATTTGGAAGAGAGATATTCGAGGTTCCAAAATCAGTGCGGTCATACATGACAACACGATCGTTGGGGAGTAGTTGCATGTGCATGGCCGAGATGCCAATGCTTGAACGTAGTACTGTCCATGATCCACCAGCGGCAGGACATGTAGGTGTGTGGAGGAGGAGAAGAATGAAGAGTAGGAGATAGTTATAAATTAGGGAACTCGAAAAAGTCATGAGTTTGTAATTTTGTTCAGGATTACTTCTCATGTTTTTTTCTGTTTCTGTATTCTTAGTACTTAGTAGTCGCTATAAGTAATGGTCCAAGCCAGCGAAAGGACAAAACAATTTAGAAATATTCAAACCGATATATTAAAAATGTTATTTTTATATTCCAGTAATGATCATCAGGAGAGCATGTTTTACATGAAGTAAATTTCAAATAGAATACTTCGATTATATAATATGTATCTCTTGACAGAACTAACGACCTTGAATTTTCCATTTTATATCCCATAACAATGAAATTATGGTAACATTTAGTCTAATAATTATAACCCGTAGTCATGAAGTTGTAACAATACATAGTACAAATGATTGTAGAAAGAATATTAACTGTTTTGTGGTATACATAATCTCAATCGATACTTATGAAAGTATATTATCCCAGAATCAGTTATAGTGTTGTTAACTAATATGAGGTAGGTTGGAAATATATGACATTCCAGTATGGGTAAGGATCCAGTGAGAAGAAACCTTAAAATAAGAAGAATGAGAAATAATTATAACTGCATATTTGAGATGCATCGACTTGAATTAGATGCATCTCGATTCATTTAGATGCATCACAATTAGTTTCGAAAGTGATTTTGAAGTAAAAACGATTCAAAGTAGTACTAGCAACAAATTTGACCCGCACAGGACGAAAAATACATAGGATTCGTATAACTTGACGAAATGCATCTAATATATGTATATGCATTTAATTTTTAGCTAAAAAATATATTATGATGCATCTAAAAGAATAGGGATGCATCTAATTCAAATTGATGCATCTCTAATGTGTAGTTATAGTTATTTCTCATCCTTCTTATTTTAAGGATTCTTCTCATTTGATCTTTAATCATTCCAGTATTCCACACGTTCTTTTTAAAATTAGGTCGAATATATATATGTCCTACGTGCAGAGAAGTTAGAACCAGAGTAGGAAGAGAATGCTAGCTAGCTAGGTATAACAACTTTAAATTAAAGGAATAAGGAACCAAATGATACTCCCTCCGTCTCAAAATTATTGTCCAGTTTGAATTTTCAAAGTCAAACTGGTTCAACTTTGACCATAAATATATTTTTTTATTATATAATACTTGATGAAAAATTATACCATTGAAAAGTACACTTTAAACCCAATCAATTTATATATTTTGCATCAAATACTATATAACACCCACAATAATATTTAAAGTCAAAGTTAAAGAAAAAATACTAAAAAAGTTAATAGTGGACAATAAATTTGGGACGGAGGAAGTAATATTTTTATCTAATCTACAAGAAATCAAATGTGAATGTAAACTAAAAATATGCAACACACCCGCTGGAATTGCTGTTGTCATTTTTATTATATGATTATATGAAGTCGCATGGATTTTAAATCGTCGAAGAAGACCATGCCAAGCTGCCAGCTGAAAATTTATTTGTTCTTTTTTATCTTGTAAAAAATAATGATCTAAAAAACACAATATACCAATTGCAGTCGACTAACCTCCCCACATGCTTACTTTTATGAGCAATGCTATACATTCGTATAATTTCCTTCTACTTACCATCCTTCTTCACATAAAGTTTGACATGTATAATCCACTATTTATCTCTCTTAATCTCTTTCATTGATTTTTACACTTACTATAATTATAGAGATAGGAAGATTTGTGGGAACATGAAGTATGAATATTTATTATTTTCGTACTTTTATAATATACTAATAGAATCATTTGTATAGTCCCCAATCAGGTGCAATACTACATACAAAAGAAAGTGTTATCCTCAAACGAGTGTAACACATACAACAATCACTCTACTATTTATCATCCTTCTTCACATAAAGTTTGACATGTATAATCCACTATTTATCTCTCTTAATCTCTTTCATTGATTTTTACACTTACTATAATTATAGAGATAGGAAGATTTGTGGGAACATGAAGTAGGAATATTTATTATTTTCCTACTTTTATAATATACTAATAGAATCATTTGTATAGTCCCCAATCAGGTGCAATACTACATACAAAAGAAAGTGTTATCCTCAAACGAGTGTAACACATACAACAATCACTCTACTATTTATCATCCTTCTTCACATAAAGTTTGACATGTATAATCCACTATTTATCTCTCTTAATCTCTTTCATTGATTTTTACACTTACTATAATTATAGAGATAGGAAGATTTGTGGGAACATGAAGTAGGAATATTTATTATTTTCCTACTTTTATAATATACTAATAGAATCATTTGTATAGTCCCCAATCAGGTGCAATACTACATACAAAAGAAAGTGTTATCCTCAAACGAGTGTAACACATACAACAATCACTCTACAAAGATCCTCACTACAACACTCAAATACTAGACTACAAGTTAAGATCAAGATGATCTAAAACTGTACAAACTTTTTTTTGGGTAAAAGGTTACCTCCGATAAAATATTACTACCTCCGTCCTATATTTATAATCCACTGTTTACTTTTGAAGTTTTTAATTTTCAACTTTGACCTAAAATATTTTTATTTGTGTTATATATTACTTGATGCAAAATATATTAATGAATTAAGTTTTAAATGTATTTTTCATTGGTATAATTTTTATCAAGTATTATATAACACAAATAAAAATATATAAGGTCAAAGTTGCAAAGCGAAGACTTAAAAAGTCAATAGTGGACTATAATTATGGGACGGAGGAGAGTATTACTCAAAAAAAAAAAACAGTTAAGTACAACGGATGTGAGTAAATCCCACACTTCAGTTCGAAGAAGGCAAACCAAAAGCGCCTACAGTGCTTAATACCTGAACAAGCATAAGAAATGACATGTCATATTATGCAAAACAAAATAAAAACAACCCATCTAATCTTACCACGTATACTAATGTCATAAGTATTAGCAAACTTAATTGAGCATCGGTCATACCACAATCATGAAACTCATCATTATCATAAGGGTTTTAGTAATGAGATATTCCTTTCATTGCTCTAATAAGCTCCACATGCTCACTTTACTACCACCTTTAGAACCGCCAAATGCCATAAAACTAGAAGTTTCATTGAAGTCCTCAAGGACTTCATCATCATCACTATCCGAGATAACTAGAACACCAACCTTAAAAAATGGATTGCCTACCTTTTTTCCTTCTTTAACCATGTCAGGATTGGTCTTCGAAATACAAGGAGGTAGCACGTTGGACGAACTTAGGGTGCTTGCATTGTTTTCCACATTAGCCTTTTGCATAGGAAGCGGCTTCCCATCATCACCAAACAACACAAGCTTCATCTCAAGTATTTGACTTTCAAGCTTATTAATTTTTTTTAACGAGAGGTGTAGTACTTGGACTGCCAAATGAATCAACAGTAGTACTTGACTGTTTATCCATGTTCCCAAATCCATTTTCAAAATCCGAATCTTTACTAGCTATAGAATCCTCATCCAAATCACCAAGAGCATTAAAAGCATTAGACGTGTTAACCACTTGATAGTAGGAGAAGCCTTTGTATTCTTAAGAGTAACCGGTCGATACTCCATCTTCTTGGTCTTAGAAACCCCAAAAACCCGCTTATAAGTGAGACCCATTCGCTTGACAATAGTAAACCCATCATTCAAGACCTCCTTTGTAGCTCCTGAAACCGGACCTTTGCCTTTATTACCCATCCCATTAACCACAGGTTTAGGAGCGGCTTTAGGACAATAATCATTCAAATGACCATAAAGCAAACATGTATCACACCAAGGTGGTTCCCACTCATATTCAATGCGGATAGTTTCCTTGGTATACCCTTCCCCTACGAGTTTAGGAACAACCAAAACTAAATTGTCATGGAAATCATTGGAAGCATTGATTCCAATCAAAGCTCTCGCATAACTACTCCGTCCCCATGACTCCAAACACATAGTATTAGTACAAGAATCAAGCATAATAGGAGTACCAATTTTAGAAGCAATCAAACTCAACTCATTTGGAGTATAAGCAACCATAGGGATATCGTGGAATTTCACCCATACCAGAACACAAGAGAAATCTTAAAAAGACTTACCGATGGAGACAACTTGTTGAGAAAGATGGGAATTCCACGAATCATCCAAGGTCCATCCCTAAGAATAGCCTCATCATCCTTTAGGGAAGAGAACTTAAAGAAGAAGAAACCATTCGCGTTCATTGTAACTTTCTGAAGCCCATATTTACCCCAATTATTACGTACGAACCATTCAACCACAGGGAATGCAAGTATTTTCCTAATAAAATACCCATAAAGTGAATTTAAAATATGCTCATTAGCCTCCTGAACTGAACTAATGGGTAAAACCACATCATAATCAGCATCCTTAGGTACCGTCTCATCAATGAATAGAAAATTAGCTTTCTTAGAAGACAAGGGGCTGATTTTAGAAGCATAAGTTGAGAGGGCATCCACATTAGGATTAGTTTCAGGTGTGGTAACCACATAATCATTAGAAGGTATGGAAGCATTGCATGCATTATAGGCCTGACATTCAACATTTTTTACATGCGTTACTGGATCTGAACCGCTCTCTAAATTATTTGTTTCATGTAACACACAAGTAACCGGATCCCGTAGTTTACCATCAGTACCAGATAATCTGTTCGAAGTAATCTCACTAAGAGATGGGAATGGGGACTCTATCGTTGAAGAAACCAAATTCATACCCCTTGATTCATTACTATTTTTCTTATTATTTTTTCCACCTCCCCACCCCGAATCAATGAAGCCCGATTCAACATCACAAAATCACAAATGAAAACATACAAGAAGGAACAATTAGCGTATTACCTTCAATTAACATAGTAAATCCTTATAAATCAGGTTTTGATAAACGATGAGCACACGAAACATCACATGTTGGGATCTAGATATGATTAACAATAATAATGGAGAATGGAACCAATGAATGAATGCAGGCGAATCAAGCTATTAATAAATTAAAGATTTGATCGTTTTACATGCAAGAATATAACATGCAAGTTTAACCTTTGGAAATGAATAAAAAGATAGCCCTACTGATTGCGATCAAAAATAAGGCTGGGAAAAAGCTTTTATAAGGCTTTGTTTCAATTCTGTCTCACAAGATTAAACATTTCAAAACCAACACCAAACTCTCTGAAAGTTAGAAACATATGCACGAATAGTCCCTCCACTTGATGGTTAAGCAATGAGATTGAATTTTACCATGTATTTTCATCACCTCCTCTCAAGCTCATGGCTTAAACATGTCAACCAAGCCCAAATTTTCACAAAACAACTTATGTTGAGCTATACCCAACCCTTTATTAAATACATTTGCAATGTTATTTGCAGAACCAATTTTCACAGTGTTTATAACCCTTGAAGAAACTTTTTCCCTGACCAAATGTAGATCAGTTTCCGAATGTTTAGTTTTTTCATGAAAAACTGGATTTACAGCAATCTGGATAGCAGAAGTGTTATCACAATATAGAGTTGCAGGTAATAAACCATCAACCTCTAGGTCTTATATAATTTTTTAATCCAAATAAGTTCATAGGTTGTAGATGCTAAGCACCTATACTCAGCTTCAGCTGATTACCTAGAAGTGGTGGCTTATTTTTTAATTTTCCAGAAAATCTAGTTATTAAAAAATGGTTGTCCACACAGTTTGAGCAAATGACGATATTTTCGTACTAATAATAAGAATAATAACAACATCACCCAAAACCATAATAACACCATTTGTACTTTTCAACGTGTATAAATCTTATTAGAAATAAATCAAAGATTTACATTGGAATAACTCTTGGTTAAACTATTTCGGTTGAGTGACAAATGAAAATACTCCTTTGGGAACAACTAGAGGCAGCTAACTTTGCTTAGTTGTTGCTAGGAGAGGGGATCATATCAACTGTAATGCTAATTATTACTTTATGTGTTTGTTTAGAATCCTACCTTACCCCGGTTACAAAGTTTCATTTAAATAGGCAAAGGAATAATGTGGATGCACATGGGTATAGTAGATCACCGGCCTTGGAGTAGATTGCACGTGCCTAGTATACTAGTTGGAGCATACATTTCATTTTCCAATGCTGACAACTTTTGTATCCAAGAGACCTTACGATTATCTTCCCTATAAGTTTCCCGCCTATTCCCATATAGAGATAAGTCTTCAGGGTAACTGAGACATTTGTCAGTTCTCAGTCTCTCTGGTGTTGCTTGTAGCTCCTTATACTTTACTCTTTGACACCGCATAAAGTTTGTAAAGTGTTTCTTCAGCTGGTCTTCGACTTCCCTGAAGCTTAGTTGTTGATTGAGCTTTATACAACTCTCATTGATTTCTTATATCAGTGAGTTTACATCTACATATAAACATTAGTGTGGTACCTATCACGCACAATCATCAGGGTGTACTTTCTGATAACCATCAGGGAGTAACACTTTCTGATAACCATCAGAAAGTATGACATATGATTTCCATTAGAGAGTGACTTACTCTCTGATCCTTATCAGTGAGTGTTGTTCTCACTGACTTATATTAGAGACTTAATAAATTAGCATTTTATGTTTAAATACATTGTTATAGACAATTGGGTCAAAAATCAGACCCAACACAAAAATACACATAGAAACCTAACACAAATTGGAAACATGTCACTTAGCCTAGTCTGCATTTGAGAAAGCATACATGTTAAGTTTATCGCCTTTTTATTAAACTGAATACGTGTTCCTGGGGCTTGTTTCAAATACCTTAACACTTTCAATGCAGCAATGAATCAGACTGAAGAGGAGCATGCATATGCTTACTCAAACAATGAACTACATATGAAATATCAGGTCTAGTAACAGATAGATATATGAGTTTACTCACCAGTTTTTTATACTCTGTCATGTTTGGTAAAAGAAATATTTTTCCGAGACTCACTCCACCCCTTCTAGTTCCTTCCATGGCTGCCCCTTTCCACCAACCCCGTGGGTTTTGGTTTTTGAACTAATAAGTCCCTTACTTATTAATTAATGCCTGTTAGTCAATTATAGTGACTACCGGTATAATTAACGACAATCTATTATTTCGTGGAATATATTAATATAATTAATAAATATACAAAATATATTAATTACGTATCCACTGTGCATACGTGTGTGCACCCGATAGACTCACATATTTCCTAGCAATATAATTATTAACTAAGCAACGAGCATATACCAACATACATATACATGGCTTTGTGTAATCTACATAACTGAAGCTAGTAATTTTTTTTATATAATGAGCAAATGAGCTAGCTATGAGCCAGATTTCTTGCTAAACAGGTATGGTTGTGCATGTAATTTTTTTCTCTTGATTATTTTCATAGAAATATGAACAATTGTAAAAGTTGATTTTCAAAAAGATGAAAGTGAATATTAAAACTAATAGATGAGAATGAGAGAACATGGAAGATGATGAAGAGAGGAAAAATAATATGTTCATAATTTTTAATGAAGAATCGTAGTTTTGAAATGTACGATCCATGCAAAACAAGCGTACATGTGTCCTGCAAACAAGCATATACTTGATATTTTCTCGATTAATTATTGGAAGATATCATGCACAGTGTGCACCCAACAAGCGATATTGAATTTCTACTAGCATTTTTGTAATGGATGTTTTCATGAAATGCTTGCAACATGTATTAAATTAGGATGACGTACGTTTTCATAAATGATATATAGGAAAAAACTCTATAGCATGTAACTTTAATAAAAATAGCATCATGTTTACATTTTACAACGAGATACATCACTAAACATACATACAATTAAAGATAACGGTGTTATAACAATATAATAAAAACACTCTGAAATATGCTCACTGCATTTTAACCCAAACACCTGGACTTGGGATATCTTTGTGAACCACAAAAAGAAGATAATGTCCCGCCGGAGCAATATTACCTGAGGGTGGTGCGGTTACAACGACTTGGTATCTTGATATCCCCATAATCTTGGATGCAACGCCACTGTCAAGTACCAACAATCTTTGATTCATAGAAAATGAGTGAGTGTTAAATGCAGGTGCCACCATTGTTACTTTGATTGAGCTTGTATCCACAATGCCCGAAACTGTAAACACAATAACCACTTGTTTCCCATAACGAATTATATAATTATTTACAGGCAAGATTATTCTCGGTCGTGTGTTAGATGAGTTTGAATCCATATAAGATGGTGAGAAGGCCTCCAAACTCAGTTCAGTAGGATAAAGGACATTTGTGAATTCATATTTATCGTGTGGGTTACTTCCACCAACAAGAACACGTCCATCTCGTAGTAAAACTGCTGTGGAATGGTAAACTCTAGGTTTGGTGCTTGGATTTTGTACCTCAAATCTGGAACCGATGTCTTTATCAGGTTGGTAAACCACTGGAGTGAGAACAGGGTTCCTCCCAAGTTCCCACCCTGCAACACCAGCCGAAGCGCCATTGATTATCAAAACCTGACCATTGGGAAGCAACAACATGTCACCCATGACACGAGCGAAAGGCATGGTCTCCATAACCCACTGGGGGCTAGCATCAGAAATTTTTATACGTCCGCAAGTATCCAAGGCTCCATTAAATATACCTCTATTTGCATTAACAAATGCTCCTTTTGGTGCACCCCCACAAACCAATACTTCAACCTCGGCCACTGTCCCTTGTTTTATCAGCAAAGGCAGAAGTACCGCAGAGCCCGTACTTGGGTAACTCCTTGGTTGACCGTCAGGCATTGTCGGGTAAGTCTTGACAACTAGGTTGTTTGAGTAGTCAAACAATATAGCACGATTGTTGGCGAAAATGAACAGATTCCCATCAGGATAGAGAAATACAAATGGGTATAGATTATTCTCAATATTAGGGTCGTTGGTTTGAACCAAAAAGGGCAAACTAGGAGCATTCTCGGTGGCTGACATCTTTGGGTAGAACTCATAGCTAAATGCTTGGCGACCTCCAATGATAATTTGCCTTCCGTCAGGCAATATATGATTGGACGCGTACCATCTTGATTTACTCACGCCATTTGGAAACTCTTGCCAGTCACATGTATCACAGGATTTATAAGTTCGGACGACGCGGTAGCCATCAGCAAATCCTCCAGTTTGGACTAATGTACCATCGGGCATTAAAGTTCCCGAGGAACACCAGACATTAGTGAGTACCATAAGTGGACGTACTGTGTTTGAAGCAACATCATACTCAACAGAATGGGCAGAACAATCATTTGAGTTGGGACGACATTTGCCGTTTGGAAGAGAGATGTTGGAGGTTCCAAAATCTGTTCGGTCATACATGACAACACGATCATTGGGGAGTAGCTGCATGTGCATGGAGGAGATGCCTATGCTTGGGAGGAGGAGAGACCACGAACCACCTGCAGCAGGACATGGTTGGGCATTGATGAGGAAGACAAGAAAGACTAAGAGGAAGGAAGTTAGTGTCATATTTTGTATTTTTATGCTCTTGTTAGTGCTTCTTTGCGTTTTTGTGTGATATAGGAGGTGTAGATTGTGGCTTTAAATAGAAGTGGAAGTGGTTAAAAAATCTTCAGTTAATTGAACGTATTGTGATCTCAATTATATTTAAGAAGCCTTAGGTCAACTTCAATTATTTAGGATGAATTGTATATAATCAAATACTAGTAACAACCATTAAATATTCTCCGTTGATATTATTACGTTAGAATTATAGGAAATGGATACATTCTTGGATCTGTTTGGTTGTTAATCTATAATTTGGAACTTAAATTTTCTGAATATTTATTATCAACTCTTATGTAGAGATCCAACCTCTCTCCAAATTCTTACAAAATTAGAGAGAAGAAATGTTTACTCCAAAGCTTAACGCACTTTAAACTTTTACCATTCAACACCTTTTGTTGGCTGTTCCGTTGCTAATTCGATACGGAAGTTGGTTTCGAGATAGTGGGGATTCAATGACTACCCAAAATAGCTTCATAATCTAATTTCTTGGGATGATCGACTCGATGAATGTAGACCCAAAAACTAAAATATGTTTCAATGTGTTCATACAAACCACCGTGCGATATAGGAATCGTGTTTGCTTTGATTTGAAGTGTCTTAGGAAGTATACGGTTTTTGAAAATATTAAGGGCTCGTTTCTTAAGTTAAGTGGTTTGGAGACAAATCTACTTTAGCTTCTTAATTGAGAGAGAAGTTTTTGTTGACCTCCCTAATAAGAGAAAACAAATGTGTTGGTCAAGTGAAAATAATAATAATAATAATAATTAAAAAAAAAAAAAAATAAAAAAAAAAAAAAAAAAAAAAAGGAAAAATAAAAAACATAGTTTCTTTCACGTTCTTGGTTTAGTCACAAAAATAAAAATGAATTCCCTTATGGATCGATTCGATACGTCATACGTGATCCTATTCTCGCTTGTAAAATCTCAGTGCAATATATTTTTCCTCCTCTAGCATCTTGCTAATTTGAGTTCTTCAATTAATTGGCATTCAATAAAAAGCTCATGTATGATTTTCTTTGTGCGTGCACCACGGTGTAATTATGGGTATATCTGTCAATATCATATGAAATGTTAACATGTACATGTGTTTATATGTTTGTAGCTTTCAGAAAAATCTATAATTATGTTTGTACAGAGAGCTTCAATCACACATTATCAGATTCGCAATGACCGTGGAAATGAAAGGTACTAAGTGAGTCTGTTGTGGTTTTATTCGGTTTATAACTTTATATTGTAAATTTTTGCAGGTTAAAACAGCTAACTTAATTTACTACCTCTGGATTATCGTGAATTCTTAATCCAAAATAATATATTATCTTGAATGAACTCCTATCAAACGATGCATTATTGTATAAACTGAATTATCTTAGCTAGCTAGTGTTTGACATTCCTTCAATCAACTGATTCTTTTGTAGTTTATTTTAGTTTATGTACATAACTGAAAAGGTTGTGTTTGTTTTAGGTGCAAAGAACTAATAACTACAGGAGGAAGAACATACCAAATTAATATTTAAACATTATGTGTTTGCTTCATCGAGCCAATGATTAATTCTTCTAATAATTAGCAAATCAAATGATATCCAATTAAAATAGGTAGAAATGTCTTTCAAGAACACGGTTATTAAATAATTATACATTCCATTCTCATAAGTGATACCTTGTACGTGAACACCCAACAAGTTGACATTAAAGAAAGAATATTGACTTTTTATAATCGGCGAAAGGTGATTTCATTACCATGACAAGATTTTTTACTTTCCTAGACTAGTTATACTGTCATTAAATGTTTAATTCCAGTCAGTAAAACTTCATGGTCTTTTCCATCTGACGAAAAAAAAGTCACAAACAAATTAAAGGCATCACTAACGTCTACTCTTAAACAAAATTGCTAAAGATTTACTGACCAGAAAGTCAGAAATGGCTGTACAAAAAGTTACTTTATTAAATAGGGTAGAAATAATGGTTAAATTAAGGTGGCAAGATATTTTAGTCAATAAAAGTCTTGATATAAGCATACACTGTTAGATATTTGTATTTTTGGGTTATTGCAATGTGAAGTCACAATAACGGGTCTCAAAGACAATACTCATTTAACTTACCAGTTTTGACACTGATTTACATATCCAAGATTCCAATCATTTCGTGTAACCTTTTTTTTTCTAGCGTCTTGCCAGCGTTTTATAAAAATTGTGTTTATTAATAATAATAATAATAATAATAAAGTGATCTTTATAATAATAATAATAATAATAATAATAATTAAGGTTTATATTAAATTTCAATACAAACGGTGTCGTTTTACACCCTGGGTTTCCCGCCAATTTTCCCGGGCTGCTAAGGCCCATTGTTTTTAGCCTTTTTCCATCGCTATCTGACCCATCATCTCTCTGAGTGTACGATTATACATAACCTAATATCTCGAACATTCGCCATTCATTCATTACATATGATGATTCTCATCCTCCTATATCTCACCATGAATCCACACGATTTTCATAAGGGTGGTGACAATCTTCCACTACTCACACGATCTACAGAAACTCACCATGAATCCACAGTCGGCGGAAGTAGAGGGGAATCACTACAAAATCGAGAAACAAAAAAATAAGGTACGAAATTATTTGTGCGAAATTAACTGTTACTTCTTTCAAGTTTAACAATTATACAGCTTATACTTATATAAAAATTGAATTTTGAAATTAGGGTTTTGTGATAGTTTGGGGCTTTTGTTAATTGTAGTTTTTTGTGATACTTTGGGGGTTTTCTTAATTGCGGTTTTTTTTATACTGTCGGGGGTTTTGTTAATTGCAGGGGTTTTGTTATTAAGCTCATAACAAAAAAAAAGCTAAAACTAAAGTAAGCAAGCGCTTGGGATTGCTTATAGCTTTCTAATGATGAGGTACCTTTTTTTTAAGTTTATGGTGTAATTTTCTTCTTTATTTTTTGTAATGTATTGATATTGTTGTCCATATGCAGCAGTTAATCCTATCAGTGAGCTATGGTGTCGCCTTTTGGTAATTCCTTATGTTTATTACTTTTATTGTTTATTAGGATCATAGTTTTAAGGGCGTGTTTGTTAAGGCTTACGCAGTCAGCTTATGGCTTATTTGGTCTTGGTCTTATGTTTCATAAGCTCACTTTTTTGTGGGTTATTTTGAAACTTTACGCCTTATATAAGCTTATTAGGACATATTAAACTTATATAAGGCGAAAAGTTTTAAATAAGCCACAAAATGTGACCTTATTAAAACATAGCCTAACACGAAATAAGCCATAAGCCGACAATAGAAGCTGAAACAAAGACCCTCTAACTAGATTATATATGATTGTGAAGAGTGTGCCAAATAAGGTTGGGGATATTGTTTCGCAGCTAATATGAAGAGATGTACAACTGTACACAAGAGATGTCTCATCGAAGAAACCAGCAACGTGTCTAAAAAATTGCATAAAACATATGCGGCTACGTTTTTGTGACTTCATTGTTTCTAAGAGCCAATAATGAATTGTTGGCTCATAAAACATAAAACCTGCTGCTACCAATGAATTGAATCAGTTTTCGAAGCAACATAGTTGTGCTTCAGATACTTAGTTATTGCATACATTATCTGAATTGTTATTTAAAAAACACTTATGGATAATGAATTATTGTTGCAGTGCATGTTACCGAATAATATGCAAGATCACTTTAGCGAAGGCTTCGGCCGTCAAAAAGCACTTGCTATTTGATGTAAGTTAGTAGTTGTACAAAATTTTGCAACTTGATTGTTTAATCGCAATTCTAAAGTGTTATAATTTTCTGCAATTCGCTGTCGTTACAGGTATACAAAAACATAGACCGGCTGCTTCAGAAACCGTGGTTGCCACTAATGGATCAAGTGCTTTTATGATACAAGGTATGCTAGGTTATTTTTATTTCGGATGTTTAGTTGTTGCATACAACATGTGAATAGCTGTTTAAAATACGCTAATGGACAAGGACTTGCTGTTATAGTACATGCCACCGAAACCTTGGAACGCAACCGTTCCATGCTACATTCGAACGACTAACTGATACATTCGACGTTTCAGGGTATGTATGGCTATGCGTTACTATGTACATGGATATACTGCTTGCGGTACAGGGCTAATAGGTTCAGATGGCTTTTGCGGGAAAATATGGCACAGAATTTGTGGCTGCTACGACAGAACTCATGCCAGAATGTGGAGTCAATCGTCAGGTAATGGAATACAATTTTTAGGGACTCTTAATGCTACAAAGTGTAAACTGTTCACTTTATTAGTTCATCCATCTTACAGAAAAGACTTGCATTGGGTTTTATAAGATGTTGGTTGCGGTGTAACATCAATTTTTTTAAAAGAATTGTCTTCCGAAAGTGCAATCTTTTGTTGAATTTAATTTTGTTTATGTTTTGAAAACAGGAAGCTGAAGGCCGAATATTTTGGCGAGTGGAACCAGTGGAAAAAGACAACTTCAAGGTTTGTCTATTCACTATTTTATTACAACGTCTACTTTTCTGATGGTTTCGGATGATAGTCCAATTGTGTTCCATACAACTTAGCGCTCTAGGTAGTGTAGTTATGTTTTTAGGCGATAACTTAGTAAAGGTGAAAACATGCGGGTTATTGCCGACCATCCAAACCAGCCTCTAAACAGTACCAAAAACATCGGCTATAAAGATCTTTTAAACAAAATTAATTTAAGACAGGTTTCGTTTTCTATTTTTTTAAACATTCGCTATAATTATTATCTGTTCATCAGCTGCAATTTTTAGATTCCCTCTTTGTAAACAGCAACATAGGCTTATACATGCACTTTGGAATTACAGTCAATGGCCAGTGTGCGTATGCTGCTCGCAAAAAGGAGGTTCGACATAATATCCGCAGGTACATTCCAATATTAATGCACATACATTTTCAAATTTTTAGTCGACCTCAGGTGGTGTGTTCCCAATCTTTCTGTTTTCCAATCATTGTAGACGCACGTGATCCACAGGGCAAGTCTTCAACAACAGTTGACGTGCCAGCATGCATACCAGCAACAAGACGTCGACGTTAGTGGCCCGAATTTTTCTCTCTCTGATTTCCGTATACGAAGTTTAGCCTTCCTGAATTTAGTTCTCAAAATGGTAATTTAATTCAGTAGAATGAAGCATTTTCTTACTTGGTTTGAAATCTGTGTGAGCTGCAGCTGTGTTCACTGTGTGTCACATGTTTCAAACACATTTTTGCTTTTCAGCTACTTTCGATTCACCATTTCTAGAACTTTGTTAAGAGTAGCAGCAAGTTACAATGACTCATAGCTGGTCTTGCCGGCCGCCGCAAAAAAACAGGGTTGGACTTTGTTTTTTTTTACTTTATTTATTTATTTTGTTGTATGTGTCTGAAATGGGAGTTGAAATGGGTGGGTTTCGGGCCTAAATGGGTCAGTTTAGGGTCTGAAATTGGTATGGGATTGGGGACTGCAGTCATGGCTAAAATGGGTGCGGTTGGGGGCTGAAATAGGTGGGTAAGGGTGATGAAACGGGCCTCAATTGCTTACTTTTTTACGCTTTGGTTGATTTGAATAGCTTACTGAAGGCTGTATTTAAAATACGAAATTGAAATATATATAAAAAAAAATATGTTTCGAGTTGCAACTTGCAACGGTAGGGTGTAAAATGAGTTAAAAATGAAAAAGCCAAATGATCGAGTTGAAAAATAAGTTCAATAAAATAAAAATAAAAATTGAACACAGGTTTGCTGTCAATGTGTTTTTTTCCTTCATTTCTTGCTTTTTTACTTCCATTGGTTTCGGCAGGTTAAAAATAATAGAAGAAAGTGGCATATTGAAAAAAGCACATTAGTTTGCAAGGGGGTCATTTTTTTAAACTATAGGTGAGAGCCGTATTCAATCGGGGAGTTGGTATATGGAGATACAAACAACAGAAGACCAATGCCTTGCATTTTCTTACTGCAAGGTATCGACTGCTTATACCTCTAGCTCCTATTTGCATCATTATTCTTACCGAATATTTATGCTTTTTTCATGCACTTTTGAAGTATTGCAGGAAACTAATGATGCATCCATACGCAACAACGACTGCATTTAGTGTTGCAGATTATAATCAACAGTTATCTTTGTTATCTAGAGGAACTCGATAGAACATGATGTATTGTGCGAAATAGTAAACGATTTGGGTATGTAGAATTTTTCATTCTAAAAACCCATTAAAGGCATACTGTAGTGAAATATTGAGTTTCATATTGATTATTGTTGGCGTGTAAAGATTAGAACTGGCAGAATTCGGTGGTCTGCGATTAGTCAAGACGGTGATATACGCCCGGTATGTTAAACGCATATTGTTCTTTGCTGTTGTCTTTGGTCATTTCTATTATTGAAATACCGGCCCTTATTTAAAGTACTACTCTACATCTATTTTTAACCTTTTATGTTTTAATTGTTTGGTTCCTTAAAATTAAATATATACTCTACGTTTGACCTCTTTTTTAATGTATGTAAGTTTAATATAATAGGTAATAATTAGGAAAGTTGGTTTGTGTTTTTCGTATGTTTTGATCATTATTTGCAGAAATTTATGTTAATGTTTGATGCATTGTTGTGTTGTGGGCAGGTCTTGGAGGCTGTGATCATGAAGAATCACATCACCGGACGTGATTCAAGTTCGCCCAAAGGCCAAACACAATGGATACGTGCGTTGGCTATGCATATGCAGCTGGCTATACATGTGCAGCTCAAATCTTTAACAGGTCTTGGAGGCAAATAAATGCGCAGCTCACAACGGGTCAAATACATATGCATTGGTTATACTTCTAACTGCTGCCGCTGATGTGGTAGTTTGCTCCTGGCTTAAATTTCTTTTGCTGCTACCGCTGTTGCTGATGCGGCTTGCTGCCATATCAGGTACGCCTACCTTTGTCGTCAAATGTTGTTACGATTTCTCATCCACTTGCCTTTATGTCTACATGTTGCTGACATTTTTTAAATAACAGCAGATGATCACACTGAGCCTGGTGTTCGCAAAAAGGAGAGGTCATCAAGCGGGAGTTGGTGGTAGGTAGTCTAAACACGTATCTACTTCACAACTGTAATACGTTTTTGATTACACCCTTATTAAATATCTCATGGTAGTGTCACTATAGGTGCACCTGATTTCACTATAGGTTTAGTCACGTTGATAACTTTTTCTTTAATGTAATCACTTTAGGAAATGTTGTTTCTATTGCTTATTATGATGTACTTGAAAAACCAATAATAGGCTGCACAAGTCTAACTGAACTATTTATAAATGTTTTATGTTTATAACAAATAAACAATGATGGTTGAATGTATTGATTAATGTGTCGGGTATGGATTTGCAGAGGATTCCACTGCGCAGAAGATGCACATGGAAATGATGAGGTTTGGCACAAAGCTATCTCAGGGGAAGCCATTGAACTCACGAGACGGTTATTAGGCTACACAAACCTGTATGTATGTACTGTAACATGTATGGCAGCTGGTAAATAAACAACGAGTGTATGACTACTTTATATCATGTACTAATTGGTTGGGGAAAAAAACAAGCACGCTCGCAACGCGGCGACCATTTGACGAAATAAACAGCCGTGAAACAACTGAAAAAACATTTGACGAAATAAACAGGATCATGTGTAATATGTATTTGTGTTTTGAATATGTTTGTATAAATGTATCCATGCTAACTGTTTTGAAAGCCACATTTAAGTTTGCTTTTATAAAGTTGTGGCAAGCGAATCCCAGAGTAACAAATGAAGCAGACTCATGTGTAATATGTATTTGTGTTCTTAATATGTTTGTATAATTGTATCCATGCTAACTGTTTTGAAAGCCACATTTACAAATGAAGCAGGATCATGGTGTTATAATAATAACAACACACTAAAACAATACAACGCTATGCGACAAAACAACAAGGCGTTAACATCTCTGTTGTAAAAGTTTATGGCTAAAACGACACAAATGAAAAAGTTGTTAGGTATTTTATGCTAAATAGCTGCCAGTAAAATCTGCATATTTTTGTATGCTTATTTTCTGAGTTAAGTCTTTTATATCTTAGTTTTTTGTCGGTCTACATGTGTTACTGGAAGGTACATATGAGCTGCTCTTAATCGATTTTCATATTCATTCACTTTTGCTTTGTGGTCAATGGTCAATGTCCTTGAAATGTATGCTTTCACAAACAACCTGTAACATCTATTCCTTGAAATCGATTTCCAAAAAACTATGGAGAAAATAAACAGGCACACCGGCAACGCGGCGATCGTCGCCAATCTTGTAATAATAATAATAATAATAATAATAATAATAATAATAATATCCAAGATTCATTTAGATGAATTATTAACAAGACCTGGATTCAATTAATTATCAAATTGAGAAAAAAAAAATAACAACGTACCAGGATTATAGTTATTAAATCTGATTAGTGTAGAAGCAACTAACAAAGTCATGATCGAGATCAGAAAAGAATATGTAGATCTCAAAATATATATCAAATTCTCATGTATTAAACCTTGCCCGGAGTACATTTTTTCATGTTGTCTAGGCTTATCTAAATTATCAGTATATAGAATTGGTGAAGTTCATGCATGCACCATATGAATATTTAATTATAGGATAACCGGTAATTATAGTTATAACACTATAAAAAATAGTGTTATTCTCAACACTTATTTTGCAACGGTATGGACAACTGTGGCCTTTTTTTTATATGGATAATAATTTTGCTATATTTATAGGTGTCACAAATATTTTAAAAATAATCCACATATATAAGCGTGTACAATTACAATAAAGCTACACTTATAGGTGTAACAAATGTCTCCACACTTTTATTTTTGAACATTTTTTGCAAGTTTGCCACACTTTTAGGTGGGTACATTTAAAGAATGTTTTCACACTTTTAACCATAGACATTTGGATAATATCTCCACACTTATATGTCGAGCAAAATTTGTCATACCCATTATTACCACACATGACAAATGGTATTCATTTTCACCGCACATTCAAATTGCAAGATGTGTGAATTGGGATATGTGACTCCTTTATATATGTGTAGGCAGGGCCGTCCCATTGATTTGGGAGGCCCGGTGCGAAATCACAAATAAGGCCCTCATAAATCACGAAAAATTTAACTATTATGAAAAATAAAAAGTTCTTCGACATTACGCAAAACATTAAGAAAATTCAAGTCTTTCACTCTTTTTAATCCAAGTCTTTCACTCTTTTTGTATGTGGCCTAAAGTTTGTCTTCTATTTTTTGTATGTGGCCCGATCCAACTTTGATAATATTTAACAAAGACACTAAAAATTCAAAATGTTTATGTATAAAAATATAAATATTAATTGATGTATACTAAATTGGAGGCCCTTACAAAGGGGGGCCCGGTGCGGTTGCACCAGTTGCACATGCTAATCGCTGTCATTGTGTGTAGGTCAGCTAGGAGCTTCAAGTATACTAGGAGTTGATAGTCCGCAGTCCATTT
This sequence comes from Artemisia argyi, assembly GCA_030686995.1. Classification (NCBI taxonomy): domain Eukaryota; kingdom Viridiplantae; phylum Streptophyta; class Magnoliopsida; order Asterales; family Asteraceae; genus Artemisia; species Artemisia argyi. Next base: position 32,480,685 of record CM060691.1, read on the forward strand.
TATGAATTGGTGTCTCTCAATTTCTAGGGCACAAAGTTGCTCAGGCACGTCATCGCCAACTGTCTTGTAGTTGCGATGTTCGTTTCTTTCTAAAACCTTGGTCATTAGTATGTTAAATAGGCATGTGTGGACATTAATGATATGGCTGCCTGAGTGTATTGAAATCCAAGCATGGGTTGTGTAGGCCTTCCTGGGTATAGGTGTTGCTGATGGTATTGAGTTTACATGTTTTGAGCTGCCTGGAAAGTTGATTGTGGAATGTTTTGTGATGGGGTAGCATTGTAACTAACTAGTTGTATTGTTTGACGTATCGCCTGGTTGTTAGGTTGTTGTAAGTTTGGGTTTATAGTGTATGTTTGTGGTCTTTCCTGATCTGATTGTTGGTTTTCGCGCATTAGCATATCTAGGAAAGCTATGCGCTCCTGGTTAGTGTTGTCATTTTCGGCTTCAAGTACCATCTTGGAAGATGAGCTCACAGTGTGTGGTGTATGAATTATCATTTTTTTTCTAAAATATTGATGGTGTTTGGTGGTGGATTATCTGATAATGATGTTAAATTCATTAGAGTTGGTTGAGATATTATGTTGTTATTGTTTTGTGTTAAAGTTTCGCGTCCTTCGTCCGTGTAAGTGATGTCCTCAGGACCGGTTACATTGGGCAGAGGTGGTAGTGTTGGAATTTGTTTATTTTGTGAGGTCATTTTTGTTAAGTTAAGTTTGTAGGTCAAGTTATTATAGGAGTGAAATAATAGATTTCGTATTTTTTAGAAAGGATGTGTGTTTTAGATCTAGTGTTTTCTGATGTTGGAGTACGAATTATTGTTTTGAGAACGTTTTTGTGAGGTTTTTAGTTAAAAACTAAGTGAGTTTTGATGAAATATGTTTTTTCTGGTGGTTAGAAAAACTTTTCGGTTAATCGAAAATGTTTTTCGATGATCGGAGGGGTGGTTTTGTGGCTATATTGTTATTATAGCATGGATGGTGTCATGTTTACGTAAGGTACCTATTGGAGGGTTGAGGAGGGTATCTGGTTTGGTTTTCCACGTTCGGTAAGGACCGCTAGGTGTGACCGGAGCCACGAGCTCGGATAACACTTCCGGAGTAGCCAAAGGACATTGTGTGAATTCACTGGTGAGTGTGTGTTGAAGCTCAGTTGATTCATTCGTTGGAATGAACCTTCTATTTATAGGGATAGCCCTAGGGTTTTGTAACCTGCCTGGGAGTCCATACAAGTTTCCAGGATGGTCTGCATGTTGGACATCCAAGGGAGGAGACAAGGAATAACACGTGATGTGCCTTCTTTGGTCTCACTAGATGCATGGAATTATCCATGCATGATTGTCGGACTACCTCTAAACAAATGAGGTAGTGGCACGTGCCTGGTGGTTGCAACGGTGCTAGGAAAGCTTCCAGTACTGTAGTTGCTTTGAAGTGTTTAGCAAGCATGCGAGCTTGGCCTGTGAGTCCGCTTCTCAGGTTTAATTTGATAAGTTGTAGCCATTCTTGGGCTTTGTTAAAGCGTGTGAACCTTTGTTTATTGGGCTGAAGGTCCTACACGCTATCAAAAATCATAAGAAAATTTAAAGAAAATAGACCAAGGGTACCTTAACCATTTAACTTCGGCCAAGGACTTAATCAGGTCCCATACTTTCCCACATGGATAGTTTGCACGTTCAAAAAGACAAGGCCGCTCATGAAAGTTGGCAAAATTACAAGGACAATTTATGCAACTTACTCTTTAAAATTGTAGATAAGTCAAAAACCAAAAACCCCTATCCTTCTTTCTTCTTTCCATAAGATACAATTCTCTTCTTTCTTTTATACATCCAAACATCTCATCTCTCTTTATGTTCTTCAACAACTTAAAATAAAATCCGGAAAAATCCTCAATTTTCACACAAAAAATCATGTTTTCCATGACTAAAAACAAAGTCCACCACACTAAAACACCTTCCTTTTCACGACAATCGACCTTAACCATTTGAAGTTGTTAATCATCATATCCCATTATCATTTCACACAAAAAATGTTAGTATTATGATATCATGACATTCATATAAAATAAACCAAACACATCAAGTGAGCATAGCGGAAGCAATTATAACAAGATCATATAACATGTAATTAATTAATCAAATATAAATAGTAAACATACCTTTGTGATTCTAGCCCGAACAAGAATCAATTGCAATCTTCAAATCAAGAACCCTAATTAGGGTTTATGTGGATTATAAGAATTACCCCTTATCTCTTTTGTAATTCAATCCAAGAATCAAACAATAGTGTGTTTGAATCACGTTCTTGTACACACGTACTAATTCAAGAAAAAGTTTATGCAAGTAAATTAAACACAAAACTTATTTGATCTTATGAAAATCGAATCCCTAAGGGATTGTTTTGGATGGATCGATTTAAGACAAAGAGAAGGAGAGAAAAACACCAAGACGTGTGTGTACAAGTTATGAGAAAACAATACATCTTGGGTTTGTATATATACTAATTGAAACTTTGAGCTCAAGGCACAAAGGAGGTGGAGAACCCCCTTGGCCGATCGGTTATGTAATCCCAAAGGGATTCCGGAACCTTCCCTTGTTTCCAAATATTCATTAGTATTACTTTCCTAATCTTCGTCAATAGGTCATTAGTCATTTTTCATTAAATACTAATTTCCATTACTAGTTTTGTGTTTATTAATAATTACGTATAACATTTATAAATAATTATTTCTTTTTCTCTTCATACGTATTATGTGCAATCCCGTGATCTCGAGTTCGATCCTAACATACGACTATTAAAATAATGTCCATAATCTAACAGCTCCCACTTGGACATATTTTAATAGTGTAATCATATCGGTTAGCGTCTTGCAACACGCCGATGCCTCTAGTACGATCTCGAGTAAGGCTCCTAGAAAAACCTTTTAATGATTTCTCATTATTATTATCCTTTTGTTTCTAATACCATGTTAATAAGGATATGGATCAAAGTCATTCCTTAATTAACCATTCTGTTTCTCGTTGTTAGTGATTTATCAAGATTACCAAATCATCTGAACATATTCAGGGAAGATCTTGGGCACGGTCATGCAAACATCTTGACAACCCTACGAGGGGCCCAGCAGTATTAAACTCCAAAACTCAATTTGAAGGAACAAATTCTATCTTGACTACAAGCAAAACCCACAAACTTTGTAAAACTTTCGAAAACAACCCTTATGACTACCAGGTACGTATAGCATTAAGTTGTTCCACAAAAATGTACTACATTCATGACACTTATCTTGCATCTCAAGTCTGAGGATAACTTCTCGTGATTTACTTAATGACAAAATCCATTAAGTAACATCATGTAGTTGGGATAAATCCTATATTCGGTATCATTGAATATCATCTGAAATGGCATGACTACGCATCAATATACTTTAAGTATATTATACCAACCTTCAGATTTGTCTTGATTTAATAATATTCCCATATTATTAACTGACAACGGACAATTTAGAATAACATTTATTCATGGATTAAACATACAAATATAGGATACAATTTATTATAAATTAAACATACCATGTATTTAAATTTATTATAATAATTGTTTAACATCCCTTATCCAAATACTAAATAGATCAATGCATGATAACTCTTGTTGACGAATTATGTCTCAAGTAATGACATTCATACTTGTTGTCAAGACATAAATCATCCAACTTTGATCTATCGGAATTTTTAAAATACTTATTTCAAGAATTCAACTATTGAAGTTCTTGTATATGCATACTCAACTATTTTGATAATGCCTTATAATCTTTCATAAATGTGTGACATCCTTAACCACCAATTTATGATAATCAAACTTCCAAACATTTTAAAGTTTAAAGTATTCATGTTTCTTAATGTATAATGCAACTATGCTCTTACTAAGCATAACTAGTACATATAGCCAAAGATGAAATCTTTACCATAACTAGTATTGAGTGTCATCTCAATTTCATTTAACATCATTGTATGCAACAACAATATACTATTAAAACTTTCCGTAAACATTAATATCTATTGTGTAATGTTTGATGCCCTTCAAACTTTCAAGTTTGTTCTCTATGACAATTTTCACAACAATTGAAAAATTGTTCATCTATAGAATTTGGAAGCTGTTCCAGATTTAGGATGTGATTCTATAATTAAACATATTCATTTAGAATATTACACAAGTTATCTAATAACTTTTAATTAGATATTAATATTTCCAAATCATCTTGTAATCAAGCATGATACAACAAAACATGATGTTCATGAAAAATCTTTGAGTCATACTTAGATTTTGTTCATGTCATACATAACTATTTAGACTTTCTAAATAATATATCATGTTATATTAGATTTATTTACCGCTCATGTTTCAACAATAAATATTCATTCCAAGGTTGTATGTCTTATTTCCTAAATCTTACAAGTAAAGTTTCATTCCAAACTAAGAGTTAACTTTTAAATTATATGGAATGTTACTTTTATATGTTCCACAACATATATGATTTAAGAAATTAAACATAATACTCCCACTAGCTTTTAGGAATACTTAGAAATTATCTTATTTCAATTATAAATCAAAACATGGATTTAATAATTAAACATAAGAGTAATCTTCTAGATAAATGTATTTATCCATCCATGGATTATTGCTCTTTGTACACTTTCAAAGATTTATTTGAATTCATAAACTCCTTTTGATTACTTATCGTCCTCGCTCAAGTAATCACTCAAGAAAGAGTTTTGATATTCTATTGTCAATTTCATAAATATGACAATCATAATCTTTATATATTTAATGTGTTTAGAAAAGAATATTCAATCACAGTTAATTGCTTAAATGTGATTAATAATCTTGTCATAAGACATGCATTAAATACGTACACAATATTGTCCATATGATTTCTATACAAAGATTTAAACTACAAGGGTTACCAAATCTTTGAAGAAACTCATCTTCATTTTCTAGTCTAACTATTAAGATAAACCAAGTTTCTAAAATTGATTATCTTTATGGACAGCTTCTTAATCATTCATATCATGTATACTTTACCCAATTTCATATTTGGTAATGTATTGTAATGATTATCAGGTTTACAATAATCCTGTAAATCATAGTCCTCAGCATATTAATCAAATATCTGAGATATATTGCTATTCTATGAATGATAATTCCATCATCTTGAGATTTAACATTTAAATGTCAACCTTTATTATCATGTTGAGATTTAACATTCAAATGTCAAACTTAATCATGATATTTACTAGTGTATTTTAGAAGATTATGTATCTCATAATTTTATCTTTTAAAGATCAAAACTCTCAATTGCTTTTAGTAATTTAAAGACTATCTTTAAATACTTAGAAAACAAAGAAACAATACAATGTTCCCTTTTGGGATATTACAAATACTTATTGATAGTTCCTGACTTAACTTTGTTAATAACCTCTTCACAAGCAGTTAAACAAATTTAGAACTTTAATTTAAGACTTAATGTGATTCATCACATTCCATCATATGATAATGTCTTATTAATCTTCTATGTTGGAGTTTTATTAAATATGTCCAAGTCATACTCAACATTCTAACCTTGATAACTTTTGGAAGAAAAGAAGTCATAGTTATCTTTAATCAAACAATATAACAAGAGTTTGATTTTCCTAACTGAACATACCATAAACATTTGATATTTCATTAGTATTAATATTGCAAGACAATCTAACAATATTTAAGATAACCATATTCGTTTTGACTTGTCTATTTACCAACTAAGTCATTTTAATGGTATAATAATATTCAAGCCAATTACATGCTTTATAACACAAGTACTTTTTACAAAGTCACTTCATGTCCATGTCTTTACAAGAAAACATAAACTGTTATAATCCCACTATTCGTTATAAGTTATTTAACAATTTAATAACTTCATGTATATGTCTTAATTAAAAAACACAACAAGATAACGTCTTACTTTATTATAAGTCTTGTAACAATTAAATGACTTTATGTTTATATCTTTACAATGAAACATAAACATGTTTAACTAAAGTAATTATGAACACCATTTTTTGGTTTCAATAGTAATTTCAAGTTAATATATTACTTCACAATAATGTAAACAACATTATTTATTCATTTATTTATGTCATTCCAAGAACACATAAATATTCAGATTGAAGCAGCATTAGATTACTTTATTAATTTATGTCATTCCATGAATTCATAAATATACAAATTAAAGTAGTCTTGATATCATATTGACACATGTTCTAATAGGTATCTAATTTAGAAACTGCAAATTCTCATAGTTCAATTACATCAGTTGATCTGCTAGTAATGAAAATATGAAATTCACCTTGTTGTTGCAATCTAGTTAAGCTCTCACATAACATAAATTGTAACACCAAGTGTTTCTTGAATTAGCTTAGTATAATTCATATTAGAACATTATTCTAATTTAGAAACTGCAAATTCTCATAGTTCAATTACATCAGTTGATCTGCTAGGAATGAAATATGAAATTCACCTTGTTGTTGCAATCTAGCTAAGCTCTCACATAACATAAATTGTAACACCAAGTGTTTCTAGAATTAATATTAGAACATTATTCTCTTACCTTGTAGTCAAGAGAATCCATTAAATCATATCTGTTAATACAAATATCGCCTAAAAACGTTATTTATATTTTACGATCTTTGCTAAGTTTTGTTAATGACAAAGTATGAAGTTTAGCTATAAGTAAATCATCACTTTAAGTGTTTAAGTCTTGTTTAACTAAGGTTAACATTTCCTTTTAAACAAAACATTGTGTTTATTTCTTAAACTAAAATGAGTCTTGTCACATCATATTTATTTCTTTATATAGTAAGGTCACATCACATTTAGGGCAAGTTTTGTCATGATCCATTTATGGAAAGAAATGTGTTTGACTAACTTTGTTGTTGCTTGCAAGCTTTGTATTTGACTTGTTATTATGAGATGTGACATTATTTGGTTGCTAGGAGTTATGAGACAAGACCTTGTTTGGTTTGCAAGATTTATTGCAAAACCAACTGCAGCCCTGGCGGTACCCTGGGGGTACACGGGCGGAACCCGTTTGAGGGGTCCGCCTGATCCGCCAGACCTGCAGAATTGTTTGCTATAAATACCAAACCATTTGTTAGTTTTTGGCAACCCTTTTAGGAAAAATATTCACATACTCTCTCAACTAACTCAGTAACCTTTTGATTTGTGATTCTCTTATGTAGCAAGGGACTTCACAAGAGCATTCAAGAAGTTACAAGTTTCAACTCTAAAGTTGCAAGTCTTGGTAGCTTGGTCATGTATAAGCTTTGGTAGTTTATACTTCATGTGTGTCATGTATATAGAAGTAAGTGGTTAGTATTTTAGGCCTCAAAATACGTAGTGTGTCGGGAGTTGTTGTACCCTTGTAAAAGAACTAACGGGAGTGGTTGTACCCTTGGTAAAGAACTCGACATCTAGCTTAGTGTCGGTAAAAGTGTAAGCGACGAACAGGAGTGGTTGTACCCTTGTAAAAGAACTCGACATCTAGCTTAGTGTCGGTAAAAGTGTAAGCGACGTTGTAAAGGTTTTCTCCGCCGGTGAAAGGAGCTTGTTGATTAGTGCTTATAACTCTCGAGTTGGAAACTCGGGGCGTGGATGTAGGGCAAGGAAAAAGAGTCCTTGTAGCCGAACCACGATAAACAATCGTGCTGTGGTTTGATCGTTTCTTTCTTTATCTTTTCTTATTACATGTTGTTATTTAGTTAGAATTGCTAAGTTACATATAAAGTTTTTCAACGAACTAAACTAGTTAAGATGTGTTTGTATCTTCAAACAAAAGTAAAAGCTTTCCTAATAACTAACAAGCAAAGTTAAGATTATCACAAGCAAAGCTTTTCAATGTATGAAACTAGTAAAGTTAGAATTGATATCTACATAAAAAGCTTTTCAAAGAATAAAACATATAACATTGTGTTTATATCTTTAAGCAAACGTAAAAGATATTCAAGTTAAAAAGAATCTAAAAAGCGGTAAACTATTCAACCCGCCTTCTAGTTTTCCACAATTGGCATCAAGAGCTACGTTACTCAAGATCTTTAAAATAGAATGTATTTTAAAACTTGGATCGATCCATGGATTTTGAAAATCTCAAAGAAGGGCAACCAATTCAAAATCAACCGCTATTTGAAAAATAAAACTTCCGTGAATGAAAAAGTAATTTTGAAACTATGTGAAATCAATTGATCAAGATCTTTGACATAGTATTTCTTTTGGTGATTTCAAGCCAAAGAAAACAAGTTTTGAAAACCAAGATAACTATCTTAAACTTGATAAAAATACTAAAGCTAAAACAATGATTTATAAAGCTCTAGTACCAAATATGAAAGAATGTATTTTTGTCAAATGGCTAATGATATTTGGAAAAATATAATCAACTTTCATCAAGGAATATGTCAAGTCAAAGATGATCAATTTGATCTTACATATGAATTAGAAGTTTTAGAAAAACTAATTGATAGACACTTAGTAGAAGTTAATACATGTGCTACTAGTTTAAATGTTTTAAGTGAAGGTACAAGTGAAGATGAGTACGTGTGTTTTGACGAACTTGCTTGCGTATCATGGAATGTAATGGATGTTGACGAAGACAATGATCCGTGGACTTGCTTGCGATTCATGGAATAACACGGATGAAGATGAAGCCAACCATCCAGTTTGTGATTCTTAACTAGATAAAACGTCAAGCAAGGTACACTTTGAAACCAAACATTTTTGCTTTGAAAAATTTGTCCTAGAGTTTTCTAAATTAGAAAATGAGTCTAAACGTTTATGCAACATGGACCTAAAAATTATCTTCAAGAACGAGTCTTCAAAATCTTTTGAGAATATCTTTGAAAAGGAAATCTTGTTAGAAGATAAAATGTCTAAAATTGAGAGTAATGTTGAAATTGATCTAGAATGTAAATTGTGTCTAGATTACAAACATAAGATTAAAATGCAAAATGAGAAAGGAAAAATATTAGTTAAATTTGATGAAAGCTCAAAATCTTTTGAAAGATTGTTGAGGAGTCAAAGGTTGTTTAAAGATAAAACCAAATTAGGTTTTAACTCAAAAGCACCATTAACTAATAAAACAAAGCAAGTTAAAATTGTCAAACCTAGAAGAGAGATTTAGAAATAATTCAATCTCTAATAGAAACTCATGATAAAAGGATTAGGATTATTATTCTCTATACTTCTATATGATTATCTAACCTTCTTGGATACATGAGTTATTGAGTTTCAAAGAGTGTCGTCTAACCAAGATTTTACACGTAATGCTTATCCGCTTGATAGCATCTCTATGCAATTTAAAAGGTACGCATTACATCAACTTGACTTTGATTGTATCTTGTTTCTAGCATTATGTGTTCGAATATGTGTTATTTGTAATACTCTAGAGTGTCTACTTGCTATTTGTAAATAACTAAGATTAGATTCTATGCAACAAGGAATTTAGTCTTTAGTACTAGAGGAGATATAAGGTGTTTTGGTTCTTTAACCATCAAGAGATAAACACGAAAACTCTTGGTATGTCTCACTCAACTCTTGCTTACAAGTAAGCTAACTAAGAATTTCCTAAGTGTTAAAATGTCTAACACTTTTGTGGTGCTTGCAAAACAAACCTTTGTTAAACAATTTTCTCAAACACCATACTTTGAGTCTTTAATTGTGTTTTTCTTCAATCACTCATTTGTGATAATCTCACATAAAACACACAAGGTGAAATAAATCACATTAGCATATATTAGGATGTGTGAAAGAAAATGAGTTTTCAACATCTAGGATTTACACATCAAATGTGACACATAGTCTCATGATGTTGTACCTCTTGGACTTTTTCAAAATAAATAGAGTTCATAGTATCTTAAGTAAGAAAACCCAAAGAGTCGAGGAGTCGTTGAATATGACATTTAACGAGTGATCTCCTCCTTCTATGATATCATCTTTGGTAGATGATAACTTAGTCGAAAGTCCAATGATGGGAAGACAAGTATGTTGTGTAAAACATTAAGAATAAAAATATAAAATAACATCTCCTCACCATGAGACAAACATTGAATCTAGCAAAATTGACATAAGTTATAAAACTTGATTTATAGGTCATAGTTGTGTCTAAACAAATTCAACAAAAAAAATTTTTGGAATTTAGAATAAAACAACTAGTGAAACGAAATTGATATTTCAAAGTAATCAAGTGAGTATAGTGTCAATATTTGAAAGACCTTTTGATAATAAAAGCAAGCCACAAAAGCAAGGGATTTTAACTTAAAGACATTCCTAGTTGCTCTCTTGTTCTCAATGGTTAAGTTATTGATGACTTATCAAGAATGAGATTAGTAAATCCGTAGGTAAAACTAAATGTAGAGAAATGTTTGGAAGACTACTTGTTCTCATAACAATTAGATTCAACATTATGTTTAGCTTTTGTCTATGTGCTCGTGTTAAAGAAGATCCTAAGAACAACTCTTTAGTTGATCCTATTTGGATACATCATAAGGTACTACACAACTAGGATTATGGTCTCCCAAAAGAACGGGAATAGAAACCATAGTGTTTGACAAATGGAATTATGTCAGTAATAAGTTGATAAGAAAAGCACAAGTGGTACTTGTACTTTTATACTTACTTACCCAATGATTCTCCAAAACGCGTATGATTCTCAAATTAGTATCGAATGGAGAAGCACATCAACAAGCTCCGCTTGAACAAGCAAACTCGCATCAACAACGGAATTCATCTTATCAACATTGTTATACCTTCAACAAAGGAAGCATCGACTTCAGCGACAATTAAATCCATTATGTTCTTAATTGACATATTGTGATCCATCATCATCGTCTTGGTAAAAATGTTCATTGAGGAACATCTTAACTAAGAAAATCTTATACGTTAACCATTCTATTAACGTTTTCACAAAACCTCTTGAATGAGAATCATTCATCATCCCTAGGCTTAGTCAAGGACTCATAAGACCTAAAACCATAGTTTTGAACATTAGGATAAAACCACAAAAATCAAAACAATTTCTTTTAAGTTTTTTCCTTGCAGAACCCACGGCACCTTCAGACCATACGGGCGGAACCCATTTTTTGGTTCCGCCTGGTCCGCCAAACATCAGAGTGTATTATTTGTAATTTCAAAACCAAACACCCTCTTAAAATCTTAACAAAAACTAACAAACAGCATCACCCTCTCTAAAACACATATCCTCACGAATTTTAGGGCTTCTAATCCAATCTCTTCTAATCCAACTAACTTTGTAAGTATTCTAATCACAATTGCATTTTTTTTAATTATAACATTCTTGCTTACAATCATTAACTAGAATCTTAGGGCTTTTGCATAAAACTTCATGATTCATGAAAAACTTGGTGGCTAGTCAATTATGTATTTCATTAGTTAAGAAATGTATCTTTTCATTGTTACTTTGATTTACCAAACACACCAAGTGCATTATTTTTCAAATTGCAACATGATTCATCACCACATTGTTAAAACAAATGAAAAACATCATTTAAACATCACTTGCATACTATCTTTTGAATGCTAAAGGGGATACATAACTAATATTTATTTTCGGGTACATTCAATCGAAGACACATTCAATTAGGAGAGTGTTGGTTATCTTTTGTTTTTACAACAAAATTTGCATAACAAAATGATTTAGGAATCAAAATGAGTCAAGATAACCAAGTCTTCGCATGGTTTCGCATATAGTAACATATTAGAACATCCACATTGTTAAAAGTCATTAACATACAATTTTATGTTTTCTAGGAATCAACATGCCTCCCGCAAACAAATCCGATCATAAAGAAACCCTTAAGTACATGCCCAAACACCATATGACCAAAGGTCTCAACCCGGTTCAAGTAGAAACCTTTAAGGCATTAGGAAAACGCTATGTTCACGAAGGTAGAACCATTGATCCATCCTTTCTAGAAGGAACATCTATTCGCCAAAACTTTGCCGCAATTCACTTTGATTGTCTCCTTGATATAGATGAGCCCATTTGTCCTAGGGTCATCTTGGAATTTTATGCAACCGTAAACCTTTCCTCATGTGCTGGTGGTAGGATTTCATTAAACTTCACAACCAATCAAATATCACATGACATAGATTTAAAAGACTTAGCTATAATTCTTGGTGTACCAAATGAGGGAACTTGTCTCTACACGGATAAGTGGCCCATTTCATGTCTTGATACTATCGATCGTTTTTATCCATACGATACACCTCTTGCTAGTAAGGAAACTATTAAGGAACACCTCTTTGTTAGAACCTCTACCACTAGGGTGAATCGTTCGGGGAATACTGTAGATAAGGATCCTTTTGGTATGGAGCTCAATGAGCTTAAACCACAATTTAAGAAGTGGGAAGAAATTCTTAGGGCTAACGTCATAAGTACCATAGGAAATAGAGATCACATCAACACATGCCTATGCTACATGCTTTATAGCATTTCCACCGGTCAACCCTTCAACTTAGCCTACTACCTAGCCAAAAGAATGGCCGACATATCCTTGGTCGGAACAACCGCTCTTCCATATGGAATGCTTCTTACCCGCCTTTTTAAAGCAATCTCGCCCATTTCTCCTAACGAAAATGGAATAAGCCTTGACTACGCTCTCGTTCCTCACATCTTCGTTCCTTTAAGTGATAAACGAGTTTTCAAAAATAAGGACAAACGTACTCGATCACCTACACCATCATCATCATCATCCGGCATGAGCGAGGATGATAAACTACCAAACTCTAAGTTACCTCCCTTAGAATAACTTCAAGCTCTCCCCATCATTGAAAATGCTTCCGAAGAGTTCAAGCAAACCAAAGGAATGTTCAAGTGCTTTGGAAGGTACCTAAACAAGCTCAACAAGAAGATAGACCGGTTGTGAGAAGATTAAGGAGTGTTTGGCATAAGAATGCTTTAGAATCATCTTTGTGTTAAAACTACGTGAATTATGTGTTTTTCACTTTCATGGTTTATTATGTTTGTTGGATTATGTTTGTATGAACTTTTATGCATAATGACAATGTTTAAGGTATTTGTCATTTTTTTTCTATGCTTATGACAATTCTTACCAAGTATAGTAAAATCCTCGACCTCAAGGTCAAAGTCCCATGATATGTATGTTTACGTATCTAATTTTTGCATTGCCTAACCAGTAATACCTTATCCTTTTGATTTTAGGACCTTTCAAAAATTTTGAAAATCGTCTCGCGGGTCAAAAACGCAGACTGCCTAATTTTTTACCTTTGGCGGATCTGACGGTACCCAAAATTGGGGTCCGCCAGTGTATTTTCTGGGAATTCTAGAAATGGCCCAACGGACCAGGCGGTACCCTCAAATGGGTTCCGCCAGTGTCTTTTGAGGGTTCCACCAGACACCTGCAGAAAATTTTTTCATTTTTCTAAAGTCCAAAACTTGTAATGTGTCAAAACCGTTATCCTAAGTGAGAAACATCTTCTATTAACTCCAATAACCATATTAGAACAACTTTCACTCACTAAAACAATTAGGAAGCCACTTCCCTCCAAAAATTCAAATTCAAACATAACCAACCCAAGGAACCCTTTTAAAGGATCCTTCAAAACCATTGAAACATTATCAACCAAATCATATCTCATGATCACAAAGCATTGAGTACATTTGTTGGTCTTTCACTCCACCTTATTCTATTGGAATGACATGCATTGATTTGACATATTCATGAAAATTTTGCAAATCATTTGAAACCTCAACCTTTGAATGGTAGAACATTAAATCCAAACACCCTATTCAACATCTTCTTCATCCTATAAATTTGAAAGCCTTGCAACAATTCAAATCACACCATCACCATTAAACCTTCTTCTCTCAAAACATCTAAACCACACCTTTAAAAATGACCAAATCCAACACATCATCCGAGTCATCAAAATCCCTTTCAAAAATCACTAGAATTAGTGTTAAACCTTGTTGTTTTAACAAAACTGTCGAGTCAAGCTCATATTCTTCAAGTGATGCTTCGCTTAACATTTCTTCACCCATCCAAGATTACCTAAATCTCACTACCTCAACACAATCCCCAACACATTGTAATACCAATGTAATTACCTTTCAAGAATTACTTAATCTTGAAACTCCATCACCTCAATCACCAACTCCTACACCAATGGAACTTTTCCATACACCTCCAACATCACCACTACCCTATTTGGAAACTTTAGAAGACCTATCACCCAAATCATCTAGCCAACCATCTTTGTCACTTTTTGACACCATTGCTCAAATGGAAACCCAACAACAACCTAGTGAGCAACTAGATGATGAACCCCATCAACCATCATTAGTAGAACGGTTGGCTTACCGTTATGCTAAACCATCCATTTTTCCAAATGATCAAGGCCATACCCACTCACAATCATTTGTGTTTCACCCAATTTACAAAGACCTTCATGGCAATTCTTCCGGCGAAACGAGCTTCCGCCATTTTGTTCAAAACCAACAACCACCACCACAACAACAACCATCATCACAAGAACCTTCCCAACATCTTGAATCTCTACTTTCTTCTTATAAGAAAATAGAAGCATCCATATGGGAAAAACCTTAAAACCTTCATAATGAGATTGACACTCATTTAAACCACCTTCATGCCTTCAAACGTATGGTTGACTCTCAAATCAACCATATCATGGTTTTACAAACAACACTTCAATCAACAAATGAAGGAAGCAAAAACACTACTCAACCTTCCACCTTTGCTCCTTCAAGTTCAAACCATCCACCACCAACATATCAAACCACCCTTCCACCAAACTTTCCCCGCCATGATTGCAATCATTGCGAAAGAACCGCTCACATTAGTGAAGGGTGTCGAAGGGAAATTCGTGAGCTATCCGAAGAAATGAGGTTTATACTAAACCACATTTTGGATCTTCTACAATCCTCGTCTCACACACCTCAACCCTAGAGTCTCCAAAATGAAACAAAAACCATTTCTTTTGGAAAATGTTTCCCATCTAAACCAACCAACCAAAACCGTGTCATCCTTTCAAACTTCAAAATAAAGCCCGCTACAACTACAACCCACATTTTCATCCTTAAACAACCTTAGCCTTGTTTTTGGAAAATGTTTCTCACAAAGGAAAATGATGATTTCCTTGTAGCTTTTTATGATCTTACCTTATTTGTAGTTTTTTATTCTCTATTTTTTGAAGTAGGATGGTGTAATCCAAATTTCTTGTCGTTGACTTTTTAAGAGTCAAAATTTTACATGAAATGAATTTCATTACACTACAAAGTTTTCATTGTTTGTTGACCATTTAGGTATAATAAGTGAAATATACCCTGCTATGGTACCATACATATATCTTGTGTTGTTTAAACTAACATTTCTTTTTGTAGGACCATTTTTCATGTTTTTCCTTCCTTGATACTCCATTTAGGGGAGTAATATTCAAGGGGGAGCATGAGTGTTGTACTATTACACTTTCTAACTCTTAGTTGTGTTTAAACATGAAATACTTTCATGACTTATCTTGTGCAACAACTAACCTTTTTCGTGTAGGTTCAAAATCCATGTCTCCTCTCTTGGCACTCCATTTAGGGGGAGTATAGTCCAAGGGGGAGCAAGTCTTAATTCCGCTTTGCTACTCTTCTTTTTGTTTCGACAAAAAGGGGGAGAATTTATATAAACTTGTGCTTATCAACCTCATATTTGCAAAAACATTTTTTTTGGTGCTTATCATCTCATCTTTGCAAAAACAAGTTTTTATACTAACTTTATAAGACTAAACACTAAAACTAGTGACTTACTTATAAATAAAGTTTATGTTTTGTCATCAACAAAAAGGGGGAGATTGTTAATACAAATATCGCCTAAAAACGTTATTTATATTTTACGATCTTTGCTAAGTTTTGTTAATGACGAAGTATGAAGTTTAGCTATAAGTAAATCATCACTTTAAGTGTTTAAGTCTTGTTTAACTAAGGTTAACATTTCCTTTTAAACAAAACATTGTGTTTATTTCTTAAACTAAAATGAGTCTTGTCACATCATATTTATTTCTTTATATAGTAAGGTCACATCACATTTAGGGCAAGTTTTGTCATGATGCATTTATGGAAAGAAATGTGTTTGACTAACTTTGTTGTTGCTTGCAAGCTTTGTATTTGACTTGTTATTATGAGATGTGACATTGTTTGGTTGATAGGAGTTATGAGACAAGACCTTGTTTGGTTTGCAAGATTTATTGCAAAACCAACTGCAGCCCTGGCGGTACCCTGGGGGTACACGGGCGGAACCCGTTTGAGGGGTCCGCCTGATCCGCCAGACCTGCAGAATTATTTGCTATAAATACCAAACCATTTGTTAGTTTTTGGCAACCCTTTTAGGAAAAATATTCACATACTCTCTCAACTAACTCAGTAACCTTTTGATTTGTGATTCTCTTATGTAGCAAGGGACTTCACAAGATCATTCAAGAAGTTACAAGCTTCAACTCTAAAGTTGCATGTCTTGGTAGCTTGGTCATGTATAAGCTTTGGTAGTTTATACTTCATGTGTGTCATGTATATAGAAGTAAGTGGTTAGTATTTTAGGCCTCAAAATACGTAGTGTGTCGGGAGTTGTTATACCCTTGTAAAAGAACTAACGGGAGTGGTTGTACCCTTGGTAAAGAACTCGACATCTAGCTTAGTGTCGGTAAAAGTGTAAGCGACGAACGGGAGTGGTTGTACCCTTGTAAAAGAACTCGACATCTAGCTTAGTGTCGGTAAAAGTGTAAGCGACGTTGTAAAGGTTTTCTCCGCCGGTGAAAGGAGCTTGTTGATTAGTGCTTATAACTCTCGAGTTGGAAACTCGGGGCGTGGATGTAGGGCAAGGAAAAAGAGTCCTTGTATCCGAACCACGATAAACAATCGTGTTGTGGTTTGATCGTTTCTTTCTTTATCTTTGCTTATTACATGTTGTTATTTAGTTAGAATTGCTAAGTTACATATAAAGTTTTTCAAAGAACTAAACTAGTTAAGATGTGTTTGTATCTTCAAACAAAAGTAAAAGCTTTCCTAATAACTAAACAAGCAAAGTTAAGATTATCACAAGCAAAGCTTTTCAATGTATGAAACTAGTAAAGTTAGAATTGATATCTACATAAAAAGCTTTTCAAAGAATCAAACATATAACATTGTGTTTATATCTTTAAGCAAACGTAAAATATATTCAAGTTAAAAAGAATCTAAAAAGCGGTAAACTATTCAACCCCCCTTCTAGTTTTCCACAATATCTTTATGAGTTGTTTCTTGCACACATTAAAGATAACATTTCTCTCACTTGTGCATGGAACAACCTCATATAGTTGATAAACAACATGCCATGCATTTGTTTATGTATTCAATATGATTGTGTCATAGATTTTAGCATAACAAGTATATGTAAAATAACAATGTCTAGTAAGGAAACGTACAAAACTATCCTCAAAAGTATGAGTGTCTACACTTGGAAAGTAATTATCTTTAGCTACCAAGATGTCAAAGCTTGTAACTTCCACTGAATTAAAGATCATTACAATAATTCCTTATTCAGTGATAAGTACACAATACTCCCATTGAATTTGACAACATTGTAAATGTTTCCTATCTAGTGAAAGAAAATAGTGTGCTTTTAACTTTCCTACACCTTTGAATGTCCATATGTAACAATTACTTATGTACTAAAAGTGTATTCTACTACGTAAATGATGGACTATCCACCAAATGCTATTAACTTGAAAATTGGGCATGCAATTTCTTCCTTAATAGGTCTACCATCCTACAATGTATGTAGCACCTTTAAAATAGTTAAAACAACTAGTTTGTCTTTAAACATTTTGCGGTAATTAGTCTAGATTCTAATTATAATAACTCATAAAATGTCATACATAATTTTCTGTTAACCAAATATCATATTTGTTACTTAGAATTTAATCACCGAATGAGGATGATGAAATCCCTATGAAAAATGTACGCAATTTTCTTAACTATTAAAAATTTGCTATGAGTTATATTAGAATTTAGACATATCTAATACTCCTATTATCCTTTCTCATTCATGAAAAGGAATAAGATTGTGTCTCACTCTTCCTTCATAGAAAGGAGACTTCTTTTGTCTTTTAAGTAAATATTTCTTAATCAAACATTTGTTTGAAAACAGAACTAGATCAATTTACCAAAGCCCAAAGTGCGTTTACGGTTTGAATGTTGCATTAATACATTAAAACGAATTACAAAATTCAATTTCAGTATTTTCAATAATTAGGTCTTTAAGAAAATAATATACCCATTGGTAAATATTTATATAAACCGTAGTATTTTCTTAAAGCTAGGATCCAAATTGACATAGTACCATTACATCAGTTGATCTGCTAGTAATGGTAGTATTCAACAAGGTAATTGTCGAACAATAATTGCCAATATCATATTGCAATTCCTAGATTTATAGGATTTACAATCACAAAACTTTTGTATTGTAAGCATGTTTGATCCCCATCTTAATGCCTTGAATCCAAGATCTCACTTCCTACTTAATTTAAGTCGTCTAACTTAAAAACTGCAAACTCACAAATCCATCACATCAGTTGATCTGCTAGCAATGAATTTATGAAATTTACCTCTCCATTGCAATCTCGCCAAGTTCTCACATGACGTAAATTACAACTTCAAGTGTTCTTAATTAGATGGCATTCGACTTAGTTTTATAAGGGTATTAAATTTTGACGTGATCAAAATAATATATGAAGAAACATGCATACAACTTCATAACATTGGTTTTACAAAACATTTTTATTACCAATTTGCTAAGAGTAAAACAACAAAGTTTTGATTGAGGTATCGGGTTCACCAATTAAAGAATTACCAACAATTATCGTCCAATATATCGTACTTTTGCATAAGCCCTAAGGCTTAGTGTTTCGGATAATCATTGTGGAATTGTGGTGAATTCACCCTTAAGATGACAATGTACGTAATATAGTGATATATGTAAGTCTAGAGTTGGCAACCAAGCAGTTGTAGAGAACCGGTAGGTGCATGAGCTTTAAAAACCCCTCTCTACAAGTACATTGGATGGCAACCTTCGGTCCGCCTTTCGCACACTATGTACAAAAACATCAATCAACCAATCTTTTGAAATTTACTCTTAAAACCAAAACAATTTCGCCATTTATTTAGTCCGTATTATTTTTCTATTCAAAAAATTACCCTTTTCGTTTATAAACATGTCTAACATAATAATAAACAAAAACAAGTAATACAAAATAAAAAATAAAACAACTAAATAAACATATACATAACATAACAATTAAATATGTATAAAACATGTAGCCACATGCAAATCTTATTCAATAGTCCTATTAATAATCAAATCTAGGTGTATAACGTATTTATTCAATTAAGGCTTTCTTCTTTTAGGAAAAAGAGCCACATACATCGATAAATCGATTGCGTAAGCCAAAACAAAATAAATACCACATAGCACATAATTGATTACTTAATATTGGAGTCTTCCCCAATTCGACATCTATTAATAAATTTACATGTTTCGATATAAATTAACCATTAATTTATATATACAATTTAAACCATTTAAATTATCACACAATATAAAATCCATGCAAATATGCACTTTTTTATGGATTAAGCTTAACAATTAACATATTGCACCAAGATCGTTTACTAAAACGCATAACAAATTACATGACATCCTAGAGTTTTTAATCATATTAAAAATCAAAAACCAAAACCCTAAAACCATTTAAGGTCTAAATCGACCCATAAAAAAAAATTAGGGTTAGGAATCTAAAAAACCCTAAAAACATGTAACTAAACGAATCAAGATCCAATTTTTATGCGTTTCGATAATTAATTACACATTATAACGGCTCTAGACGCCACTGTTAGAATTATGATATCATGACATTCATATAAAATAAACCAAACACATCAAGTGAGCATAGCGGAAGCAATTATAACAAGATCATATAACATGTAATTAATTAATCAAATATAAATAGTAAACATACCTTTGTGATTCTAGCCCGAACAAGAATCAATTGCAATCTTCAAATCAAGAACCCTAATTAGGGTTTATGTGGATTATAAGAATTACCCCTTACCTCTTTTGTAATTCAATCCAAGAATCAAACAATAGTGTGTTTGAATCACGTTCTTGTACACACGTACTAATTCAAGAAAAAGTTTATGCAAGTAAATTAAACACAAAACTTATTTGATCTTATGAAAATCGAATCCCTAAGGGATTGTTTTGGATGGATCGATTTAAGACAAAGAGAAGGAGAGAAAAACACCAAGATGTGTGTGTACAAGTTATGAGAAAACAATACATCTTGGGTTTGTATATATACTAATTGAAACTTGGAGCTCAAGGCACAAAGGAGGTGGAGAATCCCCTTGGCCGATCGGTTATGTAATCCCAAAGGAATTCCGGAACCTTCCCTTGTTTCCAAATATTCATTAGTATTACTTTCCTAATCTTCGTCAATAGGTCATTAGTCATTTTTCATTAAATACTAATTTCCGTTACTAGTTTTGTGTTTATTAATAATTACGTATAACATTTATAAATAATTATGTCTTTTTCTCTTCATACGTATTGTGTGCAATCCCGTGATCTCGAGTTCGATCCTAACATACGACTACTAAAATAATGTCCATAATCTAACAAAAAACACACATAAATGCACTAATGATCTTTGAAAAATTAACAAAAGAACACACGAAAATCAATATACAACGTATACACAAATTCAAAGAAGGTCTTAAATTGGGCAGGAAAGCCACATATGGAAATCATAAACTCACACACACATAACCAAATTCTGAAAATTGATAAGCAATGACGAAATTGGCCTTGACAATGGAGCTTTGGTGGCGAACGAAAACCGTAAATGGTAGGAGACGATATTTTTGTTTATGGCTTGTGATTGAGAGAAAGTAAGAGTATTTGAAAGAGATACAGATAGGCATGAGTGGTTAGGTGAATAGGGAAAAAATTAGAGGTGGCAATCACAACCCATTTAAAGAAAAATGGGTTGTTATGGACAAAAAATAACAACTTATGGGTTAGATTGGTTTACCCCTTTGGCAAAGAAATGGGTCAAATGGGTCAACAAGTAGACTTATGTGAATCAACAAATGGGTCGAACGGGTCAACAAATGGGTCGAATGGGTAACTTGGATGATAACTCAACCACCACTAGGTGTCTTTTTTTTTAAGTTTTTATAAGTTTTGGTCCGTTTTTATGTTTTCGTCCGATTTTTTACATTTTCGTCCGT
Organism: Artemisia argyi; assembly: GCA_030686995.1. Taxonomy (NCBI): domain Eukaryota; kingdom Viridiplantae; phylum Streptophyta; class Magnoliopsida; order Asterales; family Asteraceae; genus Artemisia; species Artemisia argyi. The sequence continues at coordinate 32,502,069 of CM060691.1, forward strand.
TTTTTACGTTTCCATCTGTTTTTTCACGCTCTCGTCCGTTTTTTCACGTTTTCGTCAGATTTTTTATATTTTCGTCAGATTTTTTATGTTTTCGTCCCAATTTTTATGTTTTCGTCCGTTTTTTACGTTTTCGTTAGTTTTTTACGTTTTCGCCCCGTTTTTTACGTTTTCGTCCGTTTTTTCACGTTTTGGTATGATTTTTCACGTTTTTGTCCAATTTTTCACCTTTTAGTCCAATTTTTACGTTTTCGTCTGTTTTTTACGTTTTCATCCGTTTTTTTACGTTTTCGTCCGTTTTATTACATTTTCGTCAATTTTATACATTTTCATTAGTTTTTTTACCTTTTCGTCCGTATTTTCACGTTTTCGTCCGTATTTTCACGTTTTCGTCCGTTTTTCACGTTTTCGTTCGTTTTTTCACGTTTTCGTCAGATTTTTCACGTTTTCGTCTGATTTGTTATGTTTTCGTCAAATTTTTTACGTTTTCATTTGTTTTTTTACGTTTTCGTCTGTTTTTTCACATTTTCACCAAATTTTTTACGTTTTCGTCAGATTTTTTACGTTTTCGTCAGTATTTTTACGTTTTCGTCTGATTTTTTACGTTTTCGTCTATTTTTTACGTTTTCGTCCGTTTTTTTTACGTTTTCGTTAGATTTTCTTACATTTTCGTCAGATTTTATACGTTTTCATCAGTTTTTTTACGTTTTCGTCCGTATTTTCACGTTTTCGTCCGTTTTTTTCACGTTTTCATTCGTTTTTTCACGTTTTCGTCCGATTTTTCATGTTTTCGTCAGATTTTTCACGTTTTCGTCTGATTTTTTACGTTTTCGTTTGTTTTTTTATGTTTTCTTCTGTTTTTTTTCACATTTTCACCATATTTTTTTAACGTTTTTGTTAGATTTTTTACGTTTTCGTCAGTTTTTTTACATTTTCGTCCGCTTCATTACGTTTTCTTATGTTTTCACCTGATTTTTCGTGTTTTCGTCCATTTTTCACGTTTTCATATGTTTTTTTACGTTTTCATCAGTTTTTTTCTTATGTTTTTGTCTTATTTTTTACGTTTTCATCTATTTTCTCACATTTTCATCATATTCTTTTTAGTGTTTACATCTGAAAACGTAAAAAATCTGACAAAAGAGTGAAAAAACTTACGAAAGCGTAGAAAATTAGAAGAAAACGTGACAAAAACAGATGAAAACGTGAAAAACCGGACGAAAACGTAAAAAAACTGTCAAAAACGTAAAAAAATTGATGAAAACGTAAAATACAGACGAAAACGTGAAAAAATGACGAAACGTAAAAAAACTGACGAAAACGTAAAAAAATCTAACAAAAACGTAAAAAATCTAACAGAAAGGTGAAAAAACGGAAAACATGAAAAAAGAGACGAAAACGTAAAAAATCATACAAAAATGTAAAAAAAAGTTACGAAAACGACGAAAACGTGAAAAAATGGATGAAAACGTGAAAAAACAGACAAAAACGTAAAAAATCAGACGAAGAAGTAAAAAAAATGATGAAAAGGTAAAAAAACTGACGAAAATGTATAAAATCTGAAAAAAAAAAAAAAAAAAAAAAAAAAAAAAAAAAAAAAAAGCGTGAAAAATCTGACGAAAACGTGAAAACTGACGAAAACATAAAAAATCTGACAAAAACGTGAAAAAACGAACGAAAACGTGAAAAACTGGGCGAAAACGTAAAAAAACAGACGACAACGTAAAAAAACAGACGAAAACGTAAAAAAAGTATGAAAACGTAAAAATCAGACAAAAACGTGAAAAATCTGACGAAAACGTGAAAAAACGGACGAAAACGTGAAAAAACAGACGAAAACGTAAAAAATCATACGAAAATGTGAAAAACCGGACGAAAACGCGAAAAACCGGTCGAAAATGTAAAAAAAGTGACGAAAACATAAAAAAGAGACGAAAACGTAAAAAAACCGACGAAAACGTTAAAAAAACTGACGAAAACGTTAAAAAATTGACGAAAACGTGAAAAATCTGACGAAAACGTAAAAAACTGACGAAAACGTAAAAAATCGGACAAAAAAGTGAAAAGACGGACGAAAACGTAAAAAAACTGACGAAAACGTGAAAAACATACTAAAACATAAAAAAACGGACAAAACATATTATAGTAGTATAGTAGCATTACAGTGGAAATGTAACGAGTCGACCCGACCCAATCCGACCTAAACTGTTTGACCCATGACCCATTCAACCCATTCTTAAAGCATGACCCATTTGACCCATAACCCATTTGACCCATGACCCAAACCGACCCAACCCAACCCATTTGCCACCTCTAAAAAAAATTGATAGGAAAACGACAATGTACCCTCACGTGATTTGCACGCACATCACTTATGGGTTTTATTTTTTGGAATAGAAGGTGTTACTAGTATAAAAATTAGGGAATAACAATGTAATTTAATAAACTTAGAGATGGTTTTTATAATTTTTGATAAATCGCAGAGACAAATTATATAATTTTCTTTTAAAAATATAATAATTTAACTTACACTTAAACTTCTGACTAATTTACAAGGAAAAAGGGAAATCACATATTTTACTACGAAGTATATTACTATAAATAATATATATTACTACAAAATGATGTGTCGCCGTATGCTCTAGTCACGTGAATTATTCAACCATTACCTAATTCATTTGTTCAAAAAGATGTAAAATGATGCATGAGTCCATCACTAAGCACACACCTTTGAAACAAGTTTATATGTCGTTCTTAATAACAGAAGTTATGTACTCCGTCTTGGTTATAAATTATCTTGGCATGAATTAATCTACTGGGATTTTCTACATAGTTTTTATGTACATGGATATTTGTATTAAAACTAAGAAGAAGCTAGATGAAAAAGTTATAGCATTACATGTGGACAGAACAAGCCGATATAGGATTGGTGATCCGGCCAATTAATTCAACCAATTTAAACAAATTTTCCTACTTCTGTTTGTAATCTAAATGTGTGATAGAATTTAAATTTCTTCGCCTAGGGTTTCATTGCATGGAGGCTTCTTATCAAAACAAACATGGTTTCGGTAACGCCAAATAACCCATGTGGTGTTGTAAACAACAACGTCAAAGCAAGGTTCTCAGTTGTTGTTTAGGCTAACCATTAAATTCCATGAAGATTAATTGGGATAACATCTAATCCACGCAAATTTCTGTATAGATATATTTGCAAAACTTTACTACATGTCCTAATTTCATGGCCAGCAAAAATTGATCAAAATATCAACAAGCTGGTCGAGAGGTGTAAACATGCTCTTGGCGTACAATTGTATAAGATTTGGTTTAACTACTTATTAATAATAATAATAATAATAATAATAATAATAATAATAATATGTAAAATTATTATTATTATTTTGAGTTGAGACACAGCTTGTATCTAAACTACCATCCAACTTTATCTAAAATTATTATGTTTTAATAACTATAATAATTTTATAAAATAATAATAATAATAATAATTGATTTTACTACATATAGATCACCGTGACTATCTTCTCCAAAAGAAAATTATATCTTCTTTAAAGAAACTCATATCTTGTGTTCAAAAAATAAATAAATAAATAAAATAACTCATGCATATCCCAAACAAAACAATGCAGAATTGTAAACTGAGTCATCATGGTAGTGTTTGACATTCCTTCAATCAAATGATTCTATTATAGTTTTATTTATTTAGGTGCAGATAACTGACAACAACCAAGGAAGAAGTACATACCAAATTATCATTCGAACATTTTGTGTTTGCTTCATCGAGCCAATTATTAGTTCTTTTGATTACCGGAACAAATCAAATGATATCCAAATAAAATAGGTAGAAAGGTCATTTTTTTACTTTTTTTTTTTTTTTTTCTGGAACAGCATTTATTAATATGAGAAGACTAGCAAGGAGCTAGCATTACAAAAGGGGAGACTTTAACCAATCCGTCCAATTACAAATCTTACGGCCTCAAAACTTGAGCCAAGAAAAAAAAATAAACGAATATTATCGAAAATGTCACATTTTCTCATAGACTAAGAAGCCGCAAAAATGATGTACAGACGATGAAGCTTCTTGGTAGATGCGGACCACGGACTCAACCAATCTCTCCAATCATCAATGGAAGAGAACAAAGGTATAGAACTATCGCACCGGCACAGGAAGGGCAAGAAATATCTTTTATCCTCACTCAACAAAGGTGGTATGGGTATTTGGTAGCCTCCAAATATCTTTAGCGATGTTGCACTCGAAGAATATATGATGCTTAGACTCCACAAAACCAGTACAGGAAGGGCAAGAAATATCGTAAATAGCAATTCCGCGAGTTGAAAGATTTAAACGGTGAGGAAGCCTATCTAAATTGAAGCGCCATATGAGAATATTTACTTTGCGAGGAAGAGATTTGACCCATGTTGTTGGAGTATCTAAAGAAGGAAGGAGGTGATCGTCAATGAGACGACAAGTAGCTCCTACAGATAAGACTCCATCATTGGCTAGAGACCAAACACATGAATCTGAGTCACTACCAATATCAAGTTGACTTATCTCTAACAGCAAGTCTCGAAGGTAGGCTAGGTTACGAACGCCTAAATCGGTTCTAGACCAATTCCAACTCCACTCCCCATTAGAAATGCGATCTCTAATGAGACAATCTTTATCTATATCCAAACGAAACAATCTGTTAAAACGAAGATGCAACGGAGAATTACCAAGCCAAGTATCTTTCCAGAAACGTATACGGGTGCCACAACCAACTTGAAAACGAATGGAGTCACCAGGTAGGATACCACACGAGTGTAGATAATTAGAAGAACCAACGATCTTTGCCCATAAGCCATTTGTTTTACACCCATGTTGATCAAAACCACCTTCATCACCATGTAACGCCTTGATAACTTTAATCCAAAAGGCGTCCGGATTAGAGTACATTCTCCTACGCCATTTATGAAGTAAAGCAAGGTTGAATGACTTTAAACCACCAATACCCAAACCACCTTGGTTGAGTGAGGATAAAATGTTAGACCATTTTATCCTGCAAGTTTTTTCGAATCCTGAGAACCTCCCTAGAAAAATGATGCTCGAGTACTCTCCAAGCATTTCAAGGTGGATTATGGAACTTTGAAGATGGAGAAATAATAAATCCTGAGGCTTCCAAGAACGGTCTTGATTAAAGTGAGACGACCTCCGATAGAAAGGAGATTTGCCTTCCAAGTAGAAAGCCTCGCATGGAACCGATCAATCATAGTCTTCCAATAAGAAGTAAGACTCATGTTAGAGCCAATCGGCAAACCAAGATATATGAAAGGAAGAGAGCCAGAAGCACAACCCGAATTGATTGTCATATGACTTACTTCATCATCAGAAACTCCAATACCTTGTACGTGAACACCCAACAAGGTAGAAAGGTCATTTAAGTACACGAATATTAAATTATTTATATATTCCATTCTGTAGTATGATACCTTGTACGTGAACACCCAACAAGTTAACCTTCATTTTCATTTTATTTTTCTCTTTTTTATTATGAACGAAAAGGAGTAAGAATTTCACATGATTGGCAAAAGGTGATTTGTCATTTAGTGACTAGCTAAAGTGTCAGTAAATGCATAAGTTCAGTCACCATAGGATTTTTGATTAACTTTTGCCAATGAAAAAAAATACTAACAAACACATTACTGAAGTCTCTTCTAAAGAAATTCATTAACAAACAAATTACTAAATTTTTCATTAAATCGAGCAGGAAAGTATAATAGTGGCATAATATCTTAGACAATAAAGGTCTTGACATATATACAAATTAAGTTATATATTTTTTAGTTTTTGCAATGAGAAGTCACAAGAGATGATAAATATAATGTGAAGTCAAAAGAGATTATATTATCAAGTCCAATGGTGACATAATGTTTAATTTCAGTCAATTAAAGAGTTGATACTAATTGGTTTAAAATACATTAACTTTTCTTATTGAAAAACAAATTAGTACATTCAAACTATAGATAAATTATACATCCATCTCAAATGAGATTTGAACACGCAATATGAACTCCATTAGGCTACAAACTCTTTAATACTCACTACTACAAAGAACGTCTTTTAGACCCTCTTATATAGACCCTCTAAAAAAAACACAGATCTAAATGTCAAATTTTTCCTCAAAACTATTATTTAGACCGGTGCAAATACAAGAAACCGTTCTATATCTCTTTACTTCCCTACAACGGTACGTATGTTCAATATGTATCTTCAACAATTGTAGAGCAATCAACAACAACAGGACTCGAATGCTGGTTATTATGTCATGAGATGGATGTATGATTTTGTGAATACTCATCAGCTTTACTTCCCTACAACGGTACGTATCCGTTAGCTCTTTTTTGACTTTATCTTTCTATATTAGTTATATATAATATTTATGTATTTTTATACCTTCAAAATATAGATGCCATAGATGTATCGACGTCAGCTTGTTGAAAAAGAAATCGATCAAACTGTGGAGCAGTGGCATGCGATGTGTCCTATTTGATTCTGGATGAAGTGAATATTCTTGGAATTGGATTAATGTTTCTTAGATAAACATTATCAGCTCTTGTATGCTTTTGTTAATTTAGAGACTGTTAGGATTGTTGTTTTGTTTAAACGATGTTTATAATTCTGTTTAATTTAGACTACGAATGGATTTCTATTTAAATTACCAGCTTACTGGATTTTGCTTCTTAAAGTATTGGGTTACAGGCCTTGTTTATTAAATGCTTATTGCTGGGAACAAACCTGCATTTTCCAGTTTTTCTTTCGGATGAAAATAAGCATTTAGGCCGGTGGTAATAAACCAAACTGGTTTAAATATTATATATTTTAGACCCCTGGAATATGTCTTTTAAACCGGTTTTGTAACCGGTCTAAATGACAGGTCTTTTAGACCGGTGGAAGCACCGGTCTATATGTGAAATACTCTTTTGGACCTCCCCATTTAGACCCCCAAGGTCACCGGTCTAAATGTTGTTTACAACCGGTCTAAAAGGCGTGTTTTGTAGTAGTGACTATAGCTCATTTTACTTACCAAGTTTGACACAAATTAATCATAGGTTAATTCAGTTAACCAAGCAGGAAAAACCAGGCTTCTATTATCCAAGAATAAACAAATCTCAGTGTATAAACAAATCTCAGTGTATAAACAAATTAATCATAGTATTACTCTTTAATACTATAGTTATTTAATCTAGTTATTGTGGAAGCTACTAACCATATAATGTGATCCAAAAAGAATAAACAAATCTCAGTGTACAAAGGTTTGAATTATTGTTCTGCTGTACTAGATTATATTTTTCGGATTTCATACCTGTCATTCTATACTTTTTTATTCTAGAAAATAGAAAATATGTTGAGCTATATAATAATATCAAGCAGTTCTAAATAAATAGAAATTCAGTAAGTGAAAAGAAATATTTGATTATTCAAGCAAAATAAAATTATGTAAAATTTACAATTTACAATACAATTTAGTTAATAATCTGAGCATACAATAGAAGGTAACCGCCTGAAAATAAAAGGGAAAAATCTTTTAAAACATACCATACTTGTCCAAAAAATCACTTTTGAGTATCGAACTTTTTTTTTTCCTTATTGGGTTACTAAACTTTCATTTTTGGCCTCTTTTACGCACTTTGGGACGTTTTTGCCCCTCAAATTTTTTGAAATCCAGGGGCAAAAAGGTAATAAAAACGTCCCAAAGTGCGTAAAAGAGACCAAAAATGAAAGTTTAGCACCACAATAACGAAAATTAAAAGTACGTTACTCAAAAGTGATTTTTTTGACAAGTATGGTACGTTTTGAAAGAATTTTCCCAAAATAAAACAAGTCATTACACTTGAATTTCTCACTGCATTTGAACCCAAACACCTGGACTTGGGATATCTTTGTGGACCACAAATAGAATGTAATTCCCTGCCGGAGCAATGTTACCAGAAGGAGGTGCGGTTACAACGACTTGGTATCTTGACTTTCCCATAATCTTGGTAGCGACACCACTATCGAGTTTCAGCAATCTTTGATTCATAGAAAATGAGTGTGTGTTAAATGAAGGTGACACCAATGTTACTTTGACAGAGCTTGCATCAAAAAGTCCTGAGACAGTAAACACAATAACCACTTGTTTCCCATAGCGAAGTTTTGTATTTTTGACAGGCAAGATTATACTCGGGCGTTGGTCAGATGAGTTTGAATCCAAATAAGAAGGGGAGAACGCCTCTAAACTAAGTTCAGTAGGATAAAGGGTGTTGGTGAATTCATATTTATCGTGTGGGTTACTACCACCAACAAGAACGCGTCCATCTCGTAGTAGAACCGCTGTGGAATGGTAAACTCTAGGTTTGGTGCTTGGATTTTGTACCTCAAATCTAGACCCGAGTTCATTATTTGGGTGGTAAACTACTGGAGTGAGAACTGGATTCCTCCCAAGTTCCCACCCTGCAACTCCAGCCGAAACACCATTGATTATCAAAACACGGCCATTGGGGAGCAACAACATATCACCCATGACTCGAGCAAAAGGCATGGTCTCCATGATCCATTGGGGATTGACGTCAGATATTTTAATCCGCCCGCATGTATCCAATGCTCCATCGAATATGCCTCTATTTGCATTGACGAAAGCTCCTTTTGGCGCACCCCCACAAACCATTACTTCAACCTCAGTTACCGTCCCTTTCTTAATCTGCAAAGGCAGGAGTACCGCCGAGCCCGTACTTGGATAACTTCTTGGTTGACCACCTGGCATTGTCGGGTAAGTCTTGACAACTAGGTTGTTTGAGTAGTCGAACAATATTGCACGATTGTTGGCAAAAATGAACAAATTCCCGTCAGGGTAGAGAAATACAAATGGGTATAGATTATTCTCGACGTTAGGGTCGTTGGTTTGAACCAAAAAGGGCAGACTAGGAGCATTTTCAGTGGCCGACATCTTTGGGTAGAACTCATAGCTAAATGCTTGGCGACCTCCAATGATAATTTGCCTTCCATCAGGCAATATATGATTGGTCGCATACCATCTTGATTTACTCACGCCATTTGGAAACTCTTGCCAGTCGCATGAATCACAGGATTTATAAGTTCGGACAACGCGGTAACCATCAGCAAATCCTCCAGTTTGGACTAATGTACCATCGGGCATTAAAGTTCCCGAGGAACACCAGACGTTAGTGAGTACCATAAGTGGACGTACAGAGTTTGATGCAACATCATACTCAACAGAATGGGCAGAACAATCATTTGAGTTGGGACGACATCTGCCGGTTGGAAGAGATATGTTGGAAGTCCCAAAATCTGTTCGGTCATACATGACAACACGATCATTGGGGAGCAGCTGCATGTGCATGGCGGAAATGCCAACGCTTGGGAGGAGGAGGGACCATGAACCACCTGCGGCGGGACATGGTTGGGCATTGATGAGGAAGAGAAGAAAGACAAAGAGGAAGGAAGTAGGAGCCATCTTTTGTATTTGTATGCTTGTTAGACTTCGGTATGTTTCTGTGTGCTGAAGGAGGTGCTGATGGTGTCTTTAAATAGTAGCGGAAGTAAGTTAATTTAACGAATTGTAGTATGAATTTCACAGCCATTTGAGAACCATTTGGTCAACTTCAATAATTTAGGATTAATTCCATTTGATCAGTTAACAACAATGAACTATTCTCTCTTAATATTATAACAATTGAATTACATAAGTGTACACGCTCTTTGATCTTGTTTCGTTGTCAATCTAAAGTATGACACCTTTGTTTTCTTAAATTTTATTATCAACTCCCTAATTTGAAAATTAGAACTTTTAATTTCCTATTTTTATATAAAATTTGAATTATGTGGTTATTTAGACAGCATAAATACTACTAGTTAGAATAGTGACTTAAACTTTAAAGGTTGCTAGGTAACTTTGTTAATTATTTGAATTGTTCTACAAGTTTGTTTGGAATTAGGAAACTATTATATAACGGTTAGTTTTGCCTATAACTAAAAATTATTAGCATTCGAATTCTTTATACCTTTTGAATTTGTTTTTGATACTGTTTTAATTAGAATTTGGTACCTTGTGAGTAAGAAACTTTGTATTGGACATACAGTTTGAATTAGAATTTGGTACCTTGTGAGTTAAAAACTCTAGGTACAAGATTCACTTCTACTACCTCAAGGAATACTATGGCATTTGTTAAGAGTATGGGGAATCATAACACAAGTTATGAAATAACATCATGTCACGTCAGCGTCACATCATCTCAGCACCAAATAACATAACACCAAAAAACATCAGGAAATCATAACACCAAATAACACAACTTTTTACAAATTTCACCCTCAACAATTTCATTAATTAAACATTCAAACACTATATTATTAAATATATATCCCGCTCATATTTGAATTTGAATTTTAAATATATATATATATATATATATATATATATATATATATATATATATATATATATATATATATATATATATCCCGCTCATATTTGAATTTGAATTTTAAATATTTATCCCGCTCCTATTGTTTTAAACGGCTATAAATAGCATACCAATTTACAAATTTTTTTCAAACTTCAAACATTCGAAATGAGTAATTGTTGGTCAGTAGAAGAAGAAATCTTGCTAGCTCAAGCTTGGGTTGCAGTTCATGAAGATCTTTTCCAACATGATGCATACTCTTTTTGGAATCGGGTTGTTATCATTTTCAACAATCTTTCTGACGGTCCCAATCGAACCAAAGATATGGTGTCGAGTAAATGGAGCAAACTCAACAGTGAATCTATTGTATTCAATGGTATTTACAAACACTTGCGGCTAACAAACGGGGACGATGACACTGTTTGTCTCACAAATGCAATCAGAACTTTTAAAGATCGCTATGGTGGGAAAAGCTTCAAATATGTTCACGTGTGGCAGGTTTTGAGAAACAACCCCAGATGGGCCGAATTGTAATGTCTTTTGTGTCGTATGTCTTGTTTCTCATATCATATCTGTTATTTGTGTCGTATGTCTAGTTTCTCGTATCGTATCTATTATTTGTGTCGTATGTCTAGTTTCTCGTATCGTATTGTAATGTTTTTTTAGGAAATGAATTTATTTAACATAAATAATAAAACATTACATAATCCTAGCTTAAAATATCACATAAATTAAAAACGATACTAAATTAAAACATCACATAACCCTAGCTTCAGTTGTAGTCCGGGTGATCCCAGGTCTGAGAGTTGTTTGAGTCGTAACTGTCGTCGTACGGATCAAAGTTCGCCAACCTCTCTGCTTCTAACTCAGCTTCCATCCTGCTCAGCTCACGCTCTTTGTCAGAGTTCCAGCCACTATCATCAACAACTTTTGGTGCAGATGAACTTGATGCACCTTTCTGTCGTTGTTGCTCAACCATAGCAGCTTCCACATTTTCTTCATAACTCCAGCGAATCTTGTTTGTTTTTTGGGCATGTATCTGACTCACACAGCCCATCAATTTCTCAACAACGGCATGATCTTTGCGAAATTCAGCATACAAAAAATCATTAATCACAAACTTTCTGTCCTCAGAAATGTGATTGCACTCATGATATTGTGTTCTCAGTTGTTGTTTGAGTGCCTTTGCGTGCTCAAACTTGTTAATAAGTTCAACAATAGCCTCTTATCGAGTCGTGTCGTCTACCTCGGCCTATTTTCTGACATATTCTTGAATTTGTTCGACGGTATGAGAGAGTTTATTGCAAGCCATTGGTTTTTTTAATGTTTTTTGTGTGTGAATAACATAAGTATAATAGTTGTATTTATAAGGGTTTGAAAAAAAATTAATTTTTAAAAATATAACCGTTGTATTCAAACAAACGGTAAGTTTCAAAAAAAAAAAAAAAAAAAAAAAAAAAAACTTTTTCATCCTTGCCCAACGGCTATATTAGGGAGGGGGTGTTTGTAATTTTTTTTTTTTTTTTTTACTCCTTGCGTTACAACGCACGTTGCCAACATAACTTGTGTTAAAACGCTGAAGCAACGTTTGGGAGGAGGAAATGGTGAAACGGGGGAAACGCCGTTATTGACTTGCCAGCTAGGCGATAACGCCCTTGCTGCGTTACCACTCCCTTGTCTCTAAGATTGTCTATTTAAGTATTTGCTTTAATGTGGTTGTACATTTGAGTTATATTCAGGAACAGAGGGGTTTCGGAGGAGTGTGAAATAGGTGTCGTCGCACATGGCCACGTTAATTAGTTTTGCATAACATGTATAATATTAAACATATATGAATCATATAATTCAATTTTATATGTAAAATTTCTCTTTAGTTTACAAATGTAACCGAAAACCACGAAACAACCCTGTTTAAGAACCTAGTTTGTTTCAACCTAAAACTACCACTAAAACACACTCGTGGATTATATTAAGATCTTCTCATGCACTTGAATTGTAAATAAGAATAGATCTCTGAAACCCAAGTGGCTTGATTGCATTTGTGATTGGAAAACTTTTTGTACTAGCTTATTGTAATATATCTTTTTATAGCTTCTTGCTAGGTTAATTGCCATTAAAAAAATTATTGTAAACTCAATTACCTTGGTAGCTAGTGTTTGACATTCCTTCAATCGTTTGCCTTTCGTTTGATTCACTTTATGTGCATAATTGAAAGGGTTTTATTTCCCTTAGGTGCATGCATAGAACTAACTACAAGAGAAGGAATTCTAGTACATACCAAATTAATATTTAAACATTTTGTGTTTGCTACGTCTAGCCAATGATTAATTACCTTAATAATTGGAACAAATCAAACGATATCCAAGTTAAATAGGTAGAATTTCCATTCAGGAACACGATTATTAAACAATTAATTTTTTCATTCTCATGCATATATGATAATTATACATTGTTTTCCTTTCCTCCTTTTTTTCCCTAAGGAAGAGAAGGAACATGGATTTCTTTTGAAGGGCAGAAGATGATTTCATTGCCACAAGACTAAATGAACAGTACAAGTTAGAATTCAGCCAGTAAAGGATTTTGGTATACTCCCACCCAACGAAAATTTGCTAAAAACCTCATCACTAGAAGTATATCCTTGCACAAATGTAAATCTGAAAGGGTTTAAAATCTATGTCTGAAAAGGTTCAAAATCTGTGTCTGAAAAGATTCAAAATTAGTGTTATATCTATCCGAATTGGGGGTGTATCATATTATCATGGAAAATATACCATAAAACCTCTTGTATGATTGTTCTATACTTCTATGCATGTACTGTATTTATGGTTGTATCTATCGATATCAAATGTTATGTCAACATGTACATGTGTTCATATATATGTTTGTACCGAGGGCTGTTCCGAAAAAATTTAGGCGTATTTTAATACAATTGAATGCTACAAACCACTATCAGACTCACTATAAACTAGAAAATAAACAGTACCCATCATATGATTTATGGTTCTAAATCATATATGTGTCAAAGTGATTCATCAATCTGTAGTATTCCATTATTCTGTTTATGTCATAATTTGTAATGCGTACGGCTAATCTTACTACCAATTTTTTGTTACCTTAATGGCTACTACGACGTACCTCTAGATTATCATGAATGTTTGTTCCAAAATAAAAATTGTCTCGAATGAACAATGCGTAGTTGTAAACTAAATTATCTTGGTAACTAGTGTTTGACATTCCTTCAATCAACTGATTCTTTTGTGTTTTATTCATTTTAAGTTATATTTGAATCTAAAAGGTTATTATATTTGCCCTAGGTGAAAAGAACAAACAGCCGGGAAGAAGTACATACCAAATTAATATTTAAACATTCTGTGTTTGCTTCATTTGAGCCAATGATTAAAATCTTCTGATAATTGGAACAAATCGAATGAAATCCAAATAAAATAGGTAGAATTGACATTTAAGAACACGGTTATTAATTTATTATATTTCCATTTCTTAGGTATATATGATACCTTGTATACGTGAACACCGAACAAGTTGACCTTTATTTTCATCCTTTCCTCAACTTTTGATCGGCAAAAGCTGATTTCATTACCACAAACTAGTTGAACTGTCAGTATAAGTTTGATTTCAGTCAGTAAAGGATATTTGTTTAATTTACTTCTACTTAATAAAACTTAGGGAGTACTAACAATGTCATCACTAATAGTTTATTCTTACACAAAATTCAGGTCTTAAAAGGTTCAAATATTTGCCGACTAAATGTTAATTTAATTACTGTTCATCATGAAAGTCTATTCTGAAATTTACTAATTAAATGTTCATGCAGTAAAGGCCATACATTTTTTTCTAAAAATAGAGATAGAAAAGTTCTATAGTGGTTTAATGTATCATTGACTAAAACTCCCCGTAATATACTACCTCCGTCACAAAATAAAAGTCCAATTTGACTTTTTGAAACGAATTTTTACCTTAAATATTTTTGTTTATATTATATATCACTTCATAAAAATTATACCAAATGAAAATACATATAAAACACTATCAATTTATATATTTTGCATAAAGTATTATATATTACAAACAAAAATATTTAATGCCAAAGTTCAATTCAAAAAGTCAAATTGCACTTATATTTTGGGACGGATGGAGTACTTACAGTTTTAGATAATTATAATTTGAAGTGGTAGCAAGGGCGACAAGAAAAGAAAAACTCTCTCTCCAAGTGGCGACAAGAAAAGAAAAACCTCCGGCCAATAATCTCCAAATCCGATTGGTTTTTTCTGTTTTATCTAGCATCAATCTTTATTGAATACTGGAGAAAGTAACTGAAACCTTAATTCTGCCTATTCTAATCGGGTTTCTTTCTTCCAATCGTAAGTGCTGGTTGTTCTTAATTATCTTTAATTAGTCAACTTTCTTTTCAATCCTAAACGATTATAGGCCTTGATTTTTACCCCCAATTCGATTTTGGTGAGATCCGAATCCTAATTCGGGTTTCATCTCTAAATCATTTTATTGGTTATTCTAAATCGTTTGTGGTGCTTAATATTCATCTTGGATCGATTAATAACAATCCCATACTATTGGGTTTGTTTATTTCTTCGATTTTATCTCCTTTTTACTGGTTTGTGGTGTTGGTTTCTGTTATTGATTCATACCCGTGGCAATTGGTATATGCTGGTTGTGGTTTGACTGCATTCTATATGATTTGTAAATGGAAAAAGGGTTTTTAAATGCTAAAGGGAGAGGGAGTGGTAATGGGGTGAAGGAGAAACGTGGTTCAGCTGATGATGATCAGGGTATGGTGCATTCTGATACGTCTACTCCTAATATGGTGAATCCATTGGTTAAAGAGGGTGTCTTACCTGGTACAAACTCGACTCCAACTGGTGTGAATTCGGCTACCAATGGTAATCCTCCAACTCCTGTTTCATTTGCTACATTGGTTAAGGGTAATCAGAGTCAGAAATCTGTTAATTTTCGACCATTGTTTACACCGGCTGGAAATGGTGTAGATGTATACTTATCTAAAGAGTCGGTTAGTGTTGTCAATGACAGGTTTAACAACACTGTTTACGGGTTCTTTTCGGGTAAGCGTGTGGCGTATCCTGTGGTAGAGAACTATGTAAAGAATACATGGAGTAAATTTGGCCTTGTTAAATCTATGATGATTAAAGATATGTTCTTCTTTAAATTTGGTTCTAAAGATGGGATGGAAGCTATGTTGGAAAGTGGTCCATGGTTTATTCGCAATGTGCCATTCATTCTTAACCATTGGTCACCCGATGCGAATATTACAAAGATGGATGTTTCTAATATCCCTGTTTGGGTGAAGCTCCATGATGTTCCCATTACTGCATTTACAGAAGATGGGTTGAGCGCTATTGCAACCAAACTTGGTAATCCTTTGATGTTAGATTCTTACACGGCTGCTATGTGCACGGATTCTTGGGGTAGGGCTAGTTATGCAAGAGCCATGGTTGAGCTTAGAGCTGATGTTGAGCTGAGAGATACTTTAGTGGTTGTTGTTCCTAAATTGAGTGGTGAAGGGTTTACTAAGAGCACTATCCATGTTGAGTACGAGTGGACTCCTCTCAGGTGCTCTAGTTGTCAGGTTTTTGGTCATGTTTTTTATGAATGTCCTGAGAAGAAAGTTTCGGATGTGGTAAACAATGTGAAAAAGCCTAAACAGGTTGGTGGACAGGCTGTTAGAGGAATTCCGGTTGGTTCGAAGCCTAAGTCATATTCCTTTTATCGACCGGTCCAGTCTACGAAGAATAAGGATAAAGCTACATCGCAACCAAAGGTATCTAAGGTTAATACTTCAAACCTTTTTGATGTTCTGGATACTTTGATTGATGAGGGTGAATGTGGGGGTTTGAACCCCAAGAGTGCTAATGAGTCGATTACATTGGTGGATGAGGAAGAGGAAGGGGGTAAGCAAACCCCTATTACAAATGCAATTCCTATGGTTGCTAGGATTAATGACCTTGAAAGACAAATGTTGGAAGGGAAACTTGTGCTTACTGATGATCATGGAAATCCATTGAAAAAGAAGGTGACGAATGATGCATCGGCTAGCAAGCCCAGTACTTCTATGGGGGACCAAATTGGAGAATCTGATGAAGATGATGATGTTGAGTTGCCTGATGACGAAACTTCTAGATATATGGCTTCGACTGGTGGAGGAGGTCTTTTAGAAGATGATCTTGATTACTTTGATGGATACGAGGATCAGGTTTATGATTTACCTCAACAGATGCAAGATTTTTGTGATCAATTTGATATCCATCTTCGTGGTTGTGGCAGGAAGTAATTTTCCTTTTTTGTGTTTAGTTCATAAGATTGGTATGCCTCTCTAATGATTGGTTAGGTTTGAAGCACAATTGGTGCGTTTGTCTTGCCTTTTATTAGGCTAAGATGAGGGATCTCACCCTCATTCTATGTGCTTAAATGTGTTTTTGGAGTAATATAATTTACCGGGGCTCTTACCCCTTTACCCAAAAAAAAAATTTGAAGTGGTCACATCAACCTCCTCCAAGGGGAGGTTTAACCTGTTGGTGATTTTAATGTCATCGACTTTAGTTAATTGCGATTTACTAGAGACCAATTAGATTTCATATCATGCTCGGATGCAAGTTATGAAAGTGTGAAGTGCATACTCGTTTGAGTTAAAATGTTTCCACCACGACAAAACGCATGGGTCAGGCAGCGCACCTTATTGGGGTCCTGCTCCTAGTGAGCGAGCATGTGTCAAGGGGAAGTCGTCCCTCGCTGGGGTTTGGGGGCAGCGTCCCCCGGCAGGTTCGGGACAGCGCCAAATAGTTATGACTTTTGATTTATAACTGAATTTAACTGCTTCTTAATTGTCCAAATAATATGTTTTTTAACAGTTTCAAGGGTCTCATTAGAATATACAAATTCACACAATTCATCTTTGTTTTGCTTAGTTTTATTGTGGCTAGATAGTAGATACTAAGTGTTCTTCTTGAATTATCTAAATAAGGATTTCGTGATACCCGGCCAGGCATTAAAGGGTCAAATTAAAATACTTTATTCGTAAAATAAAAATACACGGTTTGAAAAGGTATCCGAGATTATTAACACACCATAACCACAATTTCTAACATAACCCAGTTTGAGTTCGTGTGACGAGTGACTCAAGTCTTGTGTATTAATTAGTCGACTAAAAAGTCAGAACAACAGTTACCAAAAAGGAGATGATAATACTAAATTACTAATAATGGCCCTCAAACTCAAAATGTCAAGTACTCACTGAATTTAGCACAAATCTATATGTACAAGGTTTCAAATAACTAATTAACAAAACCAGGATTTCGTTGAAAATGACTAAAAACCAAGATATATTTATTGAATTTTGCAGTTGCTACATGGTGTCAATAGCTAATTATTGCAGAATTTACTAACTAATGAAATCGGAAAAGAATAAGTAGATCTCAAAATATAAAGCTTTAGGACTGTTGTTCTAATATAAAGAATAAGGATTAATCGCTTTAGCGTGCAGGTTTTTATTACCCTCATTTTTTCTCACTGTAAAAATGTACAAATTAACCTTCCGATTTCAGAGTTTGGATTTTAAGCTTGTTTTCTTTTTGTTTCTATATAGTAACTGAAAAAAAAATTGAGATATACGATACTATTTCAAAAGAATAGAAGTTGTAATAGTGAAAAGACA
Source organism: Artemisia argyi (assembly GCA_030686995.1). NCBI lineage: Eukaryota > Viridiplantae > Streptophyta > Magnoliopsida > Asterales > Asteraceae > Artemisia > Artemisia argyi. The sequence goes on from CM060691.1 coordinate 32,520,220, forward strand.
GAATGTATAGTTCAGCCAAATATACAACATACACTACGTGATTTGTAACTTACATTTTACAATGTAATCCCGATTATAAATGAGTATACAATAGAAGGTAAGCGCAAGGAAACATAAGAATGGCGGTGACACTCAAATTTTCTCACTGCATGTGAACCCATATACCTGGACTTGGGATATCTTTGTGAACCACATACAGAATATAATTCCCCGCTGGAGCAATGTTACCGGATGGAGGCGCGGTCACAGCAACTTGGTATCTTTTCCCGATAATCTTGGAAGTGACGCCACCATCAAGAACTAGCAATCTTTGATTCATAGAAAATGAGTGTGTATTAAATGAAGGTGCCACCATTGTCACTCTGACTAAGCTTGGATCTAAAATGCTTGAAACTGTAAACATAACAACCAACCGTTTCCCATAACGGATTCTAGTGTTTCTTAATGGCAAGATTATTCTAGGCCGTAGGTTAGATGAATTTGAATCTAAATAAGAAGGGGAGAACGCCTCCAAACTCAATTCAGTAGGATAAAGGACGTTTGTGAATTCATATTTATCATGAGGGTTACTTCCACCAATAAGAACGCGTCCATCTCGTAATAAAACTGCTGTCGAATGGTATACTTTTGGTTTGGTGCTTGGATTCTGCACCTCAAATCTAGAGCCGAGTTCATTATCAGGGTTGTAGAGTACTGGAGAGAGAACTGGGTTCCTCCCAAGTTCCCACCCTGCAACTCCAGCTGATGCACCATTGATGATCAAAACATGACCATTGGGGAGCAATAACATGTCACCCATGACTCGAGCAAAAGGCATGGTCTCCATGACCCATTGTGGGTTACGATCAGATATTTTAATCCGCCCGCAAGTATCCAAGGCACCATCAAATATGCCTTTATTTGCATTGACGAAAGCTCCTTTTGGCGCACCTCCACATACCAATACTTCAACCTCTGCTACCTTCCTTTGTTTAATCAGCAAAGGCAGTAGCACTGCAGAACCTGTACTAGGGTAGCTCCTTGGTTGACCACCGGGCATTGTTGGGTAAGTCTTGACAACTAGGTTGTTTGAGTAGTCAAACAATATAGCACGATTGTTGGCGAATATGAAAAGATTCCCATCAGGATAGAGAAATACAAATGGGTATAGATTATTCTCAATGTTTGGGTCGTTGGTTTGAACCAAAAAGGGGAGACTAGGAGCGTTTTCAGTGGCCGACATCTTTGGGTAGAACTCGTAGCTAAATGCTTGGCGACCTCCAATGATAATTTGCCTTCCGTCAGGCAATATATGATTGGTCGCGTACCATCTTGATTTACTCACGCCATTTGGAAACTCTTGCCAGTCGCATGAATCACAAGATTTATAAGTTCGGACAACGCGGTAACCATCATCAAATCCACCAGTTTGGACTAATGTACCATCCGGCATTAGAGTTCCCGAGGAACACCAGACATTAGTAAGTACCATAAGTGGACGTACAGAGTTTGAAGCAACATCATACTCAACAGAATGGGCAGAACAATCAGCTGAGTTGGGACGACATTTGCCATTTGGAAGAGAGATGTTGGAGGTTCCAAAATCTGTTCTGTCATACATGACAACACGATCATTGGGGAGTAGCTGCATGTGCATGGCGGAGATGCCTACGCTTGAGAGGAGTAGAGACCATGAACCACCTGCGGCGGGACATGGTTGGGCATGGAGCAGGAAAAGAAGAAAACAGAAAAGGAAGGAAGTAGTAGGAGCCATAGTTTGTATTTTTATGCTCAGTTTAGGATGTTGTTTGTTTGATTTTGTGTGTTTTTGAAGATATTGTTGATGACTTTATATAGAAGTTGAAGTGGTGAAAAAGCCCTATGATTGTTTTTCACTTGAGTAAAAGGTCTTGAGTTAAGTTAATGAATTGTCGTCTGAATTTGAGAAATCTTTAGTCAACCTCAATGATATAAGAATTATATACTCAATCAGTTAATTAACAACCATGAAATATCCTCTATTCATTTTATTATAACAGAATCACAATAAGTTGATACTCTCTTTGATATTCTTTCTCTATCTTAAACTTAGAATGTTTAGTTTGTTTCTGAAATATTATTGTCGATTACGATATGAAAATTTTGACTCTCAGTAATCGATCATATGTTAAATTGCCAAAAAAAATTTATAAATCCAATTTTTACTATATAACCCATCAATCAATCTTAACCACCCATTTTTTTTTATCAAAATAAAAAAATAAACTTTCACCCTTTTTTTAAAACTTAAATATTTCGCAAACCGTAAATCGTCAAGCTACAAAAAAAATACTATCACGACGAGAATTAAATTATCTTTCTATAGACATGCATTGTTATATACTTTCGACGAACTTTTTTTTCGATGACCTTATTTTTTTTTGCCCAGAAAAATCATATATGATTCGTAAGAATCATATATGATTCGATTTTAACAAATCATATATGATTCTTACGAATCATATAGAATCATATATGATTCGTAAGAATCGAATCATATATGATTTTTTACGAATCATATATGATTTTGACGAATCATATATGATTTTTTCTGGGCGGAAATTAAAAAAAAAAAAAAAGATCGTCGAAAGTATATAACAATGCATATCTATAGAAAGATCATTTAATTATCGTCGCGATGGTATTTTTTTGTAGCTTGAAGATTTACCGTTTGCAAGATATGTTTTGAAAAAAAATGTGAAAAATATAAATGGGTGACTATGATTGGTTGATAGGTTATATGGCATGTATGAGTTCTTTATGGATCTCAACTCATGTTAAATTATGACTATCCTCATGCATGCTTTTATTTCGATGTGGTTATTTAAACAGCAGAAACTAACTGTTTTAGCCGAAAAAAAAAAAAAAAAAAAAAAAAAAAAAAAAAAAAACTGTGCGTTCTTGCACAATAAACAAATCACAATGATCATCCATATCATATGTAGGTTTCGTTAGTTTTTAGATACTTATGTTACAAAAGCGTTTGAAAAAATAAGACAATTACTTACACTTTTGTAGCATGTGTGAGTCAAAGATGACTTTTACCGACACGTACTTTTTCTATGTCTCGTTAACATTGTCTGTCACAAATATCAATTTCCGTGTAGTGTTTTAGTAATCTTAGACATTTTAGACATGCAATTCTAATAGTTCTTTTTCTTTATCCTTTACTTGGTATTTTGTTTATTGTACTCAAGCTTTTTCTAGTTACTTTGGCCTTCCAAAATAAAATGACTAAAAAGAATGTACGTCTTCAATAAGCTCTGATCACAAATAAACATTAAATTAAATTACAATTATAAAAAGGAATAATTGACTTAGGAACGATTATGGTGTTTGATAATGTTTGACATTCCTTTAATCAACTGATTATTTATATATTCAGTTTAAGACTTTAAGTTATAGTTTTGTCGAAAAGGTTATATTTGCCTTAGGTGCAGAGAACTAACCACGAAAGGTGAGGAAGTACGTACATACCAAATTAATATTTATTACATTTTGTGTTTTTTCCTCATCGAGCCAATGATTAATTTTTTTTAATAGCTGGAACAATTCTAAAGATATCCATATAAAATCGGTATAATTGGAATGCATATCTATAATCTATATATGAGAGCACAATTATTAGTTTATTACTCGTATATTTTTCATTCTCATGCATGCATGTATGATACGGAGTACCTATTGTACGTGAACACTCAACAACGTGAGTTTCTTTTTCCTTTTTTTCTTCCTATTCTTTTTTAAATTATGTGAGTAAACGCTGTCGGTTTCGTGTGATAAAGATGTGTGTGAACAAAAGATGGGATGGTTCCCAATCAATATTGTTATGTATTTGGATGTTCAAGCCAAAACATGGAATGAGTCGTCCCATTATCACAGATTGTGGGATTTTATGACACAAACCCGTTACTCACATTTTTTATAGAGTAATACTTGTAACATTTTCTTGTGTATTTTTTTGCAGCCGCATCATCCTTTTCGTCATTGTTTCGTCTCGATGCGCGTGTCGCGAGTCTGCTTTCTATGCGCCATCTTTTCTTCTTCCCCTCATAATATTTTTGCCTCTTCATTTGCACTTAGCATCATGTTATACTTCACTGATAGTTGATCAACTTGTTTTTCAGCATACGGTGAGGATGAAATATATAAATGATGGATGTTCAACAATTTGTTGTTCAAACTCTCTTCTTCCTATTGTGAGGATGAAATTAATTAATAGATTGATGCTGATTGTCTTTACTCAACTTTGTATTTCCGAGACTAAGAGTGTGTTTGTTTTTAAAAAAAAAAAATGTCTTACTAGCCTTCTTACTCTTACTAGTAAGAGGTGGGCAGACGTTTTGCTTGTTTGTTTTTTTTTCTTTTGAGTCAGACCCAGTTAGACATATAATATTTTACACAGTAAGAGGTGAGGGACTTGTCTTACTGCCTCTTACTCGATAAGAGAGATTAAAGACTCGTGTTAATATAATATATTTGATGGTTTATTAACTATGTTATATTTATGATAAAAAGTCTTGTTTCATATTTACATAAGTTACTTAAATAAATTGCAAAAACGAGCACTTAAAATTATTCGGACAATTATACAAAAACAAACAACATTATTTTGTTTAGATTTAGACGTTCTAACCATCTCTTACTAGTAAGATGTGATAATCAGATTCAGATTTAAAACATTTAAATGAAACAAGCACACTCTAAGTTTCTTCTTCCTCCTAGCTTGTACCGAGTACTTGATTACTTGTAATTTGCTCACCTTCAACCAATTTCCTTCTTCCTCCGGCGCTTTCTACTCGCACATTCCGAAAGAACATCTTAATTTTAGTTACACACTTATATATGATATCTTTTATATAATAAAATAAAACCTCTAGTAGGGACTTTTGCATTTCAAAAATATCAAATCATTCCTTATTAAGTAATACTTTAACTATTAATTTATTTTATTTTAAACACTTTCAATAATAAAAGCTTAAATATTTCTTAATTTAGCCATAATTCATTAAAAAGACGTTTTGATATACTTAAAGTATAAAAAAATAAAAAATACACGTGTACCATATAGCTATTTTCTCATAAATTTGTTCCAAAAATATAAAATTACATGATTAAGCCGGCCTTTACTCTTCACCATTCATATCAAGCATAACACACACAAAAACAATAATCCTAAAACAAACCCCTGCAACCCAACCCATGACGATTTACAATGGAAAAGTACGCCTAACACTTTGTGATGTAAACAGAAACCATCGGCTCCAAATTAATATCCATCCGCTCAATTACAACAGTCTTATACTGACAATCAGTAAGTACAATTACGAGCGCAAATTTTAGCATATGGATCATTAACTTGAATACTATTAATTTTAATGTATAAGTTGGGGTGACCTTGCTAGCATTCTTTAGAGGAACTTTTGGGTGGGTTGACTTCTGAGTGAAAAACAAGAACACAATTAAGGTCAAAATAAGTTCTGATTTCATTTTTTTAAATCATTAGCTTTACTTGATCACAGAGTTGTAAGTTAATTTTTCACGTGTATGCCTGTATTTTGGTTTTAATATGCATGACCGAATGTTTCAGATCTGGAATGGCACCTGAAGAGTCTCATATGCTTGATGCATTTGGTTTGTCTGGTGAGCTTATTTAAAAATTTTATTATGTAACTGAACCAGATACCTAGGTTAATGTTACTTATGTTAGGTACAATATATTGCATGATGCCTCCTTTTCCCTCTTTAGTTTTAACATTGAGTGCATACTCCCTAATCAATTTACGCAAACTTAGTTGGCTTTGATGGTCTGATAACATGGATTTTGATAAACATGCTCCTTGGAAAAAAAATTGTCATTGACGTCATTGCTGTCGTATTTTGCAATGTTTGATTATGTAAAGTTGTAAACACTGATACAAAAGATTTGGAGCTTCAAGATAATTATAATATACAAATAATATAAATAAATGGAAATAATTATAAAAACCCCGTGCGTGCACGGGTTTTATAACTATAGGGAAAACAAAACATGGTATCTGCACTCGATGTGGAAACACAACCAGTTTGATATTCATTACCGGTTGGGTATGATGATAACTCATAATGGTATTACTTGCTTTAAGATTTTTAGGGATCAAAATGTGTAATCAAAGATGGTGCTTTTTAATATTTCAGGACCAGAACCGAGTCCAAAGTAGCAACAAGTGCTAAAACGGGGGTAGATTGTAAATGTGTGGTGCGGATCCAACAAGCAATAGAAGACTAGCATTGGATGGTAGATTTGGCTCTCTGTCTACTGGTAATGTGTTGAAATTGTATCTTCATCTGATCTTTAAACATTTTTTGAAACCATCTGACATATAGGTGAATATGAAGGACAGGCATGGCTTGATAAGCCGCACTTAATTTTAATAAGTTTTTGTTTTTTAAAAACCTTTTTTACATATTTTTGGACTAAACTGTAATTTCTTTAAAAAAAATCCATAATTCTTAATACAATACCAATTTATTGTATTACAATTGTTTAAAAACTTAAACCGACATGAAGCATTATATAAACTCAATTGACAGACCAAGTTATTTTATTCCAGCGATTTTTTTATCAAAGTTATCTGCAGATCATTCAGCAAAACTCAACAAATCATCATTTTTTTTTTTTTTTTCATGAAAAAAAAAATTATATCTAATAAGCATCTTATTCATCAGGATTTCTTTTTCATCTTGGTTGATACATATTTAAAATTATTCAAAATCTCATTCATCCACTGTTAATAAAAACGTCTAATATACTTTTGTTTGTAGGTATCACAATGAAAATCACACCTCTTCAAGAAATCACCCAAGGCGGTAAAGGGAATATAAAAGTTAAGATAGTCTCACTTTGGAATCAATATTATAACAACAACCCATCAAAGCTAGCAGGCCTTGATATGATCCTAATGGATGTGTTGGTAATTTAATTATATTTAGCAGTTTGTAACTATTTATTTACTTAATATTACACGTTTATAGCTTTGTAATAATATCTGCTATATTTTTAATCTTAGGACCGAAGATAATCAGATGTAACAGAACAGGTTGTTGGAGACAATGTTTAGATGATGTTTATAGTTATGATAATAAGATACTTAGTTGTTTAACACGGGAGTTTTGTTTCTGATGCTTAATTTTATGATAATCAGTTTAATTTTATGATAATCAGTTATTCATTAGTTAAAGGGGTGTTTGGGTAAAGCTTATATGAAACAACTTATACTGTTTCAGAAAGAACTGGTATGAGAAAATGTATGAAGTGTCATCGTCTATTTTTTATTAATTGCAAAGCACCTTGGTGTAAAAATATTTCATGCTCTGACTACATGATGAAGAATCAATCTGGTAATTATGCTAAACTTAAGTCTCTTGCAGCATGGAATCGTTGGCGTCAGTGCAGTAAGTGCAAGAATATGGTTGAACTTGCTGAAGGGTGCTACCATATTAATTGAAGGTACAAATTTTCTCTTCTATTTTATCTAACACGTTTTCTGGAAATACTAAAGATGTGAATTCTGACCCATTTACCTAATAGTAGGTTGATTAAGGTTATGTTTAATCTCTGATGGATCAAACAAGTTAAGTTAAAAAATGTGTAGAATAAAATAAAATAATATGGGTCTAATAGGTCAAAAGCAATATTGCACAGTATAAAATATTCAAAATCACTTTATTAAAAATAAAATATATTATTTTTCTAATAATGTAGGTTTTTATAATCATATTCAACACATGAGTTGTACTAATACGGGACGACCCCATTCAGACTGATCCGGTTTGAACAGCCTATTCAATATTTCCTTGCTTTATATCTATATTGTTCACTACTATCATGGGTTGACACTTAATAGTTTTCCTTGCTTTATATCTATAATGTTCGCTACTATCATGGGTTGACATTTAATAGTTCATGATATATATATGCTTTGTCAGCAATACTAATACAGAGTAACTTCAAAGTTAGTTGCTACTGTTGGCCTAAATATTACTTTAGTCACATGACCTCTTTTTGCTCTAATTTGTTCATTAAAAATATCTTCAATTTGGTAAGTGTACAAACCAATGAGCTTGGGTTTGTTGCTATCTTATTTATAATTTTTTTGCACAAGGCCACACTTATACTTCTTCTATTTTGTATAAAATCTAGAGCAAATCCCCAACTTCTTTGACTACAGGACAGGTAGATAATAAAGATTCAACACTTTTTACTGTTTTAATTCTTTTTTTGTTTACCTTATGATTTCTTGCAGACTTATGAAAGATCATACATACAAAGATGGACTGATTGCTGGAGCGTAACATGCTTAAACACTCAACATAAACTAAAAAAAGCCACTTTAACACTCAACTAAGTGTTAAGAAGTTTGATCGCACGATGGCGTATTAATCTTAGTGTTGAGCAGCCAACTTAATCAACAAACAGGAAACTGAAATGGATGGGTCATTTCATGATATAAGTGAAGATGTACAGGCTATTGAAATGCTTGTGAGGAACCTTTCAATACTTAATAGTTAATACAATTAGGGGATCATAATGCTTGCTAATGTGGTACCTTCTACGGTTTGAGTTTCTTATATTGTGTTTCCTATATCATGTAGTTTAGGAGGGATGCAACATATTGATCTCTCTTTTTTTTTTTTTTTTTTTTCATATTTGAAATCTATGGATTGTAGTCTTTGATTGTTTGAAAGTCGGCAAAATTATGTTCATGATTCATGGTAATTTACACACAAATGCATATCGTATGAACAAAACTAGACAGGCAGGCTGTTAGTATATAAACATAATAGCTCTATTTAGTATATAACATGACTAAGTGCAGAGCATGACATATTGTCAAATGGTATTGCTTATAGTATACATGATAGCTCTATTTAAGATATACATTTCATGTATGTGTTTTCTAAATGATTCCTCGACCTTACGACACTTTCTTACAAACTACATAGTTAAATAAATATTGATCCCTCATTAATTCATGCTTAATGTTCAAAGTATGTAGGCCACTTTAAAACACTATATACTGCAATAATCAGAGTCATGTTCCAAAACACGCATTCAAACGCCCAAGGTGTCCTATGAAATCAAATGATTTGACTTTGTTATATTTGATGATAAAATAATGGTTATAGAAGTCTCAGAATTTTATATTATAATTGCCATTTCTACAAATTAAGGTTACCTAGAAGGCATTTTATGAAGTCTTATGAAGTCTTATAGAACCTGATGATTATACTATAACATTTGAACAGATTTGTTTGGAGATCTCTTATTGATTCACGCTGTCATGCTAAAACGTATTTGGACTAATATAACTATAAGCCATCTCATTTAAACTCGCTATATACTATATTAATACGTAAATAAAAAGAATTTAACTTAACACCCGTGCGTGCACGGGTGATGATGAAAGACGCAAACGTAAATGGCTTTGATGGGGTGATAACATGATTTGATAAACCTACTCTCCAGACAATAATTTTCAATGATGTTATTAATGTCGTATTGTGCAATGTTTAATTATGTAAACACTAAGACAAAAGATTTGGGAGCTTGAAGATAATTATAATGTTAATAAGGATCAAAATATTCACAAAAATACAAATAATATAAATAAATTAAAAGTAATTTTTTAATAATATACAACATTTAAAATCCCGCGCGTGCGCGGGTCTTATAACTAGTGTGAATAAAGAAAACTTCTTTTTCTCATATATATATATATATATATATATATATATATATATATATATATATATATATATATATATATATAGGGTAAAGTTAAAATAAAAAGACAATATCCGTAAAAAGAATAAAAAGACTTTTTTTTTTAAAAAGTTCTCGAAGAATTCCAAAAAAATTTCACAAGATCGGGTATGTTGGTGCATAAAACTTTTATGAAAGAAGTTTTTCTAATTTTGAGCTTTTATACGTTTTTTTTTTAATGCACAAAAAACGAATTTTAATGCGCAAAAAAAAATTATGCACAAAAAAAATTTTAATGCACAAAATTTTCAACTTATTTTAGTTAGATGCGCAATGTTATTTTGATGAAAAAAGTCAAAAGAAGTTGGGTCCAAAAACGAATTTTTGATGCACAAAAAAGCGATTTAGTGCACAAACGTATTTTTTAATAATTTTTTTTCAGATAAAGTATCCACTTTTAGATAAACTTCCTTTACAACTTTTTCATGCACCAACATACCCGATCTTGTGGAATTTTTTTAGAATTTTTTGAGAACTTTTTAAAAAAAAAATCTTTTTATTCTTTTTACGAAAATTTGTCTTTTTATTTGATCTTTACCATATATATATATATATATATATATATGACTACACATTTATTTGTCACTAACAGTTTGCTTATACTTACTCACATACAGACTGTCGTTGAAAATATTAATAGCGACAGATTCATTATTTGTTCCCACCTATACCGACATAAATTTGTGACTGCCAAGGTATTTCATTGGAAAGTACTTTGTTCATTGGCCCTTTCCCGAGTTTTAATAGGAAAGAAAAAAAAAAGAAGAGACATAATTGGATAGAAAAGAATAGAAGAGTAATGTAATTTATTTTTTTATACCGTGTTTCCTAGTTGAGAGAGAAAAGAAGAGAAAATTGATGATTTTACAATTTAACCCTTTGTTACATACAAAATTTATGTTTTATTCAGGGGCAATTAAGTCATTAATTAATTGAAAAGTTTCCTAATATACTTTCCTCTCAAATCATCTCACTTTTGGGAAGAAAGTTTTAGAGAGTAATACAATCAAATTTCCTCTCCTCTTCTTCTCTTTACTCTCATGAAAAAACTCGGGAACACAAATTTGTTTCGTTTTCTTTCCACTTCTTTTTTCTTCTTTCAAAATTAAAACTCGAGAACGCAGAGCGAGGGAGAGGGAGAAAGACAGGGGAGAAAGAGAGAGAATGGAGAGGGGGAGAGAGAGAGAGAGAGAGAGAGAGAGATGGAGAGAGTGAGAGAGGGAGAGAGAGAGAGAGAGAGGCGGCTCGGCGGGGAAGGAATGGGAAATCTTCAAAGATGACTTTTTTGTTGTTGAAACGAAGGGCTAAATAGCACTAGTGATTCTCTCAGCAGAGAGAGAGAGAGAGAGAGAGAGAGAGAGAGAGAGAGAGAGAGAGAAAGAGAGAGAGAGAGAGACTTTCGAATCATTAAATAAGTGATTGATTGAAATGTGGGCGCAACTATTAGTTACTAGCTAGTTAGTGAATCTTCAGTAACTTTGTATAGGGAAATTAAAATGAATTATTGTTTGATGAAGAAAATTTAGAGTTACATACAAAGTTTTCAAGCTATATATTGCACATACTTGATTGTTGAAGTTCTTGGTTCACAATTCTAATTGAGTACGACTATAACTAGCTATCAAAAAGAATATCATTCTCTCTCATCTTATGCACTAATGTTGTTGTTAGACAATCTAAATGCATCTATAATGCATCAAGTTTTAATGACTTAATGCATTTAATGCATTCAATGCATAATACATTTAATGACTAGAGGTCGAAAAAAAGAATTGAAGTTTACAAAGTTATTTTAGAAAAGCTTTTCAAAAAGTTTCAAAAAGCTTTTGATACAATGCAAAAAATCTTTTTCAAAAAGCCTTTTGGAATAGTGAAAAGCTTTACACAACTTGACCCATTATAATCCATTGTGGATGTTCTAAGAGACTCGCTATATGCATTAATATTGTCTCCAACAAGACTTACACATACGGCGATTTAATTAGTTATGGCGCATCTCACATAGTGGTGGCTCAAGGGTAAAGCTACTAAAACCACCACTTTAGGCTCTAAAATATTTAAGGCACCTAATTTTCAAACGCCCTTTGCAAATATATAGTCGGTTGCATATTTTCTTGGGGTCATCATGAGGTGTCGATATATAAAAGCCCTTTTTGCTAAAACTGCTAAAAATATTAGGCATGTTTGGCTTAGTTTTGTTTATTTTGTAGGTCCATGCGATCACGTTCTTATTTAAGTTTAAGAAACACAACTAGTTTCATCTTTTTATTATTACAAACTGATAAATTAAACTCATTTTTGCTACAAATTCTAATGACTTTTAAGCACTTCTATAAATAAACATGAACACCAATCTCCGTTTGTTTATGTGGTCATATTAGTTCGTTTGTTCGGTTAAACCTAAACTAAATAACACGAGCGAGCCTCGTTTGTCAGGGTTCTATTTTTTAGCCCTACTTATTGATTATCATAAAAATGATGTTTGTGTTTTGTTTCTTCTATATGTTAGTTTTTTTCTATCTTCAACAAACTTTTAGATTTTTATTGTGTTTTTGGTTTAAAAGTCGAATGTTTTATTAATACGATGAAGCGAAAAACTAACATTAAGTAAAAGAAAGAAAATTATAGAAAAGGCCTCTTTCTTAAACTTCGCATTAGGCCTCCAGAGGACTCGAGCCGCCCATAATCTCACATAACATACCGCTAACTGGTGAATGATTTAGCCCCTGCACAAATAAAATATATGCTGCTAGTTTTCTAAAGAGTTGTAACAAATAGACGAGAAATGGTGATGCTTCAACCTCATATCAACAAAATATAACTAATTATGCAATTAGAAATTCAGCTTCTTTCATTTATATCCAAAACACTCGACAATCATCATAATATAGTAATTTCCCGTTGCATTTAGAGATCAGCTTCTTCCATTTGATGAAATGGAAGCAAAACGAAACAAACTAAAAGTGACTAGCTATAACAACCCACACCGGTACATACATAGTGATCCGGCTTCTTCACCCCGTTCACTTGATCTTTAGTTATATTCTTAAAAGTCGCTGATATATATCAACAACAAGTTACCCTTAATTTAATTCATAGAAAATGAGGGTGTTATAAATGAAGGTGCCACCATTGTCACCGAGACCATTATCCACTACCTCCAACCGTAAATGCATCACAAAGTTTTTTTGGCAAGAGGATTGAGGATTAACCTTTAAGTTCAGCTAAACAAAGGTGCCAGAAAAGAAGATTATGGATTTTTATTAATGTACTTTCATGTTGTAGGTTTGGATCTTTATAGATTAAATAAACCCCAAGTAATAGTTTTTTTTTTACTCCTAAAATACTATCATAGATACTTCTATAGTTCAATACTTCAATGTAACATCATCTGTGCTCAAACTATATGTTTTTTATTTACATTTAGAAACAGGATAATAGTCCAATTTGCTAATCGACTTGTCGAGCATAATGATATGATCTTGAACCAAATAAAGATAATGCTTACATTATGTTACCAGGCTTCGTGCATGCAAGAATGAGGGTGACGACAGTGTATAAACTTTTTAGACTAGATAATCATAACAGTAGTTAGTGATGTCTTCAACGAAATGTAATAAAACGAGGTGGGCAACAGTCCGCCGGGTTGCGGCGGGGCGTTGTTTCATGTCGTTAATTATTGCACATTATTTTTTTTTTTGTCAAGTAGAAAGTGGGTCAGGTGTTCGGTGCGGGGTTAAAAAGTCCGGAAAAAAAATTTTGAAACGGAATGGGTCTTGATGACGTTTTGCGGCGAGACTCGCTAAATATATGTTAACAAATACCCTTTGACACGCAATAAAGTTACATGAGACAAATTGTTGGTAATGGAACACCAACATTAACATGTTAATTATTAAATTATCAACATTAACCAAGATTTGATGATGTGGCTAGCATGTACAATTAGAATTGTTGGAATATATGAATAATAATAAACTATAAACATATAAACATCAAAGAGTACGCAGCGGAATAGATCAAATACAAATAATAAATTAATCGAATATAAATGGAAGCGTACCTCTTATTCACTAGCAAGAACAAGAACTTATAAACCCTAGGAGAGGGCTTATATGGATCGACTAGGGCAAGTCACAAGGCAAGATCACCGTTAGCAAAAGTATGCTAACATTTCGTTCTCACACACACGTACTAATAGCGTTTCAACGGAAATGCTAGATTCGCTTTTACACGAAAAGATTAAACTATTGGTCCTATCAATCAAAGATCGATTAGACACAAAGAAAGAGAAGGAAGTAATTTGGTTGCTCTGGAACCAAGGGATGAATGAATGAATGAGAGGATGTCTCATTATATAGCATTCAAAAGACTTGGAGCAAAAGCCATCCCAAACCCTAAGAGAGGGAGGGTGGCCGGCCTTGGGTACACAAAGCCCAACCCGAACCGAACTTTCACTCTTTTCCAAATTAAGTCCTTCATGTTTCGTCCAACGGTCGTTAGTTACCGTTAAGTTTATATTTCGTGTATTTAATAATTATTCGTCACTAAAACAATAATTATTAATTCATTGAAACTCATACGTAAAGTGTGCAATCCCGAAGTCTCGAGTTCGAATCCGGTCGTGATATATTAATTTATTATCCGTCAAACTAAAAGCTCCCACTCGGATATAGATTAATGTAACAATGACAATGGTTAGTCTAGCATAACACGCCAATATCCCCAGAACGATCACGAGTATGGTTTTCCTGGAAAAAACCACCTTTGATGATTCATCATCATACTTATCCTTTTGATTCTAATACTATGTTAATATGGATATGGATCGAAGTCATTCCATAATTAACTAATGTTTCTCGTTATTTATGATCAAGCAAGATTACCAATTCTTCTGAACGCATTCCAGATAGACCTTGGGCATGGCCATGCAAACATCTTGTTAATCCTACGAGTGACCAAACAGTATTATACTTCAAAACAAATTTGAAGGAACCAAATCCCGTATTGACTACAAGCGTAAGCTATGAACTTCGCATCACCTCTGAAAATAATCCTTATAACTACCAGTTACGGATAGCGTTAGATTATCTCACAGAAAATGAGCTACATCCACAGTTGTTACCTGGTATCTCAAGTCTGATGACAAATATTCATGATTTACTCTAATGACAACATCCATAAGTACAATCATGTAATTGGGATTTTGTCCTATATCCAATTTATCCAGTATTGAATATCATGTGAAATTATCATGTCTACGCATCAATATATTTAAATATATTATACCAAAACTCAGATTTGTCTTAGTTTAATGATACTCCCATATCATTAATTGACAACGGACTATTTAGATTAACATTAAGTTATTCATGGATTAAACATGCAAATATATGATACAATATTTACGAATATAAATAATCATAACACAATACTTCATTTCATTCGAATAATTATTGCTTACAATATCCTTTATCCAAATACTAACCACAGATTTACATGAAACTACTAGCTAAACGAAGTCCAATGCCATTAACATGATGAGTAAGCTTTTCCTTAGATAAAGCCTTCGTAAATGGATCAGCTAGATTGTTATCTGTGTGAATTTTGAGTAAATTGAATTCACCTATATCAACTTGTTCTCGAACATAGTGATATCTTCTAGGAAAATGTCTGGCGCCCTTCATAACTCTAGGTTCATTGGCGAATACTACAGCAGAGTTGTCACAATACATATTAATAGGTAATTCAATTGACGGCATAATACCAAGCCCCGAAATGAATTTCCTAATCCAAACAGCTTCCATCGCAGCTTCTGATGCAGCAATATACTCAGCTTCTGTAACAGACATCGCAATAGTTGTATGCTTCTTGCTCTTCCAGTCAACTGCTCCTCCATTAATAACAAAGACATAACCCGTCTGAGACTTCGTATCATCTTTATCAGTTTCAAAGGACGCATCACAGTAACCTGTAACATCAAGTTCTGCTTCTGGATTTCCCCCATACACTAGAAACATATCTTTAGTATTCCTTAAATACTTAAGAATGCTTTTAACAGCGTGCCAGTGCTTTCCACCTGGATTCTGTTGATAACGACTGGTCATATTTTGTGCAAACGCCACATCAGGTCTTGTGCATCTAACTGCATATGTAACACCCCCAATTCATGGTTGCAGCGGAATTCGAACTGGGTGTTACTCGACGGCACAATAGTCACAATAATAGAAAACGAACTCCAATTGAGTCATTTTAAAAGATTTATCATTCAAATTGTATAAATATCAGAGATTACAAAAAATGAGGTCCCAAATGGTTCCATGTTTACAATTTACATTAAATGAGTTTTGAATGATAATAAAATTTATAGCCCTCTTGAGTATCCGTGTCCTTCCGTGCCATCCTTGATCGTCATGAACCTGAAATACATGCTTGAGAGGTCAACACAAAGGTTGAGTGATATTCATAGAGTTTGTTTAATGTTTGAACACAATATGTTGGTAGTGTGAGCTATAGACTCACACCAATGTTTGGAAAACAAAGATGGGCACGTTGTTATACGCCCGGAACAGTTATTATCAATTACTAAGCTTATGACACCAAAACGTTAACGGGTACCAATATCAATCGGCGGAGTTATCCCGGTAGGTATTTTGCCGTCATACCTAATGTCTCAAATATTAATGCATTTGTTTGAACTTAGTCAATACAAATGGGATTCGTCAATCCCAATAGGCCTATTCACAATATTCGCGCTCACTTGCAAGTAACCCTCGCAAGTGATTAAATGGTTCATAATATGGGATCTCGGTTTGGCAAGGATGGTACTTAGTGATAATAAAACAATCAGGCAAGCATACAATTTAAAAACATTGTGCTCGGTTAAAAATAGCATGTATTCCCCCCAAGGGTTTGTAAAACAATGAAGTAATGTAAAGTGGGGCTATGAACTCACCTTGAGTTGGATGATGTATAATGAGAATGATGGATGTGCCGTAAGAACGTCTACGAGCAACCTAGAATAATTGTTGCAACTTAGGTTTGGAATAATGTCTAAGGAAACATAAACATGCCAATATATGTATGTCTTGCACTTAGTCCATGATGTGGTATGATGTATAATGTAAGTCGTTGAAAGAAATGATTCATGAAACATGTATGTCTTGTATATCGTTTACTACCGTTCGGGCCGACATAATTCAGAAGTCATGTTAGTAAGCGTTCGAGGAGCCAGGACACTTTAACTCGTAAATCCACAACTCATCTCGACGGCTTACATAATGAACTCCTCACATGAGGCTCCCTACTATTGTAGTAGTTGATGAAATATATAGATATAAGTTTTGATCCGAAAGGTTACATGTCCGATATTTGAATAAACTTAGGAAAGTTTATTTGTACATGAAGATTGTTATTAGGGGTAGTTTCATAAGTCTTGTATGACCATTTTCTCTTTGTATATCTCATGGTTCCTTTTTAAGTGAAGTAGATCCAAATTGCTTGTTCAAGTTCTCGCCAATTCCTTGTTTCATGTTTTCGCCTATGTAAGTTGGTATGGTCATTTCGTCATGGCCTAGCCATGACCTTTGGTCCTTGTTCCAAGGTCATGAGACACAACCTTGGCTCTAGCCATGGTGGTGGTCTTGATTATAGGTCATAAGACCTCTTTGGTCTTCATAAACCATAACCTATATGTAATGACTTTGGCCTAAAAATGGGCTGTTTAGAATTTGAAGAATTTTATCACTCGGAAAGCGTTTTCAGGGCTCGAGCTTCTTTGTTCCTGAACGAAAACGTCGTTCCGGACAACTTTCGTGTTTTAACTTTTTGATGAATCGGAACAGAAGCGGGACTTTCAAAATCAAAATTTGATCAGAATGCTATTTAGGCAGTTTTGCCGGAAATCTTTGGTAACTTCAAATGGGCGTAACTTTTGACTCGTATACTCGTTTTGGGTGGTTCAAGTTGCTACGGTTTCCTTGTTAAGTCCTCTACTGTAATATGTAATGATCAAATATCATATTTTTACCATTTTGATCAGGTCTTACCAAGAAAGTCACTAGTTTACTTGTTTTAGTAACTTATCTTGTCAATCAATTACAATAACATGTTTTAGTCATTTTTATACACCATGGACATTCATACAAGACATAATATAGCAAGAATAACATGTAAATGATATGAACATGATTAATTAACAAGAAGCAAGTTAGGGTTTGCTTACAACTTGTGAAGAAACTAACTAGAACCAAGATCAAGACCAAGAACCACTACTTAATCTTCCAAAAACCTTTCCAACCATAGCCATGCTTCCATATCAAAAACCCTATCTTATAATCCCTTGATAAACACTAATATATCACAAAAACAAGCCTTAGTAAAAATCTTCACTAAGAACACTTGGAAATTTGATGAGTTTTTGTGGTGTTTTTATAGAGTTTTATGGTTGAAAGGTGTTAAGGATCAACTAGGAACTATGACTTGAACTTGTGATGGATTGAATGAGCAAGATCAATGATCAAAATGGTGCATTTATATGGTTTTGGGTCGTTGGTATTGCAAGAGAAAGGAAGAGAATGAGCTCTCTTTTATACCAAAAATGAGGAGGTTACAATGTTGACTTGTCAACACTTGGAGACCAAGTTGTAATTAAGTGATGAACTATGGGTAAATTCATGAGATGAAGCCACATGGGTGGTGAATCCCCCCCCCCCTAGTGGCGGTTCATATGCTTGGGGAACAAGGTGTGGACTTTTGATGATATTATCCAAGATACTTGGTTAGTTTTGACTCCGGGAAATGCCAATCGTAAATGATTAAGCCTCAAAACGTAAAACCGGGTATCGTAAAAATACGAAACTTGGAAGAATGGTTAAACATGTCAAAATACTCCATAATAAAATATAAAATGAGTGGTAGGTTCCATTTGGGTGGTAAAACCCTGCTAAAAGCTGGAAACACGGGTCTAAAACGCGTAATACGTAAAATGTACGAATATTGCGTAAAATTGAGAAAAGTAAAATGTTACTTTTCTAATAGGATATAAATGATTTAAAATGACTTATAATGTCTAGACTGGGCTCAGTCTAGTGTCGGTTGGTATTAAATGTCTTTTAGACATCAAACCGTAAGCCTAAAAATCAAGGAATGACTTATAAAATCAAGGAATGATTTTTGGTCAAAGGAGGAGGGAAAAATATGATGACTTTTTCTAATAAGTTGAAAACTCAAATCGTATTAGAAATGCGGTGCAGGTATAGGCTAAGGTTACGGCTGAGTAAAAACGTTTAAAAACTGAAAATTCCAGTTTTTCACGGCCGAGGCTTATTTTGGTCATGTTTTTCTCAGTCACGATTAATTCTCAAATAAATCATGAGTGTGTCAAACATTTTTCCGATGTGGGGTCACCTGACGGGGTCGAATTTCGTTGTGCGTAGAATTTCTGAATGTCGTTTCACCCTAAAACGTGTAATTCCTTAATAACTTTCACGAAAGTGAGCTTATGAAAGTTAAACTTTTAATTTGCCATGGAAATGATTTATCACTCGAGAATATCAAATAAAAATCAACTTTCGGGAAAGTTTCGGGATAAATGAATAGTAAAAGTGAATAGTGAAATTTTCCAGGAAAAGTAATTAACCTGAAAATGTGAATTGTTACAGTCTCTACCCCTTACGGGGAACTTCGTCCCGAAGTTCTATGTGTGTCATATGTTGGAGTGGTGTCGATGAAGAGATGTGGTTACTTATGAGGACTGAAGTCTGGGATTACCGGTGATGTAGTTTGATTTGTCATTTCAGTGTATGGTGTAGGGTGAGGCTTACTTTTATATAGGAAAGGTATGGTAATATTCGAATATCAAAGGAAATTGATATAGCAGTCGAATATTAATAGGAATTGATATAGTAGTTGAATATCAAAATAGAACTTGATATAGTTGTCAAGTATCAATAGCAATTGATATAAGAATCGAATCATGGAATAAGCGTTGAACATGTGGTTGGACCAAGTCCTGTTTGAATTGTACGGCTGCCCATGCATCTGGCTACATGGCTTCACAATGAGTTCGGTATGACTGCCCATGCATATGGCTACATGGCCCCGTAATGAGTTTGGTACGACTGCACATGCATATGGTTACATGGCCTCGCAATGAGTTTGTTACGACTGCACATGCATATGGTTACATGGCCTCGCAATGAGTTTGTTACGACTGCACATGCATATGGGTACATGGCCTCGTAATGAGTTTGTTTGTTATTGCACTATCATTATGAAAACCAAAATGTAAATCTCGTACTTATGGAAATTGGGATAGTTGTTGCAATCATAGCCTAGTAGGTAATCTGTTGTTGT
This sequence comes from Artemisia argyi, assembly GCA_030686995.1. NCBI lineage: Eukaryota > Viridiplantae > Streptophyta > Magnoliopsida > Asterales > Asteraceae > Artemisia > Artemisia argyi. The sequence goes on from CM060691.1 coordinate 32,540,399, forward strand.
ATCTAGTGTTCATTGACTTCATACTTATGTTATTTCGGATATAAATAAGCCCACTTGTTTATAATTCTTTATTTACATAGAGAGGCATCCCAAACAATGTAACTAAAGGAATATAAACGTATGGTTCGATGATTTATAATTTCTTTATTTAAATGAAAAGGCATCCCAATCCATTCAAATAAGGACATTATAAATCATCCTACTCAAGAATTCCCGACACAACATTCATACTTAGCCGGTGAGTTACAAGGTAGTGTATTACGAGATGATACTGGTGTTCCAAAAGTACAAGATGAATATTCAATCTTGTAAAGCTGATGAGGGTGCTTGTGGTGTAACTAAGGATGATTTGAGCTTTAAAAGTGCATCAAGATCTGTTAATGAGCTTGTGGTTCCAACGGTTGTGAAGATAATGATGTGATATGTTGATGAACAAAAGTGTGTAGTGTATGCTTAACATTAATACTCTTAGGTATAGATGTTGAGTTTGCTTTAAAAATCTTAAGAGATTTTAAAAGTTTATGATGGAATGGTATCCTTAGGACCTAAACAGGATAGTACTTCTACAGGATGAAGAGAAGAATTGATAACTATCCCAAGATAGTATTTCGGATTATCTCATAAATGAAAACTTTCAAGAATGAAATTAAGGTGTTAAGATCTTGCTGAGTGGTAAGACACTATCGTGTCTCCAGATTGTTTTAATGTATTCTGGTGGTTTATCGTGTTCATGTAGGAAATCAATCTAAACATAACCCTAGTACAACTATTTTCAGTATTTGAAAATTTTAAGTCGAATATAGTTAGTCAGACTATATTCCACTGTCCCTAGGTTAAATATAGGTGACTAGTCTATATTTAGCCAAGGTTCGATAAAATTTTCAAATACCTAAATTAGGTATACTTGTGATATGTCCGTTGCTTTCGGGAAACTGTCCACTAAACAAAGGCGATGTCAAACCCTTCAGTTGCAAGTCCCGCCCATACAAGACTTGTAACCTATGTTTTCATATTCTATTGCATAGAAGATAGTAAGGGTAGGTACGTATGGAAAGGAAGTTTTAAGTAGTTCTCAAATAGAACATACTTGGCCAGGATCACGAACTTTTAATAATGAAGGTTTCAGAAGAAAACTTTGATGAATGTAGAGCTGAACTTCAGCTTTTGTAGGTGATGGATTTGTTTGTCCTTTAGAAATCTCATATTTCTTGTTTTGAAATCGATAGATTGTGACGGGTTTTTGATATCATAAGAAATGATATTGATGATGTGATGGAATAATTCTAGAGACCATTTGCACAAAACACAATGTCTCGGAAGTAGGTTAGACCATTGTGCAATTCACAATGTCTGGGAAGTAGGTTAGGCCATTGTGTGACTCAAAATATTTGAGAAATGATTAAGACCATTGTATCATACAATGTCTTGGAAAATGAATGAGACCATTGTATCTCACAATGTCTTGGAAAATGAATGAGGCCATTGTATCTCACAATGTCTTGAAAAGTGAATGAGACCATTGTATCTCACAATGTCTTGGAAAATGAATGAGACCATTGTATCTCACAATGTCTTGGAAAATGAATGAGACCATTGTAATTAGTTACAATGTTTTGGACATATAATGTTGGAGTAGGAACATGATTGGGAGAGTGTGGCTGTGCCGAAATGCCTTAGAATAGGCATACACAGATATGTTTAGTCCATTGTTTAGATAAATGATTGAAAATAAACCGAGTTTATATATCAATATACTAATATGTTCATGTAGTATAGAATGCCTAGTGTGTATATATCAATATACGTATATGTTCATGTAGCATAAAATGCTTACAGGGAAATGCTCAATTATGTTAAGGGTACATATATCAATATGCAATTATGTTTGTGTAGCATAAAAATGTCTACGGGGAAATGCTCAAAATGGGTATATATCAATATACTAATATGTTTGTGTAGCATAACATGCTTACAGGAAAATGCTCAAATGTGCTAAGGGTACATATATCAATATGCAATTATGTTTGTGTAGCATAAAAATGCTTAATAAGTCCATAATCGTCTGGAGGATGGAAGACACGGAGAGCGGAAGGCTATAAAAATGTTTTTGCTTGTGATTGTAGTTATAGTTTAGGTCTCCATTAGACCCGTTTCTCTATAACCATGGCTCTGGTACCAATCTGTAACACCCCCAATTCATGGTTGCAGCGGAATTCGAACTGGGTGTTACTCGACGGCACAATAGTCACAATAATAGAAAACGAACTCCAATTGAGTCGTTTTAAAAGATTTATCATTCAAATTGTATAAATATCAGAGATTACAAAAAATGAGGTCCCAAATGGTTCCATGTTTACAATTTACATTAAATGAGTTTTGAATGATAATAAAATTTATAGCCCTCTTGAGTATCCGTGTCCTTCCGTGCCATCCTTGATCGTCATGAACCTGAAATACATGCTTGAGAGGTCAACACAAAGGTTGAGTGATATTCATAGAGTTTGTTTAATGTTTGAACACAATATGTTGGTAGTGTGAGCTATAGACTCACACCAATGTTTGGAAAACAAAGATGGGCCACGTTGTTATACGCCCGGAACAGTTATTATCAATTACTAAGCTTATGACACCAAAATGTTAACGGGTACCAATATCAATCGGCGGAGTTATCCCGGTAGGTATTTTGCCGTCATACCTAATGTCTCAAATATTAATGCATTTGTTTGAACTTAGTCAATACAAATGGGATTCGTCAATCCCAATAGGCCTATTCACAATATTCGCGCTCACTTGCAAGTAACCCTCGCAAGTGATTAAATGGTTCATAATATGGGATCTCGGTTTGGCAAGGATGGTACTTAGTGATAATAAAACAATCAGGCAAGCATACAATTTAAAAATATTGTGCTCGGTTAAAAATAGCATGTATTCCCCCCAAGGGTTTGTAAAACAATGAAGTAATGTAAAGTGGGGCTATGAACTCACCTTGAGTTGGATGATGTATAATGAGAATGATGGATGTGCCGTAAGAACGTCTACGAGCAACCTAGAATAATTGTTGCAACTTAGGTTTGGAATAATGTCTAAGGAAACATAAACATGCCAATATATGTATGTCTTGCACTTAGTCCATGATGTGGTATGATGTATAATGTAAGTCGTTGAAAGAAATGATTCATGAAACATGTATGTCTTGTATATCGTTTACTACCGTTCGGGCCGACATAATTCAGAAGTCATGTTAGTAAGCGTTCGAGGAGCCAGGACACTTTAACTCGTAAATCCACAACTCATCTCGACGGCTTACATAATGAACTCCTCACATGAGGCTCCCTACTATTGTAGTAGTTGATGAAATATATAGATATAAGTTTTGATCCGAAAGGTTACATGTCCGATATTTGAATAAACTTAGGAAAGTTTATTTGTACATGAAGATTGTTATTAGGGGTAGTTTCATAAGTCTTGTATGACCATTTTCTCTTTGTATATCTCATGGTTCCTTTTTAAGTGAAGTAGATCCAAATTGCTTGTTCAAGTTCTCGCCAATTCCTTGTTTCATGTTTTCGCCTATGTAAGTTGGTATGGTCATTTCGTCATGGCCTAGCCATGACCTTTGGTCCTTGTTCCAAGGTCATGAGACACAACCTTGGCTCTAGCCATGGTGGTGGTCTTGATTATAGGTCATAAGACCTCTTTGGTCTTCATAAACCATAACCTATATGTAATGACTTTGGCCTAAAAATGGGCTGTTTAGAATTTGAAGAATTTTATCACTCGGAAAGCGTTTTCAGGGCTCGAGCTTCTTTGTTCCTGAACGAAAACGTCGTTCCGGACAACTTTCGTGTTTTAACTTTTTGATGAATCGGAACAGAAGCGGGACTTTCAAAATCAAAATTTGATCAGAATGCTATTTAGGCAGTTTTGCCGGAAATCTTTGGTAACTTCAAATGGGCGTAACTTTTGACTCGTATACTCGTTTTGGGTGGTTCAAGTTGCTACGGTTTCCTTGTTAAGTCCTCTACTGTAATATGTAATGATCAAATATCATATTTTTACCATTTTGATCAGGTCTTACCAAGAAAGTCACTAGTTTACTTGTTTTAGTAACTTATCTTGTCAATCAATTACAATAACATGTTTTAGTCATTTTTATACACCATGGACATTCATACAAGACATAATATAGCAAGAATAACATGTAAATGATATGAACATGATTAATTAACAAGAAGCAAGTTAGGGTTTGCTTACAACTTGTGAAGAAACTAACTAGAACCAAGATCAAGACCAAGAACCACTACTTAATCTTCCAAAAACCTTTCCAACCATAGCCATGCTTCCATATCAAAAACCCTATCTTATAATCCCTTGATAAACACTAATATATCACAAAAACAAGCCTTAGTAAAAATCTTCACTAAGAACACTTGGAAATTTGATGAGTTTTTGTGGTGTTTTTATAGAGTTTTATGGTTGAAAGGTGTTAAGGATCAACTAGGAACTATGACTTGAACTTGTGATGGATTGAATGAGCAAGATCAATGATCAAAATGGTGCATTTATATGGTTTTGGGTCGTTGGTATTGCAAGAGAAAGGAAGAGAATGAGCTCTCTTTTATACCAAAAATGAGGAGGTTACAATGTTGACTTGTCAACACTTGGAGACCAAGTTGTAATTAAGTGATGAACTATGGGTAAATTCATGAGATGAAGCCACATGGGTGGTGAATCCCCCCCCCCCTAGTGGCGGTTCATATGCTTGGGGAACAAGGTGTGGACTTTTGATGATATTATCCAAGATACTTGGTTAGTTTTGACTCCGGGAAATGCCAATCGTAAATGATTAAGCCTCAAAACGTAAAACCGGGTATCGTAAAAATACGAAACTTGGAAGAATGGTTAAACATGTCAAAATACTCCATAATAAAATATAAAATGAGTGGTAGGTTCCATTTGGGTGGTAAAACCCTGCTAAAAGCTGGAAACACGGGTCTAAAACGCGTAATACGTAAAATGTACGAATATTGCGTAAAATTGAGAAAAGTAAAATGTTACTTTTCTAATAGGATATAAATGATTTAAAATGACTTATAATGTCTAGACTGGGCTCAGTCTAGTGTCGGGTGGTATTAAATGTCTTTTAGACATCAAACCGTAAGCCTAAAAATCAAGGAATGATTTTTGGTCAAAGGAGGAGGGAAAAATATGCTGACTTTTTCTAATAAGTTGAAAACTCAAATCGTATTAGAAATGCGGTGTAGGTATAGGCTAAGGTTACGGCTGAGTAAAAACGCTTAAAAACTGAAAATTCCAGTTTTTCACGGCCGAGGCTTATTTTGGTCATGTTTTTCTCAGTCACGATTAATTCTCAAATAAATCATGAGTGTGTCAAACATTTTTCCGATGTGGGGTCACCTGATGGGGTCGAATTTCGTTGTGCGTAGAATTTCTGAATGTCGTTTTACCCTAAAACGTGTAATTCCTTAATAACTTTCATGAAAGTGAGCTTATGAAAGTTAAACTTTTAATTTGCCATGGAAATGATTTATCACTCGAGAATATCAAATAAAAATCAACTTTCGGGAAAGTTTCGGGATAAATGAATAGTAAAAGTGAATTGTGAAATTTTCCAGGAAAAGTAATTAACCTGAAAATGTGAATTGTTACAGCATACATGATAGATCCTACTGCTGAAGCATATGGAACTTTCTTCATGAGTGCAACCTCTTCAGGTGTTGAAGCACACAGTTTGCTACTTAAGCCATGTTCTACTTGCATTGGCAAATATCCTTTCTTGGAATTTTGCATATTAAATCTCTTCAATACTTTATCAATGTAAGTACTTTGACTTAATCCAATTAACCGCTTTGATCTATCTCTGTAGATCTTGATTCCAAGGATGAATGTTGCTTCTCCTAAATCCTTCATAGAAAAACATGTACCAAGATAAGCTTTAACTTCGTTTAAACTTGGTATATGGTTTCCTAATATTAATATGTCATCGACATATAGGATAAGGAAAGTAACATTACTCCCACTAGCTTTCTGGTATACACATGGCTCATCAAGATTCTGACTAAATCCAAAACTTTTGATTTCTGCGTCAAATCTCTTATTCCATTAACGTGATGTTTGCTTTAATCCATAAATGGATCTTTTAAGTTTGCATACACGGTTTGGAAATTCTGGATACAAACCCCCCAGGCTGCGCCATATAGATGTCTTCATCTAGGCGACCATTCAAGAAGGCGGTTTTGACATCCATTTGCCATATCTCATAGTCATAGTAGGCAGCTATGGCTAAGAGAATCCTAATAGCTCTAATGTCAGCTACAGGAGAAAAGGTCTCCTCGTAGTCAACACCAAATGTTTGAGTATAGCCTTTAGCTACCAAACGAGCCTTATAGATGTGTACAATGCCATCCATGTATGTTTTCATTTGTTAGAGCCATTTACTTCCAACTACCTTAGCATTTGGAGGTAAGTCTACTTCTTCCCAGACTTCATTGTCTTTCATGGACTGCATTTCCCCATTCATAGCACTCTGCCATTTCTCCTTTTCAGGACCATTTATAGCAGCCTTATAACTAGTAGGTTCATTAAGATCCCCTGTTATCGTTTCCTCACATACTACGTTAAGACATAGACGTTCGGGTGCTTTCACTGTTCTTGAAGATCTGCGAATGGGTACCACTTCCACTTCAGGTGGAGGACCTAAACTTTCAGGTTCCACAGGAAGTGTGCTAGTGTTTTCAGAAGGTGATGTATCTTCATCCTCTAGATCATAAACTCTCCCACTGAATTCTTGAGATATGAGATTCTTTTCAAAGAAATCTCCATACCTAGCCACAATGACTTTATTCTCTGGTGGAAAGTAAAAGTAGTAACCCATCGTTTCCTTTGGGTATCCTATGAAGATACACTTAACAGATCTTTGTTGGAGTTTATCTGGTGAATCACGTTTAACAAACGCGTCACAACCCCAGACCTTTAAGTAAGAAAAGTTGGGAGCTTTTCCTGTCCATAATTCATATGGAGTCTTATCAACCTTCTTTGTTGGAACCATATTCAATATGCGAATAGCAGTTTCAAGGGCATAATCCCAAAAGGATAAGGGTAGAGATGTAAGATTAAACATTGATCGTACCATGTCTAGCAAAGTACGATTTCTCCTTTCAGATACACCATTTTGCTGTGGAGTATAAGGAGCCGTGAGATGTTGGACTATGCCACACTCAGTTAGATAATCTTTAAACTCTTGGCTTAAATATTCACCGCCTCTATCGGATCGAAGTGCCTTAATCTTCTTACCGAGTTGTAATTCTACTTCACTTTTAAAAACCTTGAAGGTATTAAAGACCTCATGTTTATGTTTAAGTAAATAAACATAACCATAATGACTATAATCATCCGTGAAGGTTATGAAGTAGGTAGCACCACGTCTTGACACATGTCTAAGTGGACCACACACATCATTGTGTATTAATCCAAGTAGATCTGTAGCCCTTTCCACTTGAGGTGAAAAAGGTTTCCTTGTCATCTTCCCAGATATGCAAGATTCGCATTTATCAAATGAATCATCATTGATCTTATGCAAAAGCCCATCATGTTGCAGCTTTTCCATGCGATCCTTCCCTATATGTTGGGAATTATACTAACAGTTACCACGGCTAGTGAAGATGTTACAACTGCAGAAGATTGTACTTACAGTGGAAACTCATTACCACTGCAAGAACATATATTACCACTGCTTATTAGATAACTGTTAGGAAACGTGTTATAGATAAATATAGAATAGATCTTGTGTATATCTTATTCTATTGGCTTTATACTTATCTTGTAGAAGAGGACTCCTTGTGCTATAAAAGGAGATCCTAGGTTAAAGGTTTGATATACGTTTCTAGAACTTCAAGGTGTAACCCTAGTGATATCAAGATCACTCGTATTATTATCATTAATAATATTGGAGCTAATAGTTTGTTTACATACATTGTTCTTATTCATATACAACTGTCTTACTCACAATCAACCTTCTAAGTGTTACTAAGTAGATTCCGCATACTTAGTGATATAATTCAAAGTATCAATCTAACACAAGTTCAAGGTGTTAAGATCCATCAAGTGGTATCAGAGCCAGGCTTTGATACTTTGATTTAGAAGACTCTGGAGACAGAAACCAGTAACTCAAACATTGCTGCTAAGCTTCCAAAGCTTAAGTTGAATGACTTTGAGATGTGGAGGCTAATGATAAAACAATTCTTTATGGTCCAAGACTACACACTCTGGGAGATCATTATGGTTGGAAATTCTTTCAAACCAAGTTCTACTTCAGAGATGATTGGTGGCAAGGAAGTAATTAAGGTCAACACTGGACCTGTTACTAATGATGAAAGACTTCAGTTGAAGAATGATCTCAAGGCCAGAGGTTTGTTGCTAATGACACTTCCCAGAGACCAAGTTCTAGCATTCAGCAAGTACAAGACTGCAAAGACTCTTTTTGATGAGATCTGTGAAGTTTTTGGTGGTAATGATTCCACCAAGAAGACTCAAAAGACCTTGCTGAAGTAGACTTATGAAAACTTTGGTTCATCAAGTAATGAATCTCTTGATAGCATCTTCACAAGGCTACAAAAGATTGTTACTCAACTCACTGTTTTTGGAATTGAGGTGGAAAGGGAAGACCTCAATCTAAAGTTCTTAAGAAGCTTACCCTCTGAGTTTGGAACCAATGTTGTTGTGTGGGAAGATAAGCCAGAATTGGAGACCATGAAACTTAATGACTTGTACAATAACTTCAAGGTTATTGAACAAAGATTGAAGAAATCTGGCAAAATAAGCTCAAGTTCAGGAAGTGAAGCACTCATATCATCATCTTTTGATGATAGTTCAGATGAAGAAAGTGATAGTGATGATGACAGTGCTAACATTGTTGTTTCCACTGGTAGTGGAAGTATTTCCACTGGTAGCTCAAAGAGACAGATTGCAGGGCTTAGTGATACTACTTTTTATGCCTTTATATCAAGTCAAGTGGGTGGTTCAATCCTCAATCATGAGGATTTGGATCAAATTGATGAAGATGATATGGAGGAGATGGACATTAAATGGCAAGTGGCATTACTAAGCTTAAGGACAAAGAAGTTTTGGAAGAAGACTGGAAGAAAGATCAACATCAGTGGCAATGAAACAATAGGTTTTGACAAAAAGAAGGTGGAGTGCTACAACTATCATAAGAAGGGGCACTTTGTCAGGGAGTGTAGGAAGCCAAGGAAGTCTGACAACAGGTCAACTTGGTACAAGCAGGACAAGAAGAAGGAACCTACTACTGATGAGCCAAAGGGGCTATTGGCCATTGATGGAGTGAGCTTTGATTGGAGCTTTATGACTAAGGAAGAGGAAGATGATTCAGAGTCTGTAATGGTTGCTACAAAGCTTGCACTAATGGCTTTTTCTGACTCTGAGGTACAAATTGATAATGCTTGTTCTAAATCTTGTAAGGCCTTAAAAGAGTATGAGAAACTTAAAGCACAATTTAATGAGCAACACATAGAGTTAAATCATACTAATTATAACTTAGCAAATCATAAAAGAGGCCTAGGAGTTTTAGAAACTCAATTAGAGCATTATAGGGCAAATGAATCTAAGTTCAATGATGATATTGCAGTATTAAGAAGAGACTTAGATTATCAGGTTGCTGTTAATAAGGTTCTTAGAGAAAAGGTTAAAGTGGCTAGTGAGAATATGATGATAACTAAGCAAACACTGGATCATCAATCCAAGTGTATTGATAAAATTTGGGAAACCCAAGTTGTGAGCAAAGCCAAATCAGGACTTGGATACAAAACAGTTCCACCACCTCTAAGAGGTGTTCCATCACCTCCTGGCATTGACTTAGCTCACACAGGTTTAGAAGAATTCCAGGAACCACCTATGACCTATGGACCAAAGTTTGTTAAACCAGTTGAAATTGAAAAGGTTCAGGTTGAGGTTGATGTATTTGATAGTGCTAGTGACTCATCTCTTAAAGATGATAATTTGAATATTGAGTCTAATCCTAGTGTTCCTGAGAATGTTAAAGTGGAGATTAAAAGAAGTATTCCTGATGTAGCCAAAGAGAAGCCTAGGTCACAACCTAATTTCTCTAGGCCCACTACTAGATATGCAGAGATGTACAGATGTAGATCACCAACTCCCAGAGGCAATATGAGGAGTTGGAATCATGTTAAATCCAGACAATTTGGTAGTGACTTTGTGTTCAATAACAAACCCTGTCATATATGTGGTAGCTTTGACCATTTGGCTTATAGCTGTACCTACCACTTGGGAAGAAGGGAAGTGTTTGGGAATACAAGGGTGAATGGACAAAATGCTAATAACTTAACTCACCCAAATCCACTTAGCAAGATGATTCCCAGGTCTGTTTTGCTTCATTCTGGCATTAAACCTATTTCCACTGCTAGACCAGCAGTTGCCACTGCCAGAAATAAAAACAGAGTTTACCCTAAGTCCCCTGTTACTACTTTTGTTAAATCTACTCAAACAGGGAAAAAGACCAATTTTGAAAAGACAGTTAACAATAATCAGAAATGGGTACCTAAAGTTTCAAAATCAGCAGCTTCCACTGCTAAGCCAGCAGTTACCACTGCAAGGCCAAAGGTTACCACTGGTGGGTCTGTTAACAAGAAAAGGGTAAATATGGGAAATGTTGTTAAGGCCTCAGCACGTTGGGAATGGAAACCAAAAGGAACAATCACCTCAAACAATCCCAATGGTGTATCAATGACCTTTGATAGATATAATTATATTGATATACGAGGCAGATCCAAGTCATTTGTGGCTTGGGTCCCCAAAAGGAACTAATTCCTTTATTTTGTGTGCAGGGACATTCAAAGACTACTAATGATCAAGGATACTCAGACAGTGGATGTTCCAGGCACATGACTGGCAATAAGTCCTATCTTTCAGACTTTCAACCTTATGATGGACAATTTGTCAGCTTTGGAGGAGGAATTGGTGGCAAAGTTTCTGGCAAAGGAACTATCAAGGCTGGAAACATTGATTTTGAAGATGTGCAGTATGTGAAAGAACTCAAGTACAACCTCTTTAGTGTGTCACAGATGTGTGACAAGAAGCATAGAGTTCTATTCACAGAAGATGAATGCTATATCTTATCTAAGGATTATAAGCTTCCTGATGAAAGTGACATTTTGCTTAAAATCCCTAGAAAAGGAAATTTGTATAGCATTGACATGCAGAACATAGTGGCTAATAATGATGTTACTTGCTTGTTTGCTAAAGCCACTTTGGATGAATCAATGCTTTGGCATAGAAGACTTGGTCATGTTAACTTCAAGACCATAAATTATATACACATAAATTACATGCAACCTAGGGTTTCTACAAGTTTTTATCACATAATTCATCAAACCCTAATTTCTTTTAAATAAATAAAAAAATCGACATATAAAAAAAAAAAAAAAAAAAAAAAAAAAAAAAAAAAAATCGAAAATTAAAAAAAAAATCTAGGGTTTATGAAAAATATAAAAACATAAGAACACCAAGCATGTGATTAATCAAACGATTCAATTTTTATGTGTTTCGGTAATTCATTATAATGTATTAACGGCTCTTGATGCCACTGTTGGAATATATGAATAATAATAAACTATAAACATATAAACATCAAAGAGTACGCAGCGGAATAGATCAAATACAAATAATAAATTAACCGAATATAAATGGAAGCGTACCTCTTATTCACTAGCAAGAACAAGAACTTATAAACCCTAGGAGAGGGCTTATATGGATCGACTAGGGCAAGTCACAAGGCAAGATCACCGTTAGCAAAAGTATGCTAACACTTCATTCTCACACACACGTACTAATAGCGTTTCAACGGAAATGCTAGATTCGCTTTTACACGAAAAGATTAAACTATTGGTCCTATCAATCAAAGATCGATTAGACACAAAGAAAGAGAAGGAAGTAATTTGGTTGCTCTGGAACCAAGGGATGAATGAATGAATGAATGAATGAGAGGAGGTCTCATTATATAGCATTCAAAAGACTTGGAGCAAAAGCCATCCCAAACCCTAAGAGAGGGAGGGTGGCCGGCCTTGGGTACACAAAGCCCAACCCGAACCGAACTTTCACTCTTTTCCAAATTAAGTCCTTCATGTTTCGTCCAACGGTCGTTAGTTACCGTTAAGTTTATATTTCGTGTATTTAATAATTATTCGTCACTAAAACAATAATTATTAATTCATTGAAACTCATACGTAAAGTGTGCAATCCCGAAGTCTCGAGTTCGAATCCGGTCATGATATATTAATTTATTATCCGTCAAACTAACAAGAATAGTCAAAACAAATCTAAAAATTAAAAAAAAAATAAAAAATAAAAATAAAAAATAAAAAATAAAAAATAAAAAAGCTTTGTGCTTAACTGCTTATGTTCGATTAGTGGAAAATGAAATGTAAAAGCAATCCTAAACAGAATTGTAATTTGGTTCTTCTGGTTGGAATTTAAGGTACTTTGTAGGATCGGTTCCATTTTTCACGAACCAAAAACTTGTTGGTTTTAATCGAAAGAATTCGGTTCAGCAGACTCGTCCAGCCGAATTTGCATTCCCAACTTTAACCAATATCTATCCGATGTTAGGAAGTTGCCTGATACGACCCGGATTGGGTAATATCGGTAATTAGCACCACTTTAAGCGGATGCTTGCTCCTAAGAAATAAGAAGAAGAAGAAGAAGAAGAACAGATAAATTGACTCAAAAGCTCATTGATTTCATTCATTGACGTGGCTTAAATAGCCTACAGGACTCGTAGGGTAATCCTACTCAAACACAAACACAACCTAATATGGCACTTATCCTAATGTGGCACTTATCACCAGACACATCCTAATATGGTACTTATCCTAACACAGACTCAGATTGACAATTATATAAGTCGACTCAATGACATATCCTAACATAACAGAAACATAAAGATAGTAGTCATCCTAGTGCAACACAAAGTCCTTGTGCCACACCGGTGCTGTAGATGCCCTTGTACTTCGTCTCGGCTCAACACCAGCCCCTGGTGTATCATTCTCCCTTCCTTCAGAAATGACCTTGTCCCCAAGGTCATAAGCTGGATAAGCATTTTGAAATTCAGCCAATGATTCCCAGGTTGCTTCCTCAGGCGAACGCCCCGCCCATTGTACCAAAATTTGTTGAACCGATTGCCCATTACGCAATATAACCCGCGACCCATTAACAGCTATAGGTTGTTCAATTAGCTGCCCGTCCTCAACCTCCTCGGGCAAACTCGTTACTCCCTCAGTGTCTTCCACCCAAAAAGGGTTTGAGAATAGAAACATGAAACACCGGATGGATCTTACTATTAGACGGTAAAGCTAAACGGTAAGCTACCTTCCCAATACGCTCTAAAATCTCATACGGTCCATAGTATCGCTTAGCCAATTTGTTGGATAACCGCCTAGCCAAGGTGAGTTGTCGGTAAGGCTGTAGCTTGACGAGCACCTTATCCCCAACGTTAAACTCAACGTCTCTGCGCTTGCGGTTAGCTTTCTCCTCCATTCGATTTTTTGCTGCTAATAAATTTTGCCTTAACTGTCGCAACAATGCATCTCGTTCAGTCAATACATCATCCACAGCCGCGACTTTTGCTGATCCGGATGGGTATGGAATGATGGCCAATGGAAGTTTACCATATAAAGCTTGATAGGGCGTCATTTTAATGCTGTTATGATACAAGGTATTGTAACAATACTCGGCCCATGGCAAAAGACGAACCCATTGAGTAGGACGGTCGGCAGCCATGGCCCGCAAATATTGTTCCAACCCGCGGTTTACCACCTCCGTTTGTCCATCCGTTTGAGGATGATAAGCTGTACTATGGTTGAGTTGTGTTCCACTAAGTTTAAATAGTTGCGTCCAAAAGTTGCTAACGAAAATAGGATCACGGTCCGATACGATAGTTTTTGGTATGCCATGGAGTTTGACAACAGTTTCTACAAAGACCTCTGCCACCTTGTGGGCATTAAAATTAGACGGCAAAGGAGCAAAGTGCGCATACTTAGAAAATCGATCCACCACGACGAGAACAACAGTAAACCCTTTTGATAACGGCATACCTGTGATGAAATCCATAGATATATCCTCCCAAACCGCGGTAGGTGTAGCTAAGGGCTGTAAGTAACCCCCGACCGCTTGAGTAGAATACTTGGTTTGTTGACACACGCGACAACTTTTAATATATTCCTCCACCGATTTACGCATTCCCTTCTAAAAGAACAAGGCTGACAAACAGACCAACATTTTTTTAACCCCACCATGCCCTGAACTAGGTGTGTCATGGTACTCACGCAACAACAATTTTTTTAATTTTGATTCCCCCCCAATAAAATATCGATATTGAAAAATTAACAACCCTTCTTGTCGCCGAAAACCAACCGGGGCTATTCCTTGGTCAAGTTGTTGATGTAAAACGCGTAATTCTTCCAATTCATCATTCTCTGACTTAAGTGCATCCAGTAGTTCAGTCAGAGGTTGACTCAGTGACATGAATGAGGCAGCCAAGGATTCGTTATTTTCATGTATACGAGATAATGCATCAGCCACTTGATTTTGTACCCCTGGTTTATACTCAATACTGAAGTCGAACCCTAACAACTTACGCACATATTTTTGCTGAATCGGGGTTAGCATTACTTGTTGCATAAGCTCCTTAATACTTCTATGGTCGGTCCGGATAACAAATCGACGCCCAAGCAAATAATGTCGCCATTTAAAAACCGCTTCTACAATGGCAAATAATTCCTTCTGGTAAGTAGCCGCGGCCCTCATGCGTGGTCCTAAGCGTCGGCTAAAATAACATATGGGCCGACCATTTTGTAATAACACCGCGCCGATACCTTCATTAGCGGCATCCGTCTCAACAACAAAAGTTTGAGCAAAATCAGGTAAACTTAACACCGGAGTAGTAGATAATTGGTGTTTGAGTGTTTCAAAAGCTATCCTTTCCGTTTCACCCCATGTAAACCCATCTTTGCGCAACAAATTAGTCAACGGCGCAGCTACAGTTGCATAACCCTTTATAAAGCGCCGATAATACCCGGCTAACCCAAGAAACCCACGCACCTGCCGCTGAGTCCTTGGTACAGGCCAATCATGAACGGCAGCCACCTTCTTTGTATCTACTTCTACGCCCAGCCCTGAGATAATATGGCCAAGGTATTCCAATGATGAAGCCCCAAATGCACACTTAGATTTCTTTATATAAAACTGGTGCTCCTGTAAGCAAGAAAAAACACATTCCAAATGCTCCACATGAGCCGTAAGTGACGTGCTATAAATTAAGATATCGTCAAAGAAAACGATTACAAATTTACGCAAGTAGGGTGAAAACAACCGGTTCATTGTAGCTTGGAATGTAGAAGGGGCATTGGTGAGCCCGAACGGCATAACCAAAAATTCGTAATGTCCTTCATGTGTGCGAAAAGCTGTCTTATAAATATCTCATTCATGAACTCTTATCTGATGATACCCAGCCCGCAAATATAGCTTAGTAAAGATAACCGCACCCCCAAGTTCATCAAACATCTCGTCCGCAGTCGGGATGGGAAACTTATCTTTAACCGTCACTTCATTAAGTGCCCGGTAGTCCACACAAAAACGGTAACTCCCATCTTTCTTCTTAACGAGCAATACAGGAGACGAGAAAGGACTTTGACTGAACCGAATAATTCCTTGTTCCAACATCTCCATAACGAGTTTTTCCATCTCTCCTTTTTGATAGTGAGGGTAGCGATAAGGCCGTACATTAACGGGTTTTGTATTAGGAAGCAAATGGATTCGATGATCAATGATACGATGGGGAGGTAAAGTAGTCGGTACCTGAAATAAGGGCCCAAACCGTTCCAAGAGCCGCTCAATCTCGGGTGGTGTCGAGTCCTTGTCAACTGCTGATGTATGCGCCTCATCCACATCCTTTGCTATGGTGTATAATTCATACACGCCATACACATCATTGGTCTCGCGCAATGCATGCATGTGATGAAGACTAATCTTCTTCAAACGTAGGGACTCGTCGCCCTTCAATATATATGTGGTATCAACAAGCGTGAATTCCATGGTTTGGTGAGCATAATCATGCGTAACCTTGCCCAGGGTTTGCAGCCACTGAATTCCCAAAACCACATCCAGACCCTTTATTGGAAGAATGTATAAATCAACTTTTACTGTTAATCCTTGCATGTTTAACATAACCTGTGCACAAAGATTCTCACAAAGTAAAGTCTCCCCACTCCCGATATAAACCTTGAAAGCTTTGGTTGTCTGAACCGGTAACCGCATTCACTCCACCACATCAGGCCTAATAAAATTATGGGTAATACCGTTATCGATTAAAACATGCACTTTACCTGATCCAATCGAGCCCCAAAGCTGAAGAGACCGAGGGCTTCCTTGTCCGATTAGAGAGTTCAAAATAGATATATCACCACTTTCCACCGCATCAATGGTAGTAGTGTCGGTTTCGGTTTCAGTATCATCCCCTTCATCTGACATCATCAATAAGAATTTCCCTGGGCACTTATGACCGCGCACCCACTTTTGATCACAATTAAAGCACAGCCCTTTGCTCAAACGTTCCTGACGTTCCGCTGGAGAAATCCACATTATAGCAAGCTGTTTAGAATTTGGATTAGCATGGGATTGGGATAGCGTTGGTAACAACGGTGGTTTAGTAGTGCTAACTGTTGTTGTAGGAACCCCCAAACGATTATTTGACTGACGTTGTCCCCCAGAACTTGACACTACTTTAGCCGCCGCAACAGATACTGAAGTAGCTTGGTCGTCCAAACGGGCTTCGGTAATACGTGCCAACGAAAACGCGTCACCTAACGTTGTTGGTTTTGATACTAACAACTCACGCTGAAGATGAAGCTTAAGCCCCGAGATGTAAAAAGATATGAGTAGCGTTTCGGGAATATCCGTAACCCTATTCATTAGTTTTTCAAACTCGCGTTGGTATTCTTCGACCGTACCGAGTTGCAGCAACTTTGACAAAGCTCCCTGTGTATCTTCAAACTTGGAGGGACCAAAACGTTGTTTAACACTCTCCACAAATCGCTCCCAATCGGTGATCAACCCATTCTTTGACATCCAACGAAACCATTCAGCCGCTGCTCCTTCAAGATTAAATCCCACAATCCGCAAACGTTGATCTGCAGGTGTATTAAGCAAAGAAAAATACTCTGTAATAGCGAAAATCCATCGTTCAGGATCATCCCCGGTAAATTTGGGAACATCCAAACGCATCGATCGTGGCAATAACCCTTGATCGCCACCCCCCGGACGATTCTGAAGCAACCCACGTGTGGCCTGCAATTCCGCACGCAAGGCATTAAGCTGCTCCTGAAAACCCGCAACTTGTTGTTGTGCAATCTGTTGAACCGTGTCGGCTTGCTCTTTGAGCAACAACCGAATAGTGTTTTCGTCGACGTTCATGATAGCAATGAAAGCACCAATTGATACGACCCGGATTGGGTAATATCGGTAATTAGCACCACTTTAAGCGGATGCTTGCTCCTAAGAAATAAGAAGAAGAAGAACAGATTAATTAACTCAAAAGCTCATTGATTTCATTCATTGACGTGGCTTAAATAGCCTACAGGACTCGTAGGGTAATCCTACTCAAACACAAACACAACCTAATATGGCACTTATCCTAATGTGGCACTTATCACCAGACACATCCTAATATGGTACTTATCCTAACACAGACTCAGATTGACAATTATCTAAGTCGACTCAATGACATATCCTAACATAACAGAAACATAAAGATAGTAGTCATCCTAGTGCAACACAAAGTCCTTGTGCCACACCGGTGCTGTAGACGCCCTTGTACTTCGTCTCGGCTCAACACCAGCCCCTGGTGTATCATTGCCGGTTTCCAAACTTACATAATGTCATGACGATTATAAAAAAGAAAAGAAAAAATGGGGATCGAAATGCAAATGAAGTAGAGCACATTATTATTTGTCGTTATTTAGCCAACACTATCCTGTATTCAGTTACGTAGTATATTGTATCTCGTAAAGTATATTGTACGTTTATTTCAATAACCAGGCCCATGAATCATCAGCAACAGCCCAAGCAAATCTGGTCAACAAATGAGATACTTTGTTGGGCCAAAAAAAAATTCGGCAGCCCAGCTTGCGTCAGCTGGCGTCATTTGCCTTGAAATTATATATATAGTAATTATTTTTCGTCAAATAATAACTATGCATTAAAGTTGTAGCAACAAAGCTTAGACGTGCTCTATTGGTAATGGGCTCAGTAGTTTGCTATGTTTATTTTTCTATGTTAAATTCATCTTTTGGACTCTTTGTTGCTACTCGTTAGATATTTCGGACTAAATATAGTTATTATTAGCCCATGATATTCTTTATTTTTTTAACTTGGTATTGCATGCACACTTCAGCGGCTGAAGTTCAGCCTACTAAGTACTAACAACCCAACTTGCCGGTATCATAGCATTGGGCTCAGTATTTTTCTAAACCCATTGAACTAATTTCTTAAGCCTGTCATTATTGTGGTGTTTGTGCTTTGGCTCATTATAAATAGAATAAATTACACTGTTAGTCCCTGAAATAGTGTCAGGTTTCATACTACATCTAAAAACGCGAAATCCTGTACCATTGGTCCATTATTTTGAAAAGCTTACGTGGGTGGTTCAATTTTCCTAACGTCGTTAGCTTTTCCCAATGATCTCGGACCTCACATGCAAATCACACAAGGGTACTTTAGTCGTAACACATTTTTTGTCCTTTTCCTCTCTGTTTTCTTCTTTTTTTCGGAAGACACTGTACCAAACACCCATCATTTCATCTTCACTAACACAATAAAAAAAAATCACACACCAAATCATATACTTCTCAAAACTATGATCATGTTTATTAGATTCTTGGTCTTGAGAGTCTTGGACTAGTGAAAAAGAAAAAGTAGTTTTGGATTGATGATTTTTATATTGAATTAGAAAGGGTGTTTGAATTAAATCATGATGATGATATAGAAAGTGTATGTATTGTATTTTTAAAGTTGGTGTATTTGTATTCATATTTTGATTGAGATTTTTATATTTTGAATATTGGAAAATTGTGTTATAAAGATTTAAAATTATAAACGAAATTAATTTTATGTTTATTTTTTTGATAAATTTGGATTATGAAATTAATAATATGGTTAAATAAAATGAGGGTATGATTATTTTCCTTTTTTTTCCCAAGTTGGCCTAGTATGTAAAAAAAAATTATTAATGTAAATAAAAAGGAAGAAAGTGAAAAAAAAAAAAAAAAAAAAAAAAAAAAAAAAAAAAGGAAAGAAAAAAAAACCTACCTCCATCCCATAATAATTGTTCACTTTGATTTTTTTGAGTCTTTTTTGTTCAATTTTGACCATAAATATTTTTATTTGTGTAATATAATACTTGATAAAAAATATATGAATATATTGGGTTTTAAATGTATTTTTATTGTTATAATTTTTATCATGTATTATATAATACAAATAAAAATATTAATGATCAAAGTTGAAAAGAAACACTTAAAAAAGTCAAAGTGGACAATTATTATAGAATGAATGGAGTAATTATCAAAAAATTGAAAAAAATAATAGAGGAAAGGACAAAAGAAATATGTTAGGACAAAGAAGAAATTCTTAAAAAGGTACAAAAACTTTTGGGTATTTCATGACTTGGTCACCAATTGACCCCTTTTTTTCATTTTGGTCATGCTCGACTCCATCCAAATTTTGACACGTGTCATTATTTTGTACTTTTTCTTAGAAAAAGTACAAAAGAATGACATTTGTCAAAATTTGGGTGGAGTCAGGCAGTCAAAGTCGAGCAACTAAGCAGTCAAAGGAATGACACATGTCAATAACTGGGTGGAGTCGAGCAGTCGAGCATGACCAAAATGAAAAAATGGTTAATTAATGACTAAGTCATGAAATACTCAAAAGTTTTTGTACCTTTTTAGGAATTTCCTCTAGGACAAAAGTGTGTGATTTTTTTTATGTATTTTTTTATTGCTACAGTGTGTGTTCGGACATAAATTGAAGAAATGACAGAGGAAGATGACAAAAAATGTGTTAGGACAAAAATACCTTCGTGTGATTTATACATGAAGTCTGAGATAACGCAAAAAGCTAGCGACGTTAGGAAATTTGGATCACCAACGTAATATTTTCAAAATAATGGACTAACGGCAAAAGATTTCATGTTTTTTTTATGTCGTATGAAATCTGAAACTATTTCAGAGACTAACGGTGTAATTTAGTCTTATAAATATTCGCCTGCTATATATTTAGGGTTCATGTAGTTTACAAAATCCCCACTTATACAAACTATAAAGCACTAAAGCTAGATATAAGATCATTTGAGAACCAAACTTTTTTTACATACCAAGGGACTAATCTTCACCCTCCATATTCCCTCCATCTTTATTTGATCTAATTGATAAGATTAATTCCAACAATTTAAAAAATCCACTTTCAACCTTTTTTTTTCAAATATTAATATCTTTCAAACCATTAATCGTTAAGCGAAAAAAAAATATACCACTACAACGAGCATTTAATTATCTTTCTATAGATAGGCTAATTGATATATTTTCGACAATTTTTTTTTTCGTTTTTTTCACGTTTTTTTTCGTGGCCGAAAAAATCATATATGATATTACATTATTACATATCATACCATATATGATATTACATATCATATATGATATGTAATATCATATATGATTTTTTTTCGGCCACGAAAAAAAAACGTGAAAAAAAACGATTTTTTTTTTTTTTTTGCGAAAGTATATCAAAGTGCCCGTCTATAAAAAGATAATTAAATGCCCGTCGCGATGGTGTAATTATTTTCGCTTAACGATTAACGGTTTAAGAGATATTTAAATTATAAAAAATAGGTGAAATAATAAAATGTTTTTAATCTCAACTATTGATTTTCTTTTTAGATAGATGGTGAGGATGAGTCACTTAGTATGTGAGGAATATTTTGTTTGTAGAATAACTCGACTCCTAAAGCTATTACTACTATATTTATCAATAAAAAATAGACAAAAAAATACTATCATGAAAAGTAACACCCAAAATATAAAATTTTAGAAATTAAAACCCTTTTTAAACTGGTTTTGTTTTTCTAAAAACGTTAAATGGAAACTTAAATGTGTTTTAGTTATATCTTCTTTTAATTTTTGAGAAATCCCTAAAAACATGCAATGCCACGAACATTCTAAATCAAGCTTTGTAAAACATATCCATTCTCTTTCAAAACCAAATCTTTGTTATCTTCACCAAAAAACCCTATTTTTAACTACAAAATTTCATAGGTTTACTTGATCATTTTTCATATCAATTTCATTCATCATTCATCAAGCATGTAAGGCATATTATATTGTAGTTTTCATATGTAGATTTGTGTTTATTTTTATATTATCTGATCATAAAAACATCTGCTTTAATTTTAATTTATTTATTTGCATATTTGAAAATTAGTCAAGTCTACATGGAGTTGTGTGATGTAGAATACAGATTTGAAGATGAATCATCATTAACACTTGTCATCTCTTTAGTGCATAACTAATAAAAGGGTCTAGTCTTACCCATTAACATACCTAAATTCATTTCCAACATGCATATGATCATGATAAAAATAAATTTAAAAAAAAAAAAACAAACAAAAAAAAAACAAAAAAAGAAACAAAAACAAAAACAAGATCACAAATTCATTTCCAATATATGAATAATATAAAACAATAAACATATAAACATCAAAGAGTACGCAGCGGAATAGATCAAATACAAATAATAAATTAACCGAAATATAAATGGACACGTACCTCTTGATTCAAGCAAGAACAAGAACTTATAAACCCTAGGAGAGGGCTTATATGGATCGACTAGGGCTAGTCACAAGGCAAGATCACCGTTAGCAAAAGTATGCTAACACTTCGTTCTCACACACACGTACTATAAGCGTTTCAATGGAAATGCTAGATTCGTAGTACACGAAAAGATTAAACTATTGGTCCTATCAATCAAAGATCGATTAGACACAAAGAAAGAGATTAGAGAAGATTAGGTTGCTATGGAACCAAGGGATGATTAGAATGAATGAGAGAGGTCTCATTATATACTAATCAAGAGGCTTGGAGCAAAAGCTATCCCAAACCCTATGGGAAAGGGCTTGGCCGGCCATGAACACAAAAGCCCACCAAATGCCTTTTGCAATTTTACAAGTCTAGTCCCTCAACTTCATCTTACGGTCATTAGTTACCGTTAAGTTTATATTTCGTGTATTTAATAATTATTCGTCACTAAAACAATAATTATTAATTCATTGAAACTCATACGTAAAGTGTGCAATCCCGAAGTCTCGAGTTCGAGTCCGGTCATGATATATTAATTTATTATCCGTCAAACTAACAGCTCCCACTCGGATATAGATTAATGTAACAATGACAATGGTTAGTCTAGCATAACACGCCAATGTCCCCAGAACGATCTCAAGTATGGTTTCCTGGAAAAAACCACCTTTGATGATTCATCATCATACTTATCCTTTTGATTCTAATACTATGTTAATTTGGATATGGATTGAAGTCATTCCATAATTAACTAGTGTTTCTCGTTATTTATGATTAAGCAAGATTACCAACTCTTCTGAACGTATTCCAGATAGACCTTGGGCATGGCCATGCAAACATCTTGTTAATCCTACGAGCGGCCAAATAGTATTATACTTCAAAACAAATTTGAAGGAACCAAATCCTGTATTGACTACAAGCATAACCTATGAACTTCGCATCACCTTTGAAAATAATCCTTATAACTACCAGTTACGGATAGCGTTAGATTATCTCACAGAAAATGAGCTACATCCACAGTAGTTACCTAGTATCTCAAGTCTGAGGATAAATATTCATGATTTACTATAATGACAACATCCATAAGTACAATCATGTAGTTGGGATTTTGTCCTATATTCAATTTATCCAGTATTGAATATCATGTGAATTTTGCATGTCTACGCACCAATATAATTTATATATATTATACCAAATCTCACATTTGTCTTAGTTCAATGATACTCCCATATCATTAATTGACAACGGACAATTTAGAATAACTTAAGTTATTCATGGATTAAACATGCAAATATAGGATACAATATTTATGAATAGAAATAAACATAACACAATACTTTATTTCATTCGAATAATTATTGTTTACAATCCTTTATCCAAATACTAACCACAGATTTACATGAAACTACTAGCTAAACGAAGTCCAATGCCATCAGCAAGTCGAGTAAGCTTTTCCTTAGATAAAGCCTTCGTAAATGGATCAGCTAGATTGTTATCTGTGTGAATTTTGAGTAGATTGATTTCACCTATGTCGACTTGTTCTCGAACATAGTGATATCTTCTTGGAAAATGTCTGGCGCCCTTCATAACTCCAGGTTCATTGGCGAATGTAACTGCGGCAGAGTTGTCACAATACATATTAATAGGTAATTCAATTGACGGCATAATACCAAGCCCCGAAATAATTTTCCTAATCCAAACAGCTTCCATCGCAGCTTCCGATGCAGCAATATACTCAGCTTCTGTAACAGACATCGCAATTGTTGTCTGCTTCTTGCTCTTTCAGTCAATTGCTCCTCCATTAATAACAAAGACATAACCCGTCTGAGACTTTGTATCATCTTTATCAGTTTCAAAGGACGCATCACAGTAACCTGTAACATCAAGTTCTGCTTCTGGATTTCCCCCATACACTAGGAACATATCTTTAGTATTCCTTAAATACTTAAGAATGCTTTTAACAGCGTGCCAGTGCTTTCCACCTGGATTCTGTTGATAACGACTGGTCATATTTTGTGCAAACGCCACATCAGGTCTTGTGCATCTAACTGCATACATGATAGATCCTACTGCTGAAGCATACGGAACCTTCTTCATGATTGCAACCTCTTCAGGTGTTGAGGCACATAGTTTGCTACTTAAGCCATGTTCCACTTGCATTGGCAAATATCCTTTCTTGGAATTTTGCATATTAAATCTCTTCAATACTTTATCAATGTAAGTACTTTGACTTAATCCAATCAACCGCTTTGATATGTCTCTGTAGATCTTGATTCCAAGGATGAATGTTGCTTCTCCTAAATCCTTCATAGAAAAACATCTACCAAGATAAGCTTTAACTTCGTTTAAACTTGGTATATGATTTCCTAATATTAATATGTCATCGACATATAGGATAAGGAAAGTAACATTACTCCCACTAGCTTTCTGGTATACACATGGTTCATCAAGATTTTGACTAAATCCAAAACTTTTGATTTCTGCGTCAAATCTCTTGTTCTATTGACGTGATGCTTGCTTTAATCCATAAATGGATCTTTTAAGTTTGCATACACGGTTTGGAAATTCTGGATTCACAAACCCCTCAGGTTGCGCCATATAGATGTCTTCATCTAGGCGACCATTCAAGAAGGCGGTTTTGACATCCATTTGCCATATCTCATAGTCATAGTAGGCAGCTATGGCTAAGAGAATCCTAATAGCTCTAATGTCAGCTACAGGAGAAAAGGTCTCCTCGTAGTCAACACCAAATGTTTGAGTATAGCCTTCATCTACCAAACGAGCCTTATAGATGTGTACAATGCCATCCATGTCTGTTTTCATTTTGTAGAGCCATTTACTTCCAACTACCTTAGCATTTGGAGGTAAGTCTACTTCTTCCCAGACTTCATTGTCTTTCATGGACTGCATTTCCCCATTCATAGCACTCTGCCATTTCTCCTTTTCAGGACCATTAATGGCAGCCTTATAACTAGTAGGTTCATTAAGATCCCCTAGTTTCGTTTCCTCACACTCTACGTTAAGACATAGACGTTCGGGTGCTTTCACAGTTCTTGAAGATCTGCGAATGGGTACCACTTCCACTTCAGGTGGAGGACCTAAACTTTCAGGTTCCACAGGAAGTGTGCTAGTGTTTTCAGAAGGTGATGTATCTTCATCTTCTAGATCATAAACTCTCCCACTGAATTCTTGAGATATAAGATTCTTTTCAAAGAAATCTCCATACCTAGCCACAATGACTTTATTCTCTGGTGGAAAGTAAAAGTAGTAACCCATTGTTTCCTTTGGGTATCCTACGAAGATACACTTAACAGATCTCTGTTGGAGTTTATCTGGTGAATCACGTTTAACAAACGCGTCACAACCCCAGACCTTTAAGTAAGAAAAGCTAGGAGCTTTTCCTGTCCATAATTCATATGGAGTCTTATCAACCTTCTTTGTTGGAACCATATTCAATATGCGAATAGCAGTTTCAAGGGCATAATCCCAAAAGGATAAGGGTAGAGATGTAAGATTAAACATTGATCGTACCATGTCTAGCAAAGTACGATTTCTCCTTTCAGATACACCATTTTGCTGTGGAGTATAAGGAGCCGTGAGATGCTGGACTATACCACACTCAGCTAGATAATCTTTAAACTCTTGGCTTAAATATTCACCGCCTCTATCGGATCGAAGTGCCTTAATCTTCTTACCGAGTTGTAATTCTACTTCACTTTTGAAAACCTTGAAGGTATTAAAGACTTCATGTTTATGTTTAAGTAAATAAACATAACCATAACGACTATAATCATCCGTGAAGGTTATGAAGTAGGTAGCACCACGTCTTGACACATGTCTAAGTGGACCACACACATCAGTGTGTATTAATCCAAGTAGATCTGTTGCCCTTTCCACTTGTGGTGAAAAAGGTTTCCTTGTCATCTTCCCAGATATGCAGGACTCGCATTTATCAAATGATTCATCATTGATCTTTTGTAAAAGCCCATCATGTTGCAGCTTCTGCATGCGATCCTTGCCTATATGAGCAAGACGACAGTGCCAAAGATAAGACGAATCCAAGTTAGACTTGATTCTCTTATTGTTAATGCTATACACAGAATTATTTCTATTGGGCATGGAATCTTCCATATCAATTTCAAACACACCATTTATTGGAATTGCATTAAAGTAAAAAACATTATTTAAAAAAACAGAAATTCCATTATTAATAAATGTGTGAACAAAACCATTATCCAATAACAAAGAAACTGAAATGACACCCCTAACAATAGAGGGTGCAAAATGACAATTATTCAATACTAGTATCATTCCCGAAGGTAAAACTAAATCGAAAGTCCCTATGGCTTCAACTGCTGCACGTACTCCATTTCCTACGTACAAGTATCTTTCTCCATAGGCCAGCTTCCTTGCTCCTCTAAGTCCCTGCGACGTATTACAGATGTGAGTACCACATCCTGTATCATATATCCAGGAATTATTCTTACGAGGAAAAGAAAATAACTCAATCATAAACATACCTGAAGTGCTTGCGACGTTACCAGGCATTTTACTTTTGTTGAGGCGCAACTCCTCTAGAAACAATGGACAGTTTTTCTTCCAATGACCAAGAGTGTTGCAGTGGTGACATTTAGCCAAATCCTTATTGAAATTTTCCTTCTTCTTCTTCTGAAAAGTAGGATTTTGCTTCTTAGGCTTCTGTTGGTGATTTGCAATCTGCTTGCCTTTACCAGTACCATTGCCTTTACCCTTGAAGTTCGCATTATGCGGTTTGTTGGGTTTCTTGGTGATCCTACCACCCTGTATCGCCATTACAGCAGGTGTAGGTGCCTTCTTATTCAGGCTTTTCTCATAATCTATAAGCATTGCATGAACTTCACTTACTGTCTTCCCCTTGCAATGCATATTATAGTTGCGTACAAACTCACTATACAGATCCTGATTAAGGGATCGCAAAATGAGACCAATGCACACACTTTCCTGATATCCGCAACCAAGTCGCTCCAATTGATCCATATAATATTTCATGGACAAAAAATGGGCACTCACGGATTTTCCTGCTTCCTGCTTACAATTGTGCAGAGATTCTATTAGATCATATAATTCTGCAGCAGGTGGTTTCTCAAACATTCGTCTGAGTTCATTGATCATGTCCATGGGACCAAAGGGCTCAAACCGCTTTTGCAATTGAGTATCCATCCCAGCCAACATGAGACAAGCCACATCATTGTGCTTCTCATATTCAATGTTGTATGCATCCTTTACGGCTTGTGTTGCATCATCAGCAGGTTTCTCAGGTAGAGGTTCACCAAGATAATCATATCTTCTGGCCATCCTTAAGGTGATTCTTAAAGATCGATACCAGTCATTGAAATTTTCACCAGTCAACTTGTCTCGATCAATCATTTGCTTGAACGCAGAACTCATGTTGCTCATATTAGTGTTTTCAGGTGTAGCCATTTCTACAGAAAAAATTCAAAAGTTAGTACTTTCGATAATTAAATTTCAATAAAATTAAATACCCTTGGTTCATAAACATATAACCATTTTAATTTTATATTGAAAAACTAGGATCCAAATTGACATAAGTTCATCACATCAGTTGATCTGCTAGTGATGACGTTATTCAATAAGGTACGAGTCGTGTCCCAATTGCCAATATTCAATTGCAATTCCTAGAATCGATGGGATTTACATTATTTGCCAACCGCAGTTGCAATGTAAACATGTTTTATCCCCATCTTCTTATGCCTTGAGTGATCAGTTCCCACTATCAACTCAATTAAGTTAACCAATTTAAGAAACAACAAACTTACATAATGACACCACACCAGTTGATCTGCAAGTGATGGAATCATGTAATTTGTCCTTCCATTGCAATCTAGTCAGGTTACGCCCTGGCGTAGATCCAATTTCAGGTGTTTCCGTTTCATTGGATGGCATATAACTTAAATTTAAGGGTAGTATTTTTTATGTGTGTAATCAAAATATATGTACAAAGATGTCATGCATTCATCTTGTAGCATATGTTTCATGTAAAAAAACTTTTACTCATTAGTTTCTTTACGAGCTTAAATCTCCAAACTTTTGATTGAGGCGTTGAGAAACTTACAACTTTGCCTTAAGTGCTTCGTAGTTATCATGGATGTAACGTAAAGACTAAAATATGACGCCCAAGCAAGCCCAGAACCAAAGGTGGTCCGAAGATCCTTAAAAACCCGGTTCCAGTTATACCCACCACACAGATTGTCATAATTAGCTTTGCCCGTCAAACCACTTAATACAGTCGCGATCAATCAACCAAAAGTTCAAGATTTATAAGTAAGCTCAAAACAAGATTTCACCATTATTAAGTCCGTTTAATATTTTATTTCTTGAAATTACCCTTTGTTACTATCATGTTGCAAAACATATAAAACAAAAGTAATAAAATAAAATAAACAAACAACAACAATAATGGTCATGCAAATTACAATCAATATAAAACACACTATTGATTTAATATACGATTAATAGGGTCTTCCCTAATTTTATAATTAATCAAATTTTAGTAATCTTTATACATAATATTTACTAAACCATTTATCAATTATAATAAATCGCATAAATAAGCATGAAATCTAAACAAATCATAATCCATAACAAGACATGCATAGTTTGTCATGGATGCCCATATTGCACATATTATACAAATAATCATGTCAATCAAGGAACGCAACCAAACGACATATAACAATATCCATACACATAAATTACATGCAACCTAGGGTTTCTACAAGTTTTTATAACATAATTCAACAAACCCTAATTTCTTTTTAAATAAAAAAAAACTTTCGACATATATATAATAAATTAAATAAATTCGAAATAAAAAAAATAAAACTAGGGTTTATGAAAAATATAAAAACCTAAGAACACCAAGCATGTTATAATCAAACGATTCAATTTTATGTGTTTCGGTAATTCATTATAATGTATTAACGGCTCTTGATGCCACTGTTGGAATATATGAATAATATAAAACAATAAACATATAAACATCAAAGAGTACACAGCGGAATAGATCAAATACAAATAATAAATTAACCGAAATATAAATGGATACGTACCTCTTGATTCAAGCAAGAACAAGAACTTATAAACCCTAGGAGAGGGCTTATATGGATCGACTAGGGCTAGTCACAAGGCAAGATCACCGTTAGCAAAAGTATGCTAACACTTCGTTCTCACACACACGTACTATAAGCGTTTCAATGGAAATGCTAGATTCGTAGTACACGAAAAGATTAAACTATTGGTCCTATCAATCAAAGATCGATTAGACACAAAGAAAGAGATTAGAGAAGATTGGGTTGCTATGGAACCAAGGGATGATTAGAATGAATGAGAGGGGTCTCATTATATACTAATCAAGAGGCTTGGAGCAAAAGCTATCCCAAACCCTATGGGAAAGGGCTTGGCCGGCCATGAACACAAAAGCCCACCAAATGCCTTTTGCAATTTTACAAGTCTAGTCCCTTAACTTCATCTTACGGTCATTAGTTACCGTTAAATTTATATTTCGTGTATTTAATAATTATTCGTCACTAAAACAATAATTATTAATTCATTGAAACTCATACGTAAAGTGTGCAATCCCGAAGTCTCGAGTTCGAGTCCGGTCATGATATATTAATTTATTATCCATCAAACTAACACAAAGTCAATGGAAACAAGACTTAACTAAAATCTGGTATGAGTTTTGTTATTTTTCATATTTGGTCCCTTAAGTCTCATTTTCTAGTACTTGAGCCACATTAAACTTATTATGCACATTTACTTAAACACCTGACTTTTAGTTTGACTTCTTATTTAAACATATTGACTAACCAATTGTAACCAGGTCTTCTAACACTTAAATACAATAGTCAAATTATTTTCATGGCATTTTAGTAGTAAAATACTTATAATCGGTTTTGGAGTGTAAAAGTTGGACTATATATTTGAGGGCAAATGATTAAAAACAGTATCATACTTGACATTGTTTGTTTTTCTGGTTATCGAACAAAAAATTTTGCTTTCCCGGGTACTTTTCTTTTAAATTCAGCCTTTTTAGAGTATTTTACGACATTTTTGCCCCTCTCGGCTTAAAGAAAATAAATTTTTTTGAAGGGCAAAAATGTCAAAAATATCATAAAATACCTCAAAAATGACAAATTTAAAATAAAAGTACACATATAAGCAAAAAAAATTCGATACCCAGAAAAACAAACGATGGCAAGTATGATACTTTTTTTAATCATTTGCCCTATATTTAACAAGTCCTATAAAGATCTAGGAGTTACATTGCTGATGTAACTAGTCTTTTGACGTACCAATAGACCCCTCGCTCCTTATGGATCACCTACTGTAGTTGAGGGACCATATATGTGGGTATTAGCGTTTTGGTAATTAATTTATGTGGGTTATAAATCGCAAAACGAATATTAATTATCTGTTTACTAAAAACAAACTTTACTCTGTAGATGATTACTTATACCCAAACTATGAACAACGTGTCTCTCTATTCTTTGTTGGAGAAGGAGAAGCTCAATGAGAGCAACTTTCTTGATTGGTATCGAAACTTGAGGATTATCCTTAAGTTTGAAGGAAAGTTGGCTATTATAGAGAAACCCTTACCTCCTCGTCCTGCTGGCGATGTTGCCTCAACTAATCACGTTGCATGGCATAGGCCTAACTTTGAACATGAAAAAATTAGTTATTTTAATGCTTGCTAGTATGACTCCTAACCTCCAAAAGTTGATGGAGGGAAATACTGCATAAGATATTTTAGAGGAGCTAAGAGGAATGTTTCAACAACATGTTAGGCATGAGACTGTTGAAACTCTCAAGTTGATCCATGAATGCAAAATATATGATGGATAATCTGTTTGATTGCATGCTCTTAAGATGAAAAGCTATGCTATACAACCTGAGAGGCTTGGAAACCCATTGCTAGAAAATCTTGTGGTAGGTCTCATTTTAAGCTCACTACCAAAGAGTTATGACACATTTGTGATGAGTCATAACATGCATGACTGGGAGAAGTCTATCACAGAGCTACACCAAATGTTGGTAGCTGCTGAGAGAAACATTCAAGCCAAGGTTCCTGAAGTTAGACGTACTAAGGCAAGAGGAAGTAAGAGAATGAACAAGATTGGTTCTAAGCATGTTGAGGTTGGAACAACTTCCAACCAATCAGGTATGTTCATGATGGAACATTAATTTCTTTTCTTGAAATTTTCTGAGTAATTATTACTGATGGAAGTTTACTTTTGCAATGATGTGCAGAAGAGATCAAAAAGAAGAAAAAGACGCGCAAGGGTACCAAAGTTGAAATAACTTTAAAGATTAACTAATAGTTGATCAAGTGCATCTTCCAACTAAGGGTTGGTTAGTCATTATTATTTCTCGTGTTTGTTGAAACAATTTTCGTTTACTGGCCTTGATCCGTTTGTGATGACGTCAAATAATCCTGATATTTAAGTGTCAATTTTCCCCTATTATGCTCATTTATTCTATTTATATTATGGATATATACTTTAATTTCTTTACATTTTGTATCCAAGTTACTAATGAGCATAGGAGCTAAAGAAACGAGGAATTTGGAAAGAATGTGCAAAGATAGACAAATTATTGTATGCTAGAAGAAGCTACGGCGTAACATCATCTCTCAACTACGCCGTAGCTAAGTATTTTATTATGAAGACCAAAGTCAACTCGGATCAAGAGTTGCATAACCAAACCTTTGGTTTACGCCGTAACATATTCAAGTCTTCAACTAAACCTTCGGATGGAAGGCTACGCCGTAACATAGCTATGGGCTATGGAATAATAACTACTACGTTAGTAATCTAAGATCCAAGAAACCAGTTACGGCGTAACACGTTTCATAACTACGACGTAAATGAAACTCTAATATTGAAGTTACGGCGTAATAATTATTCAACTACACTGTAATCTCCAGATCTGGATAAGATTACACTAGCTACGGCGTAACACATTCCTCAGTTACGCCATAGCAATGATCGGGCCTATAAATATAGCCCTAATTTCTGCATTTGAGACACAACTTTCTCACACACAAAGCCAGAGATCTTTGGAGCATTCAAAAGGCCCTTCTACAACAGCATACGAAGCCTTTCCAAGGGAGAAATTGTCACAACTCACAATTTCAGGTCATTTTCCCAAGTCTCGACAATTTACTATTTACAGATTTCAATTCATCATTTACTATTCATCATTTCACAATTCATCATTTCACGTAAACTAGGTTTACGGGTGTTCATTTCGCGAAACCGTGGAGGTTAAGTCATAAGATATCATTCAAAAATACATTTCCTAGACTAGAGTTAGTCTACATTTCATCACTACATCATTTGCATACTATCTCACTCGTATTATTTATATAATTTCAATTTACATATATTTATTTATTTTTAAATAAATGATAACGCGTGATCAATAATTTTATACAATATATCTGACACTTTCCACAATGGTCTTAATATATTTCTACACCCATTATAATATTTCATTAATTTTAAAAGTTACTTTCTCAATGTTTTGGGAATTTATTTACTTTAAACTATCAATTACATATAACTACGACAGTATTCGTAATAACAAAGCAAAAGTTATTGAAACACCCACTATCTACAAAAATTATATTTTTTATAATTTTTACAATTTTATTTTGTCACAATGGTTCCATTAAAAAGTATTCATAATTAACCCGATACCCGAAAACACTAAAACTACAAAAACTATACAGTAAACGGTACCCCGTAAACAAAAATTGGCAAAAATAACACACAAAACCCGCCACCTCTCCAAGGTGGCCGGTTTTGATATGTCCCAAGGACACTTGTCCTTCAAAAATTCTCACTATATAAATAAAATTTACCTAACAATTTTACTACATGCAACTCATAAATTTTAGATCAAAACAAAAGATTTCTCTTCTTTCTCTCTTGAGGTGCTCGGCCAAGAACAAAAACAATAGCAAGATTCATCAATTTTTCAAGAACAAGTTGTAATCAAGTCTAATTAGTACTCCTTTTTGGGTTTTGAAATAAAAACCCAAGGTGTATTTAGGTTTTCATCTTTAAAAACCTCCTTATCTTTCAAGTAAGTGAACTAAACTATTTTTCATAACATTACAATATTTTTACAATGTTCATATCATTTTATTTACACATGCAAGTTAATATGTAATTTATACCACTTTATTTTATGTTTTCATAATCTTTATGAGTTAGAAATTAATATTAAGAGATTATTGGTGAAGAGGCTTGTTTAATGACATTTAGGAACCCATGACACCCTAAGAAGGTGTATGGTATATTATGGGAATTGTTGTTGTTGTTGGTGATGAATTTGGACAAGTTACAAGCTAGAAAAACCATTTTTAAAAATATATTTTTATGCTACTGACCTTATTGGTAAAATCTGGAAAACTCAGTAGGTATGGAATAAATTTTGACCAAAGATTTAGAAAATACTTTCAAAAACGAAACCATGGCCGCTTGAACGGATAAAAACGGATTTATAACGAAAAAGATATGATAAAAACAAGTTATACCAAGTTTTGTTTTAAACAATTTGGGACAGGCTGGTCATTTTTGAAAAACCATGAGAAATCAGTAGCCCATGACCTATTTTAGACCAAATGCTCATAAAGTAAATCTTATAACGAAACGGTAGCCGCTTGAATGGACTAAATTGAGTTTACGACGAGAAAGTTACGCCTAAAACAATATTCATAACTATAAGTAATTTTCTGAAAAATGCATTGCTGATGTATATTTTTATACGGACAAAACAGGACCCTTAACACTAATAAAATACACCAAGCTATCAAGAATTCATTAGTACATTGTAACCCGAATCCGCGGATATAAAGAACATAGAAAATGAGCTTATAACGACCAAGATACACATTGTTTTGCGACATGTTGTTCAAAACTATTTTCAGAAATTTTCTAAGTATATTAATTTCGACGAAAGTTATATTTTCACTATATGACTATTATAAAACATTGTTTCACTATATAAACACATATAGCACTATATGACTTGGTGTGATAATATAAAGTATAATTTTCACAATTATAAACATTTCAAAACATTATGAGTGGTATAGATAACATATGCACATGCATTCATAACAATATATAATCTAAATTAGATTATACTTCATTCATATTAGGTTGCTGCTAGGAGTTGCGCCTTGTTATTTCAGTTCACTTCATAGTACATTGTTCCATCACTACAGGTGAGTTTTCATAGCCCCGTTTTCAATTCAATATTTTGATTTCAAATCCCACGGGGGAGAATACATTGCATCATCATTTTATACGGGCCAAAGTATCAAATCATATGTACATTGCTTAAGTTACCGCATTACCATGTTAAAGTCCCCTATTTATTTATCATGAACCGTTAATTCCCTGTAAGCGGAAGTGAGTGGATAGATCTATTGAGGGTGACGCCTCCATCCGTGGTAGTTATACCAACAGTCAAACGGATGCATTTCATGTCTAACATCATTAGAGTGCCTGGTAAAACACTCTGGAGGGGCATTTTCATCAGTCAGCTTCGGTGTCATGAGCTTAAGGGCTAATGTACGATTTTATTCATCATGGGATATTTCAACATCATCATCATTTTTATACTTGTGGTTACCGTAAAAGCATTTCATTTACATAAACCTATGATTTCTCACCAATATTATTGTTGACCGTTTTTAGCAATGTATTTTCAGGTAATTAAGGTAGCTCATGTTGGCTTGCATATGTACCTACACGGAGTCGCGGAGTCGACGCGTCTCACCTTATATTTCCGCACTTATGAAACGTTTGATCTTGTTTGAACTTGTTTTTAATAAACTTGCAACACCTTTTTGGGACCTTATTTTGTAAACTCTGAATGTTTTAAAGATCAAACGATATATTTTCCAAACGGCACTTTAGGTCGTTTAATATAACCTTGTATGTGATGCTATGGACGTTACACCCAGGTATTCCATTCCGCTGCCATTCAGGTAAATTTAGGGTGTGACATAAATCACGCTCAAATCACCATAAGTTTTAGCATTTCATATTTGATTTCACATTTCGAATTCATGGTTTGTATAAACATTGTTTCGAGTGTTCTATTAAATATGATTGGCTAAGCACCCCTGGTGCTAGCCTAATTATGAATCCTTTACTACTTTAATTATGTTTTCGTACTTTTCTTAATGCTTTTGCGTGTGTGCATGCTTTGTTTATCTTGAGACCCTTTAATTACGGTAGTTTAGAACACCCGGTTATACCTGGTATGCTGGAGGAATTGACCATAGGATCCCGGCGTAGTTAGGTTACAAGGATGTGGTTGGGATGACAACTAACCATGGACCTTGTGTGCAAATTGACCGTATGACCACTTTCCGGGGTGGAGGAACTTAAGTAGTTAAAGTATGGCCTATGACCGTGACAACGGGCCATAAAAGATAAGTCTAGCATGTAGTGGCACTTAATGACTCAAACCCATCTACCGTATGCCAACTTACTAGCATGGGGTAGTGCCTGTGGTTCCCGACAGGATTTGGGGGAGATAGGCTAGGGAACTTGACCATATGAACCTGATGAAATATGTTTACCCCACCTAAAGCATAAGATTAGTTTAGTAGGAAACATGATTATAAGTGATTTAGGAGGAGTAATTAGGTTAGCACATTTCTCTCTTATTGCTCACAACCTTACATTTATTTGCGTTTGTCATTTACTTTCATTTCATTTCTATTAATCTATCATTTCATCTTTGAAATTAATTTTATTTAGTGACATTAGACTTAGATATTATCCACACCACATAGCTATTGGGACGACCTCGGTATATATACCTAACTTAATCAAGTAATATGACTCTAACCTATCATTTTAGGTAACATTGTAATCTAGTTTACTTAAACAAGTAATACATTTTAAAACTCCAATGGACGGATTTTCAATGATCTCTGATTTCCTTGATAAATGTGTCATTTTCTGAAGTAGAATAGCTTTGCCCATGTGACTGGGAGGTCCCAAGATCTTATTAGATAAAATATGTGTTGCATATATGATCTAATTGGAACAATGAAGTAAATTGCAATCATTACTTCAATATCATTGATGTTGTCAATGATGTGGTTAATTGGCTTAACATGAAACCTTTTATATTCACTAAAGTATTTCAGTACGAAGTATAAAGTTTAACTTAGATTACTCGAGGAGTTTTAGATCCTCCAATGAAT
Organism: Artemisia argyi; assembly: GCA_030686995.1. NCBI lineage: Eukaryota > Viridiplantae > Streptophyta > Magnoliopsida > Asterales > Asteraceae > Artemisia > Artemisia argyi. The sequence goes on from CM060691.1 coordinate 32,576,648, forward strand.
TATGAACGTTCCATAAGTTCACTCTAAGTTATACATGAAGTTTCTAAGGAAGAGAATGATAACCTTGACAAAAACAAAGTTCAATTAAAGATCAGTCTAGTCACTCTGCAAACTTTTCTTAAAATTATGATCTAATACAGAATGTTGTATGCATCCTCAAAATGATTTGAACCAAGAATGTTAGAAGACACTATACTTGCTATAACATGGGATGTTGCCCATGTTGTCTTAAACTTAAAGTTTTAAATGTTATGAAGTTCACTTAGGACATGACACTTATGAACCTAATAAAACTTCACATGCATACATTGTATAAAAACCTTAAAGGTTGCTATTTTTCACCTAAACAATAACAAGTTGGTTGCTCGATTGCTTAATGTTTCTAGAGAGAAGTCTATCGTTACAAAAGCAAGTGGGAGCAATCTAAATCTTGGAGAAATTCAAAAGACAAAGAATGCAATACCTTCAAAAGAAAACTAGTTGAACACACTCTAAGCATGGACATTACATGTTACACTAGAAAGCGTTATGACTGTATTCAATAAAGTCTAATAGAATCTATTACTAACTTATAGTTACTTTATCTCATTGATTATTTAGAAATGACTTATGGGATTTGTTGAACCCATTAACATCAAGAGGCATAAGTTGGATTCTGAATCTATGACATGGCCTAACATAATGAATGCATATTGTAGTCCTTAAAGAATTAATAATTTAGGAATTTGGGTTAATCTTTTACCTAGCAGTGAAGTTGTAAGAAACTAAGATATCTTCATGATGGAAGATTGACATGGACTGAATGTGTAAACATCTTTAAGCTTACATTATGATCTAAGGTTTCCTTCATTTTCAAGCAATTGATAATGATAAGGAATTCTTCATAAGTGGCAAGCATGAAAGAATTGGAATACTTGTTGTTAAATTATATATTGCAGAAATAAAAATTAACAAAGAATATATCAAAATCAACTTAATAAAACTGTCACGTTTTACATGGTGTTGCCATAAGTTTTTAATGATCTTAAGTAAACCAAACATTTACATATTAAATCTAGTGGAGAAATGTGATATTCTTGTTCTTAGATGGTGAAGGCATATTAAGAAACAACATTCCGGTAATGGAAGATATTATGTCTTAGATATATGGAATGATTCTTGAATGAAAGATATATAAGAATATGCATCTCGAATCATAGATCTATGGAGATGGATCAAAGTTGGTACACTTACCTATGTCAAAGTACATGAAATAAATCTCATAGAGATTTACATGGAAGACTTCTTGAACAAGATTCGGAACCATGGACGCTGATATGACAAGGAATGATACAGTCATCCTATCACATTGAATGAGACAAACTATATATGAATGTTGTACGTTATGTGTTTCCTAATTATAGCATTGGAATATTCTATAAAACCTTCCTATGTCTTGAGCATAAATAAATTGACATAAGCAAGTTTAGATTTAGACACCTTAGATTGCTGAAAGGAATACACTTTAATATCTTCGAGATATTGAAAGGTATGTTCTTAGTTCACATAATTCTGGAGAATAATAGATTAATGCATGTTGCTTATCGGACACTAATCCCTTAGTTACTTGAGATGATGCTTGATTCTCCTAGTTGGTGGAAATGATGCTCGATTCACCAAAATTGATCGAGATGGTGTTCGATTCCCTAAGTAAGTTGAGATGATGCTCGATTTTGAAAATTAATAGAGATGGTGCTCGATTATGATTAGACTATGTCTTTGCCTTGATGAGGAAATTATTGTCTTGATAAGTTGTTAGGAGCTTGGTCAAAATTGCAAACTACAAATTAAAGAGACTACTGCTTTAAAAGAAACCGTGTAGGTTGGATTAGGAAATATCAATTTCAACTTGGAGTTGAATAGTGGTAAGCATTACGGTAAAATGACTGCAAGCCCTTATCACTTATGAACCTAAGGGTTCAAGAGAATAACCAACACACCCTTCGCAATTTATACTGCGAGTAGTAACGTTGGGGAAGAAGATATATGTAAAACCCAAAAATCCGTACCTGCATTTATTAATAATTCGAACTTATGACCTAAATTTAATTATAAGAAATTGGACATTTTATTATACACTTGAATTGAATTAAACTTTAATCTATACAACTATAAAGTTTACATTTTTCCTAAGCTATACACGTGTTGTTCATGCTCCATTGAAACCGAAACTTTGAACCCACTCTTTTGTTTCACACGATTTGTTTTAAAACCAAGAGATAAGAATAAAAGATTTCCAAGATACTTTGTCATATTAGGGGATTGTGCATCCCTGATTTGTAGCCAATATTCTGTTATTTCCCCTTCTTTATATACGCTCCCCTCTTCTTTCCTTACTCAGAAAACATACGACCCTCACAATATTTTCTCCCACTAATACATGAAACCTTAAAACACAAGAGTGGCGGCATGTAACTGTTTCTGCTATTCGATCATCAAGAAAGGTGGTTTTGATTCGTGGTCATGGTATACCAAGGTGGTGTTAGGTCGTGGGCTAATTGGTTCGAATAAGGTTGGTTTTTCTAGATTCAGTTTAGCTTTGGGTCTTGTCCTTTTGAAGCTTTGTTATTTCTGATCCGATCACAAGAAATACATTTGGTTCGACATGTTTGGCCCTTTTTGGTTCTTTTCTATTTGCGACATGACTCCAAGATTCGATGAAGAAGGAGTAAATTCGATCCTTATGTCTCTGATATGGTTTCATTTGCGGTTTAAGGTACATATATTCTACCCTTTTTTAGTAAGGGTGTTCTCTTTCTCATGACTTTTCGATCCTTTACTTTAATTCATTTGCTTTTATATGCTTCATTGATATAATCCTTTGTTATGATTCGTTGATGTGATCCTATGATGTGATCCTTTGATATGATTCGTTTGATATGTTTTGTTGACATGATCTTTGTTATATGCTATGATATGATATGTTTCATTTCGTTTCGTATGCCCGAGTTTAATAGCCAGCCATGGGGAGTCCATGGCCATGTCATTGATGGCACCAATGGCATGACGCTGTCAATGGAGGCGGGTTTTTGTCCATTGCATCCCCCTTCGTTATGATATGATATGAGATCTCGTTTAATGTATGTGTATACCTGTCGTATGAGCAGGGTGCATATATGATTTTGTTTTTTGGGGGCGTATGGATGCATCCTAGTATATGTTTTGATATGATATGGTATGATATGGATTCGGCGTGTGACTGGTGGTACGTGCCTTGTACCCTTGCACCTTTGGTACATGGAGCTAGCTACTCCATGTACAACTTTTGGATATGATGGATATGTGATTTTGTGATTTCGAGACCTATTCGAGTGGCTCGGGTAGGTCGGCTCGTGGCTACCCTATATTTCGTTATGTCTATTCAAGTGGCCCTGGTAGACATGCCTTTGTTGATACGTGATCTTTGATTCCCTTATGATTTGATTATGATGGATATATTTATGATGTTTCATTTCATTTGACTTATGATACATTGTGCTGATTCTTATGATCATTCTCATTTCGTTTGATTATTACTATTCGATTCTTCATATTCTTCATTTTGTTGACTTATGATATTGTTCAGTTGTTTGTTGATCTCTTATTAATTTGACAGATGACATTCTTTTCAGCAGAAGTTTATGTTTTCCTTTTCTTATACTTTTATACGTTTCGATTATTCGTTTTGGCTCAGCCACATTTCTTTTCTTGCAACAGGTTTTAGGTTGGAAGCTGGGTTTGGGTGAAGAGTGCATAGGAGCATTAGTGGACTACCCGATGATTAGAAGCCCATTTGCATTGGACTTAGATTTTGATCGAGTTAGATTTGTTTGGACTTATAATTCTTTTTGTATAAAGTTAGCATTTCTTTTGTACCCTTAGTGTACCTTTGTAACTTTAGGTTTATAAGTCTTCCGCTTGCGTTTGTATGTTCTGACTTGGCACCATAATGTGACATTTTGACCCTTGTCGGGTTGGGGTGTTACAATATATGTTCTTGAAGTTCATACACTTAACAAATATAAGTAATCTCTTTACAAGCCACGACTATTGTTATGCTTATATAGGTGTGAACATGAACTTGGACTATGTTCATATGATAACAAGTTTTGATAAGTAAATTTTAGTATTAAAGGATAATGGAACATTATAATTAGTTTCTTAATTGGATAAAGAAATACGTAATATTTTCGTTTATCATTATGATTAACTAAGTTCTATATTTACTTGTTTAATCCTTGAATACTTTATTAAGTATTCTAGAACTTCGCAGTCGGTCGACTTATGGGAATAAGCTAGAACTTAGACTAATATGAAGTTTTGGTAATATTTTATTGATGATAAAGTATATATTCATAGTTGATGAATATTTGTTGAAACCAAATTTATCTGTATTTATTGTAAATAAATATTGAAGTAACGCAAAATCCAAGATATACTATATGGATCGGCGTCAAATAATAAATTTGGAAGAATGGTTTGTCTTCAAGTCCTTAGACCTAAGATATATGTTTGTAGGGTTCTGGTAGTCACCCGCATGGCTATAAAACATGCACACCAGAAAATAAACACATAAAGTCGTGCAGACCAAAACCATAATAGTTAGATCATTTAAACAACAATATAACCTAATCTAACACATAAGAAGGGTGTTTAAGATTATTTACTTGTTATTCATGCTTTCGTAAGCTCCATGACATTTCTTTATTTGCACAAAACACCTTTTTCGTCTTCTTGATACTACACGATCACTCTTAGGGTTTCTTGAGGATTATCACTTCCTGGTCAGTGTCAGGTATCCACCGGTACTACACATGTAGAACTAAGGCTACGAACATATGCAAGTGATGCGTGGAAATTGCACCAGGCTTTACCTCTCGAGGGATCTCGATAAGCTTACAACCCCCACCAGGCAGTGTATCTGATCATTGTAGTATAGTATAGTGACAAGTACCCGGGGATTGATCATTCAACTCAGGAATAGTGTCGCTAGGATTAGAAAGCCTAAAAACTAGGTCTAGAGGTGAGGGATGATTCTTTTTGTATTTTTATATTTTTATAAAAGCAAGTAAAATCTCGGGTTTTAGAAGAGTGGGCGGAATTAGTTGCTAATCAACTAACCCAATAACTAAAGATGCAATCAAAATAAAATAATAAAAATGAAAATAAACTAAATTAAACTAGTGGTGTGAGCAATATGTGGGAAAATGGTGTTTACTTAGATTTCACTACTCCCTAGATATCTTTTACAGGTTAATTACTTGTTACAGTTGCGTGGATGACGGATTGTATTCCTTAATACCATTCATGGGGTGGCGTACTTACTTCCCCAATCCTATAAGCTCCTACTTCACTCCTATGTCGAGCCGGCTAAGAAGCTCCTAACATGGGATCACTAGAATTCGCTCATGCATTAAATACAACCATAAAAACCTAGTACACATCGGTTCATGTTTCTTAAGACGTTCAAGCAAGTTACACAATTGAGATCTGCCAGTTTTCTTAAGCATAACATTGAAATCATTCATCCATTACAACTATAAACAAGAAATCAACCTATAATCAACATCTAGTGTTAGGTCATGATTTTAATAACATAATCACTAAGATAGATCTAGAGAGAGAAAGAGAGTAGAGAGAGAGAGTGGAAGGAACCCTTGATATGAAAAAGAAAGAGATGAAATTACTAGGAGAACCAACCCCTCTCAAAGGAGAGGTTACATAGTATTTATAGGTGAGGACTAGGGCAACACTCCCTTCCTCCCTATCTTGAAAATGAAATGGGCTTAAGGCCCATGGGCTTGCTACACAAGCCTTAAGTTATAATAAACATATAAGCCTTAGCAACCTATTACAAGTAAATGACCGAGACTTGATAAATTGTAAAACTACGTTCCCAACAATCTCCCCCTAAGGGTCGGTCATCAAGGTTGCTTGACGTCTTCGTCTTAATCTTTGACTTTCAATGCTTTAGACGTCTTCTAAATCATTCATCGTTCTTTGTTCTTAGTTGATGTAGTTGTGATCATCTTATTACGAAATGTAATGACCGAGACTTGAATAAATATAAAAGTACGTTCCCAACAATCTCCCCCTAAGGGTCGGTCATCACGGTTGCTTGACGTCTTCTTCTTTGTCTTTGACTTTTGACTCGTATAACTTAAGACGTTTTCAAAAGAGAGTGGCTGTTCTTTTGCTTCATTGTTCATTGTTCGTAATAGATGTGGTAGTGATCATCTTATGAAGTTATCTGCCATGCGTCACTTCTGCGTCTGTGGTGGTCGTCGTCCATTCCAACATGCTCATACACCTTTGAACTTAGACATTCACATGCACGTAGTTCACTTTCATTCACATAGATCTTTAGTCCTTAAACTTTGTAGATTCTTCTTTTTGGCGTAGAATCTAATTTTGAACATTGTGTTGCTTAGATCTTTGAGGGAGCTTTTGTTGACTTCAAGATGTATGTATGAGCATGCGGAATCAGTCTCCATGGAGATGATATGTCCCTGAAAATAAACAGTTAGCAATAAACAACCGGTACTTATAGATAAGAAATTAGAGATCGTCAACAGCATAGTGTGAAGACTCCTTCTAACCCTTATCAAGGCCGTTCCCATATCATATACTCCCGAAGGAGCTTACGAGACCTACTAGGTAGCTCAATGACTGGGTGAGTCGCTGGGGATCACTCCACGACTGTAGACCGTTAAAGAACCACCACGAACACTAAGCGTAACCCTTGTGGGGTTACCGAAGTGACCTGCTGTAGAGCTGTTTGATGTTGACCCTGGCAGGAATTTCCGTTCAATCATTGAGAAATACATATGTAATTCTCTCATAAACGTTCTCGGCAGATTGCTAAGATCTGCGAAGGACTCGATAATTTACCGCTGGTGCCCATTGATGTAGAACACCAGTTGTAGAAATACTAAGTGTTCCTAAGAGATATTTGATGTATCTCATGGCTCTAGACTCGATAAGTGCTCACTTAGGTTTCCTATACGGAGATTAGGGAGGGGTCTCCTGCTTCAATATCAACTATCTCTAAGAGATAAGTCGATAGATTACACTGGTTCCCCGTGAGAATGAAACAAGCTCTTTTAAGAGAACTTGAGTGGTTAAGAAGGTTTAGTGCATTGCGTCACTGGGTCCATGACGACTTAATCTTCAATACCGGTGTTGTCTTTGCAACAACCAGTAGCATATGAATTGAACCCGGTGTCTGCCCTAAGGTTGAACATATGGAGGGCTATTTCTTTTCACCCTTTTCTTTACTTTTCTTTTTAATTCTTCAACTCCTTCTTTCTCCTTTTTTCGTATCATACCTAAGGACTTCTAAATCTAACTATTGGTGATGTCCTTGGGTAGATCCCTCCGGCTCTGGCGGATCATAGGACGGTTATTTTCTAACCTTAGTCACCTTATAACTCCATGACTATCCTATAATTGCCATTGAAACCTTTGAAAATCTCTCAAAGTGTTTGTGTTTATTAAACATTTTGTTTAACACTTTGAGAGTTTTATGTTTTTCTTATGAAGGGCTCCCCCTTCACATGTGCTCATATGTATTTAATAAATTTGCACATGCGGGAGGAGCGAGCACTTTTTGAATTGATCCACTTTCAGTGAACAAGACCGATTCGAGACACGCTTACATCACTAGTTAGACTAGCTTGAAGTTATTACCCGGCCTGGTCAAGTCCACAGAAAGTTTCTCGAAACGGTACATTTCTACTAAGACAAATCCTTTTCGAGACACACTTACGTGGCTAGTTAGAGAGTTCCATTGTCAGCTTTTAGGTGACAACTAGCTCTAGTAACTAACTTGATGTTATTACCCGTCGAGGAAAAGTCTTTTCGATTTTACTAACTTTTATGTTTCGTCAATTCCTGGGTGAATCTGAGTCTAGCTCGCATGAGTTTTGACTTTTAAGCAACATTTAACTTTCATATTTTAATCACTTTTCTTTTCTCCCCCTCAAAAATAGCATATCAGATGTTGTTTTTGATAAACTTTTGATTAAAATATGCTTTTTGAGTCTTATGGGGAAATTTCAACAAGACCTTTTGGTTTTCAAACGATGAATGTTTCAAGTGCTCCCCCTCAACAAGTGAATACTCATTGAGGTGAAATACTTGCCTTTTGAGCAGAATTATGAAAATCAGAAAATGTTTGATTAATTCTACTCAAAAGTAAGAAGCCTTCGCTCCTTATCTAAGGATTGAGGCACTGAAGCGTACCTCAGGGTCCTTTAATTACAAGCACGGGTTGTACACTATTATGTGTGCATAAACCATAATTTTGACAAAGCATTTTGATTTCAAAATACTCCCCCTCAAAACGAGCATGAGTTTTGACATTTTTTAAACTGTGGATCGAATTGGGGAGTAAAGATTTGAAAAATCTTAAGCAAAATTTATTCAAAATTTTTCAAAAGGTTTTTTTCAAAACTTTTCAACATTTTGCTCAAGATTAAGAGAGTTTTAGATAAGCTTTGCATGAGAACTTCTTGTTTTCAAGGAAAAGTGCACGTTTGGTTTTAAAGAATGGTTTAGCAAGGCACTTTCCTTTATTTGAAACCCGAGTTGTATACTGAAATGAGTGCACAAGTCGTTGTTTTAATACAAAATTAGTTTTCTTAAACAAAATACTCACCCTCAAATAATGAATGTTATTCGAGAGAAAGTCTTCTTGAGTAGAATTTTGAATCGTATTATAAAATACTTTTTGAAAATTCGTGAGATGATTCTGCTCAAGATTTTAGAAAACACAATCAAGTATTATACAACAAAGAATGCTTGAAATTCAAAACTCTTTTACTGTTGAAAGTTGTTTGAGACTCAGAGTCTCTCTTTTGAGTTTTAAAATCTGAAAAAAATTTCCATCTAAAGTTGAACCTCATGGGTTCTTTTTTGAAGATTTGTTTTTGTGATGGATGGAAAACTTCCGGTATTTGGGATGTTCAGATAAGAGACATTCTTTTATTGAAGCCAAAGCATTCCAGATTTTGAAAATATGAAAGGTTTTGAATGACTTTGCTTTGGTCTCCATACTTGCTTTACCGGTGTAAGACAAGAGTGTAGAGTTTGGAAAAATTTGTTTCTCACCATTTTGAATTCATTTACCAGTTTAGCCTTTAAACACATTTTGTCCTTTGACCTCAAAATATGTTTCATAAGAAACATTTTGTCGAATGTTGAAATTTTGACTTTCAATGGGATGACATGTAGTTGCACAAAGAGAAAATGCATCAGGCACAAACAAGTATACAGATGAATCAAGAAACTCATTCTAAATCAATCTAAGTGCTCAGAATTCTCAAAAATAACACACAAGATCACAAATAAATTCATTCTTTCACTCGAGATTTTTCAATTATGATTATGGTTTGGGGTTATGATTTGAGTCTAAGCACACATGTTAGCATCAAAATGCAGGAATATTGAACAAACAAATGCCCTAGTTGCAGCAAAGACATCGACATCTAAAACCCTAAATCACATGATTCTAAACTATGTTGTTTCTAATCGAGCAAATACACCAATCGAGCATTCTTTAGTGTTCTCTAAAGCTATATAAACTAGTTAATTAGACAAAGCACATTAAAATGAAAGCCCTGATCGATAAGTACATAAACCCTAGTTTCTGATTATGCCTTTTTGACCGTTGAAAACACTTGAAATATTTAGGGAACGATTAGACAACAATAATGAAGAAATTAGAAACTCACAAATGAAAAGAAATCGAGGAAAAAAAATCGTAAGTCTGATTCGTTAAGGTTTCTAATTATGTATGAAACTTTTGAGAGCATTTGTTGAAACATTTATTAGAGCCTGTTTTATTTTCCATGCAAGGTCCTTTTACCTAAGTTTAAGACTTTTGTGAATCTTTACTCATTAAAGGTTAATTACTTTTCCATTTGAAGTCCAAACAAGGTTAACTTGGAATCATTGCAGAAAGAATTTCCTTTCTCCCCCTAGAATTAGCATATATTTTGTGAAACCTTTTTTGTACATTTTAATTCGAGAGATCATAGAAGTTTTTGAAAATGAGATTTTAATACGAATGATGAAGAAACATTTTATCCTTGAAGAATTATGATGATGTGTGCAAACTTCATGATAATGTGAAAAGTTTTCTCCCCCTCAAAACATGTTCCATTTTTACAGAGTAAAGCAAAATTTGTTTTAATGAAGGAACATAGTTTTGAAGTTACGAAGTTTGTACACAGAGAAAGAAGTTTTTTTTTTTTTTTTTTTTTTTTTAATATTTAAAGAAAAAAGTTAGATGTTTGACTCACTTAGTTTTAAAGGAAATTTTGCAAATCATCTGGAGTCAAACACCGCATACCAATATGGTGAACTAAATCAACAAACCTTGATGGAGGTAATTATCTCGCATGTGAGCAGGATCCAAATTGCGTGTAGATGACTCAGTAATGTCAGGAATGAGTTGAGCCGGTGCAAACGGAATAAAGAACGCCTCAGGGTCATGCTCTGCGGTTTGTGGAACTGATTTAGGTATGGAGTCTTCAGCTGATTGTCGTGAGTTGGACCCGGTTTGTTCTGTGGTTGTTGAAGATGCAATTGGAGGACCGTCTCTCCCAACAGTTGTTGTTGTTTGTGAGGTGAATCAGGTACTTGATTGTGATCAAGATGTGCAGCGGAAATTGGTGAGACCTCAGAAAGACGGTTTTCAATCGTATCCTCAAACAATAGAGCAAACAAGGTTTCCACTTCTTTACAGGTGAGAGACAATGGTTCAGCCGAAGAATCCGGAAAGTTCAAACGGTTGAATGCGGGTCCTAAGCTGTTGTGCTCAGAAGCCATTGCTGAAGTGCGGGTCCGAAACTGAATTATTCCGAAGCCATACCATTAAGCTCGGGTCCGAAACTGAGTTGTTCCGAAGCCATACCTGTTTAATCTGTAGAGAAAGAAAGAAGAGACAAAACATAGAACATGGAGCCCCAAGTGTAACTGGGTTCCAGGTGTTAGAAGCATAAAGATGTAGTGTCAATTAACTTCTTGACGCCCGAACACACAATTCCAATGGTTTTCATTCTTGTCTCAGAGGTAGATGTTGTGGAGATTACATTAGTTTTGGTGCAAATGTCTAAACTCTTTCCTGTAGGAATCCACCTAAGACCAATCGTTTTGAAAATTCTACCCGTGGGTACCCACCTAGTATTAGATCTAGGAGATGTTTTCCTTTTAGATGCAGTTGAATGAAATGTGGGAGCATCACTTCGTTGAGAAAACCTACGTCCTGTATTGATCCACTTCTTAGGTTTCTGACTTATGACTTTTGGTTCAACGGGTTTGTTAGTCATAGTCGATTGAGCCTTTTCAAGTGAATTTCTTTTTTGAAGATATTTTAAAGCACAAACAACATGATTATTTACGCAACTACTCTTAGAAGCTATCCAATTCCTATTAGTTTGTTGATTACTCTTAGGTTTTGGTGTGCTACTACAAGCAGTGTTCTGTACTACAGTGGAAGGCATCACATGAGGTTTTGAACCTAGAATTCCATCATTTAGAAGTAGCGCCTTTTTCCTAGCCTTTTCTAGATCAAAGTTCTTGTACATGTCATATGTGTCATAAGACTCTTTACTTTTAATGTTCTTTTTAGACACTGTGGTTGAACTAATCCTAGATGTGCCAGGCATAATCACGTGTTGAGATTTAGCAGACACAGATGCATTTTCCTTAGGCCAAGAATATGGAGTGACTGGTTTTGTCAAATTGTTATTCTCAACAACTTGGGAGGCAAACCGAGGTTTTGAAAATTTAGGTCGTTCAGATTTAAATGCAGTTGGTTGTCTAACCACTGATTGTTTTCTGTTTCTTTGAGAAGTCGGTTTCCCCAAGATTGATGGTTTTGCAAAATTAGTATCCACACTCTGACCAGTCAGTCTTCTTAATTTGTTTTGCAATGCAGCATGTGCAAACACCTTTTCTTGAATTTGACCTTTTAAAAGCTCATTTTCTTTAACTAATGTATCCACACGTTTTCTTTGTTCATTCAAAAATTGACCATTGTTGCCCGAATTTATAGTTTCGTTTTGCATTTGAAGTTCAAGTGAGATGCAATGTGCCTCTAGTTTTGAAAAATCTTTATGACACTGGGCAATGGTCTTTTTGAGAAGAAGGATTTCAGACTCAAGAGTTTGGTATGATGTTTCAGTAATTGGATTATCAGGTAAGGACTCAGACTCAGAATGTATTACTAGACATTGAACAACATCCTGGTCAACCTTTCCTTCATTACTGAAGTTAGGTTGCTCAGATTGTTGTTTCTCATATGCAGGCATAATATGATCAACAGTAGATTGTACCATTTGCTCTTTGTCAAAGTTCGGTTCTTTGTCATAGATGGGTATGAAATCTTCCTCATCCATCTGTCCTTTGTCAAGGTTAGGCTCTGAGTCATAGAAGGGTATGATCTCTGCACAATCTGCATCTTTATCATTCCCCAATCTGCTGTTGTCATCCTGCACTTCTGATTCTGTCCCTTTGCTTTCCATGACAACCACATTAGCTTTCAATGAATCATCTTTATGAACTTGCTCTTCTTGAATCTGCTTTATACTTCCATTCTCCTGTACATTCAATTCTCTTCCTCGTTTTTGCATCTCCAGTTCTTTGACAACACTCAGATGAAGTGATCTTTCATTGAGCACATATTCTAAGCAGCTCAGTCGTGAAACAAGTTGATCTCTAAAATCTTCAACCTCCACACTAGTGATATTCTCTCTCCATTCATTGCTTTCATATTTATAGTGTATAAGAGTTTTAAAAACGTTGGTCACGAACCATTTGAACTGTGTCTTGAGTGCTCTAAATACTACCATGCAATCACTTCCCTGTTCAATTAGCTTTTCTAGTTGAACGATGTTTTCTTGGAGTTTCCTTTGGAAGGTTATTTGGTTCATTTCAGTTCCGAAGAATGCAGAAAAAGTACCCGAGGAAGGAAACCAATGATCTGAGAGAATCTTGCATTGAATCTTAACCGATTCAAAATGTGCTAAACATTTTTCTGTAGAATTGATGGCTCTTTTCTCAGCTTCAGTCATCTTTCTCTCAAATGGGTCTTTAGAGTCATCAGAAGCATTTGTGTCGTATACAGGGTCTGTATCATCCATGACACCCAAATTATCTTCCAATATTTTAACCTCATTGCCTACATTAACGACATCTGCAGTATTCCCAACAGTCCTTTCAGCATTCCTTCCTTGTCTATCAACTCTTTCACCTTGCACAACAGATTGATTCCTTGTGTTGGAGTATTTGCTGAGGACATAAGCAACAAGTTCGCGTCCTTGATTCAGAATAGCTTCCACTTCATCGTCATCTATTGTGTCACTACTTACACATGGGCCTGAATCATTCAACTGGAGTTCCTGCATGTCTGCCATTAACATCACATCTGTTGTATCGGCTTCCAAATCTGCATATTCATCATCAGATGGAATATCTCCCATGACACTTTGCAAAACTGCATTGAGATTACCCCCTTCAACTTCCATTTGACTAAGTGTGGCATTGTATTCAACATTATCGTCAAAGAGTGGAGTTGAATCATAATCTTGATCTTCCACATCTGCAATATTTTCTGTATATGCCAAAAATGCCATGCTTGGTACGATAAGATCTTCTTCATCATCAGAATCTTTCATTGTGTTTAAGCATTCAGAAGTTGAAGTCATATCGCCATTGCCTTTCTTAGAAGATACTTGACTAAGCTTCACTAGATTTTGCAGAAGAGATTGCACATTATTATGTAGTGTTGCAGGATGGTACTGTGGAATGAAGAAAGGCTCAGGTGCATTCGGAGGATTGAAGAAGAGACCATTTGGGGTGTAAATTAAGGATCCATGGTCAACAGCTGGAGATGGTGGAGCAGGGAGAATGGTCTTCAGAGGATTCATGCTTAAACAGGATTCAAGAATTTGCTTCATTCTGATGTGATGAAGTTCTTCTGTACGATGCATAGCTTCAAGATATTTCCACATTTCATAAGCACTGGCTTGAAAGTCCATATTCATGTAAATTGAATTGGGAAGGGCTAACGTTATGAACCATACAGCCTGTTGGTCAGCATCATACTGAGCAAGTTCTGAAGCATTCAACTCTGCAGTAGTTTGTAACCTCATAATCCCTGTTGAGTCAGCAAGAAATATCATTTTGTATGGACCATCTTGAATGGATTTAAGCATGAGATCTGCAGCAGGACGATATGCGAGCCATTGAAGAAATCTCCATTTCCAACAAGTAAACATTCCTGGTAGCAACATTGGAGGCCTTGATTCATTGCCAAAGAGCAGAACATGATCAATGAGGGAGCTGTGACTTTCTTGTGGATGATACCGTTGCTGATGAGAATATTGGTGAGGAAGGTAGTTGGAAGAAGGTCCTGTTGCTGATGACTGTTGCTGATGAGAATATTGGTGAGGAAGGTAGTTGGAAGAAGGTGATTGAGACGTTGTAGATGACATTGCTCTCCCCCTTGATTGTTGCGACGTAATCGAAAAAATCAAGCAAAATGTCACACGCAAGGTCGAAATAGTGAATTCAGATTTTCCCTCCAAAAATTATTTGAAAAAATTTTCTCTCCTAAAATTTGAAAATCACTATGAAATGCAATTATAAGGTTGCAAGAAAAATTTGAGTTTCAAAAATTTTGCCGCCAAATTTCACCGAAAAAATTTGAATTTTGGCCTAAAAATTTGAATTTTGGGCCAAACTTTTCAACGTTATACCAAAATTTAAATTTCGCGTAAATTTGAATTTTGGGCCAAAATTTTCAACGTAAATTGAACGTTTAGTCTGCTGTAGAAAATAAATTTTACTCAAAATTTCCCGCCAAAAAACTCTTTTTTTTATTATTATTATTTTTTTTGAAATCAAGAAGAGAAAGATAAGAAGGAAAAAACTTTGTAAAGATGAGATGATGTGATTATGTTAATCTTTGATCGTTAAAGATAAATAAAGGTTGTAATTAGATTTGAAAAACTTGATATCAAACTCGGTATGTAAAGATGTTGTTTCAAACTCGGTATGGTCAACTGAGTTTCAAACTCGGTAAGTTCTTTTAATCTTCAAACTCGGTATGTTCTGTTAGGTTTCAAACTCGGTATGTGCTATTAAGTTTCCAAACTCGATAAGTTTTAGTAAGTTACCAAACTCGATAAGTTCAGTTTAATGTCAAACTCGGTAAGATCATGGAGTTCCTAACTCGGTAGAGAGACTTGAGTTGGGCAGAGTTTCCCCTTAGTTAAAGTCACAACAAGCCTAACTCGATAAACGATTAGGAAAAGAAGGCTAACTCGCCAAAATTATCTCAAACTCGATAAGTCAGAAACACCTAACTCGATAGAATAGGAAACCTAACTCGATAGAACTTAACACAGGCCTAACTCGATAGAACTTAGAAAATCCTAACTCGCTAAGAAAATTCACCCCTAACTCGAAAGAAATGTAAACCTAACTCGATAGAACTTAAAACCTAACTCGGTAAATGTTATCAATCCTAACTCGAAAAACTGACCAATCCTAACTCGAAAACTCAGGCGATGAACAGTACCATTATACCACATATACCCAACAAAACCAAGTTTTTACTACCAAATCAAACCTAAATCAACCTATATTATCCCTTGGCGAATGATACCACTTGTTAGGTCATGATTTTAATAACATAATCACTAAGATAGATCTAGAGAGAGAAAGAGAGTAGAGAGAGAGTGTGGAAGGAACCCTTGATATGAAAAAGAAAGAGATGAAATTACTAGGAGAACCAACCCCTCTCAAAGGAGAGGTTACATAGTATTTATAGGTGAGGACTAGGGCAACACTCCCTTCCTCCCTATCTTGAAAATGAAATGGGCTTAAGGCCCATGGGCTTGCTACATAAGCCTTAAGTTATAATAAACATACAAGCCTTAGCAACCTATTACAAGTAAATGACCGAGACTTGATAAATAGTAAAACTACGTTCCCAACATCTAGGTTTCATTACATCTAAGCAAACACACAAAAGATCTAGCCTAACATGTTATAATCAAGACAAGCATAAGATATATTCAAACAACACATAGACATATTGAATGAATTGAAAGAAGACTTATCTTAATTGAACATGAAGGGTTTCAAGGGGTGAAAACCCTTGAAAATACTATTACAAACGATATAGGGTTTATTAGGTTCGGCCCTAGTATTCTCCACACAAGTTCCTCTTTTAATGAATGAAAAACAGAAAAGTATATATAGATTTTGTGAGGTGACGGCGTCAAGAGTAAATTTCTGACGCCGTCATCTCGCCGCCAATAAAGTTCTCGAACTGCCTAGATCTGGAGCTGACGCCGTCATGTGTAATCCATCTTCAGGCCGTCACCAAAATAACTCTTGATGCCCTACTTCTGACGCCGTCACGTTTTCTCTGGGTCGTCATGCATTTTGCTCTTGACGCCGTCAAATTTTCCTTCTTGACGCCGTCAGGTATTGTTCCCAGCATGGAAAATTAAGTCTTTGCCGTTTTCTTCACTTTTATGCTCCAAAAATGTCCAAAATGCTTCATTTTCCATAATTCACTCCCAAAGTACCTAAAATCACAAAAGGAACGATTTAGGGCAATATTTGATCAAATAAATTCCAATTCCGGCTTAAATGACCCTCTAAAAACGGTTCATTTTTCGCCTCATCAACAAGTTAGGCGAGCACAAAATCAGGTAAATACCCCAATCGACTAAGTCGATTAGGGAGTCGACTATATGTCGACTTGGGATCGAACGACCAAAGGGTTTCGAACCTTTGGTTTGTTTGGTCGATCATATGAACACAAGGGAGAGATTTAGGGTTATGAGGAGTGTTAATGAATCCCTTAGGAAACCCTTATATTTATAGGGTCCTAATGAGGTTCTAAAATACTTGTAGAACAAGTATTCGAGTTTGACAAAAAATCAAACTCCCCCTCTCTTTTAGGTTTAACAAACCCATGGTTTTTTTTTTTTTTTTTTTTTTTTTTTTTTTTTTTTTTTTCATTTTCATTTTACTAACCTCTAATACTTATCTTGGATAAATATTATACCTTTGGATAATTATCGTTTAACCCCTAAATGAAAATAACACTATATTTTAATTTCCTCGTTACTTTCATTCTATTTTGTAACTAGTTTCTTATTTCCACTTTGCTTGTTCTGTTTTAGTGTGCACCAGTGTGACCCTTTGATATTTCTGTGAAAGCCATTGTGTTATTTGCACATAATCCTTTCAATGATGATATTTGATGTAAGACATATTATGCTTTGATTTGTTTAAAGGCTACCTGAATAAGGTATGCTATAAAGGGCACGTTGGGCATAATATGAAATGCATGCAAGTGAAAATATAGTCTAGATGGGATTCCTCTAAAGAGTTTAGTTAAAGATTAATACCGTCAGGCCTTTCGAAGAATAGATAGATGAATACTCGGCCGAGCCTAAGTATCAGTTGCTTGTTGATCAATGATTATTTGGTAAATCATATTCGTATTCAGTTTCAAGAAACATAATGTTTAAATGAGACAAGAATGAAATCCATAACTCATATATGACATGGTATCAAACAAAAGGAACTGGTGATAATTAACCATTACTATCTTTCAAAGATAAGTTCTAAGAACGAATACACTAATAATATAGTTAAGGGCAGATGACTGGATGCTTATCGTAGTCATTGCATGTATAGTTATCCTGATGTTGTGCCATGCACAAGTGGGAGTCTGATGGATAATACAATGTATAACTACTTACTATATTATTGGCCTATGAGGTCACATGCTTGCACAAAATAAGATCCTACTTGTAAATATATATTTGTTGAATAAATATCATGACAAAGAGTTTGCGAAATGAGAAATCGTTTACCGAGAAATGACAAACTTGTGCTGCAAAGTTAGTCCTTAGTTAACTAAGGTTAAGTTTTGATAAGATAAAATCTTCCTTAGCTAATTATGGAAGAGATAAAAACCTAGCTCTTTACAAGGGAAATGATATGTGTGATCTCATTTAACCCTAAGTGCAAAATTTCTCCCCTTCCTCCCTTCTCTCATTCGGTTGAAACTCCCTAAGGTCACAAGGCCCTATTCGACTTGTTTCTTGGTTGATTTGATCATTGTGTGATCATTTCTTGTTGTTACAAGTGACTAGCAATCAAGGGATCCAAGAAAAGAGTAAGTGTGTATTCATCATAGAGTTTAAATCAAGTAAATCAACAAGTGTTCTTGCTCATGGAATTGTGGTGGAAAGATCAGATATATAGGTTAGTGCCCGGGGATCCAATCCACTTCTCCTTTTGATTAAGATGTAAGAATTCTTGTTATTATTTAATGTTGTTAAAAATTATGTTGTAATTATTTTTATACATGATTATGGTCCAAAAATTTTGTAGTAATTTTCATTTTATTACATGAAAGATCCAAATAAATATGTACATGTTTCGTGTATGATGATGTTGGTATGACCATGCTTCCGGGTCTTTGATCTCGATTACATGTTATGAACTTGTTAATCTTGTTTATGTTTACATGAAAACTTAAGTATATATACGATTTCCCATTATCTACTATATTAGCACAATTGTTAATGAAATTTGAACTTGATTACAAGTTATGAACTTCTTAATTTTGTTTATGTTTACACGAAATTTAAGTATATACATAAAATGCCGACTATATTAGCACAACTGTTAATGAAACCCTAAAACTAGTGTTAGATAATTTGGATGTAACATATATTTTAAAATGATGGTAAATGAACCTTACCTAAAAATTAGGAAGGGACTTGAATTTGGTTCAATATAATAATTAGCCAGTGTTAACTTTGGGCTCATAACCTCAAATCGATCTCTCCCAGTGTCATGCTATAGACATGCTTGGTTATTGAAAATGTTTTGATGGAAACCGACTTGATATGTATATAATTTTAATATAAACACATAGGGTTTTTTTTCTTAGAAACATACTAGCTAGGTTTTTATCATTGTAATATTTTTCTTCACACATAGTTCTTCTTGTACATGGACATAGGTCGATCAACCCACTATTGGTTCAACCAGTTACGGTTAGATACTTATACTTCGACAACAACATTTACCAAAACCATAACAAATAAAAATTAAAATTAAGTAGTCTTAATATATTTATATTGGGCCATTCAGTGTGCAATTACATGAAATATTAATATATACGTCATTATTACCAGTAGTACATATATAACGTGCTTTTGATTTTGGGTACTAAGTAGAATTCAGGGTGAGCGGGCAGGGATTTCTCAAAACCTATTATCAAACCTGAGAAAAAAAGAAATATTTTCACATTTATGTGCCTCCAAACCTACCAAATCGTCTCCAAAACCATCTTAATTGTCTTCGGTATTAGTTTCTCGCATCGATTTTGAATATTTTTCTATGGATCTAAGTTACTTATGCAACTCATCTTTAACTTTTAAACATTTGAAAATATTGCTACTATTTAATTTTAAAGGATATGTTTGTTCCTTATGAAGACTTATTTCAAATATTCACAAGATCAAACCATTCGAGTAGGCCGAAATCTCTATTTTAGGCTACCGACTTTATATTGTGAACTTTTGTTTACTTATCTCGATATGGTGTCATTTAGATTAACAATTCAATGTCATTTCAAGTAGCATCTTAATCATCACCACCCCCTTAAATGGATCACATCATTTTGATATATGAAAAGTATAAGCGAAACACCTACTCTTATAAAGAGGGTGTATGGAATTGCTTTTTTTTTTTTTTTTTTTTTTTTTTTCAAGCATAAAAGCATCTTTTCCATCACTGCCTGCTTTCCTATTTAAAAAAGTAGAAAAACGGTTTTTCATAACAGGTTAAGAGCTGTTTATTTCGTGTTAGGTATTTGATATTTTTTTTAAAATGATTTTTTAATCTCATGTATTACCTAAAACCTTTTAGACATGAACTTGATTGAAAATTTATGTTAAAATTATTATTTTTACAAATATATTGTCTTTTTTATAAAATAAGCAAATCCAAATACTGATTCCAAAGTACTTTAAAAAATAAGATACTTATTTTTAAGCAAAAACACAACCAACAAAACATAAAATAAAATAAATTCCAAACACCCACTAAGTTTACAATTAATCTCTGTTTGTAGAGATATTTCTATATTATTATCATCTTAGATAATGATCATCATGACATAATCTTTATCACACTAACATGATTATTTTGTCCAAATTAACTGAAGTTTCAAAAACATTTCATCATACTCATACTCAAAATTTTTGTTTTTTAAAACAATTAAATCTTTCATAAAGGTCAAATGCATAGGCACCATGTCATTTTTCCTTTATGCCGTAAGCTCCAAGGTAGTCACAAGTATTATCGCAGAAAAACCAGTAGTAGACAATAATCAAGCATCTTATTCGGAGCTCTAATTTGGTTGGTAATTTTCAGTTATGGCGTAATTACCCTAATACCATATTTCTCATTGTCCTATTAATTAGTACATAAATCCAAATCCAAGCGACCATCGAAATTTACATACCTAATCAATACCCGATCACTCATATCACCAGTCATCATTAACAGATATTTAAAAAACCGCGCGAAAAAAGACAGTTACATTAACAACTTCCGTCATTAACAGATATTTAAAAAAACTACGAAAAACCGTTACACAACAATAATCATCATACACATTTCTAATAAAACCATAACCAAAACATAAAACATATCTTCACATTTATGAAAAACAAATCTCTTAAAAAACAACCCCAAATTTTTATACAAATTTTATCCAAATCCAAGCGACCATCTCAATTTACATACATAATCAATACCCGATCACTCATATCACCGGTCTTATACACATATATTTAAAAAACCGCGCGAAAAAACACCAGTTACATTAACAACCTCCGTCATTAACAGATATTTAAAAAACTACGAAAAACCGTTACACAACAATAATCATCATACACATTTCTAATAAAAACCATAGTCAAAACATAAAACATATCTTCACATTTATGAAAAACAAATCTCTTAAAAAAACAACCCCAAATTTTTATACAAATCCAAGCGACCATCTCAATTTACATACCTAATCAATACCCAATCACTCGTATCACCAGTCTCATAAACAGATATTTAAAAAATCACGCGAAAAAAAACAGTTATATTAACAACCTCCGTCATTAACTGATATTTAAAAAACTACGAAAAACCGTTACACAACAATAATCATCATACACATTTCTAATAAAACCATAGTCAAAAACTCAAAACATATCTTCACATTTATTAAAAACAAATTTCTTAAAAAACAACCCCAAATTTTTATACAAATTTTATCCAAATCCAAGCGACCATCTCAATTTACATACCTAATCAATACCCGATCACTCGTATCATTGGTAGATATTTAAAAAACCGCGCGAAAAAAAAACAGTTACATTAACAACCTCTGTCATTAACAGATATTTAAAAAAACTACGAAAAACCGTTACACAACAATAATCATCATACACATTTCTAATAAAACCATAGCCAATACATAAAACATATCTTCACATTTATGAAAAACAAATCTCTTAAAAAAAACAACCCCAAATTTTTATAAAATTTTATATAATTTTTTATATAAATTTACATGTTACATTAGCTTCCTTCAAAACCCCACCCCACCCGGCCCTAAAACATACACAGCGGACCCTCAAACATTATATTTCTTATTTTCTTTACACCATTTTCACATTTTATTTTTTTATAAAAAAATTTCATGTTTCATTAGCTACCAATTGCAGTTGATTCCGCTGATTGTTAATCTGCTTCACTTCATAACCGTCGCTAAAGCTTGTTACCAACAGGTCTGGTTGTTGCTAATTAACTCAATTATTAAATTTCAATTCCAGTTTTTTTGTATGTAATTTATATGTTGATTTTTGGTTTATATAATGCAGAAGTGATGAATTGTTAGGGTTTGATTGGAATTTAAGTTGGGGTTTAATGTTTGTGTGTCTGTGTTTTGATTGATGGAATGTGATGGTAATAAAAGTGGATCAAATAAGCTAGTGTTTGGGGGAAATAAGGAATTAGGGTTAGGGTTTGATGTGAAAATGGATTTAGGGAAAAAGAAGAGGTGTTGTGATGTTAAAATTGAGTTAGATGACGATGACGAGCCGATTGGGTCGATGTTTAAGGTTAAGAGTAGGAGGGCGAAGAAAGTTAAGGTGGAAAGTGATGAGGTTAAGAAGGTGGAGTTAGTTGGTATGGATGATACGTTAGCGGTGTTTAGGAAGAAGTTGAAGGGGCCGAAGAAGGAGGTTAAGGATTTGGATTTGGGTGTGAAGTCGGAGGAAATGATTGGGTGTGAAGATAAAGGTGTTGTGGAGAGTGTTGAGAAAGTGTCGATAGGGAAAGAGGAAAAGAAGAGGTCGAATGGTAAGTCGGTGAAGGAGGAGGTTAAGGTTAGTAGTAGTGATGTGAAGTCGGAGGAATTGGTTGAGAGTGTTGAGAAAGTGTCGAAGGCGAAAAGTAAGCAGGTGAAGAAGAAGAAGATGAAAAAGTTTGATGAAATTTTTGATGGTCAGCGATCTGGTGAGGGGGGTTCAGATGATAATTTGGAAGATTCGTTATCGGCTTTTCTGCTTAAGAAATCGCGCAAAGGTTCTAAACTTAAGCAGGTTAAGACAGTTGAAGCTCGTATTGATAAAGTGGATGAGAATGCTAATGAGGATAAGGTTCCTGTTTTAGTACCCGAAACCTCTGCATTAAATCCTGGTATGAGTCAACGACTAGAAGTAGATGAAGAATTAGCAGACTGTCCTAGTAAAGGTCCTACGGTTGATGATGGAGTTGGGGTTGATTTACATCATTCATCGTCTACAGTAGCAAAGCTGGCCGATGATTTTTCTGAGATTGAAGTTCAGGAGAAAAAGATGGACCCTGCTAGTCCCATCCGTGAGAGTTTGTATGAACAGTTGGATGGTCTATTAACTAGCCCCGTACCAGCCACAGACGAGAAACTGAATGAGGGTTTGCAGTCTGTCGGTGAGGCCGTCTTGGACCAGGTTCAGGATGGTTCACATGGTACTCAACCTGGCTCATCACCATCGGCTATTCAGTTACCTCAGAAGGAACTCATTTCGAGTGTCTGTGGAGATCGCGAGACTGTTTCAGTTTCTTCACAAAAGGAGAATGCATCAGCATCAATCGGTAGGTTATCTCCCGTGTCATTAGCCGAATGCAATAAATCTGCCGATGAGGAGACTCCATCGATTGCTACAGATCAAAACGAAGCTTATGGAAGCGACACTGGATCCTTACCTGATCCTGAAACGAAAGGCAATAAGAAATCATCCGAAAAACGTATTGTGCGACAGCCTAAAAGGTATAGGCAAGAGGATATGGCTTATGAGGGGGATGCTGATTGGGATGTACTGAATCATGAACGGAATTTATTTGTGAGCCATGAAGATGGAGATAAGGGTCAGTCGGTTACAACAAAGAGAAAACTAGATTTTTTACAAAGTATTACGATGGATACCGAAAGTGGAGGGGCAGCTGCTGTTTCGGTTGGACTGAAAGCCCGTGCCGCTGGTCCTGTTGAGAAGATGAAGTTTAAGGATGTACTGAAGCGTAAAGGCGGGATTCAAGAATATATAGATTGCAGGTGCGTCTCTATAAATATGATTCTTTTAATTGCAATGCAATCATTTTGGCTAGTGTAACTTTCATACTTTTATAGTGTATATGCATGGCTTTGTTTCTCATAATCCTTGTACATCAAATCGTTTCTGCATATTCACAGGAATGGGTCATAAGGGGTTTTGGGCTGAAAACTTGAGACAAGGCCTTTTTGAGTTTGGGTCAGGCTGACCCGCTTACACCTTTTTGTTCAGTTCTTATTGATAATTAAAGTGTTAATTATGCTTATAAAAACAAACATGAGTACAGTAATAATAATAACCAAGATCACTGAATAAGCAGTTGAGGATGTTGTATTATATATAGAATTGGCTTTAGGTGGCTGTAAACCGATTCACCCATTTTGCATGTCCCCCCTGCAGCTAGTTTTTTTTATACTTGAACTGTTATGATAAAACACAACCCAAATCAACTCATTTATAAGTACATGAGTTGATATGACCACCTCTGTATTGTAAGCTGATAGGCAGAATTTTTTGGTATAAAACCAATTGAAAGCTTTACAAATATGGCATTCTCTTCTCATTTTGTAAAGTTTCCTGTGACTATTCTCTTGGCTTTGCATCAAATCCGTCCTAAAATTCTACACAATATGTATGTAACAACTGCTTTACTTGCTACAAATCGGTTCTTATGTCATGATAAAAATACTTTCAAGAATCCATTCTTTAATGCCATGGAAAAGGTTCTGCTGGCAACATCGTAATGCACATGTAAATACAACCGTATAACATTTATACATGTGATACTAGTTTTTAGGTTATTTTCTAGACTTCAATTTGTTTCAGTAAAGGGAACTGAAGTGGGAAATTACAATGCTCCATTTGAGATCTTCAAAAGTGTGCATAAAATAAGTTAAACCACAATTTTCTTTACGATTCTGATGACCATTATCTGTTTATGCATCCCTTTGACCGGTTTTCATGATTTTGTTTTGCTTACTACAGAAATCATATACTACATCTTTGGAATAAGGATGTAACTCGCATATTGCCTCTGTCAGAATGTGGAATATCTGATACCGCTGATGTTGACGAGCATCCACAAGCTTCGTTAGTTAGAGATATCTACTCATTTCTGGATCAATATGTAAGTTACAAACTTCCTTACTCTATAATACTTATTAAAATTTGCTCACAAGTTTTAGTTTCTAACAAGTTCTTCAACAGGGTTACATAAACTTTGGAGTTGTTTCCAATAAAGAAATTTCCGATGGTGGTGTGAAGCCCAATTTCAGGCTCTTAGGAAAAGAAAATGATGGTGGAAAATCTGGTGCCCCAGTAACCGATTTGGATGATGGAGTTTCCTTTATTCTTGGTAAGAAAAATTATGAGGCTGTGGCAGATGAAAAGGATATAAAAACAGAACTTTCTGACCCGATTGTTACAAAGGATAAGGGTGCTGACATGTCTAGTTCACCTTGTGAATCTTTAGAAAAGAATTGCCATAGTGGAACATTACCAAGCAGTCTTTCTTATACTCAAGTAGAGGATTCGGTTGATCAAAAGGATCCAACTTTGTGTATACAGTGTGATGATTCAGAAGCAAGAAAGAAAATCATAGTTATTGGAGCAGGTCCTGCTGGATTAACCGCTGCTCGACACTTGCAGCATCAGGGTTTCCATGTTACTGTGCTAGAGGGTCGGGATAGAATAGGGGGTCGTGTTTTTACAGACCGGTCGTCTCTTTCAGTACCGGTGGATCTCGGGGCGAGCATTATCACAGGTGTGGAGGCTGATGTCACCTCCCAACGGCGACCCGACCCATCTTCGTTAATTTGTGCACAATTGGGCCTTGAGTTGACCGTTTTGAACAGTGACTGTCCTCTTTACGATACTGTCACAGGTCAAAAAGTTCCTCCGGAATTGGATGAAGCTCTTGAGGCTGAATACAATAGCCTACTTGATGAAATGCAGTTGGTTGTCGCCAAGAAGGGAGATCATGCAATGAAAATGTCCCTTGAAGAGGGTTTAGAATATGGACTTAAGGTTCGGCGGGCAGGTCGACCCCCAAGGAGCTCTGTAGAGCACGAGGGACGTAAAGAAGAGATCTTGAGTCCACTTGAAAGAAGAGTTATGGATTGGCATCTTGCTCATTTGGAATATGGTTGTGCTGCTTCACTACAAGAAGTATCTCTTCCTTATTGGAATCAAGATGACATTTATGGAGGTTTTGGTGGAGCCCACTGCATGATCAAAGGGGGTTACGGTGCTATTGTAGATTCTCTTAAAGATGGACTGCATATTCACATGAATCATAAGGTTACCGAAGTTTGCTATGAATCAAAAAAGAAAGTCAAAGTTTCCACAGAAAATGGCCGGGATTTCACAGGAGATGCAATTTTAATCACAGTGCCACTAGGCTGTCTGAAAGCAAAAACCATAAAGTTTTCTCCGTCATTACCTGAATGGAAGGATTCTTCCATACAACGACTCGGTTTCGGCGTGCTTAACAAAGTTGTTTTAGAATTCCCCGAAGTATTTTGGGACGATTCTGTTGATTACTTTGGAGCTACAGCAGATGAATCAGATCAAAGGGGTTGGTGTTTTATGTTTTGGAACGTCAAGAAAACAGTTAATGCACCTGTTCTTATAGCGTTGGTCGTTGGGAAAGCAGCAATCAATGGCCAAGATTTAACTGCTTCTGATCATGTAAAACACGCGTTAGAAGTTCTCCGTAAACTTTTTGGTGAGGGTGTGGTACGTGATCCGGTTGCATCTGTTGTAACAGATTGGGGACGAGACCCATTTAGCTATGGTGCTTATTCTTATGTTGCTGTTGGGGCTTCTGGTGAAGATTATGATACATTGGGTCGACCTGTTGACAACTGTTTATTCTTTGCTGGTGAAGCCACGTGCAAGGAGCATCCAGATACTGTTGGCGGGGCAATGATGACTGGGATGCGGGAAGCTGTTCGTATAGTTGACATTTTAACTACTGGAAACGATTTCACCGCTGAAGTAGAAGCCATTGCTGCTGCAAAGAGGCATTCTGATAGCGAAAGAAGTGAAGTTAGGGACATTGTTAGAAGACTTGATATTATCGAGCTAACACATGTTCATAAAAACACTCTGCTACGGAATTTGTTCAAAAATGCAAAGAGTCGAGCTGGGCGGTTACATCTTGCTAAAGAGCTATTGGATCTTCCTTCTGATTTTCTCAAATCTTTTGCTGGAACCAAAGAAGGGCTTGGTATTCTCAATTCATGGATACTGGTAAGTTAAAAGAATCTAGAAAATAAACTAATCCACATTTGTATTTTAGCATTTTTCACATACCAATTACGCCAATATGTCATTTGTAACAGGATTCAATGGGGAAGAACGGGACTCAATTGTTGCGTCAATGCGTTCGTCTTCTTGTGCGTGTATCCACTGATCTACTTGCAGTCCGTCTTTCAGGTATATTTAGTATACATTTATCACATCTAGTCAGGGGCGGACCTATATATTATTGGGTTTGGGGTGGCGGCGCCCCCCATGGCTAGCCGAAAAAGATAAGATTTTAGTGTAATTTTTTAAAATTTTGACATTTTTTTGTAAGTGCCTCCCAACCAAAATTTAAATTGCCCCCCACCTACATACTAAAATCCAACATTCAACACTCTCAAACCTTATTAATCATTCATCTCCAAGTAACAATATTCGATTTATCATTTCGATCACACTTTTTTCTTCGGCATTTTGTTGCTATTGTCCAAAAAAAAATAAAATAAATAAAAAAATTGTCCCCCATCTTATTTTCCTGGGTCCGCCACTACATTTTAGTAGTTCTTTGTGATTGATGAATTTAATTATGATTGCAGGTATTGGGAAAACTGTGAAAGAGAAGGTCTGTGTGCATACAAGCCGAGATATACGCGCTATAGCGAGCCAGCTTGTTAGTGTATGGGTCGAGATCTTTCGAAAGGAGAAGGCTTCTAATGGTGGTCTAAAATTATTGAGGCAATCAAGTGCTGCAGATGCTTCCAGAAGCAAATCTAATTCAGCTTCTAGGAAACCGCCACTGCGTGCTCATCATACTGATAGCAGAACTATGAAGGGTGGTGGCACCTATTTGTATGCAAAAAAATCAGAAAATAAACCGTCTAGTTCTCAAGGTTCAGCAGGAAAGCAAAATTGTAAGGAAGATGATTATAAGGATTTACCCTTGTCTCAAGAAGAACAAGATGCTATTGATGCTGCAGAAGCGGCCCATGCTGCTGCTCGTGCGGCTGCTGAGGTTCGTTCTTTTAGTTTTCCTCTTAAAATTCTCACACATACACACATAACATGCAATGAGATCTAGAGGTAAAGTTCGTAATTTGCTTAATGTTTTTGCAGGCGTACGAATCTTCTGGTGCAAGGTGCAGCGCACCCTTGCAGCTTCCAAAGATACCATCTTTTCACAAATTCGCTAGACGGGAGCAATATGCCCAAATGGATGATTCTGAGCTCGAAAAGAAGTGGGCTGGTGGGGTTACGAGGCGGCAAGATTGCATATCTGAAATAGATTCTAGAAACTGTAGAGTGAGGGATTGGTCTGTTGACTTCTCTGCTGCCGGAGTCAACCTTGAGAGTTCAAAAATGTCGGTGGATAACCACTCACAACCGAGCCACTCGAATGGAAATGCTGGCCTGTTGAACTACAGAGAGCACTCTGGGGAAAGTGTTGGTGTAGATAGCAGCATATTTACAAAAGCATGGGTTGATAGTGCTGGTAGTGATGGGTTAAAAGACCATAGCGCCATTGATCGATGGCAGTCTCAAGCTGCTGCGGCTGATTCTGAATTCTTTAATAGGTTGCATGTAATGGATGAAGAGGATTCAAATATTAATTTAAAACAGTCAATTCGCCGGCATGAGGGCCTGCCAAATGAGAGCTCGGC
Organism: Artemisia argyi; assembly: GCA_030686995.1. NCBI lineage: Eukaryota > Viridiplantae > Streptophyta > Magnoliopsida > Asterales > Asteraceae > Artemisia > Artemisia argyi. The sequence goes on from CM060691.1 coordinate 32,605,275, forward strand.
TTCTCAAGTTACTGTGAACAGGGAGCTGGTGGGTAGCCAACCTCGAGGAGTAGACAGTATTAAACAGTCTGTTGTTGATTATGTGGCATCTCTTCTTATGCCTCTTTATAAAGCTAGAAAAGTTGATAGAGAAAGTTACAAGCAGATAATGAAAAAGACAGCCACAAAGGTCCGCTATCTCTCTTTTTATTAATCTCCGTTTTGTATTCAATGTAAGAAAGTTCCATAAAATTGCTTAACTTATATGGACGGTGTATCACTTTCAGGTCATGGAGCAGACTACAGATGCAGAGAAAGCGATGGCTGTATTTGAGTTTCTTGATTTTAAGCGCAAAAACAAGGTTTGCTTTTGGATGTTGTTAGGTTAACCTGATCTGGTTTATATTTGTTGAAGATATAGTCATAAATTTGGTGTCCTATAGTCCAATTCGAATGTGTGAAGTGCAGACTGTAGCCACTTATTGTGTGGTTTGTTTCACCGATCGCTACCACATCTTTTAGATTCATATTTTCTTAAGGAGTGGCAATCTAAACATGTTTATGTTAAATGGGTCGATTTGGCTTTATTTACATGATAACCTGTCTAGCTGGCTAAATTTAATAGCTTAACTAGAAGAGAAACTGCTCAAACATGTTGAGCTGGTTAAAAGTAGCCCATGGCATATTTATGCATTTATAACATCCTGATTGTTTTATTACATGTATCATTATTTTACTTATAGTATTTATAATCATATTTTGTATACTATTTATTTTCAAAGTTTAAATAAGAGACAAAAAGATGATGTTAGCTGAAGAAGCCTGCTCGTCTTGTCCCACCCTGTTACTTAACTCTTTTTGTTCCTAGCTTGTCTTGACCTGCTACCCAACCCTCTCGACCCATCTCTAGTTGGCTAAGATACTGTCTTTGTTATGTATTTTTTTTGAATCAGTCACTCAACATATCCACATTCTTTATGCAGATACGAGCATTTGTGGACAGATTAATTGAGAGGCATATGGCTATGAAGACAGACACCAAATCTGGAGGTTCGTGAAGATCATCGGCTCATATCTCTTGATTCACTTCAGCCTTTTGTTGAATTTAGAGTGCTCATATGTGTCCAAGGATTCACAAAAAGAAACTAGGAACACAAGAGATATGTTTTGTGCAGGCTCGTATCTCTTAATTCACTTTAGCCTTTCGTTGGATTCAGACTGTTCATATGCGTCTATGGATTCTCAAAAAGAAACGGGGGACCCAAGGGATGTGTTATGTGTAGCCATCTAGTATCCATTGCAGCTAGTTATAAAAAAACGATTATAGAGACCTATTATGGAAGACTTCTTTTACTTTCGGTATGGGTTCTTTACAAATGAAAATTGTAATTTAGTTAGGAAGTGAAAACCCATTTCTGTTTTCATAGAACAAGTAGGGAAATTTTTCTCTCTATCTTTCTTGGAATCTGTACAGGTTAGATTAACCTTGTGGCAAACAAGATTATACCAGACAATTTTCTCTGAAAGAATTTCCCTTTTTCATTTCTTGATTTTTGTTCAGTTGTCTTTTTACTGCGAAACCAACTTTAGTTTGTTGGGGGTTTTGTGAAATGGTTGAGACTTGAAACTTTATAGGTTTCCCGTCTCTTTTTTTGTTGTTGTTTTCTATTGTTTCTGCAGATAAGTATTGGTGTTGAGTATCAAGAAGCTGTTCTCGGCTGTCAGAAAGTTACTTTAAAGGTTTGTTTCCGTAGAACTTGATCAAACTAACCAATTTGAGATGGTTTTTAAAAGTTATAATTCCGCAAATTATGGACATCATATTTTGCGGTCTTGATATTTTTTCTTCGTTTTCTTTTTGGCATTTTCGGGTGCTTTTGGAAGGGAGATAAGTTCCACAAACAAAAAAAGATTAATGTCAGCAATAAAATTTGTGAAATTGATGCTTTCTTTCTTTCTTTTTAATTTTTTTATAAACATAGATTGATTTAGTTTATTCTGTAAAAACACATCTCCAAGTTGGTTAGTTTTTATCAAATTCTCTTATTTTCAGCTTCGAAGTCTAACTTTACTACTTATCATCAATACACGAGTTGTATACAAGGTTAACGTCTTGTGTTTGAAACGAAATCACTAGAAATTGTTGTCAGTTTTAGTAATTGAAGTAACGGTTTGATGTTGTGATTATTTAGTTTTGTGGAAATTTTCCAGGAGAAACATTAAAGACGGAAGGCATTTGGAATTGGAACTATGCCATCTGTTTGGTTTCTGTATAATCGTATCCTTTATTATTTATCTTGTTCCCGGGTGTGTTTGGGAGCCAGAAATTGAAATCCTGTACTGCTGAACTTCACACATAAATGTGTTGGTATCTTAGATATCCTCATGAAATCAAGTATCATTGGTTCATTTTTCCGCTGTTATGGGTACCCTTCTAGAGTTGGAATGGTTGATTACGGCTATGTTTGGTGCGGAGCTTTTTTGGGTAATGAGCGGTGAGAATGAGCTTTTTTATTTTTGATGTTTGTTTGGCATGAGAGCTGTGGGCTTTGCTATTTTTTAGGAAAGCTCATTTTCCCAATGCTTCTTTATGAAGCTGTGAGCTTTTTTGGTTACTGCTCACAGCTCACTGCTCTTGCTCAATGCTACTGCTTACAGCTACTTTTGCCAAACATAGCCTACAGTATGTGTGTATAGGACTTGAATTTATGGATCAAATTTGTTTGTTATTTAAATTTCGGAGAAGTTCCTATTGGTTTGTAAATCTTGCATACGGACATTCTTATGATATGTTGACCAAAATTTTGTAGTTTTTATATACTTATCATCATCTTCAGTTCTGTTAATTTATGTAATCAATCTATCTTAAAGATAGATATGTCATCAACTTTGCTTTTCTGCTTGTCATGGATATGGAATATGGTAAATGCCCGGGGATATGATGTTTGTAGATTTATGGTTATGAGTAATGACCATATCTAACTTTGCAACGTTCGTCTATCATCACATACAGTCATATACACTTGAAAAATTGATGTGTTCCTTGTGTGACCCTTTTAAGAAAAATTGATGTGTTCCTTGTGCGCTAACATCATGTGCCAAACTTTATGGTGAAAGTGCTTATGATAATGATAATCATTAATCAAGTATATGTGTTTATCACTCCTTTACAGTTATTTGAAAGAATCGTCATTATGTTGACACGCAATGCTTGTATTGATAGATGGTTACATCTAAGCAATGTTTTGAAAAGCGAACCGGTTGGCCTACTGATTGCCGGTTAACCGACGAAACTAGTTAGGTAGTTTGAAAGCATCACAACGAATATGTAAGCGAACCGGCTTGCTTACCGATTGCCGGTTAACCGGCAAAACTGATTAGGTAGTTTGAAAGCATTGCAACGAATGTGCAAACAATAGACAACATTTTAAATCTTTGTGGACTAGACAATCAAATAATCAAAATTAATAAAAAATGAGAATATTTTGACTGGTTTTTGAACCGTTTTGTTCCAGTTTGCATTGGTTCAACTACAGCCGATTCACTCGGGTTTTGAAAACCGACTGTTGTAGTCAGGTTTTAAAACAATGTCAATTTTCTAAAAATATTAGACGCGCCATACCTACAAGCTCAAAAAGAATCTATTCCATTTGTTTCGCGGTAATAAAAACGTGAGTAAATTGCATTTTGGTCTTTGTGGTTTGGTCAAATTGCAAGTTTTATCCATCGACATCGACAGAGTTTGGATTGCATATGGTATATCGACAAAGTTAAAATGATTAAAATACTCTTTGTCTTCCTCAGAAGAAGACAAAGGTAGTTTGGTCATTTCACATCGATCAAGGGACACCAAACTTCAAAATAGGGACTATTGTTGCACTTTCGAAAGGATATGAACCAAACATACAATTTAACCAAACCACAAGGACCAAAAATGAAATTTACTCTAAAAATAAGACCTTTTACTTTTACCAATCACCAAAATGGTAAACCATCATCAAAATATTATCGAACGATAATTTTATAAGTTGTGAAATCGCAATTTTTTAGTTGTAAAACATGAAACCATCATTGTAGAAACTTTTAGCATGACTACACAATATGCAAAAAAATCCATCGATAATAAAAAATCACTCTTGAAAAAGATAGTTTTCGCCAAACCTTTTGCACTAACATTCTCATTAAAGGGGTGTTTGGTTTGAGGGTATAGGAATGAAGGTATAACTTTCATTCCTAATACAATTGTTTGGTTAGTGAGTTTTGATATTAATAATGGGTATCAAACCCATAAAATCAAGCATTTTCCAAACCGACAGGAGATGAGTTTACAAATCCATTCCCATATCCATGCCTATAGTGATTCCCTTTTACACCCAAACGTCTAACTTTTCATAGATGATTGATGCCAATAATTTTACAGCTCACTCCAAACGTCTAACAAGTAGGGTTGGATCAGTTGGAAAAACCTCTTGCCTCTCAACCTAGAGGTCAAGGGTTCGATCCTCACTCCTACATACCTTAGGTAGAAGTAAGACTGTCTACGTATCAACCTCCCCCATACACCGTAGAAGACGGTATTGAGACCCATAACCCGTGGAAGACGGTATTGAGAGTTACTTTACTTTACTTTTATTCCAAAAACTAAAACAAGAGGGACTAAAACCAAAAACTCCATAATACCCCAAGGTCCAATCAACAACCAACTCAAAATCACTCACCACATGATAGATAACCAACTCCGTACATCCTATAAATACCATCATCTCATCTCCTCAATCAAATTTCGATATCTGAAAAACCACAAATCAGATCCGATCCGATCAATTTTAAATAAAAACTGCTTTCAGATCTGATTCATCATGTCTTCAACTTTTTCCGGCGATGAAACGGCACCGTTCTTCGGATTCCTTGGTGCCGCTGCTGCTCTAGTCTTCTCCTGTATGTTTTCCGATCATTTTCACCGATCTCTAACCTAGATCTACTTTTTTTATATTTTTTATTTAGTTATCCTGTTATTTGATAGATTTATGATCTCTGATTTCTGTTATTATGTGTATTTTAGGCTTATTCTGTTATATGATCTGTGATATTATTTGTTATTTATGATATGTGAAATAGTTAATAATAATTTGTTTATATTTTGTAATCATGATTTGTGAAATTTTTGTATACTATATTACTGTAACTAATTAGTTAGTTATTCGAGATCTTTAATTTGTGAAAACTTAATGAATTGCTTATTATTGTGTGTTTTTCAGTGTTTTATATCAATTAAGTAGTTAGTTATTCTGTTATATGATAGTTATGATATGATCTGTGATTTATGAAAAAATGATTTATCGTTCGTTTTTAGTGATTTTGTAGGTTTTAACTGTTTTTGATGTCAGTTAATTAGTTAGTTATTCTGTGATATGGTAGATGTATTATTATTGATTTACGATAGAATTGGATATGGAAAGTTGACTGATGAACGTGATCTTTGATTTGTGTGATTTTATTTTTGTCCTTTGATGATGATGTGTGAAACTATTAGGCGTAGTAATTAACTAAATTAAATATTAGATTTTAGCCGTTAATTAGTTAGTTATTCTGTTATATGTTAGTTATATGATCCGTGTAATTTTTAGGATTTAACCGTTTGGTTTTGAAAACTATTAGTTAGTGATTCTGTTATATGGTAGATGTATTAGTGTTATATGATGGAATTGGATATGTAAGCCTAACTGACGAACATGATCTGTGATGTGATGTAATTTGTGTTTGATGAGTTGTGAAATATTTAGTTACTGATTCTGTTATACGGAGTGTTATGTAATCATGTTTTGTGAAATTTTCATTTCTTTTTGTATATTTAGGTTTTAGATAGTTTTTTTTTTTTTTTTTTTTGGCTATATTATGTGACAGTATGATTTGTGAGATTTTAACATATGTTTGTATTTTTGTTTGTTTTTAAATCTAGTAGTTACTTAATCATTTCAGTTTTGTTATGTAACTATGTTAGATTTCGATTTCATGCGACTTGTGAAACTGTTAGTGAAGATATTTTTTATATTACGTAATCAGGATAGAATTGAGTATGAGCTAACAGAGGAACAGGATAGGATCTGTGATGCGTGAAATTTTAATTTGTTGTTTAATAAAAAAAACTTTTCCAAAAAAAAATTTGTTGTTCGTTATTTTGTGTATTTATAGGTTTTAATGGGTTTCATCCTTTAGTTAGTTGTATTGTTATAGAATTTGAAAACGTAACTGAGGAATGCGTTCTGTGATTTGTGATAGGCATGGGAGCGGCGTATGGGACGGCAAAGAGTGGTGTAGGAGTGGCGTCAATGGGAGTGATGAGGCCAGAATTGGTGATGAAGTCGATTGTGCCAGTGGTTATGGCTGGAGTGTTGGGTATTTACGGTTTGATTATTGCGGTTATCATCAGTACTGGAATTAATCCTAAGGCCAAATCATACTATTTGTTTGATGGATATGCTCATTTGTCATCTGGTCTTGCTTGTGGTCTTGCTGGTCTTTCTGCTGGTATGGCTATTGGAATTGTCGGTGATGCTGGTGTTAGGTATGTTCGTTTGATTCTTAAATCTCGAGCTCTGTTTATGAATAGCATTATATTGTGATTAACTGCTTATAGTTGCTAGATGTTGATTATTCTCTGATAAGAATAAAATGTATGCAATGGGAGCTTTTGAGCACACTATGTGATTTGAACATTTGAGATGATGCATATACTAAAGTGGTTTGCCGTAAGGTTCACTATTCGAATCTGTAGAGTTATGGTTTGGGTTCATATGATATCACATGGTATAATTTGCATACTTCTTTTTTGCGTTGACAGTGTTTAAAATCAAATTATGCTTGTTATTCATCACATCTTTGTAATTTAAAATCTGTAATTAAAGGACATATAGATTGGTTTTATCAATTTATCACTTTATGTGTTTAATGCTTTAAGCTTTTTGTAATTGTGTGTGTATTGAAAAATAAATAATTCATAAGACATAGCAGCACACATTGGCTTACAAGTTGGTGAGTGTCATGATGTTTCATCGTCAGTCAATTTGATTCATTGGCTTTGTGTGCGTACTTTTAACATAGGAAACATGTGTATTTATGCTAATTACATGACGTCATTAGTGATCAGTTACTGTAGTGGACAATCAATCACTAGCCTGTCATTAGTGATCAGTTACTGTAGTGGACAATCAATCACTAGCCTTACGATGCGATTAAGACTTTAAGTTACAAGATTTGGTTTGGTATGCATGTAACTTGGTCTCAGTTTGATGAACTACATAGTGAAGAGTTGAAAGAAAATCCATTAAGTTTACTGTTCATGTCCTCTTACTAGAATACAGCCCTTATGGTTACTTTACGCTGCAAAATCTGATATTTGTCTACATCCTATTTTGCTTCATTTGAGCATCTTGGTCTGAATTTGACAAGCAATCCTCTGTAATATTAGCAATGTTGAAGTTACTGCTAATTTGCAAGGTACACGTTGCACAAAGAAATGTGTGTGTGTGTTTTATAATTATTATTATTTTTTTTATATGTATTCTCTTTCTAGTTTCTCGATGATAATTATCACTGTTTGTCATTTGCAATTATTACATAATTCTTTCGTTTGTTGACTGGATTCCTTGCTCTGTATCAGTTAAAATTTCGATAATATTATGGTAAACAGAATCAGTTTGCTAACTGTTGATTTTTTCTTGCTTGTGGATCTATCATTTCTTATCTTAAGCCCACTAGACGATTAACTATTCCAATTTTGTTTTCAGAGCCAATGCACAGCAACCAAAACTGTTTGTCGGGATGATCCTCATTCTCATTTTCGCTGAAGCTCTTGCTCTTTATGGACTTATTGTTGGCATCATCCTTTCTTCTCGTGCTGGTCAGTCCAGAGCAGACTAAATTGTCAACCTTCTAATCTGAGGTGGTGTGTCTTGCTCTGCTATTAGTTAAGCATTTGGTGTTATTATCCTCTCTGTGGTTATTGTTGTTTGTTAAGCTGCGGACATGATCAATTCTTTGGTGGTGATGATATCTTTGGTTTGGATGGACGGCATATGGCTGTGCACCAACAGTAGTTTCTAGACCAATTTCTAGCTTTCAGCTAAATAAAATCTCTTTTTACGTATATTTTTTGTTATTTTTGGTAAGTGAAGCTCCTCTTTGGACATGTTATATACCGGATAATTTTGCAGATTTGTCCTACAAATGCTGGTAACTGTAATATTTATGGTCAATAAATTCAGCTTTATAAACTGTGTTTAGAATGTAAACAAAGATCATAGATATCTCATATCTGATCGACGTATGGTTATCGGCATTCGAAGATATTAAAGGCTATCACATGATATACTTTAGTGTCAGTTATCAGAAGATATTAAAGGCTATCACATTATTTACTTTAGTGATTTTAATGAAACAGCCATGTTATTTAAAGCCATTACACAATAAACGATTTATATGAGAGCAAACAGTTTAAGTTTAACCTAATGAAAAGGAGAACTTTACTATGCAATAACAAAGTAGATTATATACTGCTAAAGTGCTAATAACTAAATCCATTCAAGATCTTTTACTACCCCAACTAAGCGAATAACTTTTTCTTGTAGATTTTCACCCCTAGACTAGAATATAGGTATATATAGTTTCAAATATTTAATTGCGTGAAAATTTCTGGTATAGACAGCTTGAAAGTTGCGTCACCATTTACGACCTTAAAAATTTGTGGTGCAAAAAACTACTCAGCGCGCAAACAGCGCAAAAATTGTTTGCGCGTGGTATTTATAAATCATACATGGCAGTGCAAGCAAAACAAGTTTGCTCACCCTCTATTTGCGCACTCTAATTATTTAAAAGATGGTGAATGCACGTGTTTATATGTAGTGTTAGAGTGCAAGGTATCGTAACGCCGGCCCGGGCGTTATGCCGACGTGGCTCAGCGTTACGTTGCGTTACCATACCGTCCTCACAAAAATTCCAACGCCGTTTCGTGCTACGTTGCTCTAGCAACTTGGATGGAAACGCAAGAACTTTTTAAAAAATGTGCACTTCCATACCGTCCTCACAAAAATTCCAACATCGTGTGATAGTGTGATTTGAATGAAAAGATAAACAGTAGATGTCTTTTTAGTTTGAGTGAGTGAACTTGTTGTTGGAAAAATGGTTTACAAAATGAGTTTTTGTAAAACTTTGGACATAATTTAATGTATGTATATGTTATATATATTTATGTTTCTTGGTGGCGTTTTGTTCTCCTCCAAGAGAGCTTCGTAACAAGCTAAAGTATGTCCAAAATAGAGCTAAGATGAATGAGATATCGTGTCTCAAAGTGAGGCACGTGAAACACAAAATTGGAAAAGTCCCACATCGCTCAAAACAAGAAGTGAATGCTTGTTTATAAGGAATAGTTGGTATTTGCTTCCAAATTCCTTTAGGTGAGCTATGCTCCCACTCCTACGTGCGCGCGCGCAAGGGGGGTGCAGATTGTGGGATTTCTGGACCAAAATGAGTTCGAAGCTACTGAACTCATGCGAGCCCGCGCGACCTGCGGACACGAATGCAGCTCCGAAGGTCAGTTTTTTCCAAGTTTCTGTAAATCTATTTTAGGAATAGATTTAGACTTTGTGAACAAGTTTTACAGAATATTTGTGTTAAGGAAAAAAGATATCAAATCGGTTTTATTAATTAACAGATTTGAGTATATCTTTTATTTTTAGCTGATACTTAGTCTTGTTGAACAAGATAGGGTTTCACTATAAATATAACCTATTCTCATTCGGTTTCAGACACAGAAAAACGTAGCTCTTCTCTGCAGTTAATTCCAGCAGTCTCTTCGATCAGAAGCACACAAGCATTCGTGACCTTTCAGGCAAGTAAGTCAAGTCCGGCTGTGCAACAGCTTTGAACGTTGTACCCTGGGAAACAGACGGCGAATCTGTTTTAAGGGAATCGTGTTTACACGAGCCTCGTTTTATTACCTTTACTGCTTTCTTTTATTTACGTTATATAGTGTCTGTCTTCTGCTTCTACTCCATTCTGTCTGTATTTACTTTTCTGTTATTTATTTATTATAATCTGATTTTATAAATAAAGTGTACACCGTTTCCCACAGTCTTAAAACAGATTCGGTTTAACCGAATTTAAACACTTTGTTAAAATCAGATTAATTATTTTAACAGATTTATAAACTGTTTTCTATCGAGACCTTGTTGAGTTTCTTTGGAAATCAGTTTTAATTAAACAGATTTAATTTACAGATTTGGTGTACAGATCTATAACGTTTTTTTTTTAAGCAGTTGTTCTAATCAGTTTATTGAAACCAAGATTGAGTTTCTATTAACTGATTTATCGAAACCAAGTTAGAGTTTCGTACAGTCAGATCTGGTACAAGAAGATACCGATTTGCAACAGTTTGTTTAACTGTTTGTGTTTATCTTTCAGGATGACAAACACTACTCCTCTTGGGACTACTATTGAGCATGGGTCTGGTGCGCCAGTGACCAACACAGTTGTTAATCATGCTGAGAAACCAGAAAAATTCAATGGGCAGAATTTTAAGAGGTGGCAACAGAAGATGCTCTTCTATCTCACTACTTTGAACCTTGCGCGGTTCTTAAAAGAGAACGCACCTCAAGTGGAACCTCCTGCTGAAGGTCAATCCTCTAATCAACAGGCTGTTCAAGCCTTGGAAGCATGGAAACATTCAGACTTTTTGTGTCAAAACTATGTTCTGAATGGCTTGGTTGACTCTTTGTACAACGTGTACTGCAAGACCAAGACTGCCAAAGAATTATGGGAGTCATTGGAACGCAAGTACAAAACTGAGGATGCTGGTACAAAGAAGTTCGTGGTAGCACGCTTTTTGGATTACAAGATGGATGATTCAAAGAAAGTGATGAGTCAGGTTCAAGATCTGCAGATTTTGCTACACGACATTCATGCTGAAGGAATGACTTTGAGTGAAACTTTTCAAGTTGCTGCTATCATTGAAAAGTTACCTCCAAGCTGGGTAGAATTCAAGAACTACCTGAAGCATAAGCGAAAGGAGATGAGTGTTGAAGACTTGGTTGTTCGTCTTCGTATTGAAGAGGACAACAAGCTGGCTCAGAAAAACACTTATACGCCTGATTCTGCCAAGGCAAATTTGGTTGAGCATGCTTCGTCATCTTCAAAGTCTCATGTCAAGGGAAAAGGCAAGGGCAAAGGAAAGAATGACAAGAAGGGCAAAGGGAAGTCTGAGTACCTTGCTCCTAAAGCTGCAATTGTGAAACAACAGTTCCAAGGGGTGTGTTTCAATTGTGACCAGCCAGGTCACCGTGCTGCTAACTGTAAGATGCCGAAGCGGGTGACTCCACGCGAGGCAAATATGGTGAATGATGTGGACATGATTGCTATGGTTTCTGACGTCATTGCCATGATCTCTGAAGTTAACCTGGTAGGTTCAAACAACAGGGAATGGTGGGTTGATACTGGGGCTACCCGTCATGTGTGTGCTGATAAGAGTATGTTTCACTCTTTCAGAGCGGTTGACAATGGAGAGAAGTTGTACATGGGCAACTCTGCAACTGCTGATATCAAGGGCGAAGGAGATGTAATCCTGAAGATGACATCCGAGAAAGAGCTCAAGTTGACTAATGTCTTGTATGTTCCAGAGATACGCAAGAATCTTGTGTCTGGATGGCTGTTGAACAAGTTTGGTTTTCGTCTTGTTTTTGAGTCTGATAAGTTTGTTCTTTCTAAGAATCAAATGTATGTTGGTAGGGGATATGCCATGAATGGTATGTTTAAACTCAATGTAATGGTTGTTAAGAATGATATCAATAAAATGAATTCTTCTGCTTATTTGATTGAGTCTTCTAATGTGTGGCATGGCCGTCTTGGACATGTAAATTTTAATTCAATGCGCCGTTTGATTAAATTTAATTGCATACCTAATTTCCATATTGACTCAAAATATAAATGTGAAACTTGTGTTGAAGCCAAACTTACAAGAGCATCTTTCAAATCGGTTGAACGAAAAACCGAACCACTTGATATGATACACACTGACATATGTGATTTGAAATCACTACCCACAAAAGGTGGCAATAAGTACTTTATCACGTTTATTAATGATTGTACAAAGTATTGCTACGTTTACTTGTTAAAAAGTAAAGATGAAGCTATAGACAAGTTTGTTCTATACAAAAACGAAGTTGAGAATCAACTTAGTAAGAAAATCAAGGTGGTACGAAGTGATAGAGGAGGTGAATACGTGTCTCCATTCGCTGATCTATGTGCGAAACATGGAATCAGACATGAGTTCACTGCTCCTTACTCACCTCAACAGAACGGTATTGCCGAAAGGAAGAACCGTACCTTGAAGGAAATGGTTAATGCCATGTTGATAAGTTCTGGTTTAAACCAGGACATGTGGGGGGAAGCCATTCTAATGGCTACTTATCTTTTAAATAAGATACCTCATAAGGAAAAAGAAGAGACCCCTTATGAACTATGGATGGGAAGAAAACCATCATATCAGTACTTACGAGTGTGGGGGTGTCTAGCAAAGGTAGCTATACCGACTCCCAAGGCCCAAAAGATTGGACCTAAATCTGTGGATTGTATATTCATTGGATATGCTAGAAATAGCAGTGCTTATCGTTTCATTGTACATGATTCGAAAAATCCGGATATACAAAAGGGTTCTGTAATGGAATCAAGGAATGCTTCCTTCTTTGAAGATATATTTCCTTGTTTAACGAAGGAAACTGGAAGTTCATCTAGAATAGATGATAATGTTGTCCAAGATAAGAGACAACGAGATGATAATGATCTCCAAGATGAGAGACAAGATCAAATCGAGGAAGAAGAAGTAGAACCTAGAAGAAGCAAAAGGGCAAGAACCGAGAAATCGTTTGGACCCGATTTTGTTTCTTTTATGGTAGAACATGAACCTACTTCTTATCGAGAAGCGGTAACTTCCTCAGAAGGGCCTCAATGGAAAGAAGCCATTAAAAGTGAAATAGATTCTATTTTACAAAATCATACTTGGGAGCTCGTGGATTTACCTCCTGGTTGTAAACCACTAGGCTATAAATGGATCTTCAAGAAGAAGATGAAAGCCGATGGCACCATTGACAAGTACAAAGCAAGATTGGTAATCAAAGGATTTAGACAACGTGAAGGTCTAGATTACTTTGATACATATTCTCCTGTTACACGAATAACGTCGATCAGGATGATACTTGCTATTGCCGCTTTAAGAAATTTGGAAATTCACCAAATGGATGTGAAAACGGCTTTTCTAAACGGGGATTTAGAAGAAGAGATCTACATGAACCAACCTGAGGGTTTCATAGCTCCTGGACAAGAGAACAAAGTTTGCAGGCTTGTTAAGTCATTATATGGCTTAAAGCAAGCTCCCAAACAGTGGCATCAAAAATTTGACCACACCATGCTAGAGAATGGATTCAAAATTAATGAATGCGACAAGTGTGTTTATGTAAAAGACACAAGTAGTGGATATGTAATCTTGTGTTTATATGTTGATGATATGCTTATCGTTGGCAGTAATGACAAGATGATCAAATCTACTAAAGACATGTTGAAATCAAAGTTTGACATGAAGGATATGGGTTTGGCTGATGTGATCCTTGGAATAAAGATCATACGAACTCAAAATGGACTTGTGTTGAGTCAAGCACATTACGTTGACAAAATTCTGAATACTCATAATGCGGGGGATTCCGGCCTAGCTAGAACTCCAATTGACATCAGCAAGCATCTATCTAAAAATAGAGGCGCAGGTGTTGCCCAATTAGAGTATTCAAGAATTATTGGCATGTTAATGTACTTGATGACAAGTACCCGACCTGACTTAGCATATGCTGTTAGCAGGCTAAGTAGGTATACTAGTAATCCAAGTTATGCACATTGGAGAGCTATGACTAGGGTACTTCATTATTTGAGATACAGTCGCGATTATGGACTGTATTATGAAAGATATCCAGCTGTTATTGAAGGATACAGTGATGCTAATTGGATATCTGACATAAAGGATTCTAGATCGACTAGTGGATATGTGTTTACACTAGGAGGGGCAGCTATATCTTGGAAGTCTTCCAAGCAAACTGTTATAGCTAAGTCCACGATGGAATCAGAATTTATCGCGTTGGATAAATGCGGACAAGAGGCGGAATGGCTACGACAATTCGTAGAGGACATACCAAGGTGGCCTAAACCGGTAACGGCCATTAGTATACATTGTGATAGTCAATCGGCAATTGGCAGAGCTCATAGCATAATGTATAATGGAAAGTCCAGACATATCCGTCGTCGACATAATTCGATACGACAACTACTCTCAACAGGAGTTATCTCAATTGACTATGTGCAGTCAAAGGATAACATCGCGGATCCGCTTACGAAAGGCTTAAGCAGAGAGTTAGTTAGTAAGTCGTCTAAAGGAATGGGACTAAAGCCCTTGAAGGAATGAGTTTCTATGAAGGAAAACCTAACCCAGTTGACTGGAGGTCCCAAGATCTGGGTTCAATAGGACAACCTAATCATAGAAATGTGGGGGAAGTCACGTCAATGTGGGGGAGTTACTTAAATATTGTAACTTCCTAGTCCATTCCTATAACAAATGTGACTTGTTGAGAGGTTAAACATATGGCTTTTATGATTCAGGATGAAATCATAAAGCATAATGGTTCAAGATGAAATCACAAAACATGTGTTTTTAATGATTCAAGATGAAATCACCTATGTGAGAGAGAAGTGGGGTCGCTTCGAAGGGAATTGTGGGGGCGCAATTCCTAAGAGCTCTTGCAGAACCAGGCTAGTATTCATGACCATAACGAATACGACTATGAGGACTTGACAAGGTCAGGGAGAGTCTTGTGTGAGTATGTATTGTCGTCTACGTAAACAGATGTTGAGTTCAAGGACATCGCGTCTACTCAGATCTAGGAGACTAAGTGCATCTCACAAGGGAAGGTTCAAAGGGTCACACCTACCTATCCTATGCAAGACTTAACCGCAGAAATTTCGCGGAAACTTTCGTGTGTTTTCGACCGATTTCCATTCATGTGGGGGATTGTTGGAAAAATGGTTTACAAAATGAGTTTTTGTAAAACTTTGGACATAATTTAATGTATGTATATGTTATATATATTTATGTTTCTTGGTGGCGTTTTGTTCTTCTCCAAGAGAGCTTCGTAACAAGCTAAAGTATGTCCAAAATAGAGCTAAGATGAATGAGATATCGTGTCTCAAAGTGAGGCACGTGAAACACAAAATTGGAAAAGTCCCACATCGCTCAAAACAAGAAGTGAATGCTTGTTTATAAGGAATAGTTGGTATTTGCTTCCAAATTCCTTTAGGTGAGCTATGCTCCCACTCCTACGTGCGCGCGCGCAGGGGGGGGGGGGTGCAGATTGTGGGATTTCTGGACCAAAATGAGTTCGAAGCTACTGAACTCATGCGAGCCCGCGCGACCTGCGGACACGAATGCAGCTCCGAAACCTCGCCTACGTGCGAAAGTTTTTGCTGCTAATTCGGGTCAGTTTTTTCCAAGTTTCTGTAAATCTATTTTAGGAATAGATTTAGACTTTGTGAACAAGTTTTACAGAATATTTGTGTTAAGGAAAAAAGATATCAAATCGGTTTTATTAATTAACAGATTTGAGTATATCTTTTATTTTTAGCTGATACTTAGTCTTGTTGAACAAGATAGGGTTTCACTATAAATATAACCTATTCTCATTCGGTTTCAGACACAGAAAAACGTAGCTCTTCTCTGCAGTTAATTCCAGCAGTCTCTTCGATCAGAAGCACACAAGCATTCGTGACCTTTCAGGCAAGTAAGTCAAGTCCGGCTGTGCAACAGCTTTGAACGTTGTACCCTGGGAAACAGACGGCGAATCTGTTTTAAGGGAATCGTGTTTACACGAGCCTCGTTTTATTACCTTTACTGCTTTCTTTTATTTACGTTATATAGTGTCTGTCTTCTGCTTCTACTCCATTCTGTCTGTATTTACTTTTCTGTTATTTATTTATTATAATCTGATTTTATAAATAAAGTGTACACCGTTTCCCACACTTGTGGCTACGTGAAGTTAGTAATTTAAGTTAAAGTGTGCTAATCTTTAGGGTGAGGTTATATACGAGCTGATATAAAGGTTTTCTTATTGGTAACTGGAATTAGTTAGATCTATCGTGTGATAGTGTAATCCGGCATGGTTTACCGATTCGGTGTGGAGCATTGCTTTTAATTTTTAGACTGTTGCAAGCATTGACTTTGTTACCGTTGCAATATTTTATCCGTTTGAGACTTTTTCAAAAAAAAAAAAAAAAAATTATTTAAATACTCACCATTTTCCTTTTTATTTTCACATATAAACTAACATCAAATCACACATACAATTTACATTCTAATAACCATGTCATCATCGGGTTCATCCTCAAACAAGATAATTATTCCCCCCGACTCATCCGAATAATGGTTATCCGGTAGTACAATCGAAACCTTTTTAGCCGCGTACGAAGCTCTTGAAGACACGGCAAGCTCTACCTTCATCCGTGGTTATGTAAAACGTTTTCGTGATAAAGCTTTAGAAAATTTAATGAATGACTATTTCGTTGAACAACCAAAGTTTAACGAAGATGTTTTTTGTGATCGTTTTCGTATGAGTAAAAGATTGTTTTTAAAAATTGTAAATGACATTGAAGCGCAATTCGAATGGTTTCAAGAGGGTCAAGACGCGTTTGGAAAGATTAGTTTCACGCCGTTACAAAAATGCACATCGGCAATACGGCAACTCGCAACGGGTGAACCTCCGGATAAATTCGATGACTATTTAAACATGGCACGAAGAACTTCAGGTTATTATTAATTTTTTTTATTCGTTATTAATTTTTTTTATTTGTTATTTATTATTTATTATTTTTATTCGTTATTAATTTTTTTTTAAATGTTTTTTTGTACAATAATATTTCGTTATTATTATGTTTTTTTTTAATATATATTTTTTTATAAAATAATATTTTGTTATTTTTTTCGTTATTTTTTTATAAAATAATATTTCGTTTTTTCTAGGTGAATGTCTTGATAAAATTTGTGATGTGATTATAAAGTTATACGGCCGAGAGTTCTTACGTAGACCGACAACCCATGACAGTGCTCGGTTATTCGAGGTACATGAAGAAAAACATCACATTCCTGGAATGCTTGGTAGCATTGATTGTACACATTTCACTTGGCGAAATTGTCCTAAATATTTGAAAGGCCAATATAAGAGAGGTGATCACCAATACCCAACTATTATGCTTGAAGCGACGGCTTCATATGATTTGTGGATTTGGCATTCTTTTTTTGGTCCGCCCGGCTCAAACAACGATATCAATGTTTTGAATCAGTCTCCATTATATGTTACCGAGCGAAATGGTACGGCGCCAAACAGTTCTTTTTATTTACGTGGACGTCTCTACAAACGTGGATATTATCTTGCCGATGGAATCTATCCTAAATATTCAACTCTTGTTAAAGTATATCCGTATCCCACTGACCCGAAGGAAAAGAAGTTCAAGAAACTACAAGAGTCTGCAAGAAAGGATGTCGAGCGAGCTTTTGGTCGTTTGAAGGGAAAATAGTTTATTCTCAGTCGTCCTCTACGACCTATGACCGTCGCAAAGATTCGACAAATTATTTATACGTGTATTATATTGGGCAATATGATTTTAAAAGACGATGGTGTGGCAATATCACCGGTTCATATAATGGATCAGCCGGTCACGTCAGTTTATGACGATAGTGTGCTAGAAGAGTTACTCGACGAAGATATTCATAACCGTCTTCAATATGATCTTACGGAGCACGTAGTGGCGCAAGACTTACCATACCTCGATGACTAGTGATTTCTTGTTTTTAATTTTTGTTTTGTTTTTATTTTCTTAAGTATTATGTAACTTTTATTTGAATTATTAATGAAATTTGATGTTTTTAATTAAATTGTTAAATATAATTATAAATTTTGAAAAAAAAAAAAAAAAGTTTATGCATGGTTAGGCAACATTGCCACTAAAAATATGTACTTAGGCATTATTAGGTATGAAATTAGTTGGCTTAATTCTATTAGCTAATTACAATTATGTTTTAAGCATGATTAGTCAACATTGCCGCCCCTCAGAACATACGTAAAAGACGATTAAATGTTACGAGAGTCTGAGAGATGAGTAAGTATTAAAAAACTATAGACAGACCAATCAAATGAAAGTGTTGTCGCATCACTTGAAATGCACATGCGTGTTGTATTTTTGTATGCACATGCGTGTTATATTTAACGCGGCCGCCACGTTTGAAGCCATGAACAGTACTACCTTTTTACACAAGCTAAAACAAAGGTCACGGCCGACGTCATGGAATACCTTTTAATCTAATTTTCAACAATAAAAAACAAAAAAAGGTGAGGAATATTAGTAGTAACGAATCACCACCATAAATCGTTGACGCATTCCTTCCTCATTTACATAAAAACCCTTCCCCAATCCATCCACCATTTCAAATCCAACACTTTTTTAAATTTATTTTTCTTTTTAAAGAGGTTCAAATCAACACTTATAAGTTATATCCTCAATTTATTTAACAATATTCAAATTGAATTACCAAATCCGTTGTATGCGCATTAGGTTTTTCTTTACTCGCTCAATTTCGAATTTTAC
The DNA here is from genome assembly GCA_030686995.1 of Artemisia argyi. Taxonomy (NCBI): domain Eukaryota; kingdom Viridiplantae; phylum Streptophyta; class Magnoliopsida; order Asterales; family Asteraceae; genus Artemisia; species Artemisia argyi. The sequence continues at coordinate 32,623,974 of CM060691.1, forward strand.
TGCAAAAACCATGGCTGAAGAATTTAACTCATCTGCTGCTACAACAACTACAACGACAACGAAAACGAAAACGAAAGCGTCGCTATGGCCGTCGGTTCTTCGGTGGATACCGACTTCAACTGATCACATCATCGCCGCTGAAAAACGACTCTTATCTCTTGTCAAGTAACCTCTTTTTTGTTAACCTTCAATATACTATTTAATTTCTGCAGTTATATATACTCAATTCATAATTCTTATTAATTCCTGTATTTGTGTGTACTACATCTATATACAGTTATTAGGACATTATCGATATGAGTATAATTATCGTATTTCGCACGGTTTTTGTATATGATAATGTGTCTGAAATAGAATTGAGATATACTACGTAAGTAGTATTAGTTTCTTCCTTCTGATCATTATACGTAATGTTATACAAAGCAATGGATTTCATAATATTTGTGTATGATAAATTGATAAACAACATATTATCCGTTTTTTTTTTATTACAGTAGTAATCTCATAGCTATTACTAGAGGTGGCAAAACAGGCGGGCCGGGCGGGCACGGGCTAAACGGCCACATGTTATACAAATCGCTTTATAAAATACCCAAAATGATGAAATAAATTCCCTAAACGTAATACCTCTTTTATATTTAAAAAATTAAATATAACTTTTTTTCTTTCAAAAACGACTATAATGTTCTCCAATTAAGAGAAAACTGTGTGCCCGTTAGTGCCCATTTAACTTTTTAATGGGCTAAATATGCCCATTTCAAAAAAAGGACGAGACTAAATGTGCCCAAGTCTTTTACAAAATAGCCAAAATTAGCCCATTTGGGCACAAATTGCCACCTCTAGCTATTACTAGTATAGACTCGGAATTGCTTTTTGAAAGTGATCATCTCATTTCTAATATTGATGATATGATTATTTAATATGTAAATCCTTAAATAATCATAATTTGTTTAACACTCGAACTACTTATTTTCTGATTATTACTACAAAGTTTTCAAACACCATAAATACATCCAAAATCCAAATATCATCTCCTGCGACATATTTTATTATCACTTGTATAACAGAATGCCAAATACCCTGTTTATTGAATATTAATTAATTACCATTGTTATGGATAAAATCCAGGACTTCATATACCCAAGAGAAGGTTGATATTGGCACTGGTCCACCAGGGTCGAAGGTCAGGTGGTTTCGTTCTGCCAGTAATGAATCGAGGTTTATCAACACGGTTACCTTTGACAGCAAAGAGGATTCGCCTACTCTTGTAATGGTACATGGATATGGTGCTGCTCAGGGCTTTTTCTTTCGGAATTTTGATGCTCTGACTAAACATTTTAGGGTGATTGCAATCGATCAACTTGGGTGAGTTTATTATGTTATGTAATATCTATGTTTTACATTAACAACATTACATGTATTCATGTGTGTTCATCTATATGATGTGAAATTAAATGGTCACACATTATTTGGTGTAGCTAAAGTCTTATTGGTCAAAGATAGTTTTGCATTATTTTCCCTTACTGTGGCTTATTTCTTACATATTTTTATCTTTTGTTTGGCAGTTGGGGTGGATCAAGCAGGCCCGACTTTACTTGCAAAAGTACTGAAGGTTAGTTTGTTGTCTGTAACTCGCACGTAATGCACTAGGTCGCTTTATTTCTTACAGCATGCACATCACAACACCCAAGTAGTCAGTTGGATGTGAGTACAAGTTCCGATCCTGAATCTTTTGGCTAAGAGAAATTAATTTTAAACGTCAACTCTAGTCATGGGTGTAGGATTAATTAGGAGGATGCCAAATGAAAGGATAAGTAAATGCTATTATTTTTGCAGTTTGAAATTTAACACTGACTTTCTGAAGTGGATGTTTTTGAAGCAGACTTCACCGACATACTTTTATGTTGATGTATTATACTACGAACCCAACTTCTTCATTATGATAATCACTCTTAGAAGGTCTCTTCACTCTTTTTTGTCTTTGATGGAACTTGTTTTGTTTGGAGCTCTAAGTTTTGATGTTTAATGTTTGCACCAGTCACAGTTGTTACCTCTCACTGTAGAGAAAATTTGTATAACTTGTGACTATCCGTCATATCCCCCTTATATACGCTCTTTTTTATAGAAGCCCTGAGAACTTCTATGTTATGTCCTACGATGTTTTAATATGAAAAATACATTTTGCTGTTGTTACAAAGCTTATAAGGAACTTTTGGTACTGCTAGTGCTACAAAGTGATCTTCCGGATTAAATCAGAAGCTTAGGGTTAGACAGTGACAGGTTTCTTAAAAGTCTAAGCTGATATGGTCGATTAAACATGAGTGAGTGAGGATTGTGTATAAATTTCTTTAACATATGTAACCATGGTAACTAATCTAATCGTTATGCAACAATATCTCCGTTTTTTTTCATCTTGTATGATTTGAGATTTTAAGGAACGCTCAGATAATCAGATTGTATAACTACTTGTTTATTTCTCATAATGCAGAAACAGAGGCTTGGTTCATTGATTCACTCGAGGAATGGCGCAAAGCCAAAAAACTTGATAAGTTTGTTTTGCTTGGCCATTCTTTTGGAGGATATATTGCATCCAAATATGCCTTGAAAGTTAGTTTTTTTTTCTTTCAAAAAACTTTCCTGCCCAAGTCTGAGTTTTCTGGAATAATCTACTAATGATATCCCATTATTGTATGACTTTGCAGCATCCTGGACATGTAGAACATCTAATTTTGGTGGGACCTGTTGGGTTCACAACAGAAACTGATCATAAATCTGAGTGGCTGACCAAATTCCGAGCAACATGGAAAGGAGCAGTTATGAACCATCTATGGGAATCAAATTTTACTCCAATGAAGGTTCTCAGGTAATTTGATCCTCGTTGTTTACTACTGCTCATAATTTTCTTTAGATTTCAACCCAAATAAAGATATTTACATGTTTAGCTAGTTGTATGCCTAAACCCTAATGCTTAACTTCAATACATAGATCCCAACAAGTGATATGAATAGTAGTTTTACTGAATCCTATATACTATTTGGAGAATAGAGCATGCAGATGTTTTATGTATATTTGTTTGTAAATACGTGAAACTATGCTGCAAGACACGGAATGGACTATAAACTGGAGATATACGTGCATTATATTTGTTGGAAATTAAGAAAACCTTCAAGTTACATGGAAGTGTTCTTATGTGATGAAAATTGGAGTACATATGAGCTTAGTGTGAATTTGGACGGAATAAAACCGTAGCATCTCGGCATGGTTCAGCACAAACCACTCTCATTATATTGATATAGAGTAAATGTATCATCTAACACTTGGGTCCCATTAGTATCTTTAACATCAAATATTAGGCACCAGTCCGATTGCCTCTTTATGCTTGTTATGTTATTTTACCTTCGAGCACAAAAAAAAAAAAAAAAAAAAAAAAAGTCGATGTTATAAACTTTTAATTATAGGTGGATCAAGTTTAATTACATGTTAAATATGTTATTTTGTGATGCAGAGGTTTAGGTCCCTGGGGTCCAAATTTGGTCCGAAGATATACAAGTGCAAGGTTTGGTGAATATTCAACAGGCGACATGCTGACAGAGGAAGAGTCCAGATTACTTACAGGTGCCTAAACTCAACCATATTAAGATTGGATTATTGAATTACAACTACTTCATCTTCTAATATATGATGGTTTTGATGACAAAAGATTACATATACCACACTTTGGCGGCTAAGGGAAGTGGAGAGCTCTGCTTGAAATACATCTTTTCATTTGGGGCATTTGCTCGAAGTCCTCTATTACAAAGGTGCAAAATTTTATCTATTGTTACAGTTCTTGTTGTGATATGGTTCCACTTCATATATTAAAGAGATCTTATTCCATTTTCTGTTTGCAGATCCTCTGAGTGGAAAGTGCCAACGACCTTCATATATGGTGTCCAGGATTGGGTGAATTACCAAGGGGCAGTTGATGCACGAAAGAACATGACTGTTCCCTGTGAAATCGTTAGAGTCCCAAAGGTATGAATAGCTTACATACAGAGTTTATGGTCATATAACTAAAGCATAATATTAACGGAGATTCGACTTATATAATTGCAGGCTGGTCACTTCGTGTTTCTAGACAATGCAAACGGATTTCACTCGGCAGTATTACATGCTTGCAGAAGGTTTCTCTCATCAGATCCTGATAGTTCTCCTCTACCTGAAGGTGTTACATTTGTCTAGTATCATTGTATTTATTCTTGATATAGTTAATTTATTGCGTGTATTACAATGGTTTGTTCTCTTATATAAAATCGATAAACTTATCACACTGAAAAAAGAAGTTAGCTAGCAAGGATGGGAAGAACTGAATGTTTTTTGTCACACACTAGAGGTTGCTATTTAGTAGAGTCAAACATTTGTTTAAAGTATGTACAGAAACCCTGTTACTCAATCGACTTTAAGTTACCATGTAATTGTAGCTCCCTTTTGATATTCAGGTTTCACTTTTGTAGAGTATTATTGTGATCTATAATTTGATTCAATAGGATTACATTCTGAATTCTAGGCACCGAAGCAATCCTTGACTCACATAAATTCTAAGTTGTATTTTTTTATAATATAATGTTTACTTGCAGCTCACTTAGGTTAAATATGTGCTACTACATATATATGTCCTACTTTTCCAAAGCTTCTAGGTGTTTTTGGTAGTTCATTGGGGGGTAGTCTGGAGTTGTATTTTTATGTAATATCTCAATTTACTCCAGAAAAAAAATATGAAATACTTATTTCTAGTAGAAAACTAGAAATTTACAGTTATTATGAATATATGTCAACTATACAGCTGTTCATGGGTGGGGCATAATGTGGGTAAAATTTGAATGAATTCGTCGTGCTATATGTCAGTACTACAAACATCCTACTGCAAACCCTGCTGTTGATAATAATTGATTACCAAGTCTTTGGCCTTATAGATATTTTGAAAGTAGTTGCGCTTTTAGGTCTCAACTGATGCAAGGGTAAAAAGTTTGAGAGTTTGGTATCCACAGTTTCCCTTCACTTCTGTCCGAAATGACATGTCACTCGCAATGAATTGGTTGGTTAGGATTTTTAGCATATTGGACCGAAGGCACAAAAAAGTTTTGCCTGTGTTTTTCAACTCTCGTGTATTTAGGATATTTCACTGGTTATGTGAAACAAGATTAAACTGTTCAATTCAATTATTGAAGTTTGCAACACTCACTTTTGGGATGTTTCAATTGCATCAAGTCAAAGTCGGGCATGAAGTGTTCATGTTTAAACGGCTAATGGTCATATCCTGTTTCAAGCCAATCATTAAAAGTTGCAACGCTCATCTTCCGCATCAATTCGATCAAATTTAAACGGGAGGGTTTGAGTTCAAGTTTAGTAATTAAGGCATTCCAGGTTGTGGTTAGGATTTAGGAACAAGTTGTCATGATGGTTATTTCAAGGCAATTTTAATATGGCTGTTGCGGGTTTTCACCTCTCAAAAACTTATTTCACCTCTCAAAAAACAGTAACATGACATTTGTTAAGTGAAAGCTTGTATGTTGGTTGAAAATTTCAACTTGAACAATGCTTACAAATCATCCAAAAATATAATATATCCAACGCTATATATAGTTAACCACAAAGCATATGTAAGTATGTGACTATTTCCAAGTAGACAATTGTTTTGTACATCCTTTTATTCAAATATAATACTGGGAAAGTGTCTGTTGTATGCATGTGTTTGCATTTGTAACCCGCAGAACAAAATTATTTTTGGAAGTTTCTTAAACACTTATGGCATGTACATATGTAGTAGGAATCGTTTAACATGAATTATTGTTATTGTCATTGTTTACGCTGAACAACTTCTGTGTTGGATGTCTCAGAAATAGATGCTAAGATATTTTTTCTCGTAGAGAATAATTACTCAACGATTTCAAGTTTGCTTTGCTAATACGGTAGCTAAATAGTCTGAGTGTCGAATTCCATGTTCAAGCAGTATTATTTGAATATTACTTTGATTGTTAGTAAATCGGACGAGTCTAAAAACTACTAGGTTAAGTAGAAAGTTCAAAGTGATCAAGTCTATTTAGTACGAGTAGGTTGATAGTCGTTGGTTCAAGCCATGTACGATGTTTATTTCAAAATCAGAGTTAACCACAACCAGGAACAAGATACATGATTTCATTTACGGTTTGAAGCCAAACAGTACTCTAGCTAGGAGATATACTACTTATCCCTTTTCACTTTCAGGTTTTTATCAGGGATGGAGCTACGTGCGCTTGAGTGATTCATATGAACTAAATCAGTTTTTTTATTATTGTATTGAACGCCATCCATGGTACTGCCTAATTGAGTCGAGTCAAAATCCACTAAGAGTTTGAGCAATTCCAACTTTACACCGCATTTTTCCTCATAATTCTCTTTTTCAAAAGGAAATTATGTAACTATAGAAAATGAAATAGAAAATTACGACCTTGTCACTCCGTAGTACCACAACAACATACGTAATTCCGCCGAAGCGAGGTGTAGGGTTACTCCGTACTACCCATACTACAAAATAATCATGTTCTACATTATTTTACCATTTTGTCATGGTCGGCGAACACAAATTTGGTGCATTAGTGCGTCGATGATGCGACACACTCATAATTTGACACATAGCTCAAACCCAATGTTATTTATACAAATAGAAAATGTGTGAAAATGTGTGTGGCGTACACAAAGGTTGAGCACTAAGGGTTTTTTCTTTTGTGACGGGTGTATATCCAAGGAGGTGACATGATAAGAATTGTAGAGCCGTAGAGAGGGTAAATACGTTCTTTTCGACTTATTTTAGGTTTACGTAAGTTAAGTCTCAAGTTTGCATATAAGTGGTGAGCAAACAAGCAATATAAACCGTATGTAAAGAGTTAAGGGAAGATAGACAAACACAACAATTTATACTGGTTCAGGATGAGTGGTTTAGATCATCCATACGTCCAGTTGAGAATCCGCGACCCCAGAACCACCCACAAAGACCTCGCGATTCTTCCTATCACTAAGACCACAAAGACTTCCACCAAGAAAGCAAGCTTTTACCAGAGAAGCACCAAGCCCTAACTTGACCACACCCAGATCAATGCTTGACCCCAAGGTACAAGACTTTACACCCTTGTTTATCCGCACCCGGATAAGTCTTTTCACTTGCTTATCCGCACACGGACAAGACTTTACACATGAATGAGAGTTTATAGTATTTGTACAACACAAGACACTTGACTCAACCTAAAGAATAGAGTAGCAGAAGACTCTAGACACACACAAGAGTAGATTAAGTTCTTATGGTTCTTCTCTTGCGAAGAAGTTTTCTTTTAATGTGATGATAGAAAGATGTTAAGAAACAAGAAGATTGAAAGACTTAGAGAGATTATAGAAAAATAGAGGGGAGAAATGTTTGGCAATAGGTGAGGTAAACCCATGACAAGAAGAGGTTATTTATAGATAAGTCAAGGAAAGACAGTTCCTGACATGCTGGCTCTAGCGCGCTGACACACGAGCCTGGTGTGCTAAGAACTGTCTTGTCCCCTTGTTTATAACTAGTCGTTGGCTCTTTTTAAACCCCCATGTGCACTTCAATTTTGACATTCCCAAGTCCATTTCAAAGTCCTATGTAAGGTTAAGTCAAACCAACACATTAGCCATGGTTAAGTTAGGGTTAAGTAGGCTTAGAAAAGTGTGGTAGAGTAGTTTAAAGCTTTTGTCCTTTTGAGAGAGGAGAAGAGAATGATTGATACAGGTTTTATCTTTGAGTGTACCCAAGTATTGGACAATGCTTTGTCTCCCAATTTGAAATTCGAATTTGAGGTTCGAATTCAAAAGTGACTAGGAAGAATGTAGCTTGAATCAAGGGAAGGTGAGTATACGAGAGGGTAACTATTTGGAGTGGGGAGCAAGGTATGGGTGAGGAGTGTGTGTCATTGAATGGGGAACAAGATTGGAGAAAGGAGTGCAAAGTACTTTGAGTGTTGTCCAAGGCTTGGGTAAAAAGATACAAAGGAGATTCCCTATTTTAAATTTCAAATTTTAAATTTAAAATCCAAATGTTATAATCTTTGTTAAGCCACAATTAGTCATGTTAACTAATCACCTTAATGCAACTAAATTAAGTGTCTTGTATGTTTAGTAAAAGAATAACTCATAAGAGGAAAGTGCATTACGCAAAGTGACCTTAACTTGATTGACAAATTAGGGAGTAAACCCATTACGTGATTAAAACATACGTAAAGATTATAGCCATTTATATGTTTCATTTGACAGTTTTGTGAAAACATGAATCTCCTTGTTTGATAAAACATTTAGAGTTGGTTGGCTTTGAGTTGAGGTTTTATAACATATTTTTGAATTGGCGTTTTATAAAACGAGATGAGGTATTTTGGTCATCTTTCTAAGTCCGAATCTTGTTGCGAGTTTATATAACATCTTAAACATCATGTACGAACCTGTATTGAAAGACCAAACTTTGTCGGGTAAGAGGAAGTCGACTTTGAAAAACTGAACACGCACAAGTCAAAGCCTGGCGTGCTGGTTGTGGCGCGTTAGCGCGCCAGCCTGGCATGCCAGGTCTGGTACTTGTGCGTTTTTTGTTTTAAGTTATCGCTAACGATTTTAAGTGTCTCCTAGTATATATTTATAATCATTAAGATATAAAGGAGATTTTAACCATCATTTGCATCAACAAGAATCTAACTTGTTATATGTTTAGGACTTTTTTTGGGTAGATAAGTGTTTAAAGAGGGAGATTAATTAAGTAATGATGAGTAAACGTTATTGTTAGGCAGATAAGTGTTTAGTGGAGGAGATTTATCGATTATTGGGTAGATGCCACATGAACCCAATGCACAAACACACAATTTTTGTGTGCACCACCCTTAGGGTGCAAGGTGCACCTTCGGCAAACTTATGGGAAGCCTTTCCTTTGCGAGAAACCCATTTTATTCATTGCGGTACTTTGTAGCAAAAACAGAAAATTACTCTCTAGCGAGACTCTACTCTCGCACCAAAAACACGTGTAACCAAGAAAGAGAAACAATATTTTATTTCTTTTGTGTATATTATGTGTTGGTATGTGTGTTTTAAGGGTAATTTTAAATGATAAAAATGAGAAAATGTTAAGGGGAAGAGAGAGAATGTTTTGCAAATGTTAAAGGAAATGAGAGGGGAAATAGAATGGAATTGTTAAATGGTGACATGAAGCTAACATGGCGAAAGAAAACCCTCAACCACACTCTCGACACTTACTCTCCCGTTTAAAACTAAATGTGCATCAATGTTGACGTGGTCGTCTATGGAGTAACCTTGTGCTTCTAGTGATAATTTTTGTAAATGTTTAGAGCTAGTGCAATAGAACTGTGATTCACGCGTGGTGTGCTTTGTTGGCATCACAACAACGAGTTGAGCACTAAACACCCCTTTCTTACAACGAATGAAGATCAACACAACTCGGTCGTGCAGACGACATACTTCTTCTTTTTTGTTTTTGTATGTGTAAGAGTGCATTGTGGGGTATGATTTTGTTTAAGTGTGATATATTTTTGTGGGTGAAGTTTGTGGTCTCATTACACTTGTAGGATGATGGAGTTCAATATGAGATAAAAAAACTGACGTGACGTGACGTTGACAATAATAATCATGATAGATATTAGACTAAAAGTAATAGTATGGGTTTGTCACATGTGAGATGCATACCTCACGCGCCACCCCATTACTTGGGGCTGGCTCAAGCATGACCAAGAGCAAAAATAGGGATGGACTGTGACAATGCTCACTTATCGGCATTTGTGCAAAGTGAATATCTTTTATTATTAAATATTTGATTTGTGAGTGTATGTGGAGTATTTTATAAGACGTGTTTGTATAAAGTGAAAGGTGAGGGAAGTGGTGATCATTATGGGTGAAAGGTGAGGAAAGGTAAAAGAAGAGAAAAAATTAAGATGACGTTAATATGAAAGACGAGCCGGTGTAATCATTAATTCTAGTCTTACATCCGGCCTGGCCTTAGGTTTAATGGACGTTTGATAATACAATTGTTGTATCGAGAATCTACCCCAATTCCCTCAAAACAAAATGTTATTTTATTGACTTGTTTTTATACATATACTAAAAAGATTCTCATCACAATGTCTTATGAGCAAGCTGGTGAAGTAGTGACAATAGGAGGAGGTCAGTCAGACCTGTCGCGATTGCAGGATCCCTTCGGTCACGGGCACCAATAAACCCATCTAACTTTTCAATCGTCTTTACTACTCGTACTTTAATTGTTTCATTTTCTATATTTTTAGAGCATTAGGTATCGTGGTGTTGTCCCGTTGGTGCCGTGGAGAAATGTGCTGCCACATCAGCATCTTTTTCTATAACACCAAAATTCATCACAACACCAAAAAACCTCTCCCTCCTATAACACCAATTTCTGGTGCCGTCGTGCACCATTGGACCCCACATCTTTTTTTCATGTATTTAAACACATTTAAATAAAAAAAAAACATTTAACTAAAAAAAAAAAAAATGTAAAAGTAAAAAGTACCAACTCCAAAAATATTGACAGCATTATAAAACTTATTGATAATTTCTTTCAATTGTTCAATGGGCCTTTAAAAAAAGAAGATTATTCAAAAACATTGGTGGGCCTAACTGACAATACAAGTAATATTAGGGTTTTATATATACACATATACTTCATCTCCATTAACTCTCACGCCTCTTTTGACACAGCAGCACTAACAACTTTTTTTTTTCTTTTCTACTATGAATCCTTTACAGTAAACAGCAATACTCATCTACCAATCTACTTCATCTCCATTTTACAAACATTTGCAACCAAATCCTACCTTATTCCTCCATGAAATACACAGATCTAACACAACAAAAAAAGAAAAGAAAATGAAAACGCGAAAAGAATACGGGAAAACGCGAGCACCGGTGCCCACTTAGCGCCGTCAGGTGGCATTTTCCGGGACCATCTCGGCTGGTCACGACGGCTCAAGACCCGAAAACGCGAGCCCCGGTACCTAAGTGGCGTCGTCGGGTGGCGTTTTGACGAAAAACGCACGGGAAAACTCAGGTACCTAGCCCTCTTAGAAAACAAAATCGTCTTTAGTACTCGTAACTTTTCAAATGACATATTGTTACATCACATCAGTTACGATCATTACATCAAGTGTGGACTTGTGCTGACCTTACTTCTAATTTTGGAGAAAACTAAACAATATCTTACGGATATACGAGTTTAGGCATGATATTTTAGACACGTAGTCAAAAGGTCAAGCATTAATGTCACGTTGTCTTATACAAAAAGAAATAAATGCTGCAGAACATTATTATTTGTTCCCTAAAAACAGGTTTTTGCACAAATAACGTTTTGATTCGTAAGGACATGATTTTGTTTTGTACTGTTTAGACATCTTTTCTTCAATAATAGTAATCAATTTTTAGAGCTCAACTTTCGTAGTGTTTTGAGTGTAAATTAAGGAGTGTATAAAGTTGTTTATCGATATTAAAATAAGACGACTTGGATCACGAAATGTGACCTTGTTTACTTTGACTGCTATGAATAATAAATATGAAAGAAAAACTGAATCTATATATTATCTAAAAGAATATCGATTTATTGCATAAGTTATTTAATACCCAACTTCACATCACATGGGTAACAAGTACATAATCAATTTTATTTATTGAATCAATTTTATTGAATACTCTGGTCATACAAATTTACCTTGCCAGGCTCATAAATATTTTATAGTATGTCATGTCTTACTATCACAATAATCTTTTTACATATCCTAGTTATTATTATTGTTGTCAAAAACGATCACAGGAAGCTTTAATTTAGTCACCTGCTTTTGAGTCAAAAACTCTCATGGGCGTTTCGTTTAGAGTTGGGTATAGATATAGGTACGGTATGATTCAAGAGAGAGAAAACCCAACCGTCATAATGGGTATGGGTTATGTCCAAATTCATGGGTTTGATTACCAATTCTAAATTCGATAGAACTTTTTAAAGATTGAAACTCATTTCTCATTCTTATTCCCATAAAAAAAATACACCATCATTTACGATAACTTTAACAGAGAAAACCGTTTTTGTTTATAAATATGATTTACAAAACTTATTGTTGGCATTGCAAGTATACCATTGGGGCGTGTTGGGTCCGCTTTGCACAAGCTAATGCAAAACCATGAATGATAAGAACAATAGTTTAAGCAAGTGACGGAAACTAATAAATATCAACAGTGAGGTTGGGTTTGCTTGAGAATGACTCATACACGTTAATAACACCATTTGTACCTTTCAACTTTATAAATCTTATTAGAAATGAATGAAAGATTTACAAGGGATAGCCTGCGAAAAACTATTCGGTTGATGACAGATTAACTCTCCAAAATCAAACAACAAGAGGCAACTAGCTTTGCTTTGTTGTTCCTAGGAGAGGAGGATCCTAACTATAATACTTTCTATGGGCAATTACATATATATCCTTACTAAACTTTAATATTACATCAATATCCTTATCACTTTTGTAATTACGTCAATATCATTCTCAAACTTTTGTAATTACATCAATATCCTTCTCACTTTTATAATTACGTCAATATCCTTCTCAAACTTTTGTAATTACATCAATATCCTTCTCAAACTTTTAAATTCTCGTATATATATCTCAAAATCAACATATTCTTTCATCACTCAAGGCTAAAAAGTATATATATGAACAAATAAATAAATTATCGTTTTTGTTTCTGGATATATATGAGAAGTTAAAAGTTCGGAAAAGATATTGATTTAGTTACAAAAGTTTTAAAATGACATTGATGTGATAATAAAAGTGGGAAGGATATTTATGTAAATGAGATTGATATTTATGTAATATTGAACTTTAACAAGGATATACATGTAATTCTCCCTACTTTCTATTATTTTCTAAGTTTGAATCTCTACTTAGCTATGTTACAACCTTTGGTTTATATAGAAGGGGAAAAAGTGGATGCACATGGGTGCATAGTAACTTGTCAACTTGCTATAGATAGGCAGGTGCCTAGTATGCTAGCTTGAGCGTACTTTTGGCTTACCTGATTTGACAACTTATAGTCCCCAATGCTTTCTTTCTCATATATCAATAAGTACTTGAATTTATCTTTCCCTAGAAGTTTCTTGGCCACGCTTTCAAAGGTTGAGGTTGTTTAAACTGAATTAAATCTTAAAAGTAAGAGAAACATTTGCCGGATCTCAGTGATCCTGATATTGTTTGTAGCTCCTTGTAAATCACTCCCTGACACCATATCAGTTTGTGAAGTGTTTTCTTCAGATGGTTTTTGACATCCCTAAAGCTAGACAGTTGGTTGAGCTAGATACACCACTCACTGATTTCTTTTTATCAGTAAGTGATGATACGAAAAGTGTACCGCTTTAAGGGGGTCATTTAAGCCCAAAGTCGAGATTATTTGATCAAATATTGCCCTAAATCGTTCCTTTTGTCATTTTAGGTACTTTTGAGGAGAAATCTGGAAAAGAAAGCATTTTGGACGTTTTTGGAGTGAAAAGGTGAAGAAAACGACAAAGTCTCAAATTCATGCTGAAAACAGTACCTGACATCGTCAGGATTTGCTTATGACGCCGTCACCCTTAGACAAAGAGGTGGATAATCAAGTTACACATGACGTGCCAGAGAGTTTTTGGAGGAATTACACATGACGGCGTCACCAAGGCCGTCAAGAGCAAATTACATGTGACGACCAAGACCAAGTTTACACATGACGGCGTCAGAATTGGATCTAGGCAATACAATGATATTTATGGCGGCGAGTTGACGGCGTCAATACTTACTCTTGACGCCGTCAGGCCCAATACTATATATATAGTTTTTTATTTTTCATTCATTAGGGTGCAACTTTGAGAGGAGAAACCCTAGACAAATTTTATAGTATTTTTAAGGGTTTCAAACCCTTGTTTCATACATGCTTAATTGAAGATAAGTTTTCCAACAATCATTCAATATGTCTATGTGTTGTTTGATTCTATCTTATGCTTGTCTTCACTTTAACATGCTAGGCTAGGTTTTATTTGTGTTTGCTTAGATGTAATGAAACTTAATTATTGATTATTGGTTGGTTGTTTGGTTATAATTGTTGTGGATGAATGATTTTGATGTTAGGCTTAAGAAAACTGGCAGACTTCCAATTGGTAACTTGCTTGAACGTCTTAAAAAACATGATCGGATGTGTACTACGATAAATTGGTTATATTTAATGCATAGGTAACTACAAATGAGGCTATGTTAGGAGCTAGTAGTCGGCTCGACATAAAAAGAGGTAGAAGCTTATAGAGTTAGGGAAGATCGTACACGGCCCTACGAATGGTATTAAGGAATATAACCCGTCATCCATTCAATTGTAACAAACTAATCAACCGGTAAAAGATAGCTAGGGAGTAGTGAAATCTAAGTAAACACATTTTCTCTTATTATTGTTTTCCTTACATTTACTTTAGTATCATTTTATTTTATTTTGTTTGCATTCGTAGTTATTTGGGTTAGTTGACTACCAACTAATTCCGCCCATCCTTCCAAAACTAAGATTTTTACGTGCTTTCCATAAAATACAAAAATACAAAAAGAATCATCCCTCACCTCTAGACCTAGTTTAATTGAGTTTTAACCCTAGCGAACACTATTCTTTGAGTTGAACGATCTATCCCCTGGTACTTGCCACTATACTATACTACAACGGTCAGGTACACTGCCTGGTGGGGATTGCAAACTTCTTAAGATCCCTTGAGAGGTAAAACCTTTTGCAAGGTTGCAAAACTACGTATCAAGTTTTTAGCGCCGCAGCCCGGGGAATAGTTATTGTCTAGGTTGAAATTTCTTTTTATTAGGTCTACTTGCTAGATTCCTTTCTAGTAAGATTTTTATTTTTATTTTTATAGGTCTTCTTTAGTCTATCTTTTCTTTGTGTGTTTGTTCGTACAATCCTCATTGACTATTCCGTTTGCCACTATGGAAAACGCGAATCCACCCCTTTCACCTAGCGAAGTCGCTTTGTTGCGTGAACAGATCGAGAATGAGATTAGGGAACTTAGAGAACTCAATAGATTGGTTGATATTGAGCTTGATTATGCGCTTAATGACCTAGCAATAGCCGTGGACTTAGATAAGGAAATTGAACCTAATGACTTGGCAATTGTAGAAGATGTTAAGAAAGAAGAAGAGGAGGATTTAGATGATGACTATTTCAATTTATATCCCACTAAGGAGGAAATCACTTATTATAATAATCTCATTGATAATCCTCGGCCTCCTTTTGTTAAGATTGACCTTAAGATTAAGAGAGGTGACCCTAGGAATGTGAATATACCATGTATGATTGGGTATAAATGCATTGATCAAGCCTACATCGATTTTGAATCCCCAATCAATGTTATGTCTTCAAGTGTTTATAATGATATAGTAAAAACAAGACTCGGACCTAGGAAAGATACAAAATACCCCGGTGGAGTTTGTAATTTTGTCGGGAGAGTTAATGGTTTACATGTCTTTGTTGGGAACTTTACTTATATCGTTGACTTTATGGTTGTTGAAGACTTGGCTAATGTTATAGATTGTCGCTTATCCCATGTTGTATTAGGTAAGCCATTTATTGAGGAGTCCAAGTTAAAACACGATCAAATAGAAGGAACGGTCCAATTTTCTAATAGAATCGATAGGATCACCTATAGGGTGCCTAATAAAATGAAGGAATTTCGTTCTGTGCCTCAACTTGATATGGATAACATTAGTGAAATCGAGGACATTAACGAAGTAGATAAGAATAAAGGAATGGATTTTGTTTGGGAGAAGAGGAGCCTTTACTATAAAAATTGCTTAACCCTTGGGCCTAAGTATAAAGTTGACATGGAGGTAGTTCAAAGGTTAAGGGAATCGATCAAAAAGTAGGAAAGGAAAATGTAATAACCCGTGACCTTGAGTCTAGCTACAAGACTTGTAAATAAAGAAAAGTGCTTATTGGGAGGCAACCCAAGTTTTATTTGTTTGATTGTTTGTTTGTTTAATTTTATTTGTTTATGTATGCATGCTTTATTTTTATTGTTTGTGGCTCATGTTTTAAAATAAACTTTGAAAATGCTTTATCATGTTGTTTAACTTCGTGTTAACTTCATAAAAAGGTATTTCGCAAAAGCTAAGTGTAAGGGAAATCTAAATTTGTTTCTAAGAACGAGCTTGAACGTGAACCACAACAATATTAAACGAACATGTATATTAGTATTTGTTTAAGTCAAATGCTTGTATCGAGTCATAATGATGTTTTGCAGGAATTCCAGGAATTAAGGCATGAGTTTTTCCAGAATTGTTTTGAAAACTTAACATAAGATTTCTGTCAGAACACTCTGACGGCGTCAGGATTATAACCTGACGGCGTCAGGTGTAAAATCTGAAAAATTTTGCGAGTTTTGTTTTTCTACCGGAGTCTTAAAGTTTTTGTTAATTCTTTAGTTTTATAAACTCCCGGAAATCTGCAAACATTCATTCCACAAGCATTATATCTTTATATATATAGATTGCCGCCGATTTTACGCGAGGTTTGCCATGATTGTTTTCTCAGGTTTAACAGGTTATATTGGACAAGAAGATGATTTATATTTCTGGAGGGAAGCTTTCAACTTTCATTTTCTTGGATGAGGATCTAACCTTGTTATCATATTATCCACATCGAGCGAGAAAGGGGAGTATTTGTTTCATTCTTTTACCTTCATTACTTTTACATCCTTTTTATTCAACATTGGGGACAATGTTCAGCCTAAGTGTAAGGGGAGGGTAAATGATGATACCTTAGAGAATGCAATTGCACTTGAGTTTGTTTGTTCAATAGTAGGTGTGTAATAAAACTAAGAGAAATACTTGTTAGGGCAATTTTAGCGCCAAATTTAAATTTTTTTACAACTTTTAGGAGTGAAGCTTTAGCCTTAATGAGCGTCTCATGGATTGGAGTTGTATGACTAGCACAAAAACCGTACCACTCAAAATTTTTCACCCCAAATATGTGAGGTTCGCCCCTAGATTTGTTAGGAAAAGATCCTTATGAGTGTACCGGTAGTACTTAGATTCAAGAACTTGCGTTAGTGATGCATCCCGAGACCGCTAGTGAGACTATATTCGTGTAGTTATGATTTACTATATGATAAGAGGCATTAGGATCACCCTTGTGTTAAACCCGTATCATAATTACTTGACTAAAAAAGTCATAATTACTTGACTAGTAAAGTCAATTAATTTTTCCACACCTTTGCGATGTACTCATTTTTAGTACACGAAATCCTTAGTATACCCCTCCGAGCCTATCGTTTTCATTTCTAACTTTAAGCATTTTACTTAAAGGAAGAATTTGTTAACAATCCACCCCAAATGTGCAACCAAATCGCCTTAGCCTTCCTTGTATGCACTCATCTTTAGTGCATTATTGTTATATGTTTAAACCCTTAGTTAATTATCTAATTGATTACATGGTTGCTAAGTCGAGTCATATCTTGTACATATTGTTTTGGGACGATTGGGACTCATGGGTAAAGTACTAGTGTTATGGAGTGATGGGGAAGAACATCATATATTACCCCCATATGTGCATTAGTATTTAAAAAGTACTCCAAGTGTTTTGATTATCTTAATTTGAGTCATTAGTATAGTCGATTGTAAAGTATGTAAAAGTTCAAGTGTAAGGGGAATGCAAATTCCCTTTGATGTATTATTTTGGATGGTAGGGCAAGAGTGAATGCAAAAAAAAATAATAATAAAAAAAATCGAAAAATCAAGAAAAAATAAAAAAAATAGAAAAAGAAAAAAAGAAAAACATACGGACTACCATCCCGTTTCCTTTTATGTTTATTTTATGTTTTTGTTAGTTTTTTATTAGCTTAAGTCGAGTCGAGTCTTGGCTTGGCAACGCCACATTGTACATGTAATTGACCAAGATGATTAACTCGCCACCAGTAAATATTGCCTTTATCCAACAAAACCGTGTTTATCATATCTTTATACCTCACGTTATAACCCTTTTAAAAGACCTCTTTGATAGTTTATCCTAGGTGCTTACGCTAAGTGGTGGAGGTTTGATCATTTCCCAAGCCTATGGTAATCTATTTGCTATGACAGGTAGTGAGAGATGTTTTCCATTTCCATATTGTGATATATACTTTAATACACCCGAGAGATGTGAGTATCTAAACACTAATTGTGAGGTGCTAGTGTATAATTTCCGTGCTTGTTTTTGTTGAAGTGGAACGATTATTTGTTGCAATTACTTTTATATTAGTGTTAAATGACCCCTAGCTTGTATTTTGATTAGAATAAAAGCGCATTTGCTTGAAGACAAGCAAATCTCAAGTGTAAGGGTATTTGATGAGATGAAAAGTGTACCGCTTTTAGGGGGTCATTTAAGCCCAAAGTCGAGATTATTTGATCAAATATTGCCCTAAATCGTTCTTTTTGTCATTTTAGGTACTTTTGAGGAGAAATCTGGAAAATGAAGCATTTTGGACGTTTTTGGAGCGAAAAAGTGAAGAAAACGACAAAGTCTCAAATTAATGCTGAAAACAGTACCTGACGGCGTCAGGGTTTGCTTATGGCGCCGTCACCCTTTGACAAAGAGGTGGATAATCAAGTTGCACATGACGCGCCAGAGAGTTTTTGGAGGAATTACACATGACGGCGTCACCAAGGCCGTCAAGAGCAAATTACATGTGACGACCAAGACCAAGTTTACACATGACGGCGTCAAAATTGGATCTAGGCAATACGATGATATTTATGGCGGTGAGTTGACAGTGTCAGAACTTACTCTTGACGCCGTCAGACCCAATACTCTATATATAGTTTTTGATTTTTCATTCATTAGGGTGCAACTTTGAGAGGAGAAACCCTAGACGGATTTTACAGTATTTTTAAGGGTTTCAAACCCTTGTTTCATCCATGCTTAATTGAAGATAAGTTTTCCAATAATCATTCAATATGTCTATGTGTTGTTTGATTCTATCTTATGCTTGTCTTCACTTTAACATGCTAGGCTAGGTTTTCTTTGTGTTTGCTTAGATGTAATGAAACTTAGTTATTGATTATTGGTTGGTTGTTTGTTTATAATTGTTGTGGATGAATGATTTCGATGTTAGGCTTAAGAAAACTGGCAGACTTCTAATTGGTAACTTGCTTGAACGTCTTAAGAAACATGATCGGATGTGTACTATGATAAATTGGTTATATTTAATGCATAGGTAACTACTAATGAGGCCATGTTAGGAGCTAGTAGTCGGCTCGACATAAGAAGAGGTAGAAGCTTATAGAGTTAGGGAAGATCGTACACGGCTCTACGAATGGTATTAAGGAATATACCCGTCATCCATGCAATTGTAACAAACTAATCAATCGGTAAAAGATAGCTAGGGAGTAGTGAAATCTAAGTAAACACATTTTCTCTTATTATTGTTTTCCTCACATTTACTTTAGTATCATTTTATTTTATTTTGTTTGCATTTGTACTTATTTGGGTTAGTTGACTAGCAACTAATTCCACCCATCCTTCCAAAACCGAGATTTTTACTTGCTTTCCATAAAATACAAAAATATAAAAAGAATCATCCCTCTTGATTGGTGCAAAACCGTCAGACGATTATTGGTCAACCACTTGTGAATGGTCAACTTTAATAGTCAAACAGCCTAGAACCAATCTCCGTGAAAGTATAGGGTTTCCCCGGGTCGTTATGTCCCGACGAGGTGTGGATGGTATTAAAACGGGTTTGTGATCGGGTGAATTTGGACAGGAAAGGGGTATAAGTGAGTTGTGATTGATTACACTACTGGAATACGAAAGATAATAGCTTAAATACACTATATTAACAATACTGGAAAGTCAGAAAAACCAGAAACGTTTAAAACTTAAAACGCGTACGTTCACGTTTAAATAAAACGTAAGCGTATGAAATAAAAAGTGAAAACGGAAATCTGAAAACCCCCAGGGGGTGAAAATGACTTTTTTACAAACTAAAAGGTAAAAGAAAAATTTAAGAAAATTAAAATAAATTTTAACACTAATTAATTATTTAATATTAATTAATTACTAATTATTACTAATTATTAATATTTAAAATACTTAAATACTATATAATATTAATTAAATACTAAAAAGGTGAAAATAAAATTTCTAAAATTACAAAATAAGTAAAAATAAGTTTTAAAATTAAAAATAAGTGTTTTTGTCTTTTTGTGGATTTTCTATTAATTAATTACTAATTAATTATTAATTACCTAATTAAACTACTTTAAATTAAGAAAAATACTAAATGAATAGTAAAAATTCTAATAAAATTTCTAAAATTATTTTATAACATATAAAAGCTATAAAAAATATAAAAACTAGGTTTTAATTAATAAAAACTAATTATGCTATTTTAAACTAATTTTTAATTAATAATTAATAAAACTAAAATTAATTCTAATAAATACTAAATAGTAAAATAAAAATCTGAAAAAATTATTATAACTACTTTAATATATGAGGAATTTAATAAAAATATAAAAAAGCTAAGTACTTAATAAAAATTTAAAAATGAAAAAAAAAAAAAAAAAAAAACTAAATTATGTTAAATAGAAGCTATCACTAAAAAATTAAATTTGGCTTTTTGGATTTTTCCTTTTTCAAAACTAATTAACTACTGAAAATGATGAACTTTAATAAAGGTAACTTGAATGGAACATGAAAATAAGCAGAATGAATGCTTATGAGCTTATCAGCTCATGCTTTTGGCATGAGTTGATATTTCAAGCTTTGATCAAGCAGTCACACTAAGCTAAAAAGATGAAACAACAGTTAAAAGAGATGATAGTAACCAAAAGGAACTAGAAATAAGCAAATAGGCAGAAAGAAAAGCACAAAGGAGCTTGAAATAAGCTGATAAGCAAATCACTACCTACTCAGACCAAACAGGCTATAAGACTGAGTTGTAAGCCTCTTCAAGCTTATCAGATAAGCTTGGGAGGACACAAGAAGCTTGGAACCAAAGATATGGGTGTAAGGGCTTCTCAAAAAGCCCAAGCCCACATCATAAGCTCCACAGATGAGCATGCAAGAAGCTTGTGAATTGGCAGCCTTACACTGATGAATCAGTTCACCCAGAAAATGGGACAAGGTTCAAGCCTCTTACCAGCATATCAAATGAGCTGAGATGCCCAAAATAAGCATTGAACTAAGAAGTTAGGCAGGTGAGCTTCATAACAAGCTAAGGCACTTGGGGTGGGGTCCACTTAAAAGCTCACAAAGAGCTTATGAAATCAGGGTTGTGTACTGACCACTCAGCTTAAGTACTCAATGAGTGGGACATGGAGGTCAATATTTAAGCATGTAAATAAGCTAAAAGGAAAAATTAAGCACAAACATAAGTCGTTGGGATAACAGGCTATACAAAATACCAAATAATACTAGTCAGGGCTATCTGGTGAGCTGATTGGGAGCTTATGAAAAAGGCTTAAAAGCCTGCAGACCCTTGGTGCAGGGGAGTCAAACTTACAACTGATTCCTACTCCAAACATACCAAGTTAAGCACTAGGAAAATAAGCAACAAGGGAAACTCAGGGGGAAACTAAATAAGCAGCATGGAACTAAAAGTCTAATCAAAACAAGCACATTAGGAACTGAATGGGCTAAAAGATGCAAAAAGCTGTTGTGGTGAAGACAGCCTACAGCACCACTTAGTAACCTCAAAATAAGTAGTTCAAATAAGCTCTGATTAACTAAATACAAACTCATATATCTAAATAATCTAGAAAACTCCAATTTTTAGCTAAGTGTGAGCTTGTTTGAAGGCTTACATGGGGGCTGATGTGGGGTGCTTACACAACAGGCTGCAGGCCTGCTTACTTGTTTTTGGGGTCCTGAATAAGCAACAAGGTAAGTTCACAAAAATAAAACAAAAATAATGACATGTAGGGCAGCTGGCAGATAGGCTATACACTGATTTTTAGACCCTCACAAGTTATTATCAGCTTATTGTAAGCTTATGAAAAAGGAGCCAAGGAGAAGGGACTGCTGAACTGTTTGATGTAAAATGAGTGGAAATTGGTGAGATTGACTTATGAAAGGATCAACTACAGTTGTGAGAGCATGTATTATCAAAAGTGAAACATGAATGAAACCAATAAAACAACACTTGGGGCCTCAAACAATTTTAATCCTATATGATCCACTAAAAGCAGCCATGTGACTTCAGTTTTAAACTACATATGCAAATCATGTATAACAACTAGATACTGATGCAAATAGTTTCTAACTCACTCA
This sequence comes from Artemisia argyi, assembly GCA_030686995.1. NCBI lineage: Eukaryota > Viridiplantae > Streptophyta > Magnoliopsida > Asterales > Asteraceae > Artemisia > Artemisia argyi. The sequence continues at coordinate 32,646,315 of CM060691.1, forward strand.
TATCAACAATTTACAACTATTTGAAATCTGTTTTTGTGCAATAGACAAGTTTGACCCTGAAAGTCAAACAGTTCCAAACACCCCTTAATGAGTGACAGATAGAATTTTTAAAACACAGACACCTCTTTTTAACTAAAATCAGTGATAACTAGCTTATACTAAAGTCTCAAATGCATAACTTAACTTGAAGGCAACACTGAATTAGCAGATACATAAGCACATACATAAGCTAAAGCAGAAATTTCAAAAGACAATTATATTTGAAACTGAGAATTTTTATTTAACTGGAAATGTAAAGTTACAATTCTGACTTGAAACACTGAATAATCTAAAACATAAAACTACTTAATTCTATTCTTAAAAACTACATTACTTAATTAATGACTAAAAATTTTACTAACTCCTTCTCTGCTTTTTCTTCTTCATTTAAATAGACTTCAAAGAGGTTCCTTGGGTGCATCCCAGCTCTGATTTCATCCTTTGGATGAGAGACTCTTAATCTCGTCCGTTTAAACTTTTTGGCGCCCAAATGCTCTTGTCATTTTCCTTTGATTAATTGATGCCAGAGGGAGATTTTGGAGGCTTGTGTTTGGAAGGATAGGCAAGGGGGAGGGTTGAGTGTAATCAGATGGGAAATAGACTATGTGTGATGATGGGGGATTTGGATGTTTGCAGGGGTGAGTGGGAAGGGATGGTCAAAGGTGGTTGACTGAGGGTATTAAAAAAATGAGGGGAAGTGGTATATTGGGTTGTGTTGAGTGGGCTGTGATGGGCTGGATGTGGTAATGGATTGGTCTTGGTTGTGTTTGGATTTATTTTTGGGTTTAAATTTACAAAGGGTAGTTTGGTTTGTAAGGTTAACTAAGCCCAAGGACTGAATATGTAAAATCTGATTTTTCAGGGGCTAGATATGAAACTGCTCCAAAGTATTCATAAGGACCATATTTGCCAAGTATGATAAACCAAAGGACCTTAAATGTAAATTTTCCAAGTTTAAAATGCCCGGGGACTAATATTGCCAATTGGTGAAACTTGAGGGACTGAATTGCAATTTCTTTAAAACTTTCACTCAAGGGCCATTTCTGCCAACTTTTGATTTTCCAAACACCTGAATTGACTTTTTATCCAAAAATATTTCACAGGGACTAATTCTGTCAATTTCTGAAACTCCAGGGACCTTTTATTGCAATTTTGGATTTTGAGGGGTAAAAGTGTAATTTTCTCAAACATTTTACCCAAAGTCTAAATTTGATAATTTTTTTGACTTTTAAAAACTTTGGGTTGACTTTTCTTTCATTTAAAACCTTCAGGGACTAGTTTTGTCAATTTTTGAAACTTGAGGGACTGAAACTGCCAATTGTGCAAACTTTGTTCGTTTTTCATTTGTTTTTAAACGTTTTGCATCTAAAACATATAAAACACACTTTTGAGATAATTTCAGTATTTTGATGCATTATTGGGTGTTTTTGGACGTTTTGGCAGTTCATATAAGACAAAAATGATTAGTATTTACACACTCATCACACCTCTAGACCTAGTTTAATTGAGTTTTAACCGTAGCGAACACTATTCTTTGAGTTGAACGATCAATCCCCCAGTACTTGCCACTATACTATACTACAACGGTCAGGTACACTGCCCGGAGGGGATTGCAAGCTTCTCAAGATCCCTTGAGAGGTAAAACCTTTTGCAAGGTTGCAAAACCACGCATCAGTAAGTAACACCTTCTGAATAATAATCAATGAAACATGTTTTCTTATAACTATCAGATAGTACTTCACTTCTGATAATTATCAGGTTCATATGATAGTTATGAAGTGACATTCGATATGATCTTTATCAGAGACTTTTATGTTCGCTGACCTTCAGAGGGTGTATAAAGTTATTTTATATTTAAATACTTGTCAGAGACAATTTGGGTTGGTTTCAAACACAACAGTTCGGTGTTCAAATCCCATTAACATGAAATAAAGGAGATCCATCCTAGGCTCCATAGGCTTGTATGCTCATTGATGCTCGTTCAACTCGATAGAGCTAAACTAACTTTTGAATGAGCCAAACCGAAAGTTTAATTTTTAAGTTCGGCTCGTGAAACTTATCGAACACTAAAACAATTTCCAAAAGATTGATTTGAGCTCGAGCTCGAGTAGCTCGCTAATTCCTCCAGTCTCAACACCCCTAAACATTACTTAAGAGAGTACGGTATAATGTTCAAATGACGTGTTATAGGCAAATTTTGTGACCAATGGCATAGCCATACTGCACCTGACGTTGTGTCATTGGCATGCCATTTGTACCTTTCCTAGGCATAGGGATGGAACCCATAGGCAATGGGCATGAGTACCTCTAACCCGGCACTCGCACCTTTGATTTTTTTTCTTGCCCACCACCTGTCTGCGGGTACAAGTTTTTGCCCATGTCCATGCCCATCTTTACCCATTGTCCGTGGGTAAACCCGTGGATTTGTAAAATGTAACATTTACACACATGTTTTCGAACATTTTGAAGATCAAACTTGATTAGAAGGTGCATAAGTTACGACATATTGATAAACATGCACGCAATTACTCAACCATCCATTAATTATATATTACTAATAGCATAATAAATACAAAAAAGTCTAAATTATGCTTTTGTGTCTCATGAATTATTGTATAACACTAGTGATTAGTTGTGCATTAAAATCGCAATACCACATTGAGAATTAAGATATTAAATATATATAATCGATACTTTGATGTTTCATGTTCTTCTTATAGTCTTGATATCAAAAAGGACATTTAGTATACTCTGTTTTTTAATAGGTTTAGGTAACTATTAAATATAGAATAAACTGCAAAAAATATCCCTAAATTTTGCCATTTCTGCGAGAAATGTCCCTATTTTTGAAAAATTGCAATCTGTGTACCTAAAGTTTGGACTTTTTGCAAGAAATGAACCTTAACCGTTACTGTAGTTGCAAATTCACGATTTTTGCTAACGTTCATTGGTGAGTGCTTATTCACTCACCTTTTCTAAGCCAAAATTGGACCAAATAAACCAAAAACTAACCAATAATGCCAAAGAATGTGTGTTTTTGTGTTTGTGAATGTGCAGGAACGGATATTTAAGAAAAAGACGAAAAATCACGAGAAAATGACAAAACGGGCACGAGATTTGGAAAAGTTTAAATAAAGCCGGAGCCGGGGAAGCTAGTGGTCAAAGTCAAGGCTCACATGGTCATAAGAATCCTCAAAGTTTCAGAAATTTGCAAGAGTGACCCAGGAATAAAGTTTGATCAAGTTTACACATTTGATCCCTCAACTTTTGAAGTTGTCACTTTTGGTCCTTTTGAAGAATGTTTTGGAGATATGGCAATTGAAACCCCTCATTATTCATGAAATGCCACAAAGGGCCCTTGGATATTAATTTGAAGATTGGCAGCAAAGGTCCTCATAATTTCAGATTGTACATTTTTGGTCCCTTGGTTTGATTTTATGCTACAACCGGATCCTTAAAATCCAATAATAAAACAACACAAGCCCACCAACCCCTTATTAATATGTACCCGGTCCAATCCATTCCACCAAACCCGACCCATCCCCACAAAATCAAAATATAATAAAATAACCCTACGCGCGTGTTACTGTGCATCCCTCCAACCGTTTTACCCTGCACCTCACTAAATTTACCTCGTACCTATCCTAATCCATACCTCATACTAAGAATCTATCTAGAAGCTGCCAAGGTGTCAGAGAATGTTGTCATTTTCTCCCCACGTGGCTGATTCAAGCTCACGGATTGGATGAAAAAACGTGGATTGAAGATAAGATCATTTAAATGGCTAATTGAAGAAGTGGATGACAACATATGGATATGGATTGAGGATTTGTGGCCTCAATTGAAGTTCTTGGACCTTCTCAAACCCTAGCACCCATCACCTCCCCTGCTCCTATAAACCCCCCCCCCCCCCCCATTCATACGTTTGTGGAGAGTAGGTTTTATGTAATGTTACTCTGCTATTTTTATTTTGTAACTCAGTTTTAAATTAATGAAAGTTTAAAGTTTATTGTCTTATTTTATTTTCAGTCTAGCTTATTACTTATTTTCCCTTTTAGCTTATTGCTTATTTCTACTCATTTCTGTCTCATTTCTTTTAAATCAAGTTCTTTCCTTTTGTAATTTATATAGCTTTAATCATCTGTTTTATCTAGTTATTATTGTTGTTGTTGTTTATTATTCAAAGAAAAATCAAAAAAATCTTATAAAAAAAAAAAAAAATGTCCTGTTTTCATTTGTTGAATCCATTTCAGTGTTTTGTTTGTTGTTTGTTCAAGCTTATTTAAGCTCATATAGCTTATAGTAAGTCTTTGACTGTTTTCTTTTCTCAAAAATCCAAAAAAATACAAAAAGTCAAAGAAAGTCAACTGCTCAGCTTATTTGAATAAGCTGAGCTTATTGGTGGTAAAAGGCAGCCAAATAGGTGTCCCTTGGTCTGTCTTAAAGGCAGGCTAGCATAGTGAGCCTCCTCTTTTCATGCTGAGGGGGATTGGGTTTGTAAGTGTTCACTTTTAAATTTTATCTTGGTAGCTTATTGATACTATAGCTTAGATCTGTTACTACTAGCTTATTTACACTTAATATTGGTTAATATAGCTTAATATTGATTGTTGATTGCTTATTTGTCACATGTTGTTTGCTGTGGTATAATATGCTAGTGTGACTGTTACATATAATCATAATCTGTCTTATCATTGATTTGTTGAGTATGGGTGTTTATGATCTATGTTTCTGAGTGTATTCATATTTGTGGAGTATATTGAGTATCTTGGATTTGGTTTGGAAGTGATTTGTGGGGTCTGTGTTTGATTTTTGGGTGTGACAGAACCCAAAAGGGGTGTTTGGATCATAGTTGTTTGCTGAAGTTATTGTTGTTTCAGAGGTTGTAGTTTGCTTAGACTTCATACTTAGGATTATATTAAGTCTTAACTTGCATAAAATCAGTAGTATAATATATAAAAGTCAAAATTACTCTTTCAATTTTCATAACAGTTAGTATAGGTTAGTTTTAGGTTGCATATCATTATAAGTTGATACAATAGTGTTAGTAGTAGCTTATTTTAATCACATATTAGCTTATTATAACATCAGTAATCACTTTAGTGTAATCTAAATCCATAAAAGTCAACATTCTGTTTCATTCAAAAAGTCAAAAAGGATTTCAACTCAGAAATTGGTCATAATTTTGTAAGAGTGTGTAGCCTTTGATTTTAATTGAAAATACAAATGGTGTGTTGATTTTGAAAGCTTAATACCTGAACTTCAAATTTCAATAAGAAAAATCCACTTTGGAACCTGTTTGCTCATCTAAATAAGCCTTGGAAGTTGGCTTATTGGAGTAATAAGTGCCCTGCACCATCAGTTCTGGTCCATGTTCTTGGGCATTTTTAGGCTAGTAATTAGGTACAAGGATCTGAATTAGGAGTTGTTTTATGAACTCCTAGTGGTAGTGAATAGATTGCTTTCAAAAATTTGTACTTAAGAGCTTATCTTCACTGCTTATTTGCTCATTCCATTTGAGAATTTCTGCCTAAAGCTGTTTCTTAAACAGGGCTGCAATAGCTTATTTTTGGTCTAAAGTTGAAAGTGTTGGTTATTCTGAGCATTATATAGTACATTGCATCTGTTTCAAGTGGTTATTGGTCACTGCTTATTCTCTTTGGCTTATTTCTCATATCAAGTGCTTATTGAACCATATTTGATCACTGCTTGTACTTCTGTGCATTATAAGTCCTGAATCTTGTTCTCATAAGCTCATCTGAGTCATAAAATCATTTTGTGAAAGTTGGGTCAAAGTTTGGTCAACTGTGCTTATAAATAAGCACTTAAATAAGCTGTTTTTAAGTTAATAAGCACTTCCAGTGCTTATTTTTCATTTTTGATATTTTTCCTAGATTCAGAATATTATTTTAGATTTTCCCTGAAATTTTCATATTTTTCTGAGTTTATTTGCTATTTTTCTTATTTAATTTTCATTTTTAATCAATTTTAATTACTTTTTAATTGCTGAAAAATCTAAAAAAATCAGAAAAACCCCAGAAAAATCCAAAAATATTTTAGAAAATAGTTTTCAGTTATTTTAGAATTTTAGAAAGTAATTTTTCATTTTTCCTACTTTATTTTCATTTTCTTTTAATTATTAAATTAGATAAATAGTTTTTAATTCATAGAAATTAAATAAAAATCAAAAAAATATTTTTCTTTTTCTTAAAATTTTCTTTTGTCATTTTTAACTTTTTAAAATTAATTTGAAGTCCGTAGAATTAGTATAGCTTAAAACTCGCGTTTTACTTCGCGCGTTACGTTTAAATAATCGCTTGTGCATTTCCGTTTTTGCGTTTTAGACTTTAGTGCATTGCTAGCTTGTAATTTTTGCATATTTCCTAATTGTTAGTTGATAATTGAACTATTTGATCACTATTTGCCTTTTTCACCACTTTTCAAATCACGATTACACGAATCAATATTCTTGATTCCATTCACCTTCACTGGGAAACGACTCGGGTGATTCGTATTTCTTGCGGATCATTTCGATACTATACTACTATATTATATAATTGGTTTTCACGACGAATCATTCATTACTAAATCCTATTAGTTAGCTGATAACATCAAATAGTCCTGATATTCTAAGTGTCAATTCTCATAATTATGATGATTTATTATGCATTTTTACATTGGATTATGCTCTTTATTTCTTAATATATCATTTTAGGATAATATAGAGCATTTGAACGGATTCGATACAAATATGGGGACTATTGGAAGGAAATGGATGAAATTTAACGAAAGTTTTACGATCGTAACCTACTCTATCCTTTTTTCAAGATCTTCTAGTTTTGCATTGACCCTAGTCCCATTTTCAAAAATCTCTATCCTTTTTTCAAGAGCTTCTAGTTTTGCATCGACCCTAGTCCGATTTTCAAGAAACTCTGTCCGTTTTTCAAGATCCTCCAGTTCTGTATTGACCTTAGTCCCGTTTTCAGTATTTTCACAACCCTCATCAAGTTTCCCCTTTCCCTTATTCCTGTTTCAAGATCTTGACAAACCTCATCAAGTTTTCCCTTTCCCTTATCATCTGCAGATTGGCATCATCATATTAGGAAGACAATTAATGATGAGTGTCTAAATACTCATCATTTTATACTAATCTGAGCTGCCAAAACATCCAAAAACACTTAAATATGCATCAAAATACTTAAAATATCTTAGAAGTGTGTTTTATATGTTTCAAATGCAAAATAATCAAAAACAGATGAAAAACGTACAAAGTTTGCATAATTGGCAGTTTCAGTCCCTCAAGTTTTAAAAGTTTGTCAAAACTAGTCCCTGGTTATTCTAAAAACTTGAAAAAGTCACCAAAGGTCCTTTTTAATCATAAAGTTACATATTTGGTCCTTTGGTGCAAAGTTTCACAAAATTACAAGTTTAGTCCCTATACTTTGGAAATTGACATAAATGGTTCCTGGGATGTTAAAAACTTTGAGAAAATCAATTTTGGTCCTTGTACTACTAATCTTTTGCAGGAATGGTCCTTGGTGTGAAGTTTTGTGAAATTACATAATTGGTCCCTGAAGTTTGGTGAATTGGCAGAAAAGGTCCTCGGATATAAAATAATGGGAAATTATCAAAAATGGCCCTTGTACTATTCATGAATGATAAATATGGTCCTTATGATAAACTTTGGAAAATTACACAACCTACCCTCAACTTTGCTCAAATTACAAAGCCCTTGTACTATTCATGAATGATAAATATGGTCCTTATGATAAACTTTGGAAAATTACACAACCTACCCTCAACTTTGCTCAAATTACAAAATTAGTCCTTGTGGTATTATAAACCTAAAACCAAACGGATCCCTTATTATTAAACCACCAAAAACCAATCCAAACATTACACTAACCCACCCTTGGCCCTTTTTGTTATCTGATCCACCAAGCCCAAATACAAAAGCCCACCCAATCCCCATTTAAATATAAAAACGGGTCAACACCCGGTCAAACAAACAACCAACCGCCCTACTGTTCATCTTCTTCCACCTCACCCCCCCCCCCCCCACATGGCCTCTGCAACCTTTCCACCTACACCCCCAGCTGTTACCTACTCTCCCCACCATCACCTTCCACCTCACAACTCAGCCTACAACCCATTAATGCATTCCCACCTTAAACTTTCCACTGTTACCTCAATTTTCATGTTTTTGCTTGGACCTCACTCCAAACTCTACCAAAACTCACTTTCTTGTCCCCCTCCACTAGCACTACATACCAAGGTTCCTTAATTCATCTCAAATTGCCCCTAGCCACGTGGAGGATTTTTGGCGCGAAAAATATTTAAACGGATGAGATGTGTTACAGAGATCCAAGGGCTCTAATTTGTGGTGGGAAATGGTCCAGAGGGTCCCACAAACCCTAATTGTCAAATATAAAGCAAAGAGGAAGCAGCTGAAAGAATTATTAGAGTAGCTTAGTGATACGTGGGAATCGCACCAGGCTTTACCTCTCAAGGGATCTTGAGAAGCTTACAACCCCCACCAGGCAGTATACCTGATCGTTGTAGTATAGTATAGTGACAAGTACCGGGGGATTGATCGTTCAGCTAGGAATAGTGTCGCTACGATTAGAAAAGCTAAATACTAGTTCTAAAGATGAGGGATGATTATTTTTGTATTTTTATATTTTTTAGAAAGCAAGTAAAAATCTCGGGTTTGAAGGATTTGGGCGGAATTAGTTGCTAGTCAACTAACCCAATACTAAAGATGCAATCAAAATAAAATACTAGAAATGAAAATAAGCTAAATTAACTAAGGTTGTGAGCAATAAGTGGAGAAAGTGTGTTTACTTAGATTTCACTACTCCCTAGATATCTTTTACACGTTAATTACTTGTTATAGTTGTGTGGATGACGGATTGTATTCCTTAATACCATTCATGGGGTGGCGCACTTAATTCCCCAATCCTATGAGTGCCTACTTCACTCCTATGTCGAGCCGGCTAAGAAGCTCCTAACATGGGATCATTAGAATTTACTCATGCATTAAATACAACCAATAAAACCTAGTGCACGTCAGTTCATGTTTCCTAAGACGTTCAAGCATGTTACCATTTGGAGATCTGCCAGTTTTCTTAAGCCTAACATCGAAATCATTCATCCAATACAACCATAAACAAGTAATCAACACATAATTAACATCTAGGTTTCATTAGATCCAAGCAAACACAAGATAGATCTAGCCTAGCATGGTAGAATTAAGACAAGAACAAGATATAGACAACCAACACATAGACATATTGATTGAATTAAAAGAATACTTATCTCAATTACACATGAAAGGGATCAAGGGCTAAGAACCCTTGAAAAACCTGTAAAATTCGTACCAAGTTCGTACTTAGGGTTTCTCCAAAACTTCTCTCCTTTTAATGTGAAAATTAGAAAACTATATATAGGAAATAGGGTCTGACGGCGTCAAGACAAATCTTGTGACGCCGTCATCTCGCCGCCAAAATACTTCTCAGACTGCCTTGATCTACTTTTGACGCCGTCATGTGTTATGTGTTTCCAGGCCGTCATGCATTTTACTCTTGATGCCCTACCTTGTGACGCCGTCAATTCTGTACTGGGTCGTCATGGAAATTACTCTTGACGCCGTCAGAAATTCCTTCTTGATGCCGTCACCTACTGTTCCCAGCAAGGAAAATTAAGACTTTGGCGTTTTCTTCACTTTTATGCTCAAAAAACGTCCGAATTGCTTCCTTTTCCAGATTTCTCTCCCAAAGTACCTAAAATCACAAAAGGGACGATTTAGGGTAATATTTGATCAAATAAAGTCAATTCCGGGCTTAAATGACCCCCTAAAAGTGGTTCATTTTTCGCCTCATCATATACCCTTACACTTGAGATTTGCTTGTCCTCAAGCAAATGCACTTTTATTCTAGTCAAAATACAAGTTAGGGGTCATTTAACACTAATATAAAAGTAATTACAACAAATAATCCTTCCACTAAAGACCAAAGACAAGCACGGAGGTCATACACAAGCACCTCACAAATAGTGTTTAGATACTCACATCTCTCGGGTGTAATAAAGTATAAATTACAATATGGAAACGGAAGATATCTCTCACTACCTGTCATAGCAAAATAGATTACCATAGGCTTGGTAAAGGATCAAACCTCCACCACATGGCGTAAGCACCTAGGATAAACTATCAAAGAGGTCTTTTAAAGGGTTGTAACATTAGGTGTAGGGATATGAAATACACGGTTTTGTTGGATAAAGGAAGTTTTTACTGGTGGCGAGCTAACAATCTTGGTTAATTACATGTTCAATATGGCGTTGCTAAGCCAAGACTAGACTCGACTTAAGCTAATAAATGAAAAATAACAAAAACATAAAATGAACATAGAATAAAAAGGGATGGTAGTCCGTATGTTTTTTCTCTTTTTCTTTTTCTATTTTTTTTTCTTTTTCTTGATTTTTCATTTTTTTTTTTTTTTTTTTTTTTTTTTTTTTGCATACACTCTTACCCTACCATCCAAGATAATACATCATAGGGAATGAACATTCCCCTTACACTTGAATTTTTACATACTTTACAAATGACTCGAATTAAGAAAATCAAAACACTTGGAGTACTTTTAAGATTAACGCACATATGGGGGTAATATATGATCTTCCCCATTACTCCATAAAATAAGTACTTACCCATGAGTCCCAATCGTCCTAAAACAATATGTACAAGGATATGACTCGACTTAGCAACCATGTAATCAATTAGATAGTTAACTTAGGGTTTAACAAATAACAATAATGCACTAAAGATGAGCGCATACACGGAAGGCTAAGGCGATTTGGTTGTACATTTAAGTGGGGTGTAACAAATTCTTCCTTTAAGTAAAATGCTTAAAGTTAGAAACGAAAAGATAGGCTCAGAGGGGTGTACTAGGGGTTTCGTGTACTAAAAATGAGTACAACGCTAAGGGTGTGGGAAAAATTAGTTGACTTAACTAGCCAAGTAATATGACTTAAATGGTCAAGTAATTATAATACGGGTTTAACACAAGGGTGATCCTAATGCCTCTTATCATGTAGTAAATCCTACCACACGAATGTAGTCTCACTAGCGGTCTCGGGATGCATCACTAACGCAAGTTCTAGAATCTAAATGCTACCGGTACACTCATAAGCACTAATAGTAAATGCTTTTCCTATCAAATCTAAAGGCAAACCTCACATATTTGGGTGGAAAATTTTTCTGAATATACGGTTATGTGCTAGTCATACAATCTCCTATCCATGAGACGCTTGCTATGGCTAAAGTTTCACTCCTAAATGTTGTAAAAAATTTTAAATTTGGCGCTAAAATTACACTAACAAGTATTTCTCATAGTTTTATTACACATCTACCATCAAACAAAACAAACTCAAGCGAAAGTGTACATGTAAGGTATCATCATTTTACCCTCCCCTTACACTTAAGATGAACATTGTCCCCAATGTTCAAGTAAAGAATGTAAAAGTGAAATAAGTAAAAAGAATGAAATCAAATACTCTCCTGATTCGCTTGGTATGGATAATAAGGTGGCCAGGTTAAATCTTCCTCCAAGAAAATGAACAATCAAAGCTTCCCTTCCAGAATATAAATCATCTTCTTGTCATACATAACCTGTGAATCCTGAGAAAATAGACAAGACAACCTCGCATAAAATCGGCGGCATCCTATATAAGTTACTAAATCCTAGAAAACAAAATAAGATATAATGCTTGTGGAATGAAGTTTGCAGATTTCTTGGAGATTATAAAACTTAATAATTCACAAAAACCATAAGACTCCGTTAGAAAAACAAAACCAGTAAAATTTCCAGATTTTTACACGTGACGCCGTCAAGAGTTAACTCTTGACGCTGTCAGAAGTGACCTGCAGAAATTCTTATGTTAAGTTTCCGGAAAATTTCTGGAAAAACTTGGTCTCACTTCCTGGAAAATCCTGCAAAACTTCATTATGACTCAATACAAGCATTTGACTCTAACAATTATGAATATACATGTTCATTTAATATTGTGGAGAATCATGATCGGTTGTTTCTTAAAAACATATTTGGGGTTTCCCCTTACACTTATCTTTTGCAAAAATACTTTTAGGTGGAGTTAAGACTAGGCCAAAACAACAAAGTAAAGTATTTCCACTATTTAATTGAGAAACATGATCTACCAACAATAAAAATAAAGCATGCATACGAAAGCAAATAACAAACAAACAAAATAAAATCACACAAAACATGGGTTGCCTCCCAAGAAGCGCTTTTCTTTATTTACGAGTCTTGTAGCTAGACTCAAGGTCATGGGTTACGTTTTCCTTTCCAACTTTTGTGCCAACTCAAAACATCTAACCCAATTCTCATCACGCTTGTATTCCGGGCCTAGATTCATGCAACCCGAATAGTATGTTCGCCTTTTCTCATAATAGGCGTCATCAGTAATTTCATCTTCCTTAACCTCATAAGGTCGAATCTCATCAATTTGTAGATTCTTGATGCCTTTTAATTCTTCCTTCATGTGAGGCATCATAAAAGTGACCTTCTCTATCCCATCAGTAAACTGAGCTATCCCCTTCTCATGGTCGTAATACATCTTAGTTTTTTCAACAAAAGGTTGTCCTAAAACTACTTCTCCAAGGTTTGGATCAATAATGCCTTTAACATCTTCTAGGATTACAAAGTCTCATTGATAAGTAAAATTTCCTATAAAGATGTGTACCCCTTTAACTCTCCTAACAAAGTTACATGGCCTATTAGAATTGTAAGGGTCTTTTCTAGGGCTTAACCTTTCGTTCATTATCCAATTGTAATAGAGCCTAGACATGATATTCATGGGTGTTTTTAAGTCAATGTATGTATGCTCTCTAGACATGTACCCAATCATGCAAGGAATTTTTATGTTCCTGAAGTTATGCCTCCTAATCCATGGTGTCTTTCTATATTTTGAGGGGCAAGGATGTTGTAAAAGGAACCTATGGTAACTCAATTCATCCGGGGTTGGAGCGAAGTCTGTAAACTCAATTTTCATTTGGAAAGGCTTAATGAATTTCTTAAATGTGTTAGCTTCTCTCTTTCTACTTTTATGCGCAATAAGCCTCTTGTTAATTTCTAAACGGCGACTCTCTAATTCCATAAAGACCAAACTAGTACAAACAAAAACACGAAGAAATAAGATAGACTAAAGAAATCCTAAAAGTAAAAATAAAATCTTACTAGAAAGGAATCTAGCAAGTAGACCTAATAAAAAGAGATTCTAACCTAGACAATAACTATTCCCCGGGCTGCGGCGCCAAAAACTTGATACGTGGGAATCGCACCAGGCTTTACCTCTCAAGGGATCTTGAGAAGCTTACAACCCCCACCAAGCAGTGTACCTGATCGTTGTAGTATAGTATAGTGACAAGTACCGGGGGATTGATCGTTCAGCTAGGAATAGTGTCGCTAGGATTAGAAAACCTAAATACTAGTTCTAAAGCTGAGGGATGATTATTTTTGTATTTTTATATTTTTTAGAAAGCAAGTAAAAATCTCAGGTTTGAAGGATTTGGGCGGAATTAGTTGCTAGTCAACTAACCCAATACTAAAGATGCAATCAAAATAAAATACTAGAAATGAAAATAAGCTAAATTAACTAAGGTTGTGAGCAATAAGTGGAGAAAGTGTGTTTACTTAGATTTCACTACTCCCTAGATATCTTTTACACGTTAATTACTTGTTATAGTTGCGTGGATGACGGATTGTATTCCTTAATACCATTCATGGGGTGGCGCACTTAATTCCCCAATCCTATGAGTGCCTACTTCACTCCTATGTCGAGCCGGCTAATGTGACATTTCAAAATTTTCATGTCATTAATTTTAGTATTTCATTATTTAACTATTATATTTTTAAATAATTAACTTCGTTGAAAATTATCCGCATACGTCGTGAAACGTACATTTAAACCAATCATAGACTATACTTCGTCTACATATTTAATACATTTTAATTTCCTTACAAGCATATCTTATTAGTCACATTTCAGTTTTTCCAGTTTTACGCAACTTTACACATTTTTACGTTTTACACGTTTATGAGCCAAGTTTTTAACTTTAACAACGTTTTAACACTTCGACAAGCTCGTATCTTATCTAAAATATTAAAATTTGTTATTTGGACAAGTGATAACATTTTAAAAAAAAATGTTTTAGAATTACGTCTTTTCGCTACCTGATTAAAACAATTTACGCGTTTTAAAACTTCGCGGTTTAATTTTATCATCTAGCAACTAGATAATACTCTCAATATTTATACACTATCAAAATTCATTCATTTCATCCCATATATACACTAAAAAAAAATCAGCCCACTTTTATTAATAACCAAAATATCTTACAATATCTTTGAAGTTTCAAAATAAAGACTTTTTCTTCCTTTTGCTTGCTCCCTGTCACACGCCACTGCCACACCTAAATTGACTGCAAAGTCATCTTGTTTTCATAAGTTGTCTCCTTGATATTTTACATGTACTTGAACCACTTTTACTTATATAGAGCATCACTTATTTATTTCTCATTTCATCACAACTAAAAACAAACTTATTACTTCTCGTTTTTCTCTCTTAACTGCCGAACCACAAACAATATCACAACCACCTTTTGATATTGATTCTTTCTTTTTGCTAATTCTTTCCATCATTTGTTGAAAATCTTGGTTCCTAGCTAGATCTTTGATCATTTCACCACAAAACAAACTCCACTTGTTCTCTCACAAAGCAAAAGCAGTCTCAACAGTGAACAAGATCCAAAAGTATATCTTTTCAGCTTAAAAACTAAAGGGACGATCGGATGCAACCTACTCTACAAACCATAGGGTGAGGGTTATATTTTTGATTTGGTGGATTAGAGCGATGGTCATGGTTCGTGTGCATTCGGATCGTGTTACTCATCACCATCGGCCACCTTGCTGCCACTACTACGCCGCCGTCACCACCGTCCCTCTCCTCCTCTTGGCATGTCAACTCGTAAATCCCGTCTTTTGCTATTTTTGTCTTTTTTTATTTTATTTTATTTAGTTTCGATTGTTGCATGTGATGGATCTTGCGTGATTAGGACTAGATTGGGTTGATGTTCAATTGAACAAATTGGGTAATGGTTATATGACATATTAGATGTATTGTGATTGTAATTTTTGTGTTAAAATGAGTTTGGAAGTGTTTTGAAACAAGTAAATTCATGCAGTAAATTGAGCACGCAAAACGAAGTTCGAGTTTTTGTGAAAACTTATTTTTGATTTGATAATATGAAAGAACTTATTTTTGTGTTCGTTTCGGTAATTGGAACGTCCCGTAACTCCTAATAACGAAGTTTTTATGGCCATCCGAAATCTGAAAAATTCTATATTAAAATTCAGCATTATAGTGGTAAACTTGAATCCTGCGCAGAACTGAAATGGGTCGTTTTGGGCACTTTCTGACCCGTTTCGGCCTTCGGACGAAGCACGAAAGTTGTCCGGAACGACGTTTTGCATAAAATTTATTTAGAGTCCGAGTCATGAAAGTGTGATATAACGGGTCAAAACTGAAAGTCAAACTACTGCAGTTTATTTAAAAAGTTAAAGTACCAGCAGAAACGGCAGGGGCATTTTGGTCATTTTACGTTGAGATTCAGGTCTCGGCTATAACTAAAAAGTTTTCCAGAATTTCGTTTTACACAAGATCTCTTTTGAGTCCGAATCTTGAAAATGTGATTTAACGGGTAAAAACTGGAAGTCAAACTTCTGGAATTTTGTTAAAAAGTCAAACATACAGCAAATTCTTTTAAGGGCAAAAAGGTCATTTTCTGTTCAGTTTCGGCTTTTCGCCAAAACTAAAAAGTTGTTCAAAATAATGTTTCGCTTTTATCATGTAAACTTCATAATTTATCGAGTTAAAAAGAATAAACTACACTATGTGCGGATATATACATAATTTTATACTTTATGTAGTATTTTTATAAAAAGTCAAATTAAAGGTCAAACTTGTGTTTAAATTGACGTTAACACATCGTATGGATTAAAATAGGTGATAAACTATCGTAATTAAATATTTTCGAGAAGCATAAATATTCCGAGACCGTTGGTCGATATAAGCGGAAAGACTAAAAATAGTAATTTTTACTAAGTGTCAAATGTAATTTATAAAAAGGTGATAAATGACCAAGTCATTTACTTGATAATTATTGAGTATAAATTACTTAAGTGATGAAAATATGAATTGGTAATAAACTTACTAAAAATGGTGATTATCCGAGATTGTAACTTTCTAAAAATAAAAGTTTTTAAAATGAAGTTCTTAAATGAAATGATTGTAACTTAGTTACGAGGGGGATTTTAGGAATTTGATCACGCAAGTAGGTTCTCATCACATGTATATAATAAGTATATATATATAAAATATCGTCATGACGGTGTACGCATCGTCCAATGTAGTTTTCGACTTCGTAACTTAGCGACTATATTTTAGGTCGTGATCGCGTACTTGGATTTCGCGTTAAGTGTCATTGGTTGATCCTCGACTTTGATCAAGGTGAGTTCATAGCCTCGCATTTTACTTACTTAAATGTTTTATAAACCTCGTGAGGGGGATACATGCTAGTTTTTACAAACTGAATACAAGTAGTTTTTGGTATGCTGGACCCGATTATACGATTATAGATATTGAATACTTTTTGCCAATTAAGTCCCCTCATGAACCGTTAATTACTCGAATAGTAAACGCTAGTATTATGGATATGCATATTAGGCTTGGCGGGCCTTGTTCGGGATACGGACACATAATAGTTAGAATTGTGGTAAATGGCAAAATTTACCTTTCCGGGGCATTATTAAAAATCGTCAAGGTTCGGTTACATGAACTCAATACTATAATCAAATAAACCGACATGTAATTGCAATACTTGTCGCCCGATAAATAATGCTTGTATTCAACTTATTACTTATTAAACTCTATGAATTCACTCAACTTTATGTTGACTTTTTAGCATGTATTTTCTCAGGTATTATTTGCTAGCTGAGCATTGGGAGCAATCGGAGTCGCGTGGATATCAAACATTGAAGGACTTGTTTTCTTCACATTCGATAATTATTTTCTTTAAATATGCAAATGAGTCATTTTTGAACTCTTGTAACTTAAGTTTTAAATATAAATTGTTGAGACCTTTGTAATCTGATTTATCAAATCGAATGTGACATTTTATTAAACGTCTCTTTTGAGGTCATTTTATGTAACTTGTTTTTATGAATTATGAAGTGACACCCAAATTGGTATTCCGCTGCGTTGTAAATTTTGGGGGTGTCACAGCTAAGAAGCTCCTAACATGGGATCATTAGAATTTACTCATGCATTAAATACAACCAATAAAACCTAGTGCACGTCAGTTCATGTTTCCTAAGACGTTCAAGCATGTTACCATTTGGAGATCTGCCAGTTTTCTTAAGCCTAACATCGAAATCATTCATCCAATACAACCATAAACAAGTAATCAACACATAATTAACATCTAGGTTTCATTAGATCCAAGCAAACACAAGATAGATATAGCCTAGCATGGTAGAATTAAGACAAGAACAAGATATAGACAACCAACACATAGACATATTGATTGAATTAAAAGAATATTTATCTCAATTACACATGAAAGGGATCAAGGGCTAAGAACCCTTGAAAAACCTGTAAAATTCATACCAAGTTCGTACTTAGGGTTTCTCCAAAACTTCTCTCCTTTTAATGTGAAAATTAGAAAACTATATATAGGAAATAGGGTCTGACGGCGTCAAGACAAATCTTGTGACGCCGTCATCTCGCCGCCAAAATACTTCTCGGACTGCCTTGATCTACTTTTGACGCCGTCATGTGTTATGTGTTTCCAGGCCGTCATGCATTTTACTCTTGACGCCCTACCTTGTGACGCCGTCAATTCTGTACTGGGTCGTCATGGAAATTACTCTTGACGCCGTCAGAAATTCCTTTTTGACGCCGTCACCTACTGTTCCCAACAAGGAAAATTAAGACTTTGGCGTTTTCTTCACTTTTATGCTCCAAAAACGTCCGAATTGCTTCCTTTTCCAGATTTCTCTCCCAAAGTACCTAAAATCACAAAAGGAACGATTTAGGGTAATATTTGATCAAATAAAGTCAATTACGGGCTTAAATGACCCCCTAAAAGTGGTTCATTTTTTGCCTCATCACTTAGTGTAATTTAGTGTCGACATTAGCTTAGTTTCAATTCCAGTGTAATCTTTGAATTCCAAAGCTTGTTTTTATCATTCTCAATATACTTAAGATCGTTTATGATAATCAATTTCAAATTCTAGGTTTGATCTCAGTTTATGCAATTTTCTTTGAATTTCAAAATACTAAGTCTGTTGAATTTATTGTTATTAGTTATTAAAAGTTTTTAAATATCTTGCTTTTACGTAATCGTTAAAATAGTTTATCTAAGTTATTTTGTTTTATAAAACCCTAGTGTAATCACTCACACACACACTTTATTCATATCCCTGTTTAAATTCACCGATCACAGATTCGTTTTTAATAAACCATCGCACACCTCGTTGGGACATTACGACCCGGGGAAACACTGTATTCCACGGAAGCATTTCTCCCAGGCTGTTTGACTTTTACTATTGACCATTCATAAGTGGTTGAGAAATAAAATATAACTAGTTTGGGAGCAATCAATTAACATACTATGTTAATTGACAAAAGGGCTAAATACATAACAATGACCATTTGTAGACCATTAACATATTAAATGCAGACCATATATAAAGGTCCTAAGTCACACCATATTTAGGATATCAATGGTCACATTTGACTTTTAAATCCAAACAATGCAACAATGGGCTAAACTAACATCATTTCATGTACCACTAAATTTGTAATACATACAAATCAAAACAAGGAAAAAGAATACACTAACCTTTCACGACCTAAGGTTCTTTATGTGCATATTCCCATAAGTCTTCAAGAATCTCATCAGAAATTTCATCCATTTCCTTCCAATAGTCCCCATATTTAGCTTGAACAAATGCTACCATGTCATCGGTTAACTCGAAATTGCTCTAATCCTTGTCTGCCATTGTATGAAATCATGTGAAAAATGATCGAGTTTTGGTTTGTAGTAGAGGAGTATGTGAGGATTAGAGCAGGAAAACACGGGTTGTGCAACTATTGGATAGACACAAGTGCGAAGTTTAGGGTTTTACTTAAGTTGCACAGTTGCAAATTATGTCCCTTGACTTTAGTATTTGGTTTGACTAAAATGGGTCATATCTTAACTTCATGTGCCACGATCAGTTATCTTAACTTTTGTAGTCAACAGAAAAAAGTCCTCTTGAAAAAAGTTATCTTAATTTTTATGTTCCTGAAGTTATGCCTCCTAATCCATGGTGTCTTTCTATATTTTGAGGGGCAAGGATGTTGTAAAAGGAACCTATGGTAACTCAATTCATCCGGGGTTGGAGCGAAGTCTGTAAACTCAATTTTCATTTGGAAAGGCTTAATGAATTTCTTAAATGTGTTAGCTTCTCTCTTTCTCCTTTTATGCGCAATAAGCCTCTTGCTAATTTCTAAACGGCGACTCTCTAATTCCATAAAGACCAAACTAGTACAAACAAAAACACGAAGAAATAAGATAGACTAAAGAAATCCTAAAAGTAAAAATAAAATCTTACTAGAAAGGAATCTAGCAAGTAGACCTAATAAAAAGAGATTCTAACCTAGACAATAACTATTCCCCGGGCTGCGGCGCCAAAAACTTGATACGTGGGAATCGCACCAGGCTTTAACTCTCAAGGGATCTTAAGAAGCTTACAACCCCCACCAGGCAGTGTACCTGATCGTTGTAGTATAGTATAGTGACAAGTACCGGGGGATTGATCGTTCAGCTAGGAATAGTGCCGCTAGGATTAGAAAACCTAAATACTAGTTCTAAAGATGAGGGATGATTATTTTTGTATTTTTATATTTTTTAGAAAGCAAGTAAAAATCTCGGGTTTGAAGGATTTGGGCGGAATTAGTTGCTAGTCAACTAACCCAATACTAAAAATGCAATCAAAATAAAATACTAGAAATGAAAATAAGCTAAATTAACTAAGGTTGTGAGCAATAAGTGGAGAAAGTGTGTTTACTTAGATTTCACTACTCCCTATATATCTTTTACATGTTAATTACTTGTTTCTCATATCAAGTGCTTATTGAACCATATTTGATCACTGCTTGTACTTCTGTGCATTATAAGTCCTGAATCTTGTTCTCATAAGCTCATCTGAGTCATAAAAGCATTTTGTGAAAGTTGGGTCAAAGTTTGGTCAACTGTGCTTATAAATAAGCACTTAAATAAGCTGTTTTTAAGCTAATAATCACTTCCAATGCTTATTTTTCACTTTTGATATTTTTCCTAGATTCAGAATATTATTTTAGATTTTCCCTGAAATTTTCATATTTTTCTGAGTTTATTTGCTATTTTTCTTATTTAATTTTCATTTTTAATCAATTTTAATTACTTTTTAATTGCTGAAAAATCCAAAAAAATCAGAAAAACCCCAGAAAAATCCAAAAATATTTTAGAAAATAGTTTTCAGTTATTTTAGAATTTTAGAAAGTAATTTTGCATTTTTCCTACTTTATTTTCATTTTCTTTTAATTATTAAATTAGATAAATAGTTTTTAATTCATAGAAATTAAATAAAAATCAAAAAAATATTTTTCTTTTTCTTAAAATTTTCTTTTGTCATTTTTAACTTTTTAAAATTAATTTGAAGTCCGTAGAATTAGTATAGCTTAAAACTCGCGTTTTACTTCGCGCGTTACGTTTAAATAATCGCGTGTGCATTTCCGTTTTTGCGTTTTAGACTTTAGTGCATTGCTAGCTTGTAATTTTTGCATATTTCCTAATTGTTAGTTGATAATTGAACTATTTGATCACTATTTGCCTTTTTCACCACTTTTCAAATCACGATTACACGAATCAATATTCTTGATTCCATTCACCTTCACTGGGAAACGACTCGGGTGATTCGTATTTCTTGCGGATCATTTCGATACTATACTACTATATTATATAATTGGTTTTCATGACGAATCATTCATTACTAAATCCTATTAGTTAGCTAATAACATCAAATAGTCATGATATTCTAAGTGTCAATTCTCATCATTATGATGATTTATTATGCATTTTTACATTGGATTATGCTCTTATTTCTTAATATTTCATTTTAGGATAATATAGAGCATTTGAACGGATTCGATACAAATATGGGGACTATTGGAAGGAAATGGATGAAACCGAACCATCAAGTCAATGTTGTGAATCAAGGTTGTGTTACTTGTGGTGGTCCACATCCGTATTATGAGTGTCCGTCGACCGGCTCTTATGCTCAAGAGAACGTGTATGCTGCAAACATGGGTGGCACCGGCTACCCACCTCTTCAAGGGGATCAAAATCTTCTCAGCTACCGTTCGAACCATTTTCATGGACCACCCGGGTTTAATCAACCTAATCAAGTGAATCAGAACAATAATGTGCAAAACCGTAATCATCATTTCAATCAAAATCAAAACCGGCAAAATCAAGGTTTTCAAAACCAAGGTGTAAACCAAAATCGGAATTTTTAGGGAAATCAAAACCAAGCCCCGCCTCAAGGGAACAATTTTCAAAATAATGGAAATTTTCAGAATAATCAAGGGAATTTTAACAATACAAATCTGAATCATGGCAACTTTCAAAACCGTGGGCAAAATTTTAATAATCAAAATCAAGCTGTTATTCCAAATCTGTCGCCCACGGAAAATTTGATTAAGCAATTGCTTCAAAACCAACAAGCTTTTATGACAAAACAAGAGGAAACAACAAGGTTGTTAGCTAATCAAATCAATGATCTTAACAAGCGTTTAAATGATCGACCCTCGGGCTCTGGAACTTTGCCTAGCAACACGATCGCTAACCCGAGGGGCGATCCTAAAGCGATCACGACAAGGAGTGGTGTTTCTTATGATGGACCAACGACTCCAACTACCTCTTCTTCTCTACCTCCCAAGGTAGTCGCCCGTGAACCCGAGGCGACAACGGATACGAAAATTCCTATTAATAATGGAAGGACCGAAAACATCCAACCTCCGGTGGTCCCGACGTCCAAGGGAAAAGAAAAAGTTGTTTATGAAAAAGATATTCCCGTTAAAACAAAGTTGCCTTATCCGTCACGTTTAAACGGACAAAAGCACCGCGAGAAAGATAAAAACCAAATGGAGAAATTTTATCAGATTTTTCAAGAATTGCACTTTGATATAAGTCTCGCGGATGCTATACTTTTGATGCCCAAATTTGCTTCGATGCTAAAAGGTCTTTTAAATAATAAGGAAAAGCTTTTTGAAATATAGAGAACCCAAATGAACGAGAATTGCTCAACGGTTCTTCTTAAAAAGCTACCCGAAAAGCTTGAAGACCCTGGCAAGTTTCTTATACCGTGCAATTTTCCGGGTATGGTTCAATGCTTCGCCTTGGCCGATCTTGGTGCTAGCATTAACCTAATGCCATTGTCGATTTGGAGAAAGTTGTCTCTCCCTAACTTGACACCGACGCTTATGACCCTCGAGCTTGCCGACCGATCTACGTCTCGTCCAATTGGCATAGCCGAGGATATTTTTGTCAATGTTGGGAAATTCCATTTCCCTGCCGATTTTGTGGTTGTTGATTTCGATGCCGATCCACGGGTTCCTCTCATTCTCGGGAGAGGTTTCCTAAGGACCGGTCGTGCTTTAATTGATGTTTACGACGAGGAGATTACCTTACGTGTTGGAAATGAAGCCGTCACTTTTAACCTTGATCAAACCGCGAGATACTCCTCCGACTACGATGTTGCTTCCGTCAACCGAATCGATGTTATTGACGAAGCTACGGAGGAGTATTCTCAAGAACTTCTTGGTTTTACCGGAAATGCTTCGAGTGGCAATCCCACTCCTTCTTTTGAACCGATCGTCTCCGATTCTTCTCCTTCCCTCACTCCGTTTGAGGGAAGTGATCTCGCTTTGGAAGAAATCAATGCTTGTCTTTCAAAGGAATCATTTTCACCGGAAATTGATAATAATAACTTTGATCCGGAGGGGGATATTTTATTAATTGAAAAGTTGTTAAATGAAAAACCAATTGTTTCTTCCCCTCCGGTAGACTTAAAAATGGCAGACGTAAAAGAAGTAAAGCCGTCTATTGAGAATCCTCCGGAGCTCGAGCTCAAGGATTTACCTCCTCATCTTGAATACGCATACTTGGAAAAAAATGATAAATTACCGGTTATAATATCAAAAGGCCTTAAAGATGAGGAGAAGACACGACTCTTAGATGTGCTTCGGAAGCATAAAAGTGCTATTGCTTGGCAAATATCCGACATTAAGGGAATCGACCCTCGATTTTGTACTCATAAGATTCTACTTGAAGATAATCACAAAGTGTCCGTCCAACAACAACGACGGGTTAACCCAAAAATCCACGAAGTGATCAAAAAGGAAGTTATAAAACTCCTTGACGCTGGAATGATTTATCCAATCTCGGATAGTTCATGGGTTAGCCCGATTCATTGTGTTCCAAAGAAGGGCGGAATCACTGTTGTGAAGAATGATGATAATGAGCTTATACCGACTAGACTTGTGACCGGATGGAGAGTTTGTATCGACTACCGCAAGTTAAATGATGCAACTCGTAAAGACCATTTCCCGCTTCCTTTTATGGACCAAATGCTTGAACGGTTAGCGGGAAATGAGTTCTATTGTTTCTTGGATGGCTTTTTTGGGTACTTTCAAATTCCCATTGATCCCCAGGATCAAGAAAAAACCACTTTTACTTGCCCGTATGGAACGTTTGCCTATCGTAAAATGCCCTTTGGCCTTTGTAATGCTCCAGGCACGTTTCAGCGGTGCATGATGGCCATTTTCTCCGATATGATTGGAAAAACCATGGAAGTGTTCATGGACGACTTCTCCGTCTATGGAAGTTCTTTCGACTCTTGCCTCTCCCATTTAGAGAATATGCTGAAACAGTGTGAAAACACCAACTTGGTCCTAAATTGGGAGAAGAGCCACTTCATGGTTAAAGAGGGCATAGTCCTCGGCCATAAGATCTCAAAATCTGGGATTGAGGTAGATCGTGCAAAAGTTGATGTTAGTGCTAAGCTACCTCATCCTAAGACCGTCAAAGGAATCCGAAGTTTCCTTGGTCATGCTGGCTTTTACCGACGTTTTATACAAGACTTCTCGAAAATTGCCCGGCCTCTGACCCACCTTTTAGAAAATGATGCTCCGTTTAACTTCACAAATGAATGCGTCGATGCATTTAATGTTTTAAAACTGAAGTTAACGGAGGCACCAATCTTAGTTGCCCCCGATTGGGACTTACCTTTTGAGCTAATGTGCGATGCTAGCGATTATGCCATTGGTGCAGTTCTGGGGCAACGTAAGAATAAGTACTTTCAACCTATACACTATGCAAGTAAGACCATGAATGATGCCCAACATCACTACACAACTACCGAAAAAGAGATGTTAGCGGTTGTCTATGCTTTTGAGAAATTCAGAACTTATTTGCTCCTTAAGAAATGCATAGTGTATACGGACCATTCAGCCTTGAAATACCTAATGGCAAAGCAAGATGCTAAGCCACGCTTGATGCGGTGGGTTCTTTTGCTCCAAGAATTTAATGTCGAAATACGAGACAAAAAAAGGAGCTGAGAATCTTGCTGCTGATCACCTTTCACGACTTGAGAACCCCCATCAAAGTGTTCTCGAGAACAAGGAAATTAACGATGCTTTTCCTCTCGAGACACTTGGGAGTGTGACTAAACTTGACCAAAGTACCCCATGGTTCGCCGATTTTGCGAATTACCATGCGGGGAACTTCATTAAACAAGGGATGTCGTCCCAAAAAAAGAAGAAATTCTTTAAAGATGTCCAACACTATTTTTGGGACGACCCCTATTTGTTCAAAGTTTGTGCGGATCAAGTGATCCGGCGGTGTGTTCACGGTACGGAAGCCATTGAAATTCTTAAGGCATGCCATAGTGGACCCACGGGGGGACATCATGGTGCCAACTTCACCGCAAAGAAAGTGTTCGATTCTGGCTTCTATTGGCCGACAATTTATCGGGATGCCCATGAATTGGTGAAATCATGCGATTCTTGCCAACGTCAAGGGAAAATTTCTCAAAAAGATGAAATGCCACAAAATGCTATTCAAGTTTGTGAAATTTTTGACGTTTGGGGCATCGATTTCATGGGTCCTTTCCCGTCATCAAGAGGAAATAAATATATTCTCGTGGCCGTCGATTATTTGTCCAAATGGGTTGAAGCGAAGGCGCTCCCCACCAATGACGCCCGAGTAGTTGTGAAATTCTTAAAAAGTCTCTTTGCCCGATTTGGTACACCTCGAGCCATCATAAGTGATCGTGGGACCCATTTTTGCAATGACCAATTCGCTAAAGTTATGCTTAAATATGGTGTCACACATCGTCTTTCCACGGCTTATCATCCACAAACGAGTGGTCAAGTGGAGGTGTCCAATCGTGGCTTAAAAAGGATATTAGAAAGGACCGTAGGTGAACACCGTGCCTCATGGGCCGATAAGCTAGACGATGGTTTATGGGCTTTCCGGACCGCTTACAAAACTCCCATTGGGTGTACTCCATATAAGCTGGTTTACGGGAAAGCTTGTCATTTGCCCATCGAACTTGAGCACAAGGCCTATTGGGCCTTAAAACATGCAAATTTTGACTTAAAAACCGCGGGTGATCACCGAAAAGTTCAATTGAACGAATTAGTCGAACTCCGTGATCAAGCTTACGAGAATTCTTTGATTTATAAAGAGAAAACAAAAAGACTTCATGATGCCAAGATCAAAGACCGCGTTTTTAACGTTGGTGATCAAGTGCTTCTTTTTAACACTCGTTTGAAGATTTTCTCGGGTAAGCTTAAAACCCGTTGGTCTGGACCATTCACCATAACACAAGTATTCCCTTACGGTACCGTTGAGTTGGCTTAACTTGATGGTCCCAACTTTAAGGTGAATGGTCACCGTTTGAAACACTATTTCGGAGGGGACGTACCAACCATGGTAGTCCCGGATCTCCAAACTTTCCCCAAGGACGAATGAATTCGGGGATCGAGTCAAGCTATGTGACTCGATAATCAAAAACAAAGCGCTTCGTGGGTGGCAACCCATGCTTATCCAAATCATCTTCTTATATTTTTAATTTCTAATAAATAACGTGAAGAGGGGGTACCTTTTCCAATCTCGTGTTTCATGGCTGTTTGTGATGATTGTCCCCGATTTATGATGACTCTCGTGCTCGTGGTTTAGTCTTTCTCTCCACTCGAGTCTCATTCATCGATGCTTTTGGAATCCTATATCCGTAAATCTTATCGACTAACGTTTTCTTTGGCATAATTAATAAACGGCCCCAAATATTTGTTAGGATTACCTTTGCCCGTAAAACATTGAGGACAATGTTTCATTCTAGTCCGGGGGGAGGGGGGGTGAATCTTCGATTCGATTTTGACCTTGCAGTTTTCACCATGTCATGTACTCGCGTAACTCCGTTTTTCCACCAAAAATGAAAAAAAAATTGAAAAATTGAAAATTTCAAAAATTTTGAAGAAAAATGAATGAAAAGTCATGAAAAAGCAACAAAAAATGAGAAAAAGTTGAAAAAGTTGTGCAAAAATATAATAAAAGTATGAATAAGTGATTTGACACCTTGTTGACTTTCTTGCTGGCGAGAGTAGGAATAAATATTTTGACTTGAGCGGGCGTGTTGAGCCCTAGCTTGTTCCCTTAACCAATGATAATCATAAAAGTTTGTGCTAGCCTTGTACACTAGGAGCTACTCTTTTGTCGGCTCCCGTACTTGGCTTTATACATGCACAACTCGAAAAGCTTTCGCTAGTCTTTTACACTAGGAACTACAAAACGCGAATTCTTTTTAAGAGTTTGCAAAGTTCCCGTTTTTGACTTTATATATGCGTGGCTGATTATTGGCTAAGCATCTGCTAATCTCATTACTTGAGGTCTTAAATTTGCAGAGAACGAGAAATGATAGAGTTTATTTACAAGTTTAATGCTAAACGTGGAGTAGTGGTTCTCTTTAGAGCTCATAAGAAGTACTCGTGGCTTTTTACTCCCATCAGATACGTCACCAATATATAATAGATGTTCTAGGTTAATTAGTGGTATTTCGGTTTGAATAATATTTAGTTCTTTATTTTCTTAAGAGAATTTTTGCTTTAGAAGTTGGGTACATATCAAGGAACACCAAAAATAAGAACCAAAAAGTAAAAAAAATCAAAAGTCAAAAGTTGATTATGCATGTGGTTTTGGAGCTACCCGATAAGCTTCCATTGATGTTATGAGAAAAAATCAAGAAAAGTATGAAAAATATGAGAAAAATGAAAAAAGTGAAAAATGAAAAAAATGAAAGTTGGAGTATTGTTGAATAAGAGCTATGTATGTATCAATAAGTTGTTGGCGCGTGAGGTGCAAGTGATAAGTGATTAGTAATCAGTCACATGAGGTGCACGTGATTGTACTCCGCAACTTATATCTTTGATATTGTATGTACCCCAAATTCCTTGATGTGGACCGAATTTCTATTGCAGTGGTTCTTAAGAGAAAATGAATAACTATTTATCGTTTTAACTTAGGTGTCACTATCGGACTAAAAAAAGTATCGAAACGAGAAAATATGAAGCGATTCATTTCTCAAATTAAGTAAAATATTGAGATACAAAAACTTAGGACATGGGAGTAAGAAGTTTCCACGAGTAACTTTTATGAGTAGTGTTAGCATTAAATTTGTAGATAAGCTGTGATCTCGTTTTTACGCTTAGTTTGGGAGCTCGTGAAAAATCAAGGATGACGATTTTTATCCGTATGGTCACTTCTTAAATAGAAGTGTTTCTACTCGTCGACCCTAAAAATTATTGCAAAAATAATGAAAGTTCAACAAACCGTCACAAGTATGAAGTGTGAAAAGTCCAAAAATAGAATAAAGTGGAATAAAGAAAATAAATTTTGGAAAACGGAGCGTTTGCGGGATTAAATGATTTTATGATTTCTTTCGAACCTCCTTGCTACATTACAAAGTTAGTAGAAAGAGTTATGAAATTATTTATTTCGTGAGCGTGAATTGATCACATTGCGTGAGGACACGGCAATACTTTAGTCCGGGGGATTTTGGTGAGTGCTTATTCACTCACCTTTTCTAAGCCAAAATTGGACCAAATAAACCAAAAACTAACCAATAATGCCAAAGAATGTGTGTTTTTATGTTTGTGAATGTGCAGGAACGGATATTTAAGAAAAAGACGAAAAATCACGAGAAAATGACAAAACGGGCACGAGATTTGGAAAAGTTTAAATAAAGCCGGAGCCGGGGAAGCTAGTGGTCAAAGTCAAGGCTCACATGGTCATAAGAATCCTCAAAGTTTCAGAAATTTGCAAGAGTGACCCGGGAATAAAGTTTGATCAAGTTTACACATTTGGTCCCTCAACTTTTGAAGTTGTCACTTTTGGTCCTTTTGAAGAATGTTTTGGAGATATGGCAATTGAAACCCCTCATTATTCATGAAATGCCACAAAGGGCCCTTGGATATTAATTTGAAGATTGGCAGCAAAGGTCCTCATAATTTCAGATTATACATTTTTGGTCCCTTGGTTTGATTTTATGCTACAACCGGATCCTTAAAATCCAATAATAAAACAAAACAAGCCCACCAACCCCTTATTAATATGTACCCGGTCCAATCCATTCCACCAAACCCGACCCATCCCCACAAAATCAAAATATAATAAAATAACCCTACGCGCGTGTTACTGTGCATCCCTCCCACCGTTTTACCCTGCACCTCACTAAATTTACCTCGTACCTATCATAATCCATACCTCGTACTAAGAATCTATCTAGAAGCTGCCAAGGTGTCAGAGAATGTTGTCATTTTCTCCCCACGTGGCTGATTCAAGCTCACGGATTGGATGAAAAAACGTGGATTGAAGATAAGATCATTTAAACGGCTAATTGAAGAAAAGGATGACAACATATGGATATGGATTGAGGATTTGTGGCCTCAATTGAAGTTCTAGGACTTTCTCAAACCCTAGCACCCATCACCTCCCCTGCTCCTATAACCCCCCCCCCCCCCCATTCATACGTTTGTGGAGAGTAGGTTTTATGTAATGTTACTCTGCTATTTTTATTTTGTAACTCAGTTTTAAATTAATGAAAGTTTAAAGTTTATTGTCTTATTTTATTTTCAGTCTAGCTTATTACTTATTTTCCCTTTTAGCTTATTGCTTATTTCTACTCATTTCTGTCTCATTTCTTTTAAATCAAGTTCTTTCCTTTTGTTATTTATATAGCTTTAATCATCTGTTTTATCTAGTTATTATTGTTGTTGTTGTTTATTATTCAAAGAAAAATAAAAAAAAAATCAAAAAAATCTTATAAAAAAAAATATATGTTCTGTTTTCATTTGTTGAATCCATTTCAGTGTTTTGTTTGTTGTTTGTTCAAGCTTATTTAAGCTCATATAGCTTATAGTAAGTCTTTGACTGTTTTCTTTTCTCAAAAATCCAAAAACATACAAAAAGTCAAAGAAAGTCAACTACTCAGCTTATTTGAATAAGCTGAGCTTATTGGTGGTAAAAGGCAGCCAAATAGGTGTCCCTTGGTCTGTCTTAAAGGCAGGCTAGCATAGTGAGCCTCCTCTTTTCATGCTGAGGGGGATTGGGTTTGTAAGTGTTCACTTTTAAATTTTATCTTGGTAGCTTATTGATATTATAGCTTAGATCTGTTACTACTAGCTTATTTACACTTAATATTGGTTAATATAGCTTAATATTGATTGTTGATTGCTTATCTGTCACATGTTGTTTGCTGTGGTGTAATATGCTAGTGTGACTGTTACATATAATCATAATCTGTCTTATCATTGATTTGCTGAGTATGGGTGTTTATGATCTATGTTTCTGAGTGTATTCATATTTGTGGAGTATATTGAGTATCTTGGATTTGGTTTGGAAGTGATTTGTGGGGTCTGTGTTTGATTTTTGGGTGTGACAGAACCCAAAAGGGGTGTTTGGATCATAGTTGTTTGCTGAAGTTATTGTTGTTTCAAAGGTTGTAGTTTGCTTAGACTTCATACTTAGGATTATATTAAGTCTTAACTTGCATAAAATCAGTAGTATAATATATAAAAGTCAAAATTACTCTTTCAATTTTCATAACAGTTAGTATAGGTTAGTTTTAGGTTGCATATCATTATAAGTTGATACAATAGTGTTAGTAGTAGCTTATTTTAATCACATATTAGCTTATTATAACATCAGTAATCACTTTAGTGTAATCTAAATCCATAAAAGTCAACATTCTGTTTCATTCAAAAAGTCAAAAAGGATTTCAACTCAGAAATTGGTCATAATTTTGTGAGAGTGTGTAGCCTTTGATTTTAATTGAAAATACAAATGGTGTGTTGATTTTGAAAGCTTAATACCTGAACTTCAAATTTCAATAAGAAAAATCCACTTTGGAACCTGTTTGCTCATCTGAATAAGCCTTGGAAGTTGGCTTATTGGAGTAATAAGTGCCCTCCACCATCAGTTCTGGTCCATGTTCTTGGGCATTTTTAGGCTAGTAATTAGGTACAAGGATCTGAATTAGGAGTTGTTTTATGAACTCCTAGTGGTAGTGAATAGATTGCTTTCAAAAATTTGTACTTAAGAGCTTATCTTCACTGCTTATTTGCTCATTCCATTTGAGAATTTCTGCCTAAAGCTGTTTCTTAAACAGGGCTGCAATAGCTTATTTTTGGTCTAAAGTTGAAAGTGTTGGTTATTCTGAGCATTATATAGTACATTGCATCTGTTTCAAGTGGTTATTGGTCACTGCCTATTCCAGTGCTTATTTTTCACTTTTGATATTTTTCCTAGATTCAGAATATTATTTTAGATTTTCCCTGAAAATTTCATATTTTTCTGAGTTTATTTGCTATTTTTCTTATTTAATTTTCATTTTTAATCAATTTTAATTACTTTTTAATTGCTGAAAAATCCAAAAAAATCAGAAAAACCACAGAAAAATCCAAAAATATTTTAGAAAATAGTTTTCAGTTATTTTAGAATTTTAGAAAGTAATTTTGCATTTTTCCTACTTTATTTTCATTTTCTTTTAATTATTAAATTAGATAAATAGTTTTTAATTCATAGAAATTAAATAAAAATCAAAAAAATATTTTTCTTTTTCTTAAAATTTTCTTTTGTCATTTTTAACTTTTTAAAATTAATTTGAAGTCCGTAGAATTAGTATAGCTTAAAACTCGCGTTTTACTTCGCGCGTTACGTTTAAATAATCGCGTGTGTATTTCCGTTT
This sequence comes from Artemisia argyi, assembly GCA_030686995.1. Lineage (NCBI taxonomy): Eukaryota > Viridiplantae > Streptophyta > Magnoliopsida > Asterales > Asteraceae > Artemisia > Artemisia argyi. The sequence goes on from CM060691.1 coordinate 32,677,820, forward strand.
TTGCGTTTTAGACTTTAGTGCATTGCTAGCTTGTAATTTTTGCATATTTCCTAATTGTTAGTTGATAATTGAACTATTTGATCACTATTTGCCTTTTTCACCACTTTTCAAATCACGATTACACGAATCAATATTCTTGATTCCATTCACCTTCACTGGGAAACGACTCGGGTGATTCGTATTTCTTGCGGATCATTTCGATACTATACTACTATATTATATAATTGGTTTTCACGACGAATCATTCATTACTAAATCCTATTAGTTACCTGATAACATCAAATAGTCCTGATATTCTAAGTGTCAATTCTCATCATTATGATGATTTATTATGCATTTTTACATTGGATTATGCTCTTATTTCTTAATATTTCATTTTAGGATAATATAGAGCATTTGAACGGATTCGATACAAATATGGGGACTATTGGAAGGAAATGGATGAAATTTAACGAAAGTTGTACGATCGTAACCTACTCTATCCTTTTTTCAAGATCTTCTAGTTTTGCATTGACCCTAGTCCCATTTTCAAAAAACTCTATCCTTTTTTCAAGAGCTTCTAGTTTTGCATCGACCCTAGTCCGATATTCAAGAAACTCTGTCCTTTTTTCAAGATCCTCCAGTTCTGTATTGACCTTAGTCCCGTTTTCAGTATTTTCACAACCCTCATCAAGTTTCCCCTTTCCCTTATTCCTGTTTCAAGATCTTGACAAACCTCATCAAGTTTTCCCTTTCCCTTATCATCTGCAGATTGGCATCATCATATTAGGAAGACAATTAATGATGAGTGTCTAAATACTCATCATTTTATACTAATCTGAGCTGCCAAAACATCCAAAACACTTAAATATGCATTAAAATACTTAAAATATCTTAGAAGTGTGTTTTATATATTTCAAATGCAAAATAATCAAAAACAGATGAAAAACGTACAAAGTTTGCATAATTGGCAGTTTCAGTCCCTCAAGTTTTAAAAGTTTGTCAAAACTAGTCCCTGGTTATTCTAAAAACTTGAAAAAGTCACCAAAGGTCCTTTTTAATCATAAAGTTACATATTTGGTCCTTTGGTGCAAAGTTTCATAAAATTACAAGTTTAGTCCCTATACTTTGGAAATTGACATAAATGGTCCCTGGGATGTTAAAAACTTTGAGAAAATCAATTTTGGTCCTTGTAATACTAATCTTTTGCAGGAATGGTCCTTGGTGTGAAGTTTTGTGAAATTACATAATTGGTCCCTGAAGTTTGGTGAATTGGCAGAAAAGGTCCTCGGATATAAAATAATGGGAAATTATCAAAAATGGCCCTTGTACTATTCATAAATGATAAATATGGTCCTTATGATAAACTTTGGAAAATTACACAACCTACCCTCAACTTTGCTCAAATTACAAAGCCATTGTACTATTCATGAATGATAAATATGGTCCTTATGATAAACTTTGGAAAATTACACAACCTACCCTCAACTTTGCTCAAATTACAAAATTAGTCCTTGTGGTATTATAAACCTAAAACCAAACGGATCCCTTATTATTAAACCACCAAAAACCAATCCAAACATTACACTAACCCACCCTTGGCCCTTTTTGTTATCTGATCCACCAAGCCCAAATACAAAAGCCCACCCAATCCCCATTTAAATATAAAAACGGGTCAACACCCGGTCAAACAAACAACCAACCGCCCTACTGTTCATCTTCTTCCACCTCACCCCCCCCCCCCCACATGGCCTCTGCAACCTTTCCACCTACACCCCCAGCTGTTACCTACTCTCCCCACCATCACCTTCCACCTCACAACTCAGCCTACAACCCATTAATGCATTCCCACCTTAAACTTTCCACTGTTACCTCAATTTTCATGTTTTTGCTTGGACCTCACTCCAAACTCTACCAAAACTCACTTTCTTGTCCCCCTCCACTAGCACTACATACCAAGGTTCCTTAATTGATCTCAAATTGCCCCTAGCCACATGGAGGATTTTTGGCGCGAAAAATATTTAAACGGATGAGATGTGTTACAGAGATCCAAGGGCTCTAATTTGTGGTAGGAAATGGTCCAGAGGGTCCCACAAACCTTAATTGTCAAATATAAAGCAAAGATGAAGCAGATGAAAGAATTATTAGAGTAGCTTAGTGATACGTGGGAATCGCACCAGGCTTTACCTCTCAAGGGATCTTGAGAAGCTTACAACCCCCACCAGGCAGTGTACCTGATCGTTGTAGTATAGTATAGTGACAAGTACCGGGGGATTGATCGTTCAGCTAGGAATAGTGTCGCTAGGATTAGAAAACCTAAATACTAGTTCTAAAGCTGAGGGATGATTATTTTTGTATTTTTATATTTTTTAGAAAGCAAGTAAAAATCTCGGGTTTGAAGGATTTGGGCGGAATTAGTTGCTAGTCAACTAACCCAATACTAAAGATGCAATCAAAATAAAATACTAGAAATGAAAATAAGCTAAATTAACTAAGGTTGTGAGCAATAAGTGGAGAAAGTGTGTTTACTTAGATTTCACTACTCCCTAGATATCTTTTACACGTTAATTACTTGTTATAGTTGCGTGGATGACGGATTGTATTCCTTAATACCATTCATGGGGTGGCGCACTTAATTCCCCAATCCTATGAGTGCCTACTTCACTCCTGTGTCGAGCCGGCTAAGAAGCTCCTAACATGGGATCATTAGAATTTACTCATGCATTAAATACAACCAATAAAACCTAGTGCACGTCAGTTCATGTTTCCTAAGACGTTCAAGCATGTTACCATTTGGAGATCTGCCAGTTTTCTTAAGCCTAACATCGAAATCATTCATCCAATACAACCATAAACAAGTAATCAACACATAATTAACATCTAGGTTTCATTAGATCCAAGCAAACACAAGATAGATCTAGCCTAGCATGGTAGAATTAAGACAAGAACAAGATATAGACAACCAACACATAGACATATTGATTGAATTAAAAGAATATTTATCTCAATTACACATGAAAGGGATCAAGGGCTAAGAACCCTTGAAAAACCTGTAAAATTCATACCAAGTTCGTACTTAGGGTTTCTCCAAAACTTCTCTCCTTTTAATGTGAAAATTAGAAAACTATATATAGGAAATAGGGTCTGACGGCGTCAAGACAAATCTTGTGACGCCGTCATCTCGCCGCCAAAATACTTCTCGGACTGCCTTGATATACTTTTGACGCCGTCATGTGTTATGTGTTTCCAGGCCGTCATGCATTTTACTCTTGACGCCCTACCTTGTGACGCCGTCAATTCTGTACTGGGTCGTCATGAAAATTACTCTTGACGCCGTCAGAAATTCCTTCTTGACGCCGTCACCTACTGTTCCCAACAAGGAAAATTAAGACTTTGGCGTTTTCTTCACTTTTATGCTCCAAAAACGTCCGAATTGCTTCCTTTTCCAGATTTCTCTCCCAAAGTACCTAAAATCACAAAAGGAACGATTTAGGGTAATATTTGATCAAATAAAGTCAATTCCGGGCTTAAATGACCCCCTAAAAGTGGTTCATTTTTCGCCTCATCACTTAGTGTAATTTAGTGTCGACATTAGCTTAGTTTCAATTCCAGTGTAATCTTTGAATTCCAAAGCTTGTTTTTATCATTCTCAGTATACTTAAGATCGTTTATGATAATCAATTTCAAATTCTAGGTTTGATCTCAGTTTATGCAATTTTCTTTGAATTTCAAAATACTAAGTCTGTTGAATTTATTGTTATTAGTTATTAAAAGTTTTTAAATATCTTGCTTTTACGTAATCGTTAAAATAGTTTATCTAAGTTATTTTGTTTTATAAAACCCTAGTGTAATCACTCACACACACACTTTATTCATATCCCTGTTCAAATTCACCGATCACAAATTCGTTTTTAATAAACCATCGCACACCTCGTTGGGACATTACGACCCGGGGAAACACTGTATTCCACGGAAGCATTTCTCCCAGGCTGTTTGACTTTTACTATTGACCATTCATAAGTGGTTGAGAAATAAAATATAACTAGTTTGGGAGCAATCAATTAACATACTATGTTAATTGACAAAAGGGCTAAATACATAACAATGACCATTTGTAGACCATTAACATATTAAATGCAGACCATATATAAAGGTCCTAAGTCACACCATATTTAGGATATCAATGGTCACATTTGACTTTTAAATCCAAACAATGCAACAATGGGCTAAACTAACATCATTTCATGTACCACTAAATTTGTAATACATACAAATCAAAACAAGGAAAAAGAATACACTAACCTTTCACGACCTAAGGTTCTTTATGTGCATATTCCCATAAGTCTTCAAGAATCTCATCAGAAATTTCATCCATTTCCTTCCAATAGTCCCCATATTTAGCTTGAACAAATGCTACCATGTCATCGGTTAACTCGAAATTGCTCTAATCCTTGTCTGCCATTGTATGAAATCATGTGAAAAATGATCGAGTTTTGGTTTGTAGTAGAGGAGTATGTGAGGATTAGAGCAGGAAAACACGGGTTGTGCAACTATTGGATATACACAAGTGCAAAGTTTAGGGTTTTACTTAAGTTGCACAGTTGCAAATTATGTCCCTTGACTTAAGTATTTGGTTTGACTAAAATGGGTCATATCTTAACTTCATGTGCCACGATCAGTTATCTTACCTTTTGTAGTCAACAGAAAAAAGTGCTCTTGACACAGGTTTTATTCTTCCCCAATTTACACACTCATCCAAACCCTACCTAATCCTTAAAACAACTATGTCAATAGAAATGTCTTCATCATCATCTTCTATTTGAAGTCATTGTCCTCCACCACATACCATTTGTGAACATGAAGAACCCATTATTCAACAAACATCACGAACCATCTATCATCCTTTAAGACGTTTTCTAGGTTGCATAAATTTCTATAATGTAAGTGATTTTTACTTTGTTTATGATTCAGGTATCAGCTAATATGTCTAAACATGTAGGGTTCAAAATGTGGCACTTTTTACTAGCTTGATCCTGAATTACCAAGTGACTACTACAAACAAGAAGTGTATAAGTTGATTCAAAAGGATAAAGAATTGAAAAGAGACAAATGCAGTTTGAATGAAAAAATAAAAGACTTGCAAAGGGATTTTGACTTTCAGAAGTCAACTTTGCAAAACCAAGTGTTACTTCTACAAATGGAATTGAAAGAAAGCAAATCCAGTTTACTATTTTATAGGAAATGTGTTGTTGCAATAGCTGTGATTGTTGCTTTTATGTTGTTTGTAATGTTATGATGTAGATGTGGATTCATATGAATTTGTCCAGTTTAATTGTAACGCATCAATCTACATATGTGATGTAGAAGTCATGATGTAATGTAGAAGTAGAAATGTGGAAGATGTAGTGTAGTTGACTTTTGATGTTTTACTTTTAGTTCTATGAATAGAGCTCTATATTCGCATTTCTAGTTAATGAGAATCTAACAACCTTTCCTCCAATATGGCTTATATCTCATTCTCTCTAACTCTGAACAAGTTTCACTTTCAAAATTTTGGCAAATGGAAAGAAAACAGGCACTAATCAATAAAACCTACATTAGACAATTGTTTGACTTTCAAACGTCAAACAATATCAATTGGTAATAGATCAATACAAACTGCAATACATCAATACAACCTACTAGATTGCAGCACCCACATCGACAAGAGTTAATAGAACACAAATTCATCCAAAAATCCAGGTGAAAACCTGGTGGAAATCTAGCTGAAAACCTGCTAAAAATTTGTGTTCTATAGATTGCAGATAGAACACAAATTCATCCAAAAATCCAGTTGAAAACCTAAAGTTATGCTCAACCACACAATCAAATAGACAACAGTTACAAAACAACAAGCAACTTACAAACTGATTCATAAACATTGATAGCAACTTACATATAGTCTATTCAAATAAGCTACTTACAAAACATTCATAGCAGACTACTATGTACAAACCCGTATGGTCTATTCAAATTAGATAATACACAAATTGATTCATAAAACATCATTCATCCAGTTTCAGCATTAAAACAGCTTAAGCTAAAACTGGGCAACCATGGAGAAAGGATTAAGAACAAACCAACTTACAAAGAGTTTTAAACAACAAACTGGACATACTATATCTTGACAACATATCCGATAAAAGAAAATTGTCCCATACATTACTATTGTTATTCCAAAACATAAAATAGAAGACCACATTAACCTATCCTCAACAACCATCAGCACACATCAAACCTTAACACTTCTTCTGTCTTGTTTGTTTCTTCGGTGAGAAAGAACTGAATCATCTGACCTTGAACAAGCCCTGCTTCCTCCTTCAACTCCCTGAAACTAGGTGATGAAATAATTGTAACACTCATTTTCACCTTTGATGGACCTAGTATCTTTGTTTTCTCACGTACGATGAACACTTTCCCTACCCTTTGGTGCTTACAACAGCGAAAGAGAACCAATATAAGTTGTACTTTTTCACAATTTTATATGGTATATGCTGTTAGAAAATTTAGAAAACTTGGCATTAGTTTTTTTTTGATGAAACGGTGATCATATATTAATTACTCAACAGTTACATCAATAAAAAAAGAGAAAGTTTTTGGACAGGCCAAAAAACCTTGATACAACAAGCATACTACATTCTGATCTATCAATCATTCTATCAGACATACAATATCTTAGACAAATCACATCTATATATCTGATTAAGCAACTCTGTCACTACTGCTTCCCAAACAGGCTAAAAACACAAAACAATGTTCACCAAGTTTCACCCAACATAGCCTTATGATTGCATTTCCATGATAAGTGCCCACTATACATCATTCAACCAAGATCCACAATAACATTAAGCGTAATAATTTAACAAATTAGGAAAGTTATAATACACCTTACAAGTCATCCATCTTTCCAAAAAACTGCAGTCTGTAAAACGCCCTTTCTTTTTGATCATGTACACTGTGAAACCTCCAGTCACACAGCCAGTTCATCCGACGAAGATCAAAATATGATATTAATAATATAAAATTAGTTAAAGATATTCTAAAATGTTACTGATATCATATACTCGATGTAGTTAAAGTTAATAAAGAAAAACGTACCTGATTGATGTCCTTCATGACAAAGGGCGTTTATGGCTATGTTAGTGGAGTATGTTTCCACTGTTGTGATGGTCCCTCTATCAGGTTCAAAAAGCATGACATTATACTCCCTACCCGGAACAATGAGAGTAAAAACCAACCACTGACCAAGTTCCATTTTCAAGTCTTCAACCAGTTTCACCCAACCTAACCCATACAGGAATGAGTGTACATATTAAGGGTGAGCAAACGGACCGGATGGACCGGACCGACCGACAAAACCGACCGGACTGGACCGGACCGACCACATTCGGTCCGGTCCGCGGTCTAGGCTTTTCTGCTAATTCGGTCCTCGGTCCGGTCGGTCCGGTCCGGTCCGGTCCGGACCGACCAAAAAACCGAAAAAACGTGCCAAAATATGCCTAATTGGACCGGACCGACCGAAGACCGGACCGGACCGAACCGGACCGAGACCGGACCGACCACATTCGGTCCGGTCTCGGTCTATGGTTTTTCCGGTTCTCGGTCTTCGGTCCGGTCCGGTCTTGGCCGGTCCGGTCCGGTTTTTGGACCATGCTCACCCTTAGTACATATCGCTGATACCAATCTTTTGAACTTTCCAGCCTAACTTCGTACTTAATGGTGTTACTAATAACCATGACCGACTCTGTAGGGGTTGGACCATTGAGATATCTTAGAAAACCTTCTGGCAATGACTGTATATAAAGAGATGTGTCTGTAACGGGAACTAAACAACGCCAAAACTGAGCGCTTTATGGTTCGTAATTGTGAAATGCCTCCCCATTCTCGTTGTAGCAAGTTACGTAAAAGATGTCCTCACCCTCTTCTACAAAGTGTATGAAACTAACAGCCCATGGCGTGATGTTGTGCATAACAAAGTCATTCCACCCAGGTCCCTCTACCACACACACTAACTCTGAAACTCTCTTAACACTGACTTTTCATCTCACGCTCGCACAGTTAACTAGGTAAATAGAACGATTACCATGGTAGGAACCTCCTAAAACGTAGTCCTTATGCAATTGCTGTATGTCAAAATTAATTTTTAAACATTATGAATTTCTTAAGAACTAGTTTCTTGCTGAAATAACACTTAAATTCATATATATGGTGTTAACTTACAAATTCATCCAAAACATCAGCAACATCGTCCACCACGCACACAAATTGATTGCCATACATTGTTACTTCATTAACGATTAAGATTAACACAAATAACGTTTGAATGAAATTATATATATATATATATATATATATATATATATATATATATATATATATATATATATATATATATTCATACCTGGTATGTGTGTTGTTTGATTTCGTATGCATGTTAAGTTCCGATGGTATGTGTTTGTGGGTGTGTGATTTGATTGGTTGAAAGAAGATAGAAGTGTTTGTGTGTGTGATTTGATCGGGTTATACACGAGTATGTTTAGTTGCGAAAAATATCCTCGTCGATTTTCGTGCCTATGAAGGTAGTTGATGGGTCTAAATGGCGGAAAAAGTGAATTGACGAAAGTACCCTAACGTGGAACGCACGTGAGGACTAACTAACGAGATTTAGTAACGAACGTTAGCAAAAATCGTGAATTTGAAACTACAATAACGGTTAAGGGTAATTTCTTGCAAAAACTCCAAACGTTAGGTACACAGTTTGCAATTTTTCAAAAATAGGGACATTTCTCGCAAAATGGCAAAGTTTAAGGACATTTTTTGCAGTTTACTCAAATACCTACTAATTGACAAATATTTAAGTAATATAAAAAATATATGTTTAAATAAGAACGGGTTCACGGATATTTTGAAAGGTATATCTGCGGGTATTTATAACGGGTGTGACGGGTTTACCCATGATGTTACGAAGGTGTGTTGTCTTTTCTTTTGTATCTTGTTTCTTGTTTGTTTTCGTAATAAAATATTGCATTTAAAAAAAATGCATATATATAATATTTATAGCCAGAAAAAAGTACTTTATTTTAATTATTGTGATGTTATTGAGGGTGTGTTTGGTACATCACCGGAATGCATCAATCATAATTATTATCATTGCAAATGTTTGGTTACTAAGTTAGGAGAATGAAACTATCATTTGATACCCATAGACTCATAGAAGGGAGTAGGCGCTTTTTCTAACTTATTCTCATGGGACCCATCACTAACATATGAAAACCATTTGACTTTTTTTTTAAAAAAAACATGTGTTAACCATACCCTAAAGTTCACACAAAACAACAGAAATGAAATTAGTATTCACAATCACATACTACTCTCTAGTCAATGTAATACGGTAATACTGATTGTGATTTTGGATAGTATACCAAACGTACCTTGAAATAACAATTTATTTTTTATTTTATTTTTTATTTTTTTGTGAAATAAAAATAACAACTCAATAACAGATATTTTGCACCTAGCTGTCAAAGAATTTTTCAATCAAGTATTAAACTGTTGAAAACCTCATAAAAATAGTTTATGACTTTATTCAGTTGCCTGAAAAATCAAATATACATGACTAGTTTACATCATCATCAAAATTACACATGGGATCCACCCTGCATCACCCAGCTAGATTCCCTAATCCCCCCAACATCCTACGTGGATAAGCGCCACGTGGACCCAAAAACACGCAAAAACCAACAAATAATAGAGCCACGACAAATTCACAAAAACCAGCGCCCTTTTTCGCTTGTTCCCCAAAAATAATAAAACCTGGTCATGCACATTAACGGCTACTTTCATTATCAGTGATCACTTTCTTTTTTTAATTTTTATTTTTTACTATAAAAATCATTTCTCATATCATAATTTGGCGGCAATTCTTCACTAGAAAATATTCTCTCATCTTTTTATATTTCTCTTTAGCTGCTTTGACTCCGCCAAATCAGCAAAAAAACAGGAAGAAAGTCCCCAATATAAACCGATTTTAACTATAGTTTCCAAAACACAAAATACAAATGCCATAAATCAGTTTTCATTAATTAAAATGGGTTACAAATTTCCAATTACAAGCAAAAAAAGAAATTAACTAATCACATTGGTGAAGGAAGTGATGTCGGGTCAGCAGATGAAGGCATATCTGGTCCGACCCGACATCCTTCTAACATAAACACCACATCCGACATTGCAGGTCTATCTGTTGGGTCGGATGTGGTGCAAAGTAAGCCGACTTTTAGACCTAACAAAAACTCTTCCCATTCCGAGGACTCTGGGTCAAGCTCGAGTAGACCTGGTTCTAATAGTTCGGAGATTTGGCCTCGTTGTAATTGTCTTTTCACCCACTTCACTATGTCCTCGTCATGGTTGAACATCACGGGGTTTTTGCCCGTTAGGATTTCTAACAAAACAACTCCGTAGCTATATATATCGGCTTCTTTTGTCATTTCCCCAGATAATGTGGCTTCGGGAGCCACATACCCGAGTGTCCCGATTGGACTAGCGGTTGTGGATGTAGATGGTTCGACTTGCGTTGGTACGGTTAGCTTATTGAGACCAAAATCGGATATATGTGCTTCAAAATCAGCATCAAATAGTATGTTCTGTGGTTTGATATCTCCATGCACCATTGGGATTGAATGTACAAAGGCTAAACCTCGAGCAATTCCTAAGGCAATCAGATGCCTCATCGGCCAATTTAACACGTGCCCGTCTTGATGTGATGCCTCTTGAAGAAGAGTGGCTAAGTTCCCATTTGGCATGTAGTCATAAACAAGTAACCGCACATTATCAGACCGGGTTGCAAAGTATCCACGAAGGACAGTCAAGTTCCGATGTTTGACTTTCCCGAGTAATTCGGCTTCTCTTCGAAACGTGGCTTCAGGAACAGAAGTATCAGGAAGCCGACGGATGGAAAGAACTGTCCCGTCACCAAATGAGGCTTTAAAAAGAAGTCCAAACGTACCACGACTCAATACATTTTCCTCATCAAATTGCCTAGTTGCATCAAGAGCATCAGAGTAAGTGATTTTATTCTTGAACATCACTAGTTTCGGAGTCCCATTTTCTGCTCCACTACTATTATCTCTCCCTGAACTTCCACGAGCTGGGCTCGGTTTCTTCACTTCCCCCATTTTTGACAACTTTCTTCGCCACCTGAACAACAAACAAACATACCCACAACACAAAAGTAACAACAGCAGACCGCCTCCCGCGGCCAAACAAATCCAGAGAACTAGTTTCTTCGTCTTTGATGACATCTTCTTCTTGCAGTTTTTCCTCAAAGGTTTCCCACATAACCGATTATTCATTTCAAACACTGAAGGATCATTAAATCGAGAACCTAACATCTTTGGTATATCACCTTCAAGATCGTTCCTCGAAAGGTTCAAAAATTTCAGATTAGGAATCATCGAAATATTTTCAGGGATATTCCCGGTTAATCTGTTATGACTTAGATCAAGTCTTACCAGATTAGACAGTTGTGAGATACTCTCCGGAATTGACCCGGATAATTCATTCCCATCGAGTTCCAAAACTTGAAGCTTCGAAAGATTCCCCAATACAACAGGAATAGAATTCTTAATCCTATTATCCGATAACGAAAGCACAACTAGCGACGTAAGGAACCCAAACTCATCTGGAATATCACCCGTAAACTTATTAGATGATAAATTCAAATGCTGCAAACTCGACAAACTACTAAAACCTTCAGGAACATCACCCGAAAATTCATTTTCTTCCAACGCAACAACTTTTAAATTCGGCAATCCAAATAATTCAACTGGCAACTCACCTTTAAACCCCTGCTTACTTAAATCAAGTATACTTAAACTTCTCAAATTCGTTATAACAGTCGGAAATCTACCAGAAAATTGACAACCACTAACATTCAACTCCTTTAACCCCGATAAACCCCCAATTTTGCCCAAAAAACCCCCGGAAAAATTATTATTACTCAAATTCAAAGAAGTCAAGTTACTAAGACCTGCCAATTCACTAGGCAAATCGCCACTTAACTTATTATCACCCAAATCCAACGTTTCCAGCTCCGTAACATTAACAATACTTAACGGTATCCCCCCATTAAAACGATTCCTCCCTAACGAAACAACCTTCAACTTAACCAAATCCCCAAACACATCAGGAATCACACCACTCAACCTATTTCCTTCCAAATCGACCACATTCAACAACCTACATTTCCTAATCTCATCAGGTAATTCACCCGATATCGAGTTATTAGCAGCTTTAAACTCCTTTAAACTTAACATATTCCCAATTTCACTAGGCAACTTTCCGAAAAACAAATTTCCAGATAAATCGACTCTCTCAAGTGTCCGAAAACTCGTTAACCAAATCGGAAACCTTTCGTTTATTCGATTCTCATTAACTTCCAAAACCTGTACACTTTTCGAATAAGCACTCACATTTACGCCTTTTACAAAACCTGTTAACATATTAAACCCTAATTTCACAACTTTTATAAAACTATTAGGGTTGAACAACAGAGACACCGGAACTGAACCTGACAACAAGTTTCCGGTCAGCGACACGACTTCAAGCTCCGGCAAGCCGCCGATACTCGCCGGAATAAGTCCTTGTAACAGGTTATCATCGGCGGTTAACTGAATTAGCGACGAACAGTTTCCGATAGCCGACGGTAATGTACCGTACAGCTCATTTGAGTCCAGTATCAAGTACTGAAGCTTCTGGAAGCTTCCGATGACCGCCGGAACTTGACCGGAAAACGAGTTGTGTGAGAAGTTGATATACTGTACATTCCACGCGCCGGGGATATTCGCCGGAATGTTGCCGGAAAATGTGTTGGACGAAATGTCGATGTACCGGAGATTCGCCGGTAAGTTACCGGAAAGCTCGCCGGAGATTAAGTTATTAGCTACATTGAGTAGTAATAAGTTAGTTAGGTTTCCGATGGACGGAGGGAATATTCCGGTGAAGTGGTTATTTTGTAAATAAATAACTCGTAGTAACGAGCATTGTGTTAAACTTAACGGAATGGAGCCGTTAAATTTGTTACTATGTAAACTTAGTTTACGTAGCTCTGTCAGCTCGGATATCCGGCTCGTGAGCGAGCCAGATAAGCCGAGCCGAGGTAGCATTAACTCACGGACATTACCGTCCGTGCAGAACACGCCGCGCCAGTCGCATGGCGCGGCTGGCGTGGACGTGTTCCACGTATCTAACGCGCCCAATGGGTCGCGAACACTTTTTTTAAAAGATAGTAGTGCTTGTATTTCGGTTGATATGGTGGGGGGAAATGTGGCGCATAATAGCAAAATGAGGATGGAAAAAATAGCCGTTGGCATTGTTATGAGTGGTGGGAGCGTATGTTAGCAAACATTTCCGGTAGACAATGGGGAAATGGAAGAAGTGGTGGTGACAGTATATATAAATGGGTTTGTTTTGGGAGTTTAGTGTTTTGGTGTGTAGTTCTTGGTGAGTGTGTACGGAGTTATTTTTTAATAAGTTAGGAATATTGAAAGCTTATGTTATTTAGAGTTAATTGCAAAAATCGTCCCTAAGGTTTGCTTAAATTGCAGATGTCATCCTTAATAGTTTAAAATTGCAAAAATCGTCCCTAAATCAAATCTTTTGGCAAATTTTGGTCCCTAGCTTTAACTACCGTTAAGTACATTCCGTTAGAATTTGCACCGTTAGTCCTTTTTCACCGTTATCTCCTAACGAGATAGAGCACATTGCACCGTTAGTCCTCTGGGTTAACTGTATTTGCATCGTTAGTCCTTTTTTACGTTTTCGTCCGTTTTTTTTACGTTTACTTTCGTTTTTTTACGTTTTCACACGGTTTTTTACGTTTTCGTCCGTTTTTTTACGTTTACTTCCGTTTTTTTACGTTTTCACCCGGTTTTTTACGTTTTCGTCCGTTTTTTTACGTTTTCGTCCGTTTTTTATACGTTTACTTCCGTTTTTTTACGTTTTCACCCGGTTTTTCCGTTTTTTTACTTTTTCGTCCGTTTTTTACGTTTTCACCCGGTTTTTTACGTTTTTTTTACGTTTTCGCCCGTTTTTTTACGTTTTCGTCTGTTTTTTTACGTTTTCGTCCGTTTTTTTACGTTTTCGTCCGGTTTTTACGTTCTCTTCCTTTTTATATTTTTTTTACGTTTACCCCCGTATTTTTACCCTTTCTTCTGTTTTTTTACGTTTTCTTCCGTTTTTATACGTTTACGCCCGTTTTTTTATGTTTTCTTCCGTTTTTAACCTTTTCGCATATTTTTTTTACGTTTTGCCCGTTTTTTTACGTTTACGCATGTTTTTTTACGTTTTCGCCCATTTTTAATACGTTTTCGCCTGTTTTTTCTGAGTTTTTGTATGTTTTTTCATGTTTACACCCGTTTTTTTTTAATTTTTGTATGTTGTTTAAGTTTTTTAGAAAGCGTAAAAAACCGACGTAAACGTAAAAAAATGGACGTAAACGTAAAAAAACGGACGAAAACGTCAAAAATTTTAAGAAAGCGTAAAAAACCGGAAGAAAACGTAAAAAACGGAATAAACGTAAAAAAACGGAAGAAAACGTAAAAATCCGGGTGAAAACGTAAAAAAACGAGCGTAAACGTAAAAAAACGGGCGTAAATGTAAACAAACCGGGTGAAAATGTAAAAAAAACGTATAAAACTGGGTGAAAACGTAAAAAAACGGGCGTAAACGTAAATAAACGGACGAAAACGTAAAAAAAAACGGACGAAAACGTCAAAAACGGAAGAAAACGTAAAAAAACGGAAGAAAACGTAAAAAAAAACGGGCGTAAACGTAAAAAAACGGACGAAAAGGTAAAAAAATGGCCGAAAACGTAAAAAAATGGACGAAAACGTAAAAAAACGAAAGTAAACGTAAAAAAAACGGACGAAAACGTAAAAAAACATAAAAAAAACCGGGTGAAAACGTAAAAAAAACGGAAGTAAACGTAAAAAAACGGACGAAAACGTAAAAAACCGGGTGAAAACGTAAAAAAACGAAAGTAAAGGTAAAAAAAACGGACGAAAACGAAAAAAACGGAAGAAACCGTAAAAAATGACTAACGGTGCAAATACAGTTAACCCAAAGGACTAACGGTGCAATGTGCTCTATCTCGTTAGGAGATAACGGTGAAAAAGGACTAGCGGTGCAAATTCTAACGGAATGTACTTAACGGTAGTTAAAGCTAGGGACCAAAATTTGTCAAAAGGTTTGATTTAGGGACGATTTTCGCAATTTTAAACTATTAAGGACGAAATCTGCAATTTGAGCAAACCTTAGGGACGATTTTTGCAATTAACTCTGTTATTTATTGCATAACTACTGTATATTTTTTGTTTAGTTCATGTTGAATGTGGGGAAAATTTAGTCATAGGAATTGACTGTTCATCCAGATAGTACTTTTGCATGTAAAAGAAAAAAAGTTATTCACGGATGACAAATATAATAGTAAGATGATTCTAACTTGTGAGAATTAACTTTACTATGCTATTATTATGGAAAAAGAGAATTTTTAGTTTTTAAACTTAAGTTACTTGTAACTCTACTGTCTCATTCTGGTTTGATTATTTTTCTGAAATTTATATGCACTTTAAGGTGTCAAAAATAAAGTAACAGTCAGTCTCATGGTAAATACTAAATACGGGAAAACGTAAACCTTTCAATTATATCCCAAGTTTTGCATCAAGTAACACCAACAATTAATACGGTAATCCAATAGATAACCAAAATGAACTAACAAGATTGAAGCCACAATTTAATGATAAAAATTAAAGAAAAATAAATGGGAGAGTAAATGTCTCGTGCCATATATATGTGAGGATGGGATAGGAGATGTATCACTTCTATTGCCTGACTGCTCCATTATGACAATTATTTCACATATATACGTGCACCATTTATCGCACAGCCTACAATTTTTTTCATATTCATTTATCGTGTGGGTAGTATACTTTTGGCTCCAAAACATTACATATTGCTTTGCCCCATAAATATTCATATGTTTTATACTAAGACTATAGAAATTAAGAAGAAAAAAAAAAAGGAAAATTTCATGTATATCCTTAAAAATTTCAAAAATTTCATATATATCTTTTTTACTAGTTTTTGATGCATAAAGTACAATACATTTAATGCATCAAAGTGATATATATGTAATTTTTGAATTTTGCAAGGATATTAATGAAATTGCAAAAAAAAAAAAAAAAAAAAAAAAAAAAAAAACGTCATCTTTAAGTCTTAACCATATATAGGGCTGTAAACGAACCGGACGAACACGAACGGAGTCCTGTTCATGTTCGTTCATTTAATTTTAACCGAACAAATAAACGAACACGAACGCTTAAACGGACGAATTTTCTTGTTCATGTTCGTTTATTAAGAAAATGATTTGTTCATGTTCGTTCATTAAGACACTAAACGAACGCTAAACGAACATAAACGATCGAACATAAATGAAAATAGACAAACAAACATAAACTTTATTGAATTCTTCACAATATATTGTTCTAAAGTGTTGTTTTGTTTAAAAAAAACCAATTTTTAAAATTATTAAATTAAAAGATAGGATATATAAACATAAATAGATAAATAAACATAAATGAACTTTAACGAACGCATAATCGGACGTTCACGAACATAAATGAACGGACGAGACTTTTGTTCATGTTCGTTCATTTAACTAAACGAACGTAAACTATTGTTCATGTTCGTTCATTTAATAAACGAACGAACATAAACGAACTTTTTACCGAACGGTTCATGAAATGTTCACTGAACGTTCAGTTCGTTTACAGCCCTAACCATATATAAAGAGAATATTTTTTCTTAAATGCTTAAATGCATCAAAAACTAGTAAAGTTGATGGGCAAAAATACCTCTAATGTAGGTTAAAAAGGTTATTTGTTTAAATTTAATGCTATGTCTAATGTTTTGTTTCAACTCTCAAATTTTGGTTTTTGTTGATGTCAAAGAAAAGTTTACTTACGTAGGGCTGAGCATCGCAGACTTAAAACTGACCGGACCGATCGAAAACCGACCGAACTGATCGAAAACTAACCGAATCGAAGGACCAGCGGTCCAGTCTCGCTCCGGATTTTTTCATTATTTTGGTCTCGGTCCGGTCCAGTCCGATCTTACGTAAAACCCGGCTATTATGCCTATTTGGACTAGACCGACCGACAGAAAGACCAGACCGGACCCGAACACATTCGGTCCGGTCCTCGGTCTAAGATTTTGAGCTATTTCGATCTCAGTCTTGGTCGGTTCGGTCCGGTCTTAAACTGATGCTCACCCCTATACTTATGTGAGCTTTTAATTAAATTCCATACATAAGACATAATCTATTAGGGTTGGCAACCGATCTCTCACCCAAAATCCCATCACTCATTCACTACCAATCCACTTATGCCATATCATTTACTTAATTTTTCCATCACTCACTTCAATTTTGTTGGTAACACCATCACTCACTACATCACATCACTCAAAAAAAAAAAAAAAAAAAAAAAAAAACCTAACTAAACTAAACTAAAATTCCATTAACTCAAATCTTATCATGTTTCCTTCTTCCCGTGAGTGAATCTTTCACTCAAATCTCATCCCATGTGGCATCACGCAGGAACGGCGGCGGTGTTGCCATGCGTGATGCTTCACGTCCCGTGCCTTCATCCATACGTTGCCAACCCCCTTATATATAAACAGTCATTTTTACCATCTATCATTTGTAGATTTATTGAAGAAGATGAATAACGTGAATGTTTCAAATAATGTTGATGATGTTGTTCAACAAGCTCTTATCAAGAAGTTTACGTGATGAATAACGTGTATCATTATCTATCTTAAAATAGTTTTAAGTTTTCATTTTCAGTTTTGGTAAATGTTTTTATATGTTATTTGATATATTTGATAAAATCGTTCTTTGAATTGAATTATCATATATTACAACATTTTCAATAAAATTTTAAATTATTTTACGTTGTATGTATAAAAGTTACACAAAATACTTAACTACAATATCACAACTAAAATTATTTGTCGTATAAATTCCCATTCACGAGTACTCGCTAGTTCAGATATAAAACGTGAATGGTGCTACTAAACATAAGGATGCCAACAAATACTTAACTTATGATCAAACATGTCTATTTAGGTGACATACATATTACTAAAGTATCATTACCCTTAGAGCATGAGGAATCCTAACATGTTACAACACAAACACCGCTGTCATGTCAGCGCTACATCATTTTAAAACCAAATAGCATAACACCAAAAAACATCCGGAAATCATAACACCCAATAACATCACTTTTTGAAACCCACCTTTTTTAAAATTACACCCATATATTTTTGTTTTTATTTTATTATTATTTATTATTATTATTATTATTATTATTATTATTATTATTATTATTATTATTATTATTATTATTATTATTTTTAATTCGAGCCATGCTACAAACGCAAGTTGCTTCGTTAACTCAAATCAAAACGCAGGTGTGGGTGGAATCCATGTTAACGCCAAAACGCCGTGAAAAAACGTCCACATAGGACGAAACGTCGTTGATGCATTACGATACACTGCCCTCTTAAAATAATCTTACCCATTAACAAAGCTTTTGCAGAAAATAAGAAATAAAAAGCAACTTTTGAAGAGTACGAACCGGGAAAACATCATTGGCTTATAGAAAGAATCTAATCCATGATTCGTATGGATAATCCAAGTAACTAAATTCTTTAAAGTTTGTCATTTTTTAATTTCATTTTTAGGAAAAGCACTACCCATTGAATAATAAAATCAAAAGGTGTATCGAGAGATGAAATACTTAAAAAAAAAAAAAAAAAAAAGGTTCTTAATGTAACCAATAGACAAACAAAGCTAACCAACATCTGTCATCTGTGAGCTCAACGGAATGCACATAAAAAAATTTGGTCCACCACCTCAATATTATTGTTCATGTTTGTATTCTATTATGTTCTAAAATAATTGTCTAGACAAAAAAAACTTGTAAAAAATACAAGTAAACTGATATATTGGCTTTGGCAAAGTGTAATGATTTCGAATTTTATTTAAGTATATGTTTTTAGTCTGTGAAATAATATTTTTATTAAAACGAATAGAGTATTCGTAACAGTAAACGTTCTTTGGCAAAGTTTAATGATTTCGAATTATAATATCTTCTCCATGTTCGAACTGGACTCACTCAATGATAGCGTTGCTTTAGGCCCATGAAGCCCGTATCTTTCTTAAATTCATCTATGTTTTGTTTGTCACTTTATCTTAAAAAGCGTTAACATGTTTGATTTATAAAAATGGTTTTGCTAACATGTGTCCACTGGTTACGTGTTAACGTGTTTATAAAAGGTATGTTGTCATTCATTTAAGAAAAAATTATGTTCAAATATAGTAATTTATCACTTTATTTAATGTGCATTTATTGCATTTTTTAATAAATTAAGAAAGTTTGTACTTATTAATTACACACTAACTTGTGCCTAGTGGGCAGTTGTTAGCAAAACCCAAAAAAGGTTTTGTCTAACAAGTGCTTGGCATCAGTTAAACTATATTCATTAAACATAAGCTTTCTTTTTTAAAATACAAATTGCATTTAGTACACATTAATCAAACTCATAAATTACCATAAATAAATCTGATTTTTTATTCAATAAACTTAAAGTTTCTTTTTACAAAAACGTTAAACCTTGCCTTGAGGGCAACATCCCATAAAAAAAAACTACCTGATTAAGAGGTACCAAATTTAAGAAAAAGTTTTTGTTTTAGTAGTTACATTTATTTCATTGATTTGAAAAAGTTATTAACATGGTATGGTAAAACTATTAAAATCAAAATTTAAAAACTAAGATTGGTTGCACCGTGCTTTGCTGCGGGCAGGGTTACTACCAATGGATAAAAATTAAATAAACAAACTTTTTTGTTGTTAGTGACGAGAATAGGAAATTTTTAAGGAGTTGTTAAGTGGAATCTTTTTTATTATAAAATTTGATTAACAAGAACATGTGAGAAGATCACGGTAGAATTTTGTTACGTACGCCCCATAATACACGCAAATAAAAGAAAACCTTAGACTATGATAAATTTTTTACAAAAGTTTATACATTAATACATCAATAAATTTTAGATCTTATTATTTTATAAACCTACATTCAATATAGTATAAACCTTTGCAAGTTCATAAAATGTCTTTTTTAACAAATGCATTAAATGTATTGAATTTATAAAGAGGTTCAAGAATTAGGACCTTTTCATGCCACATAGACATGAAATGAGTGTCCACTATGGTAGAAACAAACATAAACCTTTTCATGTTTCTTAGACTTTTTCATAAACCCACCATAGTGGATTCCCTTATATAGAGAAGAGGAAAGAAGTGAGATTTCGGTACTTCATTTCACCCAAAAATGGATCATTGCAGTCCGTGTTCCGTGTTAAGGTAATCACTGACTCGGGTTATAATTGATAACCATTTATTTATTAGATATATAAGAATGCTGATCTTTGGCTGAATTTCCGGGCTTGTTCCGAGTTGGTTCAGTTTTTATTTCATGTTAAATTGAAATTAAATGAACCGCGCGAGAGTTATAATCTGAACATGCTACATGATGAAAAATCATGTCAACTATTTTCCGGAACAAAATATGGTTTCAAATGGGGTCAGAAAATCTTCAAATATTATTGATCCAACTTAAACATCAATATATATTTACAGTTGAGTTGACGAAGACGACAACATGATGGCATCGAGTAGGAGATTAGTGTGTACTCTTCTACCTTATAGCTAGCCCTGAACTCATAAGAAGGTACGGTATCTAACTTCATCTCTGATCACCATTTTCTCTATGCTCCTAATCTAGAAATACACCATGATAAGGTTTCGTTTTAAAAGTTACTTGGGGTGCGTTTGGTATCCCATAATGAGAATGTATCTATGACTTTGAAAATCATAGATATTGTTTGGTTGGTTATGGGTCCCACCACAATGGAATGAGGATACCCATGATATGTGGGTTTCCTCATAGGAGTATGATGTTGTGGGTTTGTGGATACCCATGAAAAATGATATCTACATACCTATTTCCATTACAATCTTTTCTCAAACCTATACCTATAGTGATTGTATCAAACATACCAAACGCACCCTTATATTTCATTGATTTAAAGGGTTTGTACTTTGTACTACCCATTTAGTGTACCTTAAAAAAATGAACATTTTTTTAATCTTAGCACCACAATTATGCATATCTCAACTTGTAACATATGCATTATGTGTGTAACATTGCGGTGAAAATATTAAAAGACAAGGGAGGTGATTTGCACACTCACAAAAATGATTGACACACTCAAAATGTGAGTGTGTTGATATTTATACCTTTACAGGATAAGAATAAGTCCAAACAATATGAGGGTATAAATGTCAACACATTTAAAATTTAAGTGTGCCAATCATTTTTGAGAGTGTGGAAATCACTTCTCAAAAGAAAATGGTACGAGTATCAACCCTTTAGAAAAAGGTACAACCTTACAATCTAGTTACCAACACTCCTATGTACTCATTCTCAACGTACACATCCATAGAATTCGCTCAAACTAAATACCAATTCAAACTACTAAACTATTAAGGAGAGAGATCCTCTCAAATTATTTATAACTTGATTGATCAAGTTGCAATTGTCAACTATTGGATCAAATTCAATGGCTCAAATCATCTCATGTTCTTTTGATTTGAGTCATAGGATTTGATCTAATAGTTGATAATTGTCCAACTTGATCAATCAAGTTATAAATAACTTGAGAGGATCTCTTCCCAACTATTAATTAAAACATGGAGTAACATATAAAACCATAAATACTTATTGATTCCAAGTTTCCAGCCATGCATGCACGTGAACCCGTTAAATGAACGATTAATCCAACAATCACTCCCTTAATCGTTTATTTCCTCATTCACACTAGCATCGGTTCCTATTCAATTAAGTTTGCCTCTTGCTTCTCCCATTTTGGACACTCATTGCTGTAGTGACCAAATTCACCATATTTATAACATTTAACGTGGCTTTTATCACGTCGGAAACATTCATTACCATCCTGATTCCTCCCGGACTCACGACCTCTTCCTCGGCCATGTCCAAAGTCATCCCGATTTGATCCTCCATTGCCACAAAGCTTACAACTGCGCGATTTTTCTTGACTAGCCAATGACAACCCACCTTTAATATCCTCCATTTTCCACGTTCCTTTTCTACGCTTCTCGTATTCCTTCAATCTACCGACGACCTTGTCAGATAACATCGTATCCAACTCGAAACATTGCTCTATGGAAGCCATGATTTGAAGAGAGGATTTAGGCATCGAATCAAGTAACCTTTTCACCAAATCCACGTCTTCAAGCTCATACCGAAGGCTCCTTGCCTTTGACGCTAAACTGGTCAACTTTGTCGCGAAGTCATCAACTGTCTCATCCTCCTTCATACGCAAACCTTTGAGTTCCCTCTTCAAAGTTCCAAGTCGTAAAGAAGAAAATTGCAGCGAGAATTTTCATTCTAAGACTTGGAATATTTAAATACAAGCAAACCCACCCACTATCTCCTAAATTCTAGCATGAAATAAGAAAACAAACAAAACAACTACCCATGATCTACACCTACATAATCTTAACTCATTCGAATACTAAAAATAATGCATAAATTAAATAAAAACCCATACTAAAAATTTCCGACCCGTGACCCGTACACCAAACCCAATTAACCCAACAATCACCCCCTAAATCGGTTTGTTCTGCCACTCATTCACAACAATGCTGGTTCCTGTTCGATCAAATTTGCCTCTTGTTTCTCCCTCTTAGGACACTCATTATTGTAGTGACCGAATTCACCACACTTGTAACATTTAACATAACTTTTATCCCAGACAGGTTCATTACCAGCTCGACTCCTCCCTGACCCACGACCTCCTCCCCGGCCACGTCCAAAGCTATCCTGATTTGAACCTCCATTGCCACAATGCTTACAATCGTGCGATTTGTCTTGACTAACCAACAACAACCCACCTTGAATGACCTCCATTTTCTTAGTTCCTTTTATACGCTCCTCGTATACCTTCAATCTACCAATGGCCTCGTCAAATAGCATCGAATCCAACTTGAAACATTGCTCTATTGAAGCCACGATTTGGAAAAAAGGATTTAGGCATCGAATCAAGTAGCCATTTCACCGAATCTACTTCTTCAAGCTCATACCCAAGGCTCCTTGCCTTTGAGGCTAAACCTGTCAATTTTCTCACAAAGTCATTAACCGTCTCGCCCTCCTTCATATGCATACCTTCGAATTCCCTCTTTAAAGTTTCAAGCCGAGTGTTATTACCCAATCAACTCCCAAGTACCCTGTTTTTAGCCCATCCCACACTTGCTTTGGATTGGTGTAAACCGCCATTTGCAAAACCTTATCTTCGGGTATAGCTTGAAACAAGAAAACAAGTGCTTGTTTCTTCTTCTTTGAACCATGTTCTTCACCTAACGCTCTCGGTTTGACCGTCTCCCAATTGCCGTGTGCATCCATAATCTACTTGACTTTGACTACCCACACCGGATAATTCCTTGGGGTCAAAACAAGAATTTGATACGACATCGAACCTCCTTCTTTAACCGGTTCCATCGTCATTTCTCCTTCTCCCTTTTGACAGCTTCAACCCTTTTCCGATCATACCTGTTCCAAGAGACCTATTCCACCGACTAAGAAAACAAGCTACACACTCTACAGTTTTCTTGCACCTGCAGAACGAACCAAATCCATAGCCACCTTCTTTGATAAAACCTTTCTGTTTGTTTCGTACGCACCTCTGTCAATTAGTCTATTTTTTGTTACGAATTGGTTGATCAAGAGTAAAAGCTGCATTCGTGACTTTTCAAAGAAGAAGAAACAAGCACTTGCTGTTCTATTCCCGAAGACATGGTGTTACAAATGGCAAGTTACACCGACCCAAAACAAGTGTGGGATGGTCTAAAAACACAATATTTAGGAGTGGATATGAAGGAGGGTGAAACAATTGATGATTTCATGACAAAGTTGATCGGTTTAGCTTAGAAAGCAAGGACTCTTGGATATGAACTCGAATAAGTGGATTTGGTGAAAAGGTTACCCGACTCGATGCCTAAGTCTATTCTTTAAATCGTGGCTTCAATCGAGCAATGTTTTGAATTAGATTGGATGCTATTTGACGAGAATGTTGGTAGATTGAAGGCATACAAGGAGCGTATAAAAGAAACCGAGAAGCTGGAGGCATTCAAGGTGGTTTATTATTGGTTTGTCAAGAAAAGTCGCACGGTTGTATGCATTTTGGCAATGGAGGTTCAAATCGGGATGGCTTTGGACGTGGCCGGGGAGGAGGTCGTGGGCCCGGGAGGAGTTGAGATGGTAATGACTAATGAACGTGTATGGGATAAAAGTCATGTTAAATGTTACAAGTTTGGTGAATTTGGTCACTACAACAATGAGTGTTCGAAGTGGGAGAAACAAGAGGCAAACTTAATCGAAGAGGAACCGACACTAATGTGAATGAGTGTTATAAACAAACTGATTAAGGGGGTGAGATAATTCATCTGATTTCTTGATAAACTATTTTACTTCTTTGCATATGTTTTGTCACTGTGTGAGTGTCTGGTTTCAATCGTCCGTCGTTCTGTATTATGATTAGCTTTGCTATGTATACTCAAGTTATTAATAATGCTTTAAGTTGGACAATCATTAAATGATAACTTACAGATAAGGACTTACGAAGTAGATACATGTTATCAAACAGGATATTCATATTGCAACCACACAACTAATAAAAATGTTTGAGTATGTATAAACAAGAGACAACTTAAGCTTTTGTGCTTATCAAAGCTGTTTTGAGAAGCTATTATAGAAGGCTAAAAGCATAATCCTTCTGTCGATCAAGTACCCTCCTAAATTTTCTTTGATGTCTTACCACATCAATCTTTACAACCATAAATAATCATTTTTCTCATCTTTTATTATACATTAACACTTATAATCTACTTAGTATGAATAGTTGAGCTGTATAATTGGTAGGTTTTAATGAATGAGGTTACAGGGCTATAGGAGAATGGTTAGTAGTTAGGTGTAAAAAGAATTCGTAGTCTTCATAGCTCATGTTTGTTGTATTTGAGTAGTACGAGTAATTTCTTAGAGATATCGATTCACACAATGAAGAATCTCTCCACAAATGTCCTATTGTTGTACATACGAATAAATCGGTCAACAATGGGCAAACTTGCGGAAACATGCAAATCTTGCCAGAAATGCTCAAAACTCGTCGTAAACTAATTTTAATCATTTATAGTCGTTGTTTATACTATTACAAGATGTTTTTAAGGGAAATCTTGCTGGAAATACCCAAAAGTCGTCGGAAATACCCAAATCTTGCCAAAAATACCAATCCAATTAATACCGCATAAATTGATTACAAGCTTCAAGAGGGTCGACCGTCTGACTACTGATTAGCGATTTTTGTAACCTTGCTAATAAGGCTGAAGTAAAAAAATACAAAAGATGGATGGATGTAGGGCTAAGCATGGAAGGTTTAAAACCGGACCGAACCGATAAAACCGACCGAATAGAAAAAAACCAAGCTGAGCCGATAGCCTATCGGTTCGGTTTCGGTTTAGGTTTTTAACGATTTCCGGTTTCGGTTCGGTTCGACCCAAAACCGACAAAAATAAACATAACCACATCTAACCCGAACTGAACCGAACCGACGGACCCGACACAAAACCGAACCAAACCGACCATATTCGTTTTGTTTCGGTTTAGGTTTTTCACGATTTTCGGTTTTCGGTTTTATTGGTTCGAGTCAGGTCGGGTCGGTTTAAGCCGATACTCAACCCTATATGGATGTGTATACATGCATTGCGCAATCCGGAATTTTTGCTGGGTGGAACCCAGAGTCGATTATCTATAAGATTCATGATTTGTCTTATGAATCCGGAAAACTCTTGTTTTATATAATTATGCCGTACGCGATATAAATACAATGTTGGTGTCATTGTTTTCGTTATTATTGGACAACATCATTGTATCCTTTATAAATTTTAGATGCATTGTATTTATATGTTAAGACTTTTATTTAACGTGTTTGACGTAGTTTGCTTAGCTTCCAGCATCAACAAAAGATTACCTCTTTGTCATATAATGAGCTAAAAACATCGATACGATCTTGCTAGCTTTCATTGTTTATGAAATCTACGTAGTATTTGAAAATAGAACTTATAGTTACTTTTTTTGTGGCCAAAATGGCTTCCTTTAAAATTGCCATTTGAAGAAGGATCGTATTGGATCCAATATGGTTTCGGGTTAAGATTTTACCCATCAAATCGCCTTTTTTGTTGAAAAATTACCCAGGATACCATAAAACTGTTGGAATTATGTCCAAGTTCATAACTAATTGGTAAGACTATCGTCAAAAGTTAGAGTCCTTTTTGGGTCGCCCTCGATGAACCGTAAAAGAGAAAATGATTCAAAGAATAGGTTACGACATAACCACGTTTTGATGTTATGTCATAACAAGGAATTTGGTATTTTTTGGTTTTGTCCCACATCGCCCCAAAGGGTAAACCCATACCCCTTTCTTTCCTTATAAATAAAGGGGGCATGCCAAAGTTTCATTTGCTCATTCCAACTATTCTATTTCCTACTCCTTATAAGAGTCTTTTGTTTATCGGGACCTTAGGAGTTCGAAAGAATAGTTTCTCTTTGGTTCGTGGGTGTGAGCTATTAGAGGTACTCTCGTTTGGGTACTCGCCTCCAAGTTCGACCAAGGTGGTCCCCGTGAGAAATTCGATTTTCTCAAAGGTTAGTAATTTTCTTCTTTCCTTTTTAATCACTTATTTATCTATTTTTTTTAAGTTGCTTTTAGTTAATTAGGTTTAGATCTTTTATGGTTTAGTTCCCTTCTTGCCCTAGATTATTATTATTTCCGCTGCGTATTAATCTAGTTGGGAA
The DNA here is from genome assembly GCA_030686995.1 of Artemisia argyi. NCBI lineage: Eukaryota > Viridiplantae > Streptophyta > Magnoliopsida > Asterales > Asteraceae > Artemisia > Artemisia argyi. Next base: position 32,704,886 of record CM060691.1, read on the forward strand.
TAGAAAACCCATCAGTGGCATCAGAGCTTTAGCCTAATTCTATTAGCACTTAAAAAGTAAATTGTTAACATGTGATAAGTGTAAATAATAATTGTATATTATATTATTATCTTATGATCATTGAATGTTAATATGAATTTACATTTTGAACCTTATATTTTAAAATGTTTAAAATAGAACCTTAAAGTTTAAAATGTTTTGTTTTTAACCTTATATTTTAAAATGTTTAAAATAGAACCCTAAAGTTTAAAATGTTTCATTTTGAACCTTATATTTTAAAATGTTTAAAATAGAACAAAAGTTTAAAATGTTTAAAAGAAACCTTATATATATTATAATTGTTATATTATTTGAAACTACTAAAACAAAATTCCCGTTTTAGATATATAGAAAAAGTGAATAGTATGCCAACCCATGAAAACCGCACATCTATCATATGGGCTATTAATGGAGCGTGTATGGTTTACCGGCACATTAATAAGAGAACATAAGTGAAAGGTGATGTGGGTCTCGTGATTCTCGGGCTGACTCGAGCCGGGTACCACGCGGGTTTTGCATGGTTAAATTCACTGTCTTATTCATGATCCTCGGCATCCCAGTCATGAATTATAGATAAGCATATACGAGATTAACATGCCATTGATCAGAATCAATGAATCTCAAAAGAACTAGGAATTTCATAGAGAATGAAATTGACAAAGACATTGTCTACCTAAAATAATTTCGTGATGTGATTACGGCAACCCTCTTCATAAAACGAATCTAAAATATGGATCCTAGCCTTAATATAAAATTGGGTAATTGATTAAGGAATATTCATTCTAAACTAAAATTGTTTTATCTTATAGATGTCTACTGAAAATGGTGTCAATCCTCCCGTTCTCAATCCCTCACATAACCCAAACTTCTCATTACTCTCAGTTCTTGGGAGGGAAAGACTCACCGGTCCTAACTATATGGACTGGATGCGAAACCTTAGGTTCACCCTAAGGTACGAGAACAAAGAGTATGTTCTCGATGAGCAAATTCCCAAAATTGATGATGATTCAACCCAAGAAGAGATTGAAGCTCACCGAAAGCACTATGATGATGCAAACAAAGTGTCATGCATCATGGCATCGTCCATGAGCCCTGAACTGCAAAAGACTTTTGAGAACACTTGGGCTTATGAGATGAACCAACAGCTCAAAGAAATGTTTCAGGCAAAGGCAAGCAAAGAACGCCTTGATGTTGTTAAATCCCTCATGGCTTGCAAACCAAAACCTGGAGCCTCTATTTGTGCTTTTGTCTTAGAGATGAAAGGGTACTTTGACAGATTGGGATCTCTGAACATGGTATTCGATACTGAGCTTTCTGTCAACATAATCCTATCTGGTCTGCCAGCTGATTACAATCAGTTTGTGCTCTCGTATCAAATGAACGGGAAAGAGACCTCAATAATGGAACTCCATAGCTTGTTGCAAACCGCTGAGCAAGGGATCAAGAAGATTGATATGCCCTCTACTTCAGCGGCTCCTGTGTTGACTGTTGGTCATAATGCAAAGAAAAGAAAGACTTCTCATTCCAACTGGAAAGGAAAGGCCACAAAAGGAAAGTCCGATTATGGGTTTAAGAGAAAGGCTGAATCTGATATTGCACCGACAAGTGATCCAAAGGAAGCAGTGTGCTTCTACTGCAACACAAAGGGACATTGGAAGCGTAGCTGCCCAAAATATCTGAAGGACCTCAAAGACGGAAAGGTCGAAAAGGGTAGTCACTCAGGTATGTTTATGATCGAACTCCACAATACTACAACTTCTGATTCATGGGTCTTGGATACAGGGTGTGGTACTCACATTTGCACTGTATTGCAGGGTCTAAAGGAAAGTAAGAAGTTGAAGCATGGAGAGCTCAACTTAGTCATGGGGAACAGGGAAATCACACCTGTGACGAAGATTGGAAAGTACGAGCTCATGCTAAAGTCTGGAGTTAGGATAAATTTAAATAATTGTTGTTATTCGTCAGAAATGACAAGAAACATTATTTCATTTCATGTTTTGTTTAAGGATGGTTATCAATTTTCATTTGACAATGAGAATGGAGATATTTTGGTTTATTCAAATGGTTGTTTTATATTTAAAGCTTCTCCTTGCAAAGGCATATATGAAACTGTTGAATGTATTAGTGATAATGGCAATGTGATTTTAAATGTTGGTTTATCTAATGAGATTGATAAATCAAAATTGTGGCATTCTCGTCTTGGGCACATAAACAAGAAACGCATCGCCCAACTCCAAAAGGATGGAGTGTTGGAATCATTCGACTTCAAATCGGATGATGTATGCGAGTCTTGCTTATTGGGAAAGATGACTAAATCACCATTCACAGGAACATGTGAAAGAGGTGAAGGATTATTGGACTTAGTACACACGGATGTGTGTGGACCATTCCGATCAACCACAAAAGATGGAAACCGCGACTACGTTACATTTACTGATGATTTCAGTAGATATGGATATGTTTATCTGATTAAACATAAGTCGGATACTTTTGAAGTATTCAAAATGTTTCAAAACGAAGTAGAGAACCAACTGGGCAGAAAGATAAAGGTACTCCGATCCGATAGGGGAGGAGAATACCTTAGTATCAAATTTTTCGATCATCTTAAAAACTGTGGTATAGTTTCACAGTTAACTCCTCCTAGAACACCACAACTAAATGGAGTTGCGGAGAGGAGAAATAGAACCCTGTTAGACATGGTTCGATCTATGATGTGTCGAGCAACACTTCCAATAAGCTTCTGGGGTTACGCATTAGAAACAGCCGCCCATATCTTAAATCTTGTACCCACTAAGAAGGTTTCGAAGACACCTTTTGAGATGTGGAAGGGAAAACGTCCTTCCCTTGGGCACATCAAAATCTGGGGTTGTGAGGTTTTCGTTAGACGAGAAGCTCAGGACAAACTAGAAGCCAGATCCGAAAAGTGTCTTTTCGTCGGTTATCCTAAAGAGTCATTTGGATATTTGTTTTACAGACCCAAGGATAATGTGGTGTTTGTAGCTCGAAGAGGAACGTTCCTCGAGAGAGAAATGATATCCAAAGAGGACAGTGGGAGTAAAATAGACCTTGAAGAAATTCAAGATTCTTCCGATGAAGAACCTATAGTAAACACTGACATTCAACAAGAGGTGGTGACACCTGTTGAACCTGATGATATATCCTTACCCATTCGCAGAACAAGTGGTAGAGTTAGCAAGCCTCCTCATGATCCTCAGTTCTACTATGGTTTTCATATTGAAGAGGACAAGATTAGTGATAGTACACTAAGTGAGTTGGATGAGCCTGTCAACTACAAGGAAGCGATGGCAAGCCCTGAGGCTGCTAAGTGGAAGGAAGCAATGAAAAGCGAGATTCAGTCTATGTATGACAACCAAGTTTGGAATTTGGTTGACACTACACTCGGTCTTAAGATTGTGGGATGTAAGTGGATCTTCAAGAAGAAGACAGACATGGATGGGAATGTACACACTTATAAAGCTAGGTTGGTAGTGAAGGGTTATACTCAAACCCACGGGATTGATTATGAGGAAACCTTCTCACCAGTAGCTAAAATAAAGTCAATTAGGATAATGCTTGCCATAGCTGCGTTTCATGATTATGAAATATGGCAGATGGATGTCAAGACCGCTTTCCTTAACGGAAAACTAACAGAGGATGTGTTTATGGCACAACCAGAAGGTTTTGAAAATGCAAAGTATCCTAAAAGAGTGTGCAAGCTTCAAAAGGCCATTTATGGACTTAAACAGGCATCTCGTAGCTGGAATCTCTGCTTCCATGAGAAAGTCACACAGTTTAGATTTTCTAGAAGCGAAGATGAGTCCTGTATATATATCAAAGTCAGTGGGAGTATTGTAGTCTTCCTGGTATTATATGTGGATGATATACTACTCATAGGAAACGATATCCCAGCATTACAAAGTGTAAAAGAATGGTTGGGGAAATGTTTCTCTATGAAAGATTTGGGAGATGCAGCATATATTCTCGGTATAAAGATTTACAGAGATAGATCAAAGCGTCTTATAGGACTTAGCCAGGACACGTACTTAGATAAAATTTTGAAAAGATTCAAAATGGAGAATTCTAAGAAAGGGAATCTACCCTTACATCATGGCATAAAGATTAGTAAGGATCTATGTCCGAAAACTAATGAAGAACTGGACAGAATGAGTCGAGTCCCATATGCTTCGGCTGTAGGATCGATCATGTATGCCATGACGTGCACAAGGCCTGATGTCTCCTTTGCTTTGAGCATGGTGAGTCGACATCAGCAGAACCCTGGTGAAGGTCATTGGACAGCAGTAAAGAACATTCTTAAGTATTTAAGAAATACTAAAGACAGGTTCTTAGTTTATGGTGGAGAAGAAGAACTCAAAGTGACTGGTTATTGTGATGCAAGTTTCCAAACAGATAAAGATGATAGTCGTTCACAGTCTGGTTGGGTATTTTTGCTAAATGGGGGAGCGGTGACGTGGAAAAGTTCAAAGCAAGATACAGTGGCAGACTCCACATGTGAGTCCGAGTATATTGCAACTTGTGAAGCTTCAAAGGAAGCTATTTGGATGAAGAATTTCATTGGAGATCTTGGAGTTGTTTCAACAGTACAAGACCCCATTGAAATATTCTGTGATAATGAGAGTGCAGTCGCCTTGACTAAAGAACCCAAGGATCACGGAAAGTCAAAACACATTGAAAGGAAATACCATTTTGTTCGAAGAAAGGTAGAAGAAGGACACGTGATTGTGAAAGACATACGATCAGAGGATAATCTAGCTGATCCATTCACAAAGGCATTGGCTAAGTCCAAACACGATGAACATGCTTGGAGCATAGGATTGAAAGATAAAATAAAGTTTTAGTTGTTAGTTTGAGTTTGAAACATTATAAACAATGATTGAAATCGTAATAGATTTGGTGATTAAATAATGAAGATTTGTTTATTTGCAAGTGTGCTACCATTTACTATTGTTTATCATTGTGTTTCATTTTTTGCATGTTTAGAATCCACTTCCTGAGTACTTAGTTTACTCAAACCTCCTCAGTCGTTCAAACTAATGGAAGTAAGTTTTGATTTAAGACTGTCATGGAGTGTTAGTAGATTGTCTATAGAGATTAGACATAGCATAGAGAATGCTGCAACACTCATGAGTACTTAATGGGAATTAAGTATAGGACAAACCCGTACTTAGAGAGATTACTTCATGGATTGAGTTCACGAGTAATTTTAAGATGATAATATCCTCTATTCTTAAAATGGAGATACATCGAGTATCTAGTTTTCAAGTCTGTTATACTTTAGTTTATTCAAACGTTGTGCGTAAATGCCAGTTATAAAGGGTATGCTAGGTATGACATGATAAGTTGACTAGTTCTATGTATTCAAAGTTTATTTGTTCCTTTCGCCTAAAAGGGAAAGCGATATCAGTGGGCCCCTCGATGATTAAATGTTGACTTAAATGTACTAGGCCTAGCCGGGACTAAATTGATGTGTTCAATTCAGTAGTCTCATATAGTCAAATAATCGAAAATCGAGAAACATAATGTTGAACCTGGAGATTGATTAAAATCCATGTCTCAGGTTCATACGATATCAGTAGAACAAAGGAATAGTTGATCGCTTATCTAAGGGCTGACTCTAAGATATGATTCAGAGTTCGGCAGTTGCATTGGATGGCACTCTCTGCTTAGTTGATCGGAATAGGCTTAGACCAATTATAGTTGATGAATTGTCCAAGTGGGAGACTGTTGGAATTATGTCCAAGTTCATAACTAATTGGTAAGACTATCGTCAAAAGTTAGAGTCCTTTTTGGGTCGCCCTCGATGAACCGTAAAAGAGAAAATGATTCAAAGAATAGGTTACGACATAACCACGTTTTGATGTTATGTCATAACAAGGAATTTGGTATTTTTTGGTTTTGTCCCACATCGCCCCAAAGGGTAAACCCATACCCCTTTCTTTCCTTATAAATAAAGGGGGCATGCCAAAGTTTCATTTGCTCATTCCAACTATTCTATTTCCTACTCCTTATAAGAGTCTTTTGTTTATCGGGACCTTAGGAGTTCGAAAGAATAGTTTCTCTTTGGTTCGTGGGTGTGAGCTATTAGAGGTACTCTCGTTTGGGTACTCGCCTCCAAGTTCGACCAAGGTGGTCCCCGTGAGAAATTCGATTTTCTCAAAGGTTAGTAATTTTCTTCTTTCCTTTTTAATTACTTATTTATCTATTTCTTTTAAGTTGCTTTTAGTTAATTAGGTTTAGATCCTTTAGGGTTTAGTTCCCTTCTTGCCCTAGATTATTATTATTTCCGCTGCGTATTAATCTAGTTGGGAATAGAAAACCCATCAAAAACTTACCTGTATTCTAACTTTAAAAGGGTTACTATATAGATTGATTTCACAAATCTGAATAACTCTAGTCCAGAAAAGGATCCAAATGTTGGTTTTTAGCCAATGCTGAACTTCGATTTAGGATACGAAAACCCTTCAACTACATTAGGTATTATTCCATAGATACTATAGCACACAACTTCACTAACTTTATACTATTAATCATGTCACACTTTAATTAGTTGCATACTCACGCACTTTTTGCTAACGAAATGGACCTTGTGATGGAACTAGCAAGTTATAGTTGCTTCCAAATAGACGAGTGATACAAAGGCCTAGAGCGCTCCGTAAGGTAACACAGGGTTATCTTTTAACTAACTGTCACCTCAGCGCCACATCAGCTTTTACTTTTTAACTTAACTCTTGACTTTTCACCCCGGTAACATAACTTACGTTTAACTCACCTTCACCCCAATTATTTTTAATTTCAACCCCAAATTTTAACAAACACTTCATTTAAAACAAACATAAACATTTATAAAACACAAATTAGATAAAACATCTTAATTAAACTACGATAATTAAACATTAAATATCTTAATTAAACTACAATTATTAAAAAAAAACATCTTAATTAAACTACGATACTTAAACATAAACATTTTAATTAAAATACAATAATTAAACTACGATACTTAAACATAAACTACGAGTTAAATAAACTACGATTATTTAAAAAATGAATCATCAGACACATAGCCCTCGTGACTCGAATAAGAGGCACTCGAATCGTCCTCACTGGATGGCATACGGGGCAATCCATTTTGAATTCGCCATTCTGCTCGACGGTTTCTCCGAGCCTCTTTAGATCTTAAGTACTCCTCAAGAGCTCTTGCCACATCTTCTTCCTCTGCTTGAACACGTAACAATTCTTGCATATCTTGCTGAAACAGTTCTTCATCAATCAACCCTCTCCAAATGGGTTGGTTTGTCACCGGTGGATTGTTCACCGGTTGATCGGGTTGTTGTTGGACAACCGGTGGATTGGGCACCGGTTCATTATCTGGTGTGATTACCGGAAAGATATCTTCCGGTGGAGTGAGATAACTCGTATCATGCTCCAGAAGCATGATTGTGCTCCAGATATCGAAAGGTTGCGTGAGCTGCCTCAAGATCATCCAGCTATCAGGGTCGGTTTGCAAACTCTATTAAGAAACGATGAAACAAATCTTGAACTTCATGTAGCCTTAAAGATGGTTAGGGAACAAGTGTTGCAGTGTGGGAAGAAAAGTCAGAACTCATCGACAATTACAAATCTATATAAAAGCTCACCGAGTATCGTTGGATAGTTTATGTATTCATATTGTCTTGTATTCGATAATAAATTTTAAGTTATGATTTGATTTTTAAATCGTAAGGGGTGTTTTGTAACTTTTTCATTTTGGTATTAATAAAAGCAAATAATATGACAAGGACCAAAAGTGTAATTTATTTATTTATTTTATTATTATTTTAAAAAAAAAAAAAAAAAAGCATCAGCTTAACGCTGCATTAGCAGCTTAACTTGGGACGTTAACGTGCATTTCACCATGAAGCCCGGTAAGTTAACATGCGTCTTTTTTGTGGTGCGTTAAGATTTAACGAATGTTTTGCGTTATTTTAACGTAAGCTCTTATAGACTTGTGGTACTTGTTGTCCACCTATTTTCCTTTGATTTGAGAAAGAATGATAAGCTAAGAAGGCAAAAAGGAGCGAGGTTCTCGATCACATGGTTTTTCTTACTCACTACTAACTAATAGCGGGTCAAGTAAAGTTTCTAGAAGAAGGAGAAATTACAAATTTGTGAAATAGATTTATACAAAAATTTCATTGCTTCGATGTTGTTGGCACTGTCAAATAGTTACCCGAATCTTCATCACATTTTTACCGCAGCTGACCATCACTCTATTTTCCCCCTTCACTACCACCATAAAATGCGGGTACACTTTTAGTACAAACCAATTCATGATGTAATTTTCACCCCAAAATGTATGTCACAAATTCGTGATTGTACTAAAATATACATTGACTTTAAAATTTTATTTGCACTTTCAACAAGGAAAAAAAAAAAAAAAAGAAGAAGAAAGAAAAAACTATTTACACGTATCACTTTTTACTTGATAAACAATAATTTATATCTTTTAACAATTTTACCCTCATGAAACAACAAGAATAAAATAAGACTCGCTCTTTCTCATATTAAGAGCACGAGCCCACACCTCGTCATGGTGACATGGCTTGCTCCTCATGGCTAACCACCACACCAGCCCAACTTCTCACTTCTTTTCATTTGTGTGTTGCTCGTTTGCACAGCGAAGCAAATGTGTGTACTTTGTGTCATACATTCCGGTTTTTTTTTTTTTTTTTTTTTTTTTTTTTTTTTTTTAGATGTGGTTAGTTGTGTATGGGGTTTGTCATGGTGACATAGCACACCGCGGGACTCGAATGAGTAGTTTTTGCTACTCATACACCAATGCTCTAAGTATTCACTTTCAAAATGCATAAATTTTAAAAATTTTCACTAACGCATTTTTCATCAATCAAATATTATTGCTACCTATTAAAATTTCTTCTCATTGGTTATAATATGATATGAACACTTATTTTTTGACATCTCAAAATAGCATTGTAAACACTTAATACGAGAACTAAGCAGAAATAAAGGTTATTAACTTATTATTGTGCATGTAAAAAAATATCTTTCCAAATCTTTAGGCTTTAGGCTTTAGGAGTACAAGGTTGTTTGTCTTTTAACCGTTATCAAATGAAAATTAAGGAAGAAGATACTCACAATGCAATAAAAAGTGTCGTCCAACTGTTATTTGGCCCACCATCCCCATCATCCCAGCACACCATCAAAATTATAACAACATAAAAACAAAACCCAAACCCCATCCATCATCTCCTTCATTCATTCATACGTTTCTTTTCTTTTCATTTCATACATAATATAATCTTCATCCCCAATTTTCATCACCCATTTTTCGAAATGACGACAAGAAGTGCTAGATCAGAAAAGGTCAAAAGAATTTTTCGTCAATTCGATTTCAATGGTGATGGTGGTTTAAACAGAGAAGAAATGTCATCTCTTGTTGTTTCTGTTAACCCTAGGGTGAAATTCAGTAATGAGCAAATAAATGCAATTCTTGACGAGGTTTTTCGTACGTACGCTGAGTTTATAGAGCCCGAGAAGGGTCTTACGTATGATGGTTTGTTGAGAACGTATGATGATGGTGCTGGTGACGTTGATAGGGATTTTGAGGCGTTGAGCCTCGGAATTAAAGACATTAATGATAATGATAACGATAACGATAACGATAACGTGGAAGAGGAAGCTTCCACGTCATCTGTTACTACAGATGTCCACGCGTCGTCATCCGGTGCAAAGATGCACCGCATGACTGCAGCGTGGGCCGCGTCTCCAAACCATGGGATTGTTTTTGATGACACGTGGAGGTTAGTGGATGATTTGGAGATTTTGATCAAACGGTTGAAATTAAAGCAGTTGAAAGATGGTAAAAATGGTGATAATAATATTGATGTTTATTCGGATCCCGGGTGGTCTAGGGAGTTAGGGGCGTCGTCTGAGATTGAGTTTAAGAGGATTTCGTATGATGAAAGTAAAAATGAGTATGCGGTTTTTGTTAAGGAGTTGAGTGCGTTGAGGTCTAGAGCTGATGGATCACGGTCTCCTGAAGAGGCTTTTGATGGTCATATGGCTATTGGTCGTGTTTTATACGACCAACAGTTGTTTAAGGAAGCGTTGGTTTGTTTTAAGCGCGCGTGTGAGTTGCAGCCTACTGATGTTAGACCACATTTTCGTGCGGGCAATTGTTATCATGTTATTGGTGAATTTAAGAATGCGAAAGAAGAATTCGTGTTAGCTTTTGATGCAGCTGAGGCTGGTGGGAATCAATGGGGTTATTTATTACCTCAAATTCATGTGAATCTTGGTATTTCACTTGAAGGTGAAGGTATGGTTATGAGTGCTTGTGAGCATTATCGTGAGGCTGCAATTTTATGCCCCACTCATTTTCGTGCATTAAAGTTGTTAGGTAGTGGTTTACTTGGTGTAGGTGAGTATAAGGCTGCTGTTAAGGCTTTAGAAGAAGCTATTTATATGAAGAATGATTATGCTGATGCACATTGTGATTTAGCTTCAGCTTTACACGCGATTGGTGATGATGAAAATGCGATTAAGGAGTTTCAGAAGGCGATTGATTTGAAACCGGGTCATATTGATGCTTTGTATAACCTTGGTGGGCTTTATATGGACATGGGTAGGTACCAACGCGCATCTGAGGTTTATACACGGGTTTTGGGCGTGTGGCCGAATCATTGGCGGGCTCAGCTTAATAAGGCGGTATCCTTGTTAGGTGCTGGTGAAACTGAAGAAGCGAAAAAGGCTTTGAAAGAAGCTTTGAAAATGACTAACAGGATTGAGTTATATGATGCTATTGCGCATTTGAAGCAGCTTCATAAAAAGAAGTTGAAAGGGAAGGGGAATGGGGATGACGGTTTTATTGTAATTGAACCGTCAAGGTTTAAACCCTGTGGGGATAAAACAACATTAAGGCAAGAACTTGTTACAGCTCTTAACATTAGAACATTTCAAAGAACCACGAGGTTGACCCGTTGTGATGTTGATCTTTTGAAAAGGGAAATGAACGAAACCGAGACTCCATTGATGTATTCAGGTAATGGGTTGCCTGAAAAATCTATTCGTAAGGCTTCTTTAGAGGTTGTTCTTCGAAGATTACTAAGTTTCTTAAAACCCGAAACTTTTATAGGAGCTGTGAAGGCGATTAACCTCAAAATCCTTACTGTTTTAGATGAAACAGAATCGGGTAGGGTGGATTTAGGTATGTTTTTCGCGATTTTAGCTCCTATATGCGGTGGTTCACCAGACAAACGAAAAAGGGTAGCATATGATTCACTTCTTTGGCGACCTGTAACTGAACAAGCGGGTAATGGGCAGATAAAAAAGATTGATGCTATTCATTACATTAAGTTATTGCGTCAAATATACATTCCCTCACAAGGTGCAAGCGAGCTACTAGAGATCCATGGTGAAACCGACACTTCATTGGTATCGTTTACAGAGTTTGTTACTATGTTTGATGATCCTGATTGGGGTTTTGGCATAATGTCAACTTTGCTAAGGCTTGAAACTTCAGATAGGAATCGCCATGGTAAACAATCGTGTAGTGTTTGTCGGTACCCAATAATTGGGTCCCGATTTAAGGAGATTAAATCAGGCTTTAGTCTTTGTAGTCAATGTTATAGTGAAGGGAAAGTGCCTCCAAGTTTTAAGCACGACGAGTATCGATTTAAAGAGTATGTCAAAGAGAGCGATGCAATGAAAGATAAGTGTATGTGGTTTAGTAAAAGCTCTTCAGGAACCACTACTAATTCGTAGCTATTGTGTGCATTATTTGATGCCTGTATATTCAATTTTAGTTGTTTGATGTGTGATATAGTTCGCCAATGTGTGCATAATGCTAATGTTGCGATGTATAATAAACCTGCAATTCTTTGTTTAACAACCCTCAAGATGTTTCCTTTCTCATATTACTTGTTTTTTACCTCATAAGTATATGATGTATGTGAACTATTTGGAGCCCTAATCGATTTTAGATAGCTCAATGTCTTAATAGAATTGGTTCTAGGAAAACCTGTTCTGTACTAATTCAGACAAACCCTTTCTCCGACTGGTCATGAAAATGTCGAAGACCAGCCAGCTAAAGGGTTTGTTTTTGTTTCGGCTAGACGATGCCTTTTCGTCTAAAAATGTTAAAATGAGATCTTTAGGACTTATTGAAGTGGTCATATGTTGTAGGGTGTGGACATATGTGAGGTTGGTCCATATGAATGCAAAGGACTAAAAGCAATAAATGAGAAAGTGTTGTAAGAAGAAGCAGAGTTTTTAATGCAAATTGTACAAAACTAGAAGTTCATGAAAATTTCAAGCTGGCCTAAAAAAAGAAAAGCAATGATCATCAAACTTATAATAAGAATTGGTTGGTAAGGTTTGGTTGAGGGCATTTAAAATAAGGATTGTTGACTTATTGGTACGCGGTAATACAACTTTTATGGCATATTGTATCACAAAGTTGTAATAAATTTAAGTATTCATGGTTGTCATGATCATCTATTTTGTTTGTTTTAGTTGATTAAAGCTAAACCTAACCCTTATTTTATGGGATTGTCTATCATTATTGTGCGTTATGTATGATTGATTAATCATTATTCAGATGTTTGGCATCATTGTAAGATATCTCATTAGCAATTGTTTATAGATATCTGGTCAAATGGGTAGTAGAATAAGAAATCGAATCAAGCAAAGTTTCGTGCTTAAGACATTATTTGAGATTGTGAGATTTCGTACTCATAAAATTGCTCGGTGCCTTAATGGGAAGTTTTTTTTGGTTTTGTGTTATAGAAATATTATAGGAGTTTTGATGACATGATGTGACCTATAACACTCTCGATACCCAAATGTTAACGCTGTCTATCTTCTTTTGGTGATCATGTTTTCCTATCTTTTAGGCGACTAATCTATAGGGATTGAGTTCACCATCACACAAACTAAAACCAGATAATCCCTTTCCTTTTTTGAGAAGGGTTGTGTGGCCACATCAGCCTTGTTTGCACAAAATAAAGTTAAAACTTAAAATCTCTAATGTTTTAATGAAGATGCACCAAACTTTTGCCACTATGACTTGTACAAATTTAGACTACCCAGTTGCGATACGAGTACACGACGTCCTAAACACAACTTGATGTCCGCTAAACGAACTTCATAACTATTTTTATATGTGTATTTCAATTTATGACCCAGAAGGCCAGAATCAATCTTATAGAAGTAATTATGTTTATAAATGCTACGCTATATCATGCATCTTTAATTGATAAAGGATTAGTGTCACTAGTGTACAATTCTCACAAGGGCAGTTTCTTTCTTGTGTCTTTGAACTTGTTCTTGTTTTAGAGCACAGCATACGTAACAAACAACTGTTTTTACCAAAAGTGTCCACAAGACCACAACCTTCAGTTAAATCTTCTATAGTACGTTAAGCCAAAGAATTAAGAGCATCGACACAATAATCTTGGATAAGTATAACCCAACACGCATGTAACAGAAATTCCCATGACTTGACTAACGTTTAAATGCTTCACAAGAAACATCATTTCAGAATTCAAACGCAAAAAATGAGAGATTCCAACCCGCCTTTCACTGCAAAGTTGTTCACGCACACATTATGCATGAATTTACTCATCATAATCATGGCTTCCTTTCAAACAATGGGACACAGACCCTTACCACCACTCGGACACGAGCCAGCACAGGGACATGAGGCGGCACCAGTACCGCCACCAGAGATAGAAATTCCGGATGTTCAGCCACCTGAGTCACTTATCTTGCAGCCATACTATGTAATACAAGATTATGGCTTCTGGGGTGGCTCACCTTACTATGGAGGAAGAGGCAGTGGCGGTCCAATACCTCACGCTGGGCTGGATGATGAAGTTGAAGACATGAATTCTGAAGATAATATTATGCTAGGTTGATATTGAAGTGATGTATTTACAGATATTTCCATGATCAGATGAATCCAAAATATTTATGCAAAATAAAAAGGATGTATACCTTTTAATGCAATATTACAATGTCTACAGATAAAAATTTAGATTTCGCCTATAACTCGTCCTGTTCATAACTTCACATTGTTACAACTCCTAACCAATAACGACAGGGAGCTATGTGAAAATTGACACGAAACATCAGTAAAAACATTTCAAAAACAATATACCAAGAACATACATTATCTCCTGTAACCCCTCCCATGATAACATGCCAGGTTTCTTTGTTGTCAAACATGCCCATTAATTCTCTCTTCCAGATGTGTTTTGAACAACATTACCTGTTTAAAAGATCATATACAAATCAGCAACATGAAAAAGTAAAAAAGTCAAATAATCCAGGATTACTACTCAAAAAACGGTAGTTCGCACAGAAATGCTTATTATTTTATCTCAACAAGGAGTGCACGTTAGACTTGTAATTGTCAACTAACGTAACTCTTCACTTCAACTTCGAATCTAAAATGAAAGAATTTTTTTTTTTTTTTTTTTTCTTTGGAAAAGGATTATTACACAGTTCTGTCCAAAGATTCACAAATAAACCAAGGTATGCATGAGAATAATTATCATTCAATCCAAAATTTTCACTTAGCAGATACATGACTTAATGTGGATTAAAAATCGTAAGATCATTTTGTCTTATTTAAAACTTCCACAAAATACTTTTTTATTCAGCAACATATCTTCATATAGGGATGATAATCGGGCAAAATGGTCATTGACTATCATTCAGGCACTTCAAGCAGCACTCAAACAAACAAGCTTCATTTACTGCTTAATTATTTGTTTTATCCAGACACTGACTTTTAGATAAACACAGACAACATGAATGAAGTCCAATGTATAAAACAGATTTAAGTCACTCCTACATGAGATGAATGGAAGATGGGCCAGTGAACGCAGCAACTTTCTGAGCTTGATGAGATTCAGACTTGTATAACTCCTTCAGATCCTTTTTAGCACGCCGCGCCTCTCGTTTTTCCTCCTTCACAGCAGCCTGCATGAAAATAAAGCCATTTATCGCAAAAATAAACATGTGGTTTTAAAATTGCCCATGAAAAGATTTACTCCACGAGTACTTCAGAAGTACCATAGGTAATCAGGGATAACCAAAAAAAGGTAAATAGAGAGCATATAGTACAACCAAAGCATATATACCTTTCGCTCTTTCTTTTCTTCCTTTGATTCTGCACCAACTTTCTTCTTTGGCTGTTGCACATCTTTCAGTTTACTATTATCTTTCACAGCTTCAGTACCAGAGGTCCTGTGGGGTAAAAAGTCAACCGGAAGCTTTTCTTTTCCTTTAAGAGCAATTACATGAGTGGGAGCCGTGAAGGCCTTGTTGACTGTTTCTGTCAATTTCTTTCTTCTCCTTCCTCCCGGGGCTTCAATCTTCCCAGGGTGGTTATCAAGATTTGAATAAGTAGTTATAATAGTCTCACAATCCCAACCTTCAGATTCATCACTGCTTTCCTCTAAAAACACATCTTCTTTGTCATTTTCATTTTCGTTTTCAAACTGTTCAGCATACTGTATGCACCGAGGTCTCAGATCAGCAGCAGTTTCCAGTGAAATTGGCTCTTCTTCTTCTTCTGTATTCTTGTCATGCAATAAAACTTTATATTTTCCATCCATTTCTATTGTTTTAATTGCATCTTCAAGCGAGTCATGATACTCGTAATCTTCTGATGTGGCTTTTTCATACTCATCTTCACTATCTGTACGATATTCCTGAAGTTCAAGCTGTAAAAACCAAAAAATAAGTTAGTAAAAATAAATAAAAAATACTCGACTTAAATTTGCAACATGAGATCCTCACCAAATCAAACTGTTCATCTAAAGGTCGACGTTCCCTAGGTTTTGCACCAACAAGATTGTGGTTTCCGCCTTCATTTATGTTATCTTGCGAGTAATATGCATTGTATTCCTCTTCATTGTTGTTCACATTTGAATATTCAGCCAAAGTCGGCATCTTATTAAGTTCTAAATCTTCCGACTCGTCTGGAAGGTTAGCATTAAGAACAAAATCTTCTTCCAAGTCCTCAACATCTGAACCAAAGCGCGAATTATCACTATCATCTAATAACGCAGCTACTTCAGGATCTATAGCTTTTTGAATCCTCACAGGAACAGTTTTCACTGCAACACCATAGATTTTGTTCTTGTAGGATTCTTCATCATCCGCCTTAGAAACCTCAATCCGGGATGCATCATATGCCTGGAAAACCACAAGAAAGTAAGCTTACAATGTGTAATTTCATACAGACCATTTATATCTCAATTTTAAGCCCTCTTAGATTAAGAGTTCTGATCTAGGTTGTATAATTATTTTAGTAAAGTCCGTTTAATCTACTCCGTCCAATGAAGTTAACCATGATCCAGAAATATATGGAACGCGAGATTATTGTCAATTTAGACGGATATTATCCTGAAATTCAGAAGGATAATTGTCGATTGTTGATTATACCTGTTTAATGTACTTCAAGTGCTTTCAAAAAATTTATCTAGACCAGCAAATTGTCCGATTGAATCAATGAAGATACTTAGAATCTTAGGAAGATAATCTCAACACATTCAATTTAACACATATACAGAAAAACATCTAGGATAACTATCTCATACACTGCATACCATAACTTTTTAAAATACACACTTCACCAGCAAAAACATAACAACACAAAGCAACTGATCAAACCTATCCTTAGGATTCTGATAAAAACCCACCAGCAACTCCAATACCCCTCAAATCTTAAAACATTCAAGCTCCGACAATAAAATTCATGAGGTCCCCGTTACGTCAACACAACTATAATCCACACACTAAGAGATGATAAGCGAGTGACCATCAGACAACAAAAGGTTACGGCATTGATACCATTTGCAACACTCCTCAAATCCTAATGCACTGGAATGACCCAATACTTTCAAAATAAAAAACCTACGTCGATCCCAAATCGTGAACTCATATGGTATCATCTCGCTAGAGGTTGCCAAAGTATAAACGACTAGGTTTAAATTTGTATACCTATATGTGCACTGATGGACAAAAAAGACCAGAACTTGGTATAAAACGCAATCACCAAGTCCTAGCCTTTTCAATCCATTAGCGCACATAGAGATGTCGTAGCATTTTCATAACCATAATAGAACACTTAAAAAATCCTAAACCTAATCACAAATACGATGACAAGTTCAAGCGAGATAAGAGTCTTAAGTTCAAGGTTTGGTCCAATGTAGGTTTCAATTTCGAAGGTAAGAGGGCAATCTGCGTTAAGCTTTGAGAGTTGTAACAAATGATAACAAAACCATATCCTTTTGGAGACTGATAAACACACAACGGCGTAAAAAATTTAAGTAGGGGAGTTTAAATTAACCATTCCACTTCTTTAACTTTTAAGGATAAGTAGTTACTCATTACACAATCGACTGACTCATGAAACTACTTACCCTTAACTCTATAACAGAAATGTGCCTTAAAACGCCTCAGTTTAACAAATATAAAGCGTATATCTAGCCTTTAACTACTTTCATCGGTCGATAAATAATCCTATCATTTCCTATAGAGCTAAAACATCTGTCCGAAAACAAAACATCACGGGGTGTTCTTTTAAGCTTATATAGCGACCTTAATGCTTATGTGGTTTTTAGCTTATGTTAAATAAGCTCACTTTTTGTGGCTTATTTTGAAACTTTTCAGCTTATACAAGCTTATTTTAACATGATAAGCTTATACAAGCTTATTTTGCCATGATAACCTTATATAAGCCGAAAACTTCCAAAACAAGCCACAAAAAGTGAGCTCATTTAACATAAGCCATAATCCCACCATATAACCTTAACCAAACACCCCCTTAAAAAAAAAAAAAAAAAAAAAAAACAAAAAAACAAAAGAAAACACAAACCTTAACATCACTAGGCAAGTGGTCAAACCTAGCTTTAGGATTATGATAAAACTCAGAAGCAGCTTTAATCTCCCTCAAATGAGACAAATAGTTATACCCATCATCAGGAAACCCCAGCTCCACAATCTCCCTCCTCACTTCATCAGGCAAATTCGACCCACCACCCGGTAACCTTGGTCTACTGGGCCCACCTTCTTCAGGGGCATCATCGTATATCCCGTCACCGTCGCTGTTAACATCGTCGAAGAAAGGTGATTCTGAGTTGTTGTCGACTCTGACAAAGACACGGTCGTTGGATGGGTCTTCGGTGTAAAGTGGGTCGGATGTGTCGCGTGAGATGAGCTGGAAAGTGGCTGCTTTTTTCTTGTCTATGAATTTCTTCTTCTTACCCATTTTTGGTTCTTGTTTGTGGTGGAAGAGAAGAGGTGAAGTGTTTTATTTAGGGTTTTAGGGGACTGAGATGGGCTTCTTGGGTAACATTTTTGTGGAAATTGATGTTATATTATAAGCCCATTTGGGTTTGGGGCTATTATTGGACCGGGCTAGATCCAACATTCAAACTAAGTTTTGTTTGCTTTGGTTATTTTATGTCCAAAACCCAAAAACCTTGGCTCACAACTTCTTTATTATTATTGATGTGATATATTGATATTTGATATCTCGTGATTTTCGGTAGCCCTGTGCAATAGCAATAAAGCGGCCCTATTACTAGGGACGGAGATAAAGGGGGGGTTCGGGGGTCACGTGAACCCTGGCGAAAAAAATTGTAGTGTAAATTTTTGAATTTTTTCTGCTATTTTTGTAATCTCCCCCCCCCCCCCCCCCCCCCCCAAACAGACCAATTTTTAGAGTAGTTTCTAAAAATTATTATATTTTGCTCCCTCGACAATAAAAATCTGGTTCCGGCTCCTGCCTATTACACTTGTAAACTAAAGAAAAATTGCATATAAACTTGAATTATATGACTAATATATGTTTAATATAATACGTATTTATATGCAAAACTAATAAAAATATGACTCGTTTTAAGTGAAAACCCATTTGCGACGACACCTATTGCATATCTATCCGATACCCTATGATCCTATGCTAATCAGAATCGCACAACTCTCTTATAATAAGATGGCCGACTTCAAAAGCGTAAAAGTTGTCTAAATTCATAGGTCCAAATATAAATTATTAAATTTCAAATAAAAAAGGTATCTATATTATCTTGATATCTGTCAGCAACTTTCCATGTAGAATATTTTTCCAGAATCGATAAATATAAACAATCCAACATGAAACCTTGCTTTATTAATTTGTATGCCACTCTGTCTTCCCTTATCTTTTCCAATCATTCATCATAAAATATATTTTCCTATAACTACAGTTGCAATTCGCACAGTATATTTTGATGTATTTGTTTTTAAATTGTAGCAAGTAGTAGCTGGTACAAACCACTTGGAGTATCCAATTATAGAGTCTTCTTATTATACAATCGCAATCGATCATACCTTTATCATTGAAGTTAAGAGTTTATATGTCACTTGATAAACTTTTTTAGTGTAGTGTGATATTTAAACTATAACTAAATATTTCATTAACAATATTCATTCACTTTGCCTTTTGTTTGGAATTAATAAGTTTTAGTTACTTAACATACAATTAGGGGTGGCAATTTCTGACCCGACACGAAACCCGACCTGAAACCGACACGAAAATTAACAGGTTCTGGTTGAGCTAAATAGATTGTGGGTCAGGTTTGGGTCGACATACCTAACCCGTTTATTAAACAGGTCAGGTTCAAGTTGGGAATAAAATAAACGGGTCGACCCGCCAACCCGTTTAAGTTTTTCTCCTTAATTAAAAATTATTTATATTTAATTATACGGGTTAAATAGGTTAAACGGGTTGACTCACTAACCCGTTTGACCCATTTAACTCGTGTAATGTGCTAACTTTTATATATAAAACGGGTTAAATGGGTCAACTCGAAACTCGTTTAACATATTCAACCCATGTAACCTATTTAACCTGTCAACTTAAGTATATATACGGGTTAAATGGTCAGGTTCGGGTTACGTGTAAACAGGTTTAAGGTTGACATAGCTGACCTGATGATTTAAATGGGTCAGGTTCAGGTTGGGGTTTTCTGACCCGCCAACCTGACAACCCGAACCCGTCAACCCGAACCCAACCCGAATTGCCACCCCTACATACAATGCATGTACTACGTAGGGCCGGGTCATTTCAAGTTGAATGTAAAGGGAAACACACACGAACCCTCAATAGTCCTAATCAGATACAGGTTCACGAGGTTCAGTTCTAGAATGAGTCCGTTTTTCGACACCCCTAATAAAGCGTAAACTACATAACAGTATAAAAAAGAAAATCAATATTGTCATTGCA
The DNA here is from genome assembly GCA_030686995.1 of Artemisia argyi. NCBI lineage: Eukaryota > Viridiplantae > Streptophyta > Magnoliopsida > Asterales > Asteraceae > Artemisia > Artemisia argyi. The sequence continues at coordinate 32,725,224 of CM060691.1, forward strand.
TATAGTACAAAATCTATGGTAATTGCTATTAGCACATACTGTATGTCACAAAGAAAAAAACTAATGTAACGTACATAACGATGACTGCAAGTAACGGAGATTTAAACACATAATCGATTTGACGGAGATTAATTAGCAAAATGTATCCTTTTGGCTTTCAGTTTTTTAAAAAAGCTGATTCTATATAAACTTAACTTGAAAGAGAAAAAGAAAGCTTTTTTTAGTTATACGAATCTTAGATATCCAAATCTTGAACACAAATCAATAAATATTCATATTTGAATGAATGATCGATAGTTGATTTCAATTTTGGTCAGCCAATCATAACTAGGGGCATGCAAATCTAGGTCCAAATCTCCTAACATCGATAAGTATCCATTGAGAACTAAAAATGCTACGACTTTCCACAAAATGTTACTTTTCCTTTAGTCGATAAAGTTAAGTAGTTAACTTTATCTACATAGCCGCATAGAAACGGGCAATATTAACAAGATCTAGGTGATTTTGGTTGTTGTTGCCTAAATTCAAGAAGAACCAAACCCACTTGTAACAAAACAAAAATATGCATAGATACTAAATGACAAAAAAAAAAAAAGGAAAAAAAAAAACAAAAGGAAAAAGGAGTAGAAATATTCGTTTGTTAACTATCTAAGTGTTCTTGATCTCTTGAAGGTCATTGCTTGAGGGCTCATTTGAGGAACTGTGAAGCAATTTCCATCATCTAATCGCCGTTTTCCACTTGATTTTGTGATCTTATTATTAAGGTTACTTGGAGCGAAAACAAGTGATGACCCATTAAGCATTTGACTTCCAAAACCTGTATTTGGATAATTTTGGCTTTCATAAGAATTATGAACCCATGCTTGTGGTGGTGCTAACGTTGGAGGAGGAGCCGCGGGTGGTGGCGCTTGTGGAACCCAAATTCCCATTGTTTCAGGTGAAAATGAGCCACCCATGCTTCCTTTTAGAAGCTCCTCGTCCCAAAACACGGATAAATCATCATCGCAACTCTGCAAACACGATTATCAGATTAATAAAAATAACAAACATGAGCAGTTCAAAGTTATAGCTCTCAATATTTTGCGTTAAAAATAACATATTTTCGGTTAATTAACCCGGTGACCAGAGTAAAAGAACCCAACAATTTGCAATTAAATTAATGGGAGTTTTGTCTACGTGACAAAATTAAACATCAATGTTGGTCAATAAAAATCAAAATTGAAACTCTATTTGGTCAAATCTTTTAATTTTGTTCTGTCTACGCGACAAAATTGAACATCAATGTTGGTCAATAAAAATCTAAATTGAAACTCTATTTGGTCAAACCCTTTAATTTTCGTCTAATTTATAAATTGTGCTATAATCATATGTGTCAATTTTATAAATAAATAAACCAACCCTATAAATGAGGACGTAATTACTAAAACTTTATATTTTTTAAAAATTACAACAATGTGTTGTTATTTATAAATATGATTATCACTTATCAGTATATATTAAATTAATGTATTTGCACGGAATTATATACATAAAAAGAAAAACACGAGTTGTTGTAACATGTAAACGAATACACAAGATTATACATATATGAACGACTCTTGTTATTCCTCTTTACGAGATTAAGTAAGGATATCCGAAAAGGTATTTTTTTTTAATAATCCGCATTCAATAACGACTCATGTTATTTCTTTTTATAAGTTTAACTCATGCGTACACATGTTTAAATATTAGACAGGGCTAAAATATTATTAACATGAATATAAATATCAAAATGAATGTACGACTCCACAGGTTACTATGAGATGAAAATAAATAAATGAGATTATACATATAGCAATAACTAGGGATGAGCATTTCGACCCGAATCCCGGAACCGAACTAGAACCTTACAGAAACGGTACCGTTCCCGTTATACGGTACGGTACCGGGACTAACAAATAAGGTGGAAAAAAATCGGGAACACTAATTCGGTACGGGACCAGTACCAAATCGGGATATTCCCGGAAAAGAGGAAAAACCCGATTTCCCGATACTGGTACTGGTACCGATACCAGTACTGATATCCGAATCCCGTTCGGTACAGTACCGGTACCACTAATTTATGCTCGGGAAAAAATCGGGATCACTAATTCGGTACGGGATCAGTACGGGACCAGTACCGTGCTCATCCCTAGCAATAACACATTTTTCAAAAGTTATCATGTGCTATTAAACAAACATAATGTCAGTCTATATAAAATATTAATCAATTAATACACAATGAAAAAATTAGGTAAAAACACGTACATGTACATGTACAAGTATTATAATTATGTAAATATAAAAGGTTTATTTTATTATATAAAAAAACAGACATTAGAAAACCAAAATTTTATAAATTATTACGTACTATATTTAATTTTAAAACGTTGTTATAATTTCAGTAACCATAGTGACACGAAATAAAGTGGTTTACCTTGTAGCGGATTCAAAAATATCTCACAAGGTGACAATTACCCAAGAGTTAAACAAATCAAGGTAAAAGCTATCGAAAATTTAAAGTTAACTAAACAGTTTAAACTTTAGTTTATTCTTGATCTCGTCCATCAATTCTCTTGTTTTGTTTATTCTATCTAATATTTCACACAACTTTTATTAAATACATTCACGAAAATTTCATTTATCAAATATCTATCCAACTTTAATTATTTTATCAAATAGATTCACGAAAAAGTTCACACAAACGATCAACAAGTAGACCTTTAATTTGGACCATTCCAGACACATGTGATTGTTTTTTCGTTTTTTTATGAAAACATGCAAGCTTTTAATGTATTTATAGATCCACCCATTCATGTAATTGATCACAGAATAACAATGTAAAATGTAAATACGCTACCAAAAAATATATAAAAGAAGTACAAACCTCGGTGAAAGTAGGAGGAGAATCAAGAAAATCTTCAACATGCCATCCAGGTATCGTCTCAATCAAATACTCAGATATACTACTCGAACTATTCGACACGCTATATTTCGGAACTGTACTTATACTTGTTGCAGTCTTCTGGCTCTTTTGGTTTAGAATTGGTGCAGAAACTCGTTCTTGGCCTCCAGATTTGGGCTTGTGATCAGGAACAACGCTTGTTTCGATGGTGGGCAGTAACGTAGCTTGTGATAACTTAACGCCCGTATGTAGAAATCGGTTGTGATTCATCGTATGCTCGTTCACTTTATGAATTGCAACATCACAATCTTTGCATAATATTGCTCTATCTTGTTGACAAAATAATAACCCTTTCTTTTCCTGTAAAAATAACATAAAAATTTCTGAAAGATATTTTACGAATTAACAACAACAACATGCCCAATCTCATCAGAGCGAGATATGGGGAGGCAGAATGTAGACAGATCCTACCTCAAATAAACCTGAGAGTAGAGAGACTACTTCCAGGAGACATATTTTACAAATTAAGACTGATTATATTTCATAACAGATAAGCAATCCTAAGTACTCTACTAAAACTTTCCAGTGGTGCCCACCAACCTAGAGGATGTGTGTTCATTCGTGAGATATGTGATACAGAGTGTGAAAAAAATTGTCGTTAAAAAAAATTAATTATTACCTGGCATATATCACATATAGGAGAATCTTTAGGAGACGGTTGGATGAGGGAGAAACGAGGGTGTTTTCCCGCAAGGATGTTTGCATGGTGGACGCGGTGATCGCAGGCGCAGCACAGGGCAGCGTCGTCCGCGGAGCAATATACCGATGCTTCGTCTTTGTTACAAACGTCGCAGATGATCTTCATTTTAGAAATGCTATTGATGGGTACATGAGAAAATGTAAGGAATTTTATAAGTGGGCATGGGACTACAATGTTACATAAATATCCGCTTCATAATGTTCAACTTGATTTAAAATATGTTTTTGACTTATTTGAGATTTGTTATTTTATTTTTTCTATAAAGTTTTGGGGAGATGACCACAAGTTTTTGTATCTTGGAGGTTTTGGAGTGTGAGGTGCTTGGTGGAGTCATGATGATTAAGATGGTGAATGATGAGATGAAGAATGGTGATTTTGGAGGGAATTTATAGTATGGAAATGGTTGATTTAGGTATGTATTTGAAATGGTTTAATAAGATTCTAAAATCAGTTGGGTTAAAATGGGAAATGGTAGCTGAAACTAGAGAAAGGGTTCACAAGATGCAAAAGAAAACAGTGAATCCAGTTCCAGATGGCCGGTCCCCTTAATTGTATGTCGGCCCCCTTAATAACTAAAGGGACCGCCTAGGGAATTAAGGGGGCTGCCCATCTGGTGTTTTCCCAGACGACCAGAAACCCAAAATTTGCAAAATTTGATGATTTTTCAAGTGTGTTTTTTCAGCAAGCTCTATTAGAAGTATATACTCTAGGAATGATGATATATATATATATATATATATATATATATATATATATATATATATATATATATATATATATAACCAAATTTCATGCAAAGAAACATATTATAATCCATTTTGAAAATAAGCATGGCATAACATTAAAATAGTAGCATGATAACAATTAAAATCTAAACGTCATTCAAGAGATGACAATAAACAACACAAGTATTTTCGAATAAATCGGACAAATATCAAATCATACAAATGTCAAATAGAACCAAGTAATAACAAGTAGCAATACATCAATATCTTCTACTTCTTTTTCTTTCCAAGCATCTTCCTAAACATCTTCCCAACGGATTTGAAACTCCCTCGAAGTTCTTCATGCATTTGTTGTTGACGATTGATGATAGACGTTTGACGAGTGAAGAGAAGCTCATCGGTACATTCATGAGGAAGAGGAATTTGATACTCGGTATCATCAAGATCGGAAAGATCCTCAACAAAGGTCGTGGGGGATGGAGTACTAACACGTGAGGTGTCTTCCTCCTCATTATCATCGTCATCACGATGAGATGTAGAACCACGAGGCCTAGAGTACAAAGGAACACGAGATTTTCCTTTGTCACTACGAGGACGACGAGTACGAACAAGAGTGAGTTGGTTCAAGGTAGGAAGGATTTGAACGTAGTAATCTCTTTGAAGATGAGGGTAATGTTCCATCACATAACGATAAAGTCGTGTGAGAAACATACCATAAGGAAGATTGGCATTTGGGGTGTTTTTGGCGGACATGATTCGATAAATGAAAAGATAAGCCAAATTGTATTGCTCTTCAGCAATAACACAATAAAGCATGTGGGCAATGCTTGCCGTGACATGATCACGGTGACCACCAGTACCGAACGCATTCTCTCGAATGAGTTCTTCCCACTTCTTCATATCTTGGCTTAGCTCTTTGAGGAGGATTTGATTGGCATGAATATCGACATTCTTCGACTTGATTACTCAACTAGTCGTACGACGTTCTAGTTCGAGCATTCGACGAATGTCTTCAGGACTAGGAATCTCAGAATAGTAGGGGCCATCCTGAGGATGATTTCTTTCAAGAGAGGAAAGATCCTATTCATTTGAGAAAACGGCTTGGCCGTTGTATGGGATTCGAAGAATTTGACCGAATTGAACAAGATTGAGAGTGATGAATTGATTTTGAATCAAGAAGGAGATGAGGATATTGCCATAGGGATCGGTTTGCACCGTCACTTGGCTATAGAAATCGAGGACAAAACGAGGAATGATTGGTTCGTTGATTTGGAGAAGACATTCGAAACGAATATTGATGAACATTCGTTCGGTTTGATCATTTTCATAGAAAGATGGATCGACAATTCGTCCTTCGTGAATGTTTCTATTTTCAATAGGACGATAGAAACATGCAACTGAAGGAGACATGCCGGGAGTAGAAGAGACATTTGGAATGTATTGTTTGGTTTTGGATACATCACCAACCGTGGTCTTAGGCATTTTCACCTAAACAATATAACAACAAAAATAGAATTAATATAAAAACAACTATCATGCATATGTTATATATATGTATATATAATTATATGCAATATATGTGGAACGAAATTCTACTTCGACACAAAAAAATATTCAATGAAGTAGTTTCATAATGTTCCTTTTATTTTGATTTTAAACTCGTTTAGAATATATAATATCAAAGAGTATGATATCATAATTCATTTCGAAATAAGGCTAGATATATATTAGATTATATATCTTCCATTTCGTAAGAGTTTGACACAACATGAGCTTGTTTAAAATATTAAAAAGCGAATTTTAGTTTTCAAAAATATCATTTTCGAGATAAACCAAACGCTCCCTTAACTAGATAAAGACATCCTAAAACATCAATATATATATATATATACATATATATATATATATATATATTGATTATATATCTTGATGACGTCTATTGATCTTAGTAGTATTAACAAGTTTTATGAAAAAGTTTTAAGTTTCAAATGACTACATATAGTTATAGTTTGTTCATGAACCAAACGCCCATGTTGTCTTCATGAACCATTTTCTAATAAATTGAAAAGTATGTTTTGATTGTTTAGGACGTTAAAATAATGTAATGTAGTAAGTTTTAAGTGGTTTTTGAGAGTTATATCAACAATGTGTCTCTTGAAAAATAAAATTTAACAAGGGTTTATGGGCGATTAATAATTTTGACAAAATAATATGTTATACTAATTTTGAGTTGCAATACATCATTCTAATCCTATGGGAAGCATTTGGTAATTCAATTTCTAGCTTCTATTGCACTTTAATTCGAATTAAAATAAGTTTTAATAAAATGCATAATAATTGATTAGACACCAAATCGAATGAAATGTGATGAAATGCATGTTGAAAAACTTACAAAAGATGTTGTTATATGTTTGGTTGATGTTTGCCCCTTGCGAAACAACCCCGGATTGGTGATATGATGGAGGATTTTGAAGTTTTTGGGTGTTTTGGTTCGTACTCAGTAGCAGCGGGGAGGAACAAATGAGTGAATGGAGTGTTTGGGAATGGAATTAAGAAGGAAAAACGGATTTGGAAGTGTCAGATGGCCGGTCCCCTTAAACATTAAGGGGACCGCCCTCGATAACAAGCCGGTCCCCTTAATTATTAAGGGGGCCGCCTTTGAAATTTTCCAAATTTAGCGGAATTAGTTTCTGGAACAAAAATATTTATACGTATATCATTAGATTTATAATATATCAAAAATACGTAAACGTTCATTGGCACGATGATAAAATTCTTAACAATTTTTAATTACCGTTTCGATAATTACAATATACCTTTGACAATTTTGGATAAAATGATCAAAGTGTTAAGTTGATGAAGGGTTTGAGATGTGTTCGGGAATATGTGAATAAGTGTGTGTGTGTGTGTATATATATATATATATATATATATATATATATATATATATATATATATATATATATATATATATATATATATATATATAAGTATAAATGTGAGTGAAAGATGGGTTGATGGGTGAGGTTTGAAAGGTAGTAGCGGAGATAGGATATAGTCGGCGAGAGGAGTTTGTTTCATCCATAGTGTTCACGTGCGAAGGCGTTCTTGCATTATAAAAGTCCACTTGACTCATATCCCTTCATCATCATGAGTCTCCTAGAAGAGGACTTACTAGAATAACGCGAGGGGGGAAGGAAAGGGTTCGATAAAGAACGATTTCCTGGAGTTCTAGAAAGTCAACTAATGACGTATCTAGGTTATGTGCAAGCAATTATATATATATATATATATATATATATATATATATATATATATATATATATATATATATATATATATATATATATATATATATATATGTAAATAAGTATATATATATGATCGAAACAAGTAGAGAGAAAAAGGCAAGCTATATCTATGCAAACGATATGATCAACTAAAGCATATTTATCTAAGCATAGCAATGAGTTATGAAGGAATGGCGTACCCGGTGGTCTTCAAAAAAAATCTTCAAAATCATCAAGATGATATATAGACTTTGAAAAAGTCTATGTTGAGAGAAACTTCAAGATTGCCTCAAGGAATGTTCATCTAGCCATTCGATCCCCATTGTCTCTTTGGTCCAAAGTTATTTGGTCCAAACATGTTTAACATTTGACTAGGATGCATGAAAGGTGGTAGTATACCCCAAGGATTGTAGCTTTGTTGGTAGTTCCACATTTGATTACTATTGTTATTATAGTTTTGCCTATTTTTGTTTCTTCTTGGTTGAGGTGTTTTAGACCTAGGATTAGGATTATTTGATTTTCTAGGTGGTGGTGTTTTGGATCTTGTCTTAGATTTAGATGATCCTACCTCGTTTTTCAAAGATGATTTATAAAAAGCTTTTACTTCTTCATTGCTGGCAAGAGGTATTTTTTTATCATTAATAAGTATATACTTAGGATTAGATTTTAGAGATTTTTGTTCGTTAGGTTCATTTTCGAATTTGACATTTTTAATCTCACTTGTTGAAGCTTCATTTAAGTTAAATCCTAAACCGGTTTTATCTCCGGATGTTCTTTGACTACTTATTATTTTATTAAGAGAGTGACTACTATTTTCAAATTTATTAAGTTTCCGAATTTCTTCCCTAAGTATTTCGTTTTCATCTTTAAGCATTTGACATGACTTGCATTCTTCAAAAGTTTCTTTACCTTTTTCAAGTTGATGTATTTTAATTTTTAGTTCAAGTACTCCATTTTCCAATTGATTGTTTATATATTTTAGTGATTTGTTTTTAGCCATTACTAGTTGTCCTAATTTGCATAGCCTATTATATTCGTTATCTAGATCTTTTTCATCTAATGATAAACTTTCATCACTAAAATATTCGGTTTCGGAACGTACCTCATTTGATGTATTCGCCATAAGACACTTTTCTTCTTTTGTCGTTTCTTTCTCATCTTCGTCACTATCACTCCAAGCACCTCCAACAAAAGCTCTTTGATTTTGATCTCTTGTCATCATTGGACATTTTCCGATGAGGTGATTTGGATCACCACACTTGAAACACTTTCTTTCAATCTTGTTGTTCTTGTCATCTTTACTCTTTTGAAATGTTTTCTTTTCATCATACGGTTGTCTTGCGAATCTTCCTCGCCTTTTGAAGAATTTCTTGAAATCTCTTACGGCCATGGCGTATTCTTCGTCATCACTTTCGGAAGATGAGCTATCTTCGATACTAGATTCCTTTCTAGCTTTCAAGGCGATTGACTTGCTTTACTCTCGTTTTTCTTTTACCATTTCGGAGTCCTTCTTAATGATGACTTCGTAAACTTTTAGATTTCCAATTAATTCATCAAGTTGCAATGTTGACAAATTCTTCGATCCTTCAATAGCCGTCACTTTAGCTCGCCATTTTGGGTGAAGAGCCCTAAGAAACTTCCTAACAAAATTCTTACTAGAAAAATTCTCATCAAGTTCTTTTAAACTTGTGATGATAGTGTTAAATCTAGCAAAAGCATTATCAATTGATTCCTCTTCCGGAATCGTGAATTGCTCATATTGTTGAACAAGTAGATCTATCTTATTATCTTTGACTTGACTATTACCTTGGTGAGTTATTAGTAAAGAGTTCCAAATTTCTTTTGCGGTTTCACACATAAAGATCCTTTCGTACTCTTTACGTGGTAGCGCATTATAAATAACCATTTTTGCTTCATTATTTTTAGCAAGTTTTCTTTTTAAATCATCATTTTGTTTTTCAAAAGGTACGACTTCATCTTTCTTAGTTTCCGGGTTATTTTGAATAGGTAAAAAATCACCATTAGTAATAACATGCCAAAGATCTAGATCTTTTGACTTCACATAAGTTTCGAATCGATTTTCCCAATATAAAAATCCATCACTTTCAAATATGGTGGTCTTTGCATAGATTGCCCTTCTAAATATTTTTCAGATTCCATAGATCGTTACAAGTTTTAAAATACAATATATTTTAAAGATCTTGCTAGACGTGGCTCCTAATACCAATTGTGGAAAACTAGAAGGGGGGGTTGAATAGTTTTACGTCCTTTTAAAAGTTTATTACCAAAATATTTTGTAGCTTACTAAAAACTTTCGATTCGATCTCAACTGAATTCAAATGACAACAAATATAAGCAATTCTATTGTAATAATGAAAGTATTGAAATGTAATGAACAAAAGATAGAGTTAGAAAGATCAAACCACAACACGCGAATTTATAGTGGTTCGGCTACAAGGACACCTTCCTTGCCCTACTCCACTCCCCGAGTACCACACTCGAGAGTTTTCTTCACTATGTCAACAAACTCCTTATGGTGGAGAAACCTTACACACCTTGGCTTACACGAGTTAACGACACTAAGCTAAATATCGAGTTCTAATCGTAGCTAGAACCAATCTCACGACTTCTTGAAGGCTTCACTCCTTCTTTACAACTTCACGACTTGTTCAAGGCTTCACACCTTCTTCACACCTTCACAACTTCACACCTTCTTCTATACACAACTAATTCACAACTACTAAACTACTTTACAACACACCTATTTTCTACACACAACAAATTTACACAACACTTTTACAAATATCTACCACAACTACAATATGAATCTAGCTATTCACAACACTACTACAATTAGATGGATGTAGAGGAGTGTTCTTCTTCTTGCACTTGAATGGATGAAGCTTTGGATCACATGGAAACAAAGACTTATGAATTATATGATCAAAGGATTTTAGATCTAGAGAGGGAAGTTGGATCAGAAAGTTTATAGTACAAACAGGTGAGAAAAATGTATAAAATGATCCAGTATTTATAGGGCCAAATTTTACTGTTCGGGAGCGTGCCGGTCCCCTTAATTATAGGCCGGTCCCCTTAATCATTAAGGGGGCAGCCCTCCTGAACGTTTGAAAAGTTTTTCTGGATAAAATTTGCCCTTTTTGGTTAGAAATTTGAAATCATATTTTTGTGGTTTAATATAGCATTATCAAAAATGATTTACAAATATATTTAAAATGTTTATATCATTTTAAAATATGTTATGTCTTAAGACAAAATTTCCTTTGATCATGTAATGCATAAGATGCTTAGTTTATGCATACCTTAAGTGATATTAGATGTAGAAGTAAATATTTGTTACCAAATACTTGTTTACTTCTTAATCTTGACTTAATTTGATTTAAGTTTTGTGATTATCAAAACATAAGTTTATTGAGAGATATTAATAACCTTTTTAAGTATTATTTATATCAACAAGAATCTCAATAAAGTCAACTTAGGTGTTTAATCTCAAAAGTCAAAATGGTATTGTTCAGGAAAAATCCAAATCTTGGAAGAATTGTTTAGATTTTTGTGTTAAGAGTTAGGGCTTGATCTTTTCACACAATTGTAGCCCCCCAGTTGAACCTTAGATTCCCACTCTCACTACATTTTTGTGATTTTTTGTGTGGTCCCCAAAAGCCAAGAAACACAGCTGCAGGGGGCATCACCTCCCCTGCTGCAGCAGCTACTTCTCCACTATCACCACTTTGGTGGGCCCCACAGGCCACCTTAGTGGGCCCCACACCCTCCCCCTTGGCTCTTTAGACTCACAAGCTGGCCCTCTACGCATTTCAAGCTTTTGTTGAAGCTTAAGCTCCCTGGGACCCACTTAGAATCACCCCTTAACTCTGTCCTATTTCTGTGTTGAAAACAAGTTTTGAAGTGCTTATTTGAGTGCTTATTGCTTATTCAGTGGTACCCTTTAGTTGATTTAGCTTCATTCCTGTCCAAGTAACTTAGTTGAACCAAGTTTCACCCCTGTGGACCCCACAGAAGGTCATTTCCATCAAAAAGTCAACAAAAGTCAACTGTCAAAGCTTTTAGTGTCCAATTTGCTTATTTTTGATATCTAAAAAAGTTGTTTTTACAAAAGTTTCATGTTTTTAGGTATAAAATAGTTTTGTAAAAGAAAAATCCAGAAAAACCAATTTTAAAATAAGTGATAGTTTCTATTTAATGTAATTTAACTTTTTAATTTTCCTTTTTAGTTTTTTATTAAGAAACTTACATTTTTATATTTTTCTTAATTTCCTTTTATATTAAAGTATTTTTAGAAATTTTTCCAGAATTTTATTTTGTCATTTAGTATTTATTAGATTTAATATTAGTTTAATTAATATTTAAGTATTAAATAGCATAATTAGTTTTTATTAAGCAAACCCTAGTTTTTATATTTTTCCTAGCTTTTATAAGTTATAAAATAATTTTAGGAATTTTCTTATAATTTCTACTGTTCATATTTTAGTTTTTATAATTTAAATAGTTTAATTAGTAATTAATTAATATTTAATATAATAATTAGTAAAATAGTCTAAAAATAATTTTTATAAACTTTTTATAATTTTTTAGGATTCATGTGATGGTTAATTAGTTTTGTAAATTTTCTCATAATTTTCTAAGTTATTTAGGTATTATTAGTAATTAAAAAGTAGATTTAAAATAGTTTAATTAATTATTAAATAGTTTAAATTAGTTTTTAATTAATAAAAAGTAATAAAATAATCTTAAAATAGTTTTCTTTTTAATTTCATTTTCTTTTAATCTTAAGTTTGTAAAAGTTTCATTTTCACCCCCTGTAGTTTATTTTCCTTAAAACTCACCTTTTTCTCAGCACGCAATCTTGTCTGATTTTAATTTGGTTTACGTTTATACATTTCTGTTTCCCGTGATTGTTAATACTGTTATTCCTAATCACTCCAGTAGTGTAAACAAATCCAAATCTTTATCTGGTTACTTCCCATTCAAATTCACCCGATCACAAACCCGTTTTTATACCATCACACCTCGTCGGGACTTAACGACCCGGGGAAACCCCTATACTTCCACGGAGATTGACTCTAGGCAGTTTGACCTTGTTGACCATTTACCTGGTCGATTTAGGTTGACCGTTTGGAAACATTGATAGAAACGGGCATAAAGAAAGGGACAATTACCTAAAAATGTACAAAACCTGTCACTTTTCTAATTGTGTGTGGTCTTTTTATTTTTTGCTATTATATACTCTAGATTTTTGAATTTCGATATTTGTGTGTATTTGCTCATGTAAAATGATCATTTTACCTTTCACTGTCAATAGAGTTGGCGCAAAATATAAGAGTAGAATGGTCATTTTGAATGAGCAAATACACACAAAAAGCGAAATTCAAAAGTTTAAGATACATAATAACAAAACAATAAAAAGGCTACACACAATTACTATATATATTAAATTGAATCATAGACGACACCGTTTCGATGCCACTTCCACCCGGTGGGCTCCCCGCTTTTTTTGGGCTTAATTTGGCCTGTGATCTGTGTTGGCCCGTTCCCTCCGCTAGATATATCCCGAATTTTCCAGATACAACTGAAACCCTCTCTTTCAACTCACCACCTCTCCCTACCGATTTGTTACTGAATCTCTCGTATGTTGTGTTATGGTTGTTTGGTGAAGACATAACCTTCTCCCGAAAATCTTTCAACCTTAAAAAGCGACTAAAAGTAAACGATCTGGCCGTGGATTCTCTTATGTTTATCTGGGTTTGTGTTTAGCGGTACTAAAACCAAAAGATCATCATCGGTTTTGGGTGTTGCCCAGATGTGTTTACTTTTTTTTGAAGGTAATGCGTTTTATGATATATATATATTTTTTTTGAATGATTGTGGTCAGCGGCGTGGAAATGAGTTGAGTAAGTTTTTTTCGGTTTTGAGTGATGGTGTTGTGGGTTGGGTTAATGAGGACTTAGGAGATTGGTGGTGGTGATGGTGGCGTTGGGGTGATTGGTGGACCTGTGATTTGCGAGGCGTTTTTATTGAAGTTGTGTTTGAAGTTTGGTGAACGTAGGCCGAGAATGGAGGTACAGAATGAGTTGAGGAGTTGGGTTGTTTGTTCTATAACTAGGTTCAGTAACTTTTACTTTTTTGGTATGTATCTGACTATCTGTTAAGCTTTCTGTTTTCTTGCTAATTATATTTCATTTAGCATAATATGTTGTATAAATGTATAGTCTTGATTCACACATTATTAGTTGAGTTTTTAGCATTAAGAATGGTTATGCATAGCATTATGTTATTAATGAACAATGGACATGAGAAAAATGTTTGAACCAATTTTTGTTAACTGCTTAAGGGAAATAGCATATAAATTAGATGCTTGATGATAATTTTTAAGTGATTTGCAATTTTGTGTGTTTACCAATGTTTTAAAAATCGCGCCTAAGGCGCGCCTACTCCCTAAATCCCACGAGGCTCTAGCCTTTGGGATTTTTTTAGATCGCGCCTCACGACATGCATGAATCCCGTATAAATCGCAGCGCCTTGGGGATTTTTGCGCTTTAGCGCCTTGGGGATTTGTGCGCCTAGAAGATGTAACGTTGTTTTCGTCTTTTTCTTAATAGTAAGATACATTTTGGTCTTACATGTTATATACATTTGGCCCTTTAAATTTTAAAGTATCTAATAACCCTAATATTTTAGAAAATAACCAAAACACACAATCAACAAAGAACAATGTTTTTTTTTTTTTTTTTGTAATCTAATGTCTAAAAGTAGCTTATTAATATATACAAATATTGTTTCTTTAGTGTTAAGTGTTACCAAACAACTATAGAATTTTTGTTGTTGATAGTTGATAGTTTGATACATGGTAATTTGTTAAATTTTATAAGTCATAAACTCATATATTGTAATGTATATTTAGGAATTTAGGGTAGTTCACGGATTCTGATATGTTGCTTGCTTAATATTTTGGGTTTAAATGCAATCTTTGTTAGATGTAATAACTATTAAGTGGCATTATGCATTAAATATTGATATTTTTGTGTTATCTAAGCTGCATAAGTTGTCATATATGTTATAAAATAAATAAATGTATAGTGCGCCTCATATTTATGAATCCCGCGCCTTGGTTTGCGCCTCGACTCGAGGCTCTTTGACCCCCTTTGCGCCTTAGTGCGCCTTGAGCCTTTCAGAACATTGGTGTTTACTTCTTTTGTTTTATGTTGTAACTCTTTAGCTAAACAATTCCAGCCAGATTAGTCGATTAAATTCCTAAACAATGTTTGAGACCAGTGAAACAAATCGATTAAATTCTTTTGTTTTATGTTGTATCTCTTTAGACTTCTTTCAGATAAGTCATTTAGAATAAAACTCCTTAACTCATTTTTTATCTAAGTTCTCAGGAAAGGTAGAAATAGTTGATCACACACAACAGCAAAAAAAATGCCCCAAGGAGGCTATAATTGTTTGTAATCAGGTATATTGTCTTCTTTTGGGCACCTCCCTTCAAATAATCCTTGACATATATCATCTATACAATGCTTATAACCTCAAATGCCCTTTATGCTACCAGTTATATAATTATTTGTCTAAATTTAGTATAGCACTCATCTAGGAGTTTACAGTAATGGACAAGCAAGTGGCGTTGGTGATGCGTAGGGATTGCACCAGGCTTTACCTCTCAAGGGATCTTGAGAAGCTTACAACCCCCACCAGGCAGTGTACCTGATCGTTGTAGTATAGTATAGTGACAAGTACCGGGGGATTGATCGTTCAGCTAGGAATAGTGTCGCTAGGATTAGAAAACCTAAATACTAGTTCTAAAGGTGAGGGATGATTATTTTTGTATTTTTTATATTTTTTAGAAAGCAAGTAAAAATCTCGGGTTTGAAGGATTTGGGCGGAATTAGTTGCTAGTCAACTAACCCAATACTAAAGATGCAATCAAAATAAAATACTAGAAATGAAAATAAACTAAACTAAACTAAGGTTGTGAGCAAGAAGTGGAGAAATTGTGTTTACTTAGATTTCATTACTCCCTAGATATCTTTTACACGTTAATTACTTGTTATAGTTGCGTGGATGACGGATTGTATTCCTTAATACCATTCATGGGGTGGCGCACTTAATTCCCCAATCCTATGAGTGCCTACTGCACTCCTATGTCGAGCCGGCTAAGAAGCTCCTAACATGGGATCATTAGAATTTACTCATGCATTAAATACAACCAATAAAACCTAGTGCACGTCAGTTCATGTTTCCTAAGACGTTCAAGCATGTTACCATTTGGAGATCTGCCAGTTTTCTTAAGCCTAACATCGAAATCATTCATCCAATACAACCATAAACAAGTAATCAACACATAATTAACATCTAGGTTTCATTAGATCTAAGCAAACACAAGATAGATCTAGCCTAGCATGATGGAATTAAGACAAGAACAAGATATAGACAACCAACACATAGACATATTGATTGAATTAGAAGAACACTTATCTCAATTACACATGAAAGGGTTCAAGGGCTGAAAACCCTTGAAAAACCTGTAAAGTTCGTACTAAGTTCGGCCTTAGGGTTTCTCCAGAACTTCTCTTTTTTATGAATGAAAATTAGAAAACTATATATAGGAAATTGAGGCTGACGGCGTCAAGACCAAATTGGTGACGCCGTCATCTCACCGCCAAAAGAATTCTCGGACTGCCTTGATCTACTTCTGACGCCGTCACGTTATAACTTTTTCCAGGCCGTCACGTATTTTACTCTTGACGCTCTACCTTGTGACGCCTTCATTTCTGTACTGGGCCGTCATGAAAATTACTCTTGACGCCGTCAGGATTTTACTCTTGACGCCGTCACCTACTGTTCCCAGCAAGGAAAATTAAGTCTTTGGCGTTTTCTTCACTTTTATGCTCCAAAAACGTCCGAATTGCTTCCTTTTCAAGATTTCTCTCCCAAAGTACCTAAAATTACAAAATGAACGATTTAGGGCAATATTTGATCAAATAAATTCAATTTCGGGCTTAAATGACCCCCCAAAAGTGGTTCATTTTTCGCCTCATCATATACCCTTACACTTGAGATTTGCTTGTCCTCAAGCAAATGCGCTTTTATTCTAGTCAAAATACAAGTTATGGGTCATTTAACACTAATATAAAAGTAATTACAACAAATAATCGTTCCACTAAAGACCAATAGACAAGCACGGAGGTCATACACTAGCACCTCACAAATAGTGTTTAGATACTCACATCCCTCGGGTGTAATAAAGTATAAATTACAATATGGAAACGGAAGATATCTCTCACTACCTGTCATAGCAAAATAGATTACCATAGGCTTGGGAAAGGATCAAACCTCCACCACATGGCGTAAGCACCTAGGATAAACTATCAAAGAGGTCTTTTAAAGGGTTGTAACGTTAGGTGTAGGGATATGAAATACACGGTTTTGTTGGATAAAGGATGTTTTTACTGGTGGCGAGTTAACAATCTTGGTTAATTACATGTACAATATGGCGTTGCTAAGCCAAGACTAGACTCGACTTAAGCTAATAAACGAAAAATAACAAAAACATAAAATAAACGTAGAATGAAAATGGATGGTAGTCCGTATGTTTTTTTCTCTTTTCTTTTTCTATTTTTTTTCTTTTCTTTTTGCTTGATTTTTTCGATTTTTTTATTATTATTTTTTTTTATTATTATTTTTTTTTTACATACATTCTTACCCTACCATCCGAAATAATACATCATAGGGAATGAACATTCCTTTTACACTTGAATCTTTACATACTTTACAATAAACTAATCTAATGACTCGAATTAAGATAATCAAAACACTTGGAGTACTTTTAAGATTAACGCATATACGGGGGTAATATATGATGTTCTTCCCCATTACTCCATAAAATAAGTACTTTTACCCATGAGTCCCAATCGTCCCAAAACAATATGTACAAGGATATGACTCGACTTAGCAACCATGTAATCAATTAGATAGTTAACTTAGGGTTTAACAAATAACAATAATGCACTAAAAATGAGCGCATACACGGAAGGCTAAGGCGATTTGGGTGTACATTTAAGTGGGGTGTAAAAAATTCTTCCTTTAAGTAAGATGCTTAAAGTTAGAAACGAAAAGATAGGCTCGGAGGGGTGTACTAGGGGTTTCGTGTACTAAAAATGAGTACAACGCTAAGGGTGTGGGAAAAATTAGTTGAATTAACTAGCCAAGTAATATGACTTAAATGGTCAAGTAATTATGATACGGGTTTAACACAAGGGTGATCCTAATGCCTCTTATCATGTAGTAAATCCTACTACACGAATGTAGTCTCACTAGCGGTCTCGGGATGCATCACTAACGCAAGTTCTAGAATCTAAATGCTACCGGTACACTCATAAGCACTAATAATGAATGCTTTTCCTATCAAATCTAAAGGCGAACCTCACATATTTGGGTGGAAATTTTTTCTGAATATACGGTTATGTGCTAGTCATACAATCTCCTATCCATGAGACGCTTGCTATGGCTAAAGTTTCACTCCTAAATGTTGTAAAAAATTTTAAATTTGGCGCTAAAATTGCACTAACAAGTATTTCTCATAGTTTTATTACACATCTACCATCAAACAAACAAACTCAAGCGAAAGTGCATATGTAAGGTATCATCTTTTTACCCTCCCCTTACACTTAGGATGAACATTGTCCCCAATGTTCAAGTAAAGAATGTAAAAGTGAAAAAGTAAAAATAATGAAATCAAATACTCCCCTGATTCGCTCGGTATGGATAATAAGGTGGCCAGGTTAAATCTTCCTCCAAGAAAATGAACAATCAAAGCTTCCCTTCCAGAATAATAATCATCTTCTTGTCATACATAACCTGTAAATCCTGAGAAAATAAACAAGGCAACCTCGCATAAAATCGGCGGCAATCTATATAAGTTACTAAATCCTAGAAAACAAAATAAGATATAATGCTTGTGGAATGAAGTTTGCAGATTTCGTGGAGATTATAAAACTTAATAATTCACAAAAACCGTAAGACTCCGTTAGAAAAACAAAACCGGTAAAATTTCCAGATTTTTACACGTGACGCCGTCAAGAGTAATCTCGTGACGCCGTCAGAAGTGATCTGCAAAAATTCTTATGTTAAGTTTCCGGAAAATTTCTGGAAAAACTTGGTCCTACTTCCTGGAAAATCCTGCAAAACTTCATTATGACTCAATACAAGCATTTGACTCTAACAAATACGAATATACATGTTCATTTAATATGTAGAGAATCATGATCGGTTTGTTTCTTAAAAACATATTTGGGGTTTCCCCTTACACTTATCTTTTGCAAAAATACTTTTAGGTGGTGTTAAGACTAGGCCAAAACAACAAAGTAAAGTATTTCCACTATTTAGTTGAGAAACATGATCTACCAACAATAAAAATAAAGCATGCATACGGAAGCAAATAACAAACAAACAAAATAAAATAAAAATCACACAAAACATGGGTTGCCTCCCAAGAAGCGCTTTTCTTTATTTACGAGTCTTGTAGCTAGACTCAAGGTCATGGGTTACTACGTAACCTCATCGTCAGTTTCACTCTCTAGGTCGTCTTCTAAACCAGTTTTGTATTCCGGACCTAGTTGCAAGCATTCTTTGTAGAAACCAAGCATCCTATTCTTCACATACTCTACTCCTCTACGTCTATCCTCCTCATTCCTATAATAAGCCACTTGCTTGTGTTCCTTTTCTATATTGGAGAGAAGGCGGTATTGCTCAATCTTGTAGGGCATTTGATAGGCAACCTCATCATTTTCTTCCTTGAATCTAACTATCCCTAGAGTCGGGTCATAACTCATCCTAGTGGCCTCAACAAATGGTTTTCCAAATATTATTTGGCTTAGGCAAGCATCTATCACCGGACGAGTGTCTTCCACTATCATAAAATTGATCTCATAAGTGAGATTGCCTATAATCACATGTAATCCCTTCACTCTTCCTGCAAAATTACTTATCAGATTCGTATTGGGCATCATCCTAAAATCAAGTTGTTTCTTCATCACCCAATTGTAATAAGTCCTAGTCATGATGTTTACGGGGGATCTAGGGTCGATGTAAGCTTTCCATATATGCATGTGCCCGATATTGCATGGTATGTTAATGTTAGAGGGGTCTCCCATTTTGATAAGGGGTGTGCCAAGGATATATGGTCTCTCGGGACTATCGAATAAATCCTTATTGTATACCCGTTTTTCCTTGGTGGGCATCTTATCAAAGTATTTCTCTATAGTTTCTACTTCCTCTAACTCCTTTTCCTTATTAACCTCAACTTCCCTACTTTCATCCCTAGTTTCGGTTTCTGCTCCAACTTCATCCTTAACACTTTCTTCTATCTCCTTATCTATTGGCTTAATGGTGACAACATTGACAAAGTGGACATGTTTAGATGATGAGGGGTACTTAATTTGGATTCCGTTATTGGTATCCCTAGCGTCCTTCCTAGGTGTAGTTAACGCTTGGTTGTTGAGGGCTTTCAACAAGTTGTCAATCTTGTTGGTTATCTCCGTTTGTTGTTGGTTAAATTCGGTTTCAAACCTAGCTATGCGAGCTTCTTGAGATGCCATGAACTTAGACATCAATCCTTCAAGATTTTTGGTACTACCATAGTTGTTAGAAGGATTGTTGTTGAAAGTACGGTTGGAGGGTGGACCATTTGGTTGGTAACGATTAGGCGGATTGGAAGAATTGGGTTGATTTTGTTTCCACCTAAGGTTTGGGTGATTTTTCCAAGAGGGGTTGTATGAATCACCGTAAGGGTTTGGCTCGGGCTTGAAAGTGTACCACTTATCTCCCGCTTCGTCGGTACGCGTGGATGCGTAGTCCGCAAAAGCTGTTCCGGGGAGTTCCACACAATCACGAGTGTCGTGGGGACCACTGCATAATTTTCATGAAGAAGTGATTTTGTTCACTTGGCTTGAAGGCTTAAGAGCTTCGTAAGATTTCATGAGAAACTTGACTTGGTCCTCAAGTTCCATGATTCTACGGTCGGGAGTGCTAGAGTTTTTCGAAGGCAAAGATATTGCCTTGACCGTTTTGTTCAAATCACGGGGGTCATTCCAACTTTCGTTGTCATAGAGAGCAAGATCTTCTATGAGTTCCCATGATTGTTCCGCACTTAGATCACGTAGCTTACCACCGGCCGATTAGTCAATGGCTCGCCTTGTGGAGAGATCGATATGGTCATAAAAGATTTGGACTTGGAGCCAAAGATCTATGCCATGATGAGGGACTTTTTGGAGTAAGTCCTTGAAACGAGTCCATGCTTCATAAAGAGATTCATTTTGACGTTGTTGGAACATCAAGATGTCATTTCTAAGCTTAGTAGTTCTCCCCGGTGAGAAAAATTGAGCAAGGAAACGAGTGGTGAGATCATCCCATGTGGTGATGGATCCCGCGGGTAAACGCTCAAGCCATTGACTAGCTTGATCCCGTAGAGAGAATTGGAATAGGCGTAATCGGGTTGTCTCTCTAGTTTCAACATCTAGGTCTATGGAGTCTACGATTTTAAGGAAGTCCTTAAGATGTTGGTTTGGATCTTCGGAACAAAGTCCATGGAATGCACATCCGCTTTGCACCAACCGGATGGTGTCGGATCGCAAGGGGGTCACATTGGCTCCGGTGAGCTCAATGGTGTTTCGGTAGCCTTGGTGGCTAGGTCGGGAATACTCTCCTAAGGTTCGGGGCCTAAGAGGTTCTAGTGGTGGGTTTTGTTGTGGTGGGATGACGGGTTCAAAGATGTTCTCATCGTCCATGATGTCGGGTGGTGAAGAATTACGAACAAAACACAAAGAAATAAGATAGACTAAAGAAACCTAAAAATAAAAATAAAATCTTACTAGAAAGGAATCTAGCAAGTAGACCTAATAAAAAGAGATTATAACCTAGACAATAACTATTCCCCGGGCTGCGGCGCCAAAAACTTGATGCGTAGGGATTGCACCAGGCTTTACCTCTCAAGGGATCTTGAGAAGCTTACAACCCCCACCAGGCAGTGTACCTGATCGTTGTAGTATAGTATAGTGAAAAGTACCGGGGGATTGATCGTTCAGCTAGGAATAGTGTCACTAGGATTAGAAAACCTAAATACTAGTTCTAAAGGTAAGGGATGATTATTTTTGTATTTTTTATATTTTTTAGAAAGCAAGTAAAAATCTCGGGTTTGAAGGATTTGGGCGGAATTAGTTGCTAGTCAACTAACCCAATACTAAAGATGCAATCAAAATAAAATACTAGAAATGAAAATAAACTAAATTAAACTAAGGTTGTGAGCAATAAGTGGAGAAATTGTGTTTACTTAGATTTCATTACTCCCTAGATATCTTTTACACGTTAATTACTTGTTATAGTTGCGTGGATGACGGATTGTATTCCTTAATACCATTCATGGGGTGGCGCACTTAATTCCCCAATCCTATGAATGCCTACTTCACTCCTATGTCGAGCCGGCTAAGAAGCTCCTAACATGGGATCATTAGAATTTACTCATGCATTAAATACAACCAATAAAACCTAGCGCACGTCAGTTCATATTTCCTAAGACGTTCAAGCATGTTACCATTTGGAGATCCGCCAGTTTTCTTAAGCCTAACATCGAAATCATTCATCCAATACAACCATAAACAAGTAATCAACACATAATTAACATCTAGGTTTCATTAGATCTAAGCAAACACAAGATAGATCTAGCCTAGCATGATGGAATTAAGACAAGAACAAGATATAGACAACCAACACATAGACATATTGATTGAATTAGAAGAACACTTATCTCAATTACACATGAAAGGGTTCAAGGGCTGAAAACCCTTGAAAAACCTGTAAAGTTCGTACTAAGTTCGGCCTTAGGGTTTCTCCAGAACTTCTCTTTTTTATGAATGAAAATTAGAAAACTATATATAGGAAATTGAGGCTGACGGCGTCAAGACCAAATTGGTGACGCCGTCATCTCGCCGCCAAAAGAATTCTCGGACTGCCTTGATCTACTTCTGACGCCGTCACGTTATAACTTTTTCCAGGCCGTCACGTATTTTACTCTTGACGCTCTACCTTGTGACGCCTTCATTTCTGTACTGGGCCGTCATGAAAATTACTCTTGACGCCGTCAGGATTTTACTCTTGACGCCGTCACCTACTGTTCCCAGCAAGGAAAATTAAGTCTTTGGCATTTTCTTCACTTTTATGCTCCAAAAACGTCCGAATTGCTTCCTTTTCAAGATTTCTCTCCCAAAGTACCTAAAATCACAAAAGGAACGATTTAGGGCAATATTTGATCAAATAAATTCAATTCCGGCTTAAATGACCCCCTAAAAGTGGTTCATTTTTCACCTCATCAGTTGGGTCAACCCAACCTGAACCGCCCTATTTTTGCTGAAGGTTAAATTCCCTATTTCAATTGTGCCATCATGATTGCTTCTATTTCTCCCAATTGTATAGTTATGTCGATTATATTAACATCATACAGAATCTTGACAACGCAGGTTAATGCTAGCTGGAGAGTCAAAAGTGAAGATATGTCTGATTTGTGCAACAACGTGACAAAGCAGGTTAATGCTTATTGGAGAATCCGTAGGTTAATGCTTAGTAAACATATTTTTACTCATTGCTGTCCAGTTTGTCATTTCTAGATATGATAAAAATGGTTATGTTTGTTGATCTTTCACTACGCATTATTGTTGTGTTTGCAAGGCCACTTGTACATGGGAACGAAGATAAAGTTGGGGACGGAAGTAAACCGATCCAATAGCCATCGTAAAGAAGAGATAAACTGATACATGCAGACAAAGATAAACCGATTCAAGGGGAAAGAGAAGATCATAGCCAAACTGAGTGCTGCTTGGTTTTCATCAAAAATAATGTAAGTAGTGATAACATAGCAACATAGCAACTATACACTATAATATACATTTTATTATTAATACTGATTCTTCGTTAACATTAGTTTTATGGGTGCATCTATTTGTTGTTAGTGGTTGGATCATTGTTTATTTGATAATCACGCAACTACCAACGACATGAAACGATGCCCCGACGCAACGCGGCAGGCCGGGGCCCATCTCGTTAAAAAAATAACAAGTTACATAAATTTGTGAGTAATTATCCCTGAAAAAAAGTACAAAAATATATGTTTCTCCTCATCTGTCACGGTGTTATTGAGTTTCAAAAACTATATATATATATATATATATATATATATATATATATATATATATATATATATATATATATATATATATATATATATATATATATATATAACAGGAGGCATTTGAAGAAATGCCACCTCATTGCCCAGTAATTCATTATCAACTATGTCATCACATATTCTGTCCATGTAAGCAATTTTTATAATTTATTTTTACACATATTTATAATTAATTCCACCTAAGCACAATTGTTCATAATTTTTTTTTTCTTTTTTTTTTTTAAATTTTCGGATTTATGGTGTTTAAAAATATAGTTAACAAGGTTCGAACATGGAATCTCTATTAACACTAACAAATAACTCAACCACTGGAACAATGGAACTTTTGTTATTTTCTTTCTAATTCAAAATTGATAAAGCTACATAAACGATTTCAACAATAATATATATTCCTTAAATATAGGTTTGGTTAATTATAAAGATTTTTTTTTTATATATAAAAAATGCTGGTAACAAAAAAAGGTACGTCTCTTCTTTTCAAACCCTAATATTGGTTTCTTCTTGAACTCATAATATTTTGCAGGTTTGATCGGCCTCAAAAGTAAGTTGTTACACTTAAATAATGGATATGTTTGTGTTTGTGTTTGTGTGTTTGTTTAGGTTGATGGAAGAATACGATCGCGTACATCGGTATCATAAGTTAATCATCTAACCCTGAATTGTTGCATGGGGATAATTGGAGGAAGTTTATGGGGTTCAGGAAGAAGATGAATGAAGGGAAAGATGTACATTAGTGTTGGGATATATCCTCTCGGTCACAAGGTTCTATGCACGTGAGTATTTTTGTTTTTTAGATATTTCTGCATGTTTGGATGATGCATATGTTTGTTTGTATGACCGTGGTATATTGGTTTATGTAAGTTCAGTTAGGAGGCAAGCGAGTTGGAATTGTTGGAATGGGAAGAATTGAGCTTGATGATGCTAAGAGGCTTAACGCCTTCAGTTGTATCAATCATGTTTGTTAAAAATGATTGGTAGGAGTGACAGATTAGATATATTACTCGTCAGTCGCACATCACTTTCTTTGTTACATCTTCATCTTGAATGTTAGGATAATGGCATCGTAAATGATAAGACAACATAGAAACCTGTTTTCGTATTAGGTATGAATGTGTGATATTAATAGCCCGTGAATATCTATTAATTGCAGCGACAAGATTTCTTGAGTATCTATCTTTCACTTCTATTACAGCAAACATTGAACACTGCTCCTAATAGATTGAATCTGCTTAAGTGCAATTGCTCACAGAATTCAAGGTTGTCAAGGTAATTTTTTAGTTACAAAAAATATGTTTTGGCCATTAACCTTATTTGACTCAACATAGATGAAATAGCAAAATAAGTTTGTTCAAAATAGCTTGCAAAAATGATTAATGGTCTTTAAGTAGCTATGTACAGCTGCTATGAAAACATATTCACATGGATTGCCATTATAAGCATTTTTTTCTCTAATTAACCACAAAAAGTAAGAGTATATATGTTTCAAGCTATGCATACCTTGAAACTTATATTATAAGTTTTCTAAAAAATATGGCTCCAGAGCTGTGGATAAGCTTGCTGTCATATTGAAGAGAAAAGTTTCATACTGAGAGATGCTAAGAAGGAAAAGGAAATTGGGTTTAGTCTTCCTACTTCAGTGGCACGTTCTCGGCAAAGTCCACTGTTAAAGGTAATAGACTACTGTTATTGGATGCATATCATATAATGCAGATGCGGTTTTTTTTATAATAGATTGTAAATTTTGTAGGGGCAGAGAGTATTAACTGTTACTTTTCAAGAGAGTGCTATTTAAATTTGAAGTTGCTTGATATTTGTTCATCGTTTATGCAGGGATAAATCATATTCTGGCCACTCAAATACTTACCAAGAAATGATTGCGATAACCACTGCTTAAATCATTGATTCAAGTGCTTATAAGATTTTAGGTATAGTCATGTTTTTGTGTTTTTATGTGCTCAATTAGGTTAACACCGACTATCGTTTTTTCCTGTTTATGTATAACAGTAGTAAATTAACAAAACCATTTGGAGTATCTATAGTGAAGTATGCTATTCTTTCATGCAAGAACCATTGGGGATTGTGTTTCTTTAGCATTATCTGGTATGTTCTTTGTGTGGTCAAAGCCGTAACTGATACAACATACTTGATGTCATAGTTGACAAAATTAAGCAGAAATGGTGGTCTAAAATTGGATCATTTGAATTGGTGTATTAAAATACAGTTACAAGCGCGTATTATTTTTCGATGCTAGATTTATTTAGGATTTTATGTAATAGATTCAGGGACATGATGCTTCTTTGCTTGATTATTGCTCGATACTAAGTTTATTTACTGCTTCATTAAGGTTCGTTATTTTGACTTGAGGGTCACATTATGGGTATCCAAAGTTAACTTATTGAATTCAACCTCCCAAATCATCTATTATTATTCAAGTTCATATTTGTGTTGTGAAAGGTTCATTCAATAGTCCTACAACACGTTATCTTTTTAATATGTCTCTTTGATCACTTATAAATAAGTATATATTTTTTTCCAGGAAAGTATAAGCTTTGACCTTTCATCAGCACAATGATATGTTGTGCTTAATTTGCCTTTCTTATTGTATTACAATCTACTTTATTAATAAAAACTTTGTTGACATGGTCGCCCTTATCATATTTAATTGCTTTATTTTTGTGGAATCCTTCAACATTTAGAAATGAAGGGGACTCAAACCAGTGAGCAAGAAGACGGTCCTAGATTTAAGAGTGCACCACCACATTGTTGTAAGAAGACCCCAATGGTTGTTGACTTATTACCAGGAACACCACAAGATCCCATACTGTCACACAAACTGAAATAGGCCAAAGACGTAACATAGTTGAAATCCTATCAGAAAAGCTAATGCTATTTGTTTGAATTTGGCAGGTATTAGGGTCAGTCGTCATTGTAGATGGAATGGGCTGCTATGTATGAACATATTCATGTCGAATGGGGTATGAGAAGTATGCACAAGATGTTTATTACTTTATTCAGGTGAGCTTTATCTCATTGAACTGCACATTACTTCTTAAATGTATCATTGCATATTGACATGAATATTTGTTTGATTAATATCATCAACATTACATTTCTTAACATCTTCAATCAATTCAGACCCATTTTATATAAAAATGGGTCATTTTGGTTTTTCTTTCTATTTATTCAAATGGGTTATTACAAAAAATCTTACCAAATAGGAAACGAGTCAAACAGGTTGAAACTCACTAGAAATCTATTTAAATGCGTAGATAAAGTTCAGATTATTTTTGTAATTATGTAGTATTTCTACAAGGACGTTTAACACTTTATTTATCTATACAAGTTATAAATAAGTACTTGCAACCCATTCGTCCAGCCGACCTGAATCTCTTTAATTCATACTAAATAAGTTTCAGATTTTGCCCCGTTACCCAACCTTAGAATGGAAAATATTAACACACCTATTATACCAATTCATGTATATCTCGAATGAGACATGAACCCGTAGTGGCCAATTCATGTCGGAAAAGGATGTCTAATAATGGCCATTGGGATAGTTGGAATGAAGTTCATAATGGAAATGATATTGCAATGGCAGAGCTGCTAAAAAATGAGAGACTGGGGTTTAATAAATATTATTCAGGTTACGAAGATACAAAGTTCCGAATGCCAAGCTCAGGTGATTTGTATAATCTATCATTCGGAATTTGATCTTGATAGGATCTGAGTTGCTAGCCTGGTTGGTAATTCTAAGAATGATTGTGTAATGTGGGACTTTACACCCTGAAAGAAATGGTATGCGTGTCTCTTGATTCATCTTCACTCGAAGATGCAAGATTGGTGCACTACTTGAACCTTCGGAAACAAGGGCTTCCAGAAACCAACAGGTTACCGTTAAGCTCTCTCTTTTGTTTTCTATTATGTGTTACTCCCTTTATATCTACCTGGATTTTTATTCGCATGCCTTTTCAGTCTTGAGGGAATAAAAGACGATTTGAAAATGAGGTAACACATGATCAAGACCCGATATTTGCATCGTTTGACTTAAGGCAACCCACTTTCACATTGTCGCTTTTGGGAAACTTAAGCAATCGAATATTATTTTTTTAATTTTTGTATGGAAGATTATGAAATACGATGGTTCAACTCATTTAAATAAACCTCCTCTATGTTACCCGTTTGGCCTGTTAGCAATGAAAAACAACCCAACTTGAACTGTTTTTATAAAAATGCTAATCGGTTTAGCAACACCTCAGCACAACCTCTGTAACAGAAGATCCTCGGGATTACTTTGATTCTCAGCAAGTCAATACAATGAAACACGAAGCTGGAATGAAACAGATTGTCGGTTTCATACAAAAAATGATTGGCAGGTAAATGTTCCTTTCAGTGTCTTTTATTTTTGTACCTTAGAAACTTATAGTA
This sequence comes from Artemisia argyi, assembly GCA_030686995.1. Lineage (NCBI taxonomy): Eukaryota > Viridiplantae > Streptophyta > Magnoliopsida > Asterales > Asteraceae > Artemisia > Artemisia argyi. The sequence goes on from CM060691.1 coordinate 32,753,614, forward strand.
TTTGAAGAGTGTTTGGCTAAGCTTATTGGAAGTGCTTGATGACTTATTATTATTATTATTATTATTATTATTATTATTATTATTATTATTATTATTATTATTATTATTATTATTATTATTATTATTATTATTAGTATTATTATTATTATTTCGTAAAGATATGATATAGACGAAAAAAATTCTTAATCATGATGGTAATATGCTTGCTGTTTTATAAAGATACTTTATGGATATATAATAAAAATTGTTTTGAAATGGAACACCGGTATAATGGCTCAGAACGGGGCGGTTTTATGCATAGTAGCTTTATTTGGGTGACCTTTAACCCGTTCACATATCCTCTATATCACATCTTTCATAAAAGAAAAAAATACGCTGCTTATAACTTTCTTTGGTATGAAACCGGTGGTTGGTTTTGTCACCTTGCGTAAAAGGGTATGTAGCATAAAACAAATACTAATGCATTAAAGTTTGATAGGCCACACATAGTTCGGTTATGCTATTTGCACATAGTTTATCAGGACCACGAGAAAAGGGTATCTGGGACTGAACTTACTAACAATTGTTACAAAAGAAACAAGTTAGTTTCAGCAAATGACATGGCTGCACACCAGGATGCGAAACCGCTGCATCTTCAAGGTGACAAGTGCAACTCATATCAGGGTTCTGGTCTCTCGGCTCCTAGCAATTATAAGATATTACCTTTTCACAATGTACTCTTGATTTTGCATCAGTTAATTCTTACAAATAAATGCCTTTCAGGTTCTACATTGCGACCATTGGTTATTAGCTATCATGTTATTATATCTCAAAGTTATACATATTTCTAAATTTTACGTCTCCTCTTTTACAAGGTTAATTTTAAAATGGTTCAGTTATTCGAATGATAGAATTAACTATGCATCAGGCCATCAGTTATGAAAAGTCATTCTTCTTTACTTAATGGCTTACTCTTTTAATTTTTCTACACAAGGCGATTGGGTATATAGTTTTGGAAAAACTTGTACGGTTAACAAGTGCCAAGTTATTTCAAGTGTCAATTACAAATTAAACTTCCCGAAACCGCATAAATAGTCTTAGGCACTACCTTTGTGACTGGAAACATACTTGTCATTAATAACTGATATATATATTTTTATGTATATTTTCTTAATTGATGCTATGAGTATTAAAAATCGGATTTGTTATGACAAAATCAAACTAATTAGTTAACTAACTAATTATCAAATGTGATCGTGGGCGGGCTTTAGACGACCATTAACTTGAATGAAAGAGCTCGGCAAAGATTGGTCGGGAATCAACCATCACCCCCTGTTGTTAGGGGCCGGGGAAGGATTCCACCGGGACGAACTTTAGATGGAAGCACAGGCAGTGGTGGTCCAACATCTGGCTCATAGGGTATGTAATTTTAATTCTTTCATGCTTCTTTATCTAGCTGTATCTAATAGATCATCGTTGGATCTTTATATCAACTATTAATGGAACTTATAGGAATGTGATAAAAAATGGTGGTTGCACCTGATGTAGAGCTGCTTCATCTCTCAATATCAGGTACTTCTGAAATATTTAACCCTTTTGTTATAATATACCATAATCCTCGATTGAATAGTTTGGACTACCCTTGAATATATATAGTTCAGGGTCTGATCATTTTTGTAGAAAACCTTAAATCATCTCTTTCTGTTGCTTAATCTGCAATAAAATAATTCTTAGATATTACTTATTACGAGGTAGATTTGGTTTCTTTGTTTTCTTTAAAATTGGTAAAATGAGTTGGAAAGTAAATTTGCACAAATGAAAACGGGTCCAACGGGTCAAAAGTTGCTCAAAGGCTATATTTTACTACCCACAACCTCCTAATTCACACAACTACTGTGTCCGAGTTTCTGGGAGGATGTTGTTTGCACTTGCAGCAAAGGTTTGAGTTTTCATTATTTCTCGAGTTTTTCATATATATCAATTTATAAGTTATGCCTTGGGTTGCGTAACAACATTTCCAAGAAACATTTTAAACCCAAAACATTCAAACTCAAATTACGTGTGACTTGCTTCAACTATTCAAATTTTATCTCAATTTACATAATATCTTTGAAACAATATGTGTTTTGTTCACGTTTGTGCGGTTTACACTATTGGTCTAACAGATGAATAATGATAAAACTAATTTGTTTGTTCCAGGATTTAGTAATGATGAGGAATTCCAAAGCTTAGACCAAGATAAGGATGACAATGTTCAACATTTGGACCACAACAACATGAATAAGCAAGGATCTCCTTGAAGCATCAGATCGTTCAACAAGTAATACTATTTTGTAAAAGAAATGGTGCTAACATAATGGTCGAGTTTGATTAAACAAGTAATACTATTTTGTAAAAGAATTTTAAGTGGTATGTGTCTATAAATTTATTTACCAAATGTCGATATTGGCTCTATCATTTTTTTTACTGGCACATCTGATTTAGGGTAGAGTAACTTATCAGCCCTCTGAATACGGGTCTGTGCTAACAAAAATAACAGGAAAAAGGTAAGAAAATGCGAATAACTAAATTGTAATGTAGTTTTAGATACTTACCCTATGTTACGGTGTCCCCTTAATTGGTCCTGTTCCGTGTACCTTTATGCCAAGAATGAAGATGTTAGAGCACACATACTCACAAGTACACATAAATTGATGCTAATAAATCAATATCAAAACTTCATTCAACACCAACAAATGTTAACTTTCATTGGTTACTTACTACGAACTATGAGTCACAGCTACTTGAGTCAAAGTCCCTTAGTTTTCAAAATGGCAAAATATTTACCACTAAATGATTCAGTTTATAACCTGATATACAATGTAGTTGCATAGAATAAAACCCTTCTAAAACGACTCACCAAATTAATCCTAAGTGTACTAAAAACACAATCAATATCCATAACAATGTAAGTTACCACCGTTTTCGCAACTCTACTACCCTATTCAGATCCATTTATCTGGATTCAAAATCATCAGGTATACAAAAACGCAATCAGTTTTTACCCACACACTTAAAATACATTACTGCATTACATAGATTGTGTTATATGAAGGGTAATTGCATCATCGACGTTATAGATTTGTGCAAACCATATGAAATTTCCTGTTGCGGTGTGTTCACCGACGTTTATTACAAAAAGTAAACATAAAAAATTCCCACAAGCAGGCTTGTTTCTTTCGTGGTTAGTTTCCTCCCTTGACAAACTTTACACGCCTGTCTCGAAAGTTAAGCCAAAAAAACACATTTAAAATATTTTTTTGTGAAACGACCGCTAATTAAGCAAAATCAACAGCTAACGGTTCCTATAAACAAATTTTATTTAATATTAAAATATTAATCATAAACTATCTTATTATGAAAAAATAGGTATATTACAAGCGTAAACTAATACCATAACAAAAATAAATGAAATCGAGGTGCTTAAAAATATTTTTTCGTTAACTGACACCATCAAAATTATAATTGACTTTCTCTAAAAATTTCCCAACCGTAAACTAATACCCTAAAAAAATGAAATCAGCGTCATTAAAAATAATAATTAACTTTCTTTTAAAATTTCTCAACCTTAAACTTTCTCTTAAAATTTCTCAACCGTAAACTAATAGCCTAACAAAATAAAATTAAATCGGCGTCCTTAAAAATAATCTTACGTTAACTAAAACCATCAAAATTATAATTACAAGTCATGCCCGCCCATCAGGCGGGCTTTAAAGTCTAGTGTATATATATATATATATATATATATATATATACTAGACTTCAAAGCCCGCCCGATGGGCGGGCATGACTTATAAGCCCTCCCGGGCATATAAGCCGCCCGTTGGGCGGCCATGACTTGTGATTATCATTGAAAAAAGTAAGTTGGCAAAAAATAAAGATATAAACATACTAAATTATATATTTAATGGATTAAGAATGAAAATAAATATACGGTTATCAAATATGAGAGAAAATACAAAGCTTGTCAACCTTCGTGTTTACAAACTTATTTACATGAATGTTGCATTTGCTATGCATCGCCTGTCCGATGGGCGGGCGAACTTACATGTAAAATAAATAATGAATAAGTTCTCATGTATTATATGTAAAAAGAACAATCGTAAATAATACAACAAATCAAGTACATGGTGGTTATTTATATGAGACCATCATAACTTATTACTTATTAGTCTAAAGTTTACACAATGTTGTAAACATGTTTTCTAATAGTTTAATTAACATAACTGGTATGTTGAAATAATATGTGTATAATGAATCAGCGATTTACATGTACCTTATTTTATTGTTGTTAAGTTGACCATGTTTATTAGTTTTGTTGTTAAATGCATGTTTTGCATGTAAAATATAACACAACACTTTTTTTTATTTGTATGTATATAAATATAAATAAGTATTTATATAATTTTAACGTATTATTATTATTATTATTATTATTATTATTATTATTATTATTATTATTATTATTATTATTATTATTTATATTTATCTTATTTGTTTAATAGTCTGTTTCAAAAATTATTGATTTTTTTTTTAAATTGAATACATTTATAAGAGAAGATAAAATATGTTAAATATTAATGGATATATGTTTTCATTATTATTAGTATTAATTTTTTTTTCAATTTTAATCTTATTTAATTAAAAATCTGTTGCTATAATTATTGTTATTTTTTAAAATTGAAATACGTTATAAAAAAAAGATAAAATATGTTAAATATTAATAGATATTTGTTTTCTTTAAAGATAAAATATGTTAAATCTTTAAATGAGCCATCCTTCATATGCTACAGACGTGCATTTGTAAATGTAACGACTACATTGGCACTTTATATTAGCATCCTTTATATCATTGCAAATTTGTATATGCTATCTTTTTGAGCCACCTGCTATAGTTGAAACCTCAACAGCATAACACCATCGACTTATAATAAATTTACAGGGAAACTATATGTATAGCTACGTAACAACTCAGGCACATGCAAAATCCCAACAACTATTAATTTAGGGTAAGCCACTGATACACGTACTCACTATCACCAGCCAATAACGAATACCGAACCAAGATAACAAAAATGATGGACATAATGAGTAGGATAATAGGAGAAAGGCTATTCAGTTGTATACAATTTCGCTTTTAATCTACTTAATGTTCCTGCACTTCAATTACGCATAGCAATGTACACACAAGAAGTTCAAAGTACCAAATCTTCCATAGAATCTTGTCTCGATGCATATTTTATTTATGAATTCTGCACACACACAATAAATGGTTACCGTTTCAGGAACATAAAAGTGCAGAACATGAGTAAAATGGGCAAGCAATTGAGGGTGCAAAAACACATGGTGACAATGAAATTAGTGACTGATGCAAATAAATACCCAAAATGTTATAAAACATATCAAATAAAAGCAAAAGAATAATGAAAAGATAATTATACCTATTCATTTTTGCTTATATGCCCTTCATCTCTTCCAGCAGTATGCATCTCCCATACCCTTAAGAAGAGAAGTCATGTCAGCAAAGCCATCAATATTGACCCGCAAGCTGAGGCCACAAGACCTATTCGTAATCTTTGCTTCAAATGGCCTGTAGGAACACATGTTTTTTCAAGCACAAACATTAATCCTTATACATAGTCTTGATCATACCTCATTATATTCGCTTATTAATTCTGCCAGTATTGTCGTTCTGCATAATTAAACACACATTTCGAATATATTAGTGCATACATCCTATTAGTATTTTGAAAACAAATAGAATAGTATAACTCTCCCAACCCTGTAATGTTACACACTTCTAGTGAACTCCCACACAGTTATGAACTTGCCATACTTTATCTTTAGTACTACAAAAGGGTAGGAAAAAGAAAGATAAGGATTACAATGATCTAAACTATGAGGGAAATATTACTTTTCTAATAGTGATTAACAAATATAAATTTTTGGAAATAACAATATAACGCTTATTCAAAAGAGGACTATTGTTAGTTCCTTCAACATGTTCTCCTAATCTTAATTTCCAGCTCATATTACACCATTTATACTATCAAAAATAAAAATTATGGAGACAAAGCTTGCACACGATACAATTCACATACTTTCTTGTTACAATTTAATGATCTTTTGCTTCAGAACGACTGAACCATATAAACCAAACACTTACTGGAACCACTCAAATCATACTTATATTTATTGAGATATAAAATGATTAATTAGTCACGTACTGATGTATGATTAACCACAACACGTGTTCAAGGGCTAATAAAGTCTGTCATTAATGCTGAGATTGATGAAATCTTGGCAATGGCTTCCCCCATTCACTCCCAATCGCCAAATTCAAATCCTCAGCTACACATTCTCTTACCATCATCAGCCTAAAAGTACATATTCCAGCAAAGAAAACCACTATGAAGTTGCCCAAGGATTTTCGTATTCCTTACTTGCCCCATGCATAGAGCCCCACTTTGGTTATAGCTTATGATCGGTACATTTTACTACAACGCGGCTATTACTACAAAATCACCAGAATTTAAACTCACATACTCGTAGATCAGTAGCTTTTAAAGCCATATAGAACTATAATCTCAATAACGCAAACATTGGACAAACTTAAAAAAGATTAAACCGACTTACAATATATTAAGGAGGGTAAATATGATTATATTTAATGGATAGAATGGGTCAAACGGGATAAAGTCTAACTGTATATGTGTAACTACTTGTCAACTGAAGCTGACTTGTACTCAGAATTATTTGGTTTTACTCGCTACCCGACCCACTCATTTACCCATGTTGAAAAAGCCGTTTTGTGAATGCTACCTATAAGTTGTGCCTACCTTTTTCATTGGTTTGCTTACTTCACGCTTCTTGTAGGCCGAAAGCTATAACACATTATAAAAGGAATTAGTTTGATAAATGTATGCATTTAGTATTGAGCTCGACCATGTTTCAGCACGTATGACCCATTTGACCCGCTCCCTTTTAACTCAGCTTATATAAGGTGTTTTAAGGCATTTTGACCTGTTACCCAACCACTAAACAGCCCCAAGCACTCCAACCTTACCACAATGCCAGTAATTATTACAATTATGTTGTAATTCTTATGATAAGTTGCATGCTTCTACTTCTATTTCCATAATACTTTTCTAAAACTGTTATTGAATTCCCATTATTCATGATGTGCTGCTATCATTTAATGAATGAATGCTTGTGATTGTAATGATACTTGGACATCAATGGAAGGATTACCTACTAACAAAAAGGAAACTACGTCTTAAGACACTTTTTCATTCTCACTGTCAAATCAATGGCTTAAGACCACTGAGATATTTCCTAGGAATCGGGATAATCAGAAATCAAAAAAGAATCTTCCTGTCAATAAACAGAAAATAGGATATTCCCATATTAGAAGGAAATAGTTATTAATCGCGATAAGATAAGCGATTCGCTGGACTAATGAATTACCTTAAAGTGACACGTCCTAAGATTGTGTTTGTAGTGACGTGTCAAGGTGATTTAGAAGCTAACATGTTCCGAACAACATCACAGATATAATTGCACATGATTGCAAAGCTGCAACAACTGCCATGGCAAGATACGGCCGCCCGCACACGTGACACAATCTTGGTGTTCAGAGGCTCTTTGTGAATCCAAACCACCTATAACAGAAGTAACAGAATAGGTGAGTTGAGAGATTACATAAACATACCACGAACTCGTTGGTATGAAAATCTACAGATACCTTGGAATGCCTTCCACCTTGTCATTTTGCGCGCACTGGAGCTGTTAAAGCGGCCATATGACCAAACTTCATTAATTGTTCATGCATCATTTTTCATGTTGACCCTGTGCTCTATGTGGATCACGGGATGTAAAATCATAGTTACTTAAACTCAAACGGGTAAGAAAAAAAAATAAGCTTATTGGCTAAATGGAACAGGCTAAATGGTTTAAAAGACACCCAAAGTCTATAAACCTTGCAGTGAGAAATGAGTTGAGGCCCAACTTCAATGATTTTTACTTAATTGTCAGCGAGAGATGGGGGATAGACTCACCTCAACACTACCTCTTTTGATCTGAGAATAAATTTACAACAATTGTGTAGATAGTTAGATCAAATAATATTAAACTGGTATATAATCGAGAGCTATATGTTCAGGTGATTAGATAATGAGCCAGTGACTTACATTCAAGAAAATTTAGGGAATCCGACCACCCATGTATATAGTAGCCATCATCCACCCTAGCTATTGGCCATAGACTGTATGACTTTCACCATTATCCTGCAACGTTAACTTCATTAGCTACTAATACAATTAAAAGATTTTATTCTCCACTGTTTCGGGCATGAAACAAATCAAAATAAGGAAACTCTTGCATCCTTAATCTTTTTGAATCCTATATTTTAAATCAAGCACTTGCTTACTGTTATGCACACTATGAGTGTACGACTACATGATTTTACACATGTGGCTACTAACCTCTAGTCATGTTTTCGGATAACACCTCCGGAGGTTTCTGTAACTAAGCCATCCCCTCCGACATTTCAGCTCACAACTTTTTATCATAAGTACTCTGGCATAAAGCAAATGATATGCACCTGCAACACCTGTAGTCATCAGTAGTAAAATAATTGTAATGGTTGAAGAAAAACATACCATGAAATTGACAGCATTAAACGATGATTGACTCGAAAACAATATAACTAAAGATTAATGTGTTTACGTGTAGACCCACTGTTTTTGGGCAACATTCATATGAAAGGTGTTGTCAGAAGGTGCCGACAAAGAAACTGAACAAACATTTGTTTTTGTATCGTTCTGAATAGGCTGTAATCTGCTGCTTGTGGCTCATATGGCTTGTTGTATCACACTGTTACTACTATCAATGAAAAAAACAAACATTAGTAGAATTTGCATAAACGTAAAAACAAAACATCATTAGTTAATTGGTTGAACTTCAACATATTAGGGCTTATAGAAAAAGATATAGACAGTCGACAACTCGACATGTGGAATAGAATTGAATGATATTAGGGTTTTGATTTTTTTTAAGAATTATATAATGAATGAATCGGGTTATATTTTGCATAATCTATTTAGCCAAAATCATTAATAGTAGAGGTTTATAGATTAGGTGTTGCAAAATATAAAACAAAATAGATGTTGGTTTAGTGGTTATCAAGTGTGTTAATGCTACAAACACCCAAGGTTCGATCCTCTTAACTGATTTTTTTAAATCCGAATTTAATTAAAAGCATTTATGCTAATCCGAATTAAAAAAAAAAAAAAAAAAAAAAAAAAAAAAAAAAAAAAAAAACTGCTTAGGTGGCATTAATTTGTGATGACATGGAAAATGCAAATAAAATAAATTTAAAAAATTGCTTTACATGGAAACAATGTGATGACATGGCTGATGACATGGCTGAAATTGAATTACTGGGCATTGACTGGACAATGACTGGGCATTTCCTTAAAATGCCTCCTGTTATATATAATGTAGAGATATATATTTTAAACGATGAGTTAATACAATATTAAGTTAGTTATTCAATTCTATAGTATTCACTCAAAAGGTAGTCTCTGCTACTTTGAATAATAATTGTGCATAAATCTTTTGACTATATGTAAACTGTGCGGTGATAATGACGATACTCTAATAGTCTAATTGCTACTTTGAATAATAATTGTGCATAAATCTTTTGACTATATGTAAACTGTGCGGTGATAATGACGATACTCTAATAGTCTAATTTGGTGGTATGTTGTAGAACACTCTTTGACTAAGTTGTGAAGTATCCAATGTCAGTCAAGTTGCATGGGATTGAAAACAAAGAAAACATGCCTTATCTTCCACATGGGGTAGGGTATGTTCGGAACAACCTTTAACTTGTAACTTAGTAGCTTTTAATCATTTTAAAAATAAAAGAGGCTGAATAAAAAATGTCGATATTTTTTTGGGAAAGACTTCTTCATGTGCCCTTTTGCTAGTGGCCATATTGGAACTCCAACCAATAATTCTATCTTCTTATCGTTTAATAAGTTTAGGAAATTCACCTAAATGGGAAGATTGAAAAAAAAAAAAAAAAAAAAAAACTTTTTACAATTACGCCTCATAAGTCGTAACTTATTGATTTATGTAGCTTTAACGATTTGCGCATCCGTTTTTCATTTCGTGTGCAATGTAATCTTTTTGGCGGAATTGAATCTTTTATATAATAAAATAAAATTCTTATTGAAAATTTTGCATTTAAAAAAATCAATTCATACCTTATTTAGTAATAATTGTATTTAAAAAAAATTATTTTCATATTAGATAACATTTTATATTTATCCATAACACAAGTAGAAGATAAATACAAAAAATATAGATAACATACAATTAACACAAGTAGAAGATAAATACAAAAAATATAGATAAGATACAATTAATAATAGGATTAAAATTTTTAAATAATTATCTTTAATAATAAAAAACTATGATTAAACGTCAAAAATCAAACAAAACAAAAATTAAATTATTTGTTTTTTAATAAATAAAAATATATGATTAAAAAAATTTAAAAAAACCTGCGCGTACGCGGAAATTATAACTAGTGTATATCTACAATGATTCTTCAACATTTATTAAAATAAATATATATATAATTTTGTGTCGTAAAAAGGTATATATTCAAATGCTCCTAACTTTTTGAGTCAAGTTATTCTATAAACCAAACATTCCTCACAAACCAAGGGACTCATCCCCACCATCTATCTAAAAAGGAAATCAATAGTTGAGATTAAAAGCATTTTATTATTTCACTCATTTTTTATAATTTAAATATCTATTAAACCGTTAATCGTTAAGCGAAAATAATTACACCATCGCGACGGACATTTAATTATCTTTCTATAGACGGGCACTTTGATATACTTTCAAAAAAAAAAAAAATCATTTTTTTCACGTTTTTTTTTCGTGACCGGAAAAAAAATCATATATGATATTGCATATCATATATGATATGCAATATCATATATGATATTACATATAATATCATATATGATATCATATATGATATTACAAAAAACACTTGCAACATATTTTTAGATCTATTCCTAACTTTCAAAATCAGTTACTAAGCCCACAATCGATGCAAGGTGTGAGGCATTACAGAAGGAGGCGGCTGATGCATCGATTGTGGCCGACGATCTTGTAGCTGGAAGTTCATCTAAAGTTTTCGGTTTTAATTGTGGTATGAATGACGAGTTTGTTTGGGTTTTAATTGTGGGTATGAATGACGAGTTCTAAGAGCAAAAGTATATATCAAATATTGACAACCGGCAACCACAATTATATCGGGAAATCTGGCCAATTTGACGATGTATATAAGGAGTTTATTAAACTACGATATATACCATATAGTAATTATGTGCTATGTGCTTTAGGATTGGGTGTAATCTTGGAACGGTATGTTACGTAAATAAATATGGGGATTATCAAATCGACGGATTTGATAAACTTTGACGATTTATTTAAATAATATATTGGGCTAATATTAGATCTATAGTTTATTTATTATTCTTTTGTGTGACCTTTTCGGTTTATTCTTTGTGTCGACCCACCACCCGTATGGATACCAAACGTAAATACACCAAACTATTACGAAATGGATTTTCGGAAAATAAAACGGAATACGTCCGGGTTTGGGAACATTTTGAATTTGAGGAAATGATTTCTGAACGAGTTGATATTGTTAGGTCGTGCCGAGTCCGTAGTTGCCGTCTTGTGAGTTATTATACATCTTACTTCTACCGATTCCTTCTCGCTGATTTCTGGACTTGAGGTGAGTTATAGCCCCACTTTTTAATCTTGAACTATGTTTTCAATACTTGGGGTGAGAAACGTGCAAATTATTTTATGTGGACTATTATCGCTTCTATATTCTTTCTAAAACTTGCTATGCGTATGGACTAGGATGTATTGTCAACTTTAGTCATATAGTTTTTGTGTGTACTATTCAAGGTTGGCTTATTTGGATCTTGGTGGATTGTCAACTTTAGTCACATAGTTTTTGTGTGTACTATTCAAGGTTGGCTTATTTGGATATTGGATGTATTGTCAGCTTTAGTCACATATTTTTGTGTGTACTATTCAAGGTTGGCTTATTTGGTTATTGGTGAATTGTCAACTTTAGTCACATAGTTTCGTGTGTACTATTCAAGGTTGGCTTACTTATATACTATGGTGTGCACCTATAGGTTATTAATACTTCGGAGGTTATCCGAGTATTTATGATATTGCGGGGGTTACCCGAATATCTATGTTAGAACGGAGGGTATCCGTGTGTATGTTGGAGCGGAGGGTATCCGCAGGCTTTTAACGAATCCTTAGTCTAGCTAGCAAGCGTTTTGCGTATATGTCCACTATATTGTTAGATGAATTTAAACCTATGATCTCACCAGCGAAAGCTGATTTTTAGCACGTTTTCTCAGGTAATTAAGTGATGATATGGATGCATGGATTGGAAGGCTTGGCTAATGCTCCTGGTTTATGGATCTATTTTTCTAAACTCTGATATTGAATTATGGACCTACTTTTATTTCTTTTGGGCCTGACTTTGGATGATGTTGGGATAAATGTAAACTTTAAAACCCCGTTTTGGTTGCGTTTTTATTATGTTTACTTTATCTCGTTCTATTATGTCTTGTGTTGGATACCAATCCCCGTAGCACCCCGAAAGCTTGTTGAGTCTTCCGCTGTATCAAATTTTGGGGGTGTTACAAATACAATAACACATTTACACATCAAAATAATGTATAAAGGAAGAGCATAATTGTTTATGAGTTCAAATTTGGATTGCAGTTTCCATGGTATAAAGGAAGAGCATTTTCAAGCTACCTGATGTACGGAGCGGGACAAATGACGTGTTGGAGACTCAAACACTTGGGTACACCGTATGTTGCTCAAAACAAGTAACGGGAGTTTAGCTTTATTTCCTTTTAAATACATGACGGATTAAGCATCTAATCAAATAAATTTTTATTGCCTCATTTTTTGGCCTTACATGATATGGTTGAAATATGTGTAACTTTTATATATGCAAACTGTTTTGCAAAATACAAAGAACAAAAACCGTCCTACTTTCTACTTTAAACAAAATACCGTGTAATAATCAACGGCGTTAAACGATGCCCTGCCGCAACGCAGTAGGCCGGGGCTCATCTAGTTTCTATCAATATATTGTTTATGAGGGGGAATTTTGACGCTTAACGTATATGGTTACATTTCTTGGTATGAAATATGAATCAAGTTATTTTTATCGGGGCCTTATTAAAACATTATCTGTTCTTGAGAGTCGAGTCTAATCGGTTGTTGATTGGCCTCAAACGGTCAGATAATTATTAGTCAACCACTTGTGAATGGTCAACCGTAAAAGTCAAACAGCTGAGGCAAATGCTTCCGTGAAATACAGTGTTTTCCCAGGTCGTAATGTCCCAACGAGGTGTGCGATGTTTTATTATAAACGAATCTGTGATCGAGTGAATGTGAACAGGAAAGGTATAAAAGTGTGTGTGTGTGATTAAACTAGGGTTTTATAACTTAAATAAACTATTAAAATGATTACGTAAAACCTAGATATCTAAAACGTTTAAACGTACACCAAATTAAAATCAAACGCGACTGCGTACTGAGAAAAATGTGAGTTTTAAGAAAAATAAACTACAAGGGTTAAAAAATGAAAATTCTATAAACTAAACCTTAAAAGAAAATTAAATTAAAAAGAAAATTATTTTTTAGATTATTTTATTATTTATTATTAATTATTTAATTAAAAACTATTTAACTATTTAATTAAAACTAATTTAATTAAAACTAAAAATGATAAATACTACAAATTAAACTAAAAACTTATAAAAATAATTTCTAAAACTTAAAATGAACTTGAAGAAAGTATAAAAAATAAAAATAAATGTTTTTGTCTTTTTATAGATTTTCTATTAATTAAAAACTATTTATATTATTTAAACTAATTAAACTATTTTAAATTACAAATAATACTAAATCAACTTAGAAAATTATGAAAAAATTTATAAAACTATTTTATAACTTATATAAGCTATAAAAAATATAAAAACTAGGTATTACCTTATAAAAATTAATTATGCTATTTATAACTTAATTATTAATTAATTATTAATAAAACTACTATTAATTCTAATAAATACTAAAAGACAAAATTAAAATCTGAGAAAATTATTATAAGTACTTTAACCTAAAAGGAAATTAATAAAAATATAAAAACACAAATTACTTAATAAAAATATAAAAATGAAAATTAAAATTAAATTATATTAAATAGAAACTATCACTTATTTTTATTTTGTCTTTTCTGGAATTTTCTTTTACAAATCTATTTTATACTTAAAAATAACTAACTTTAATAAAAACAATAATTTTATAACTTAATAATAAGCTGTGTATAAGCTAAGAAGCCTAACAGTTGACTTTAGTTGACTAGCTAAGCAAATAAGCTCAAATGAGCTATTGTGGGACCTACTAGGGATTATTCAAGTTCAAATAAGTTAAGTAAACCTGTTTAAGCAAGAAAAATCAATAAGTGTTCACTGAATAAGCCAATAAACCACAATAAGCACTTACTTATTGTGGATTGAGACAGATTTATGGGACAACTTTCCAAGCTGATTCAAGGTGGGTCCCAGTGATGCACAGGTCAAACTATGGGTCAATTTAGGATCTATGGTAGGAGGGGGGGGGTTCAAAGATGCTAAGTAGGAGGTGTGGGGCCCACTGTGGTGGTCACAAAACCACCACAATGTGGGTGGTGTGGGTGAGTCTACTGGTGTGCAGGGGAACCTTATGCCCTGCAAGTGACTTTGGAGGTCAGTGGGACCCACAACAAAAATCACAAAATTATAACAAAGATGGAACACTGAAATTGAGGTGGTAGACTATGATCCTAAGAATTTTCAGACCTTAAAACCTATTACACAATTCTACAAAAATCTCTCAAGATTTGAGAAAATCTGAGAGATGAACTTTTGACTTTTGATAAAACTTAACTAGTTTGACTTTATTGTACTTCTAACACTTCTAACTGATTGATGTTGATGTAATATGATACCTAAAAGCTGTTTTAAGTTAAGATTACAACTATTGAGGTGATGTGAGTGATTTGAGGTTTCACTGTCCACACAGTGGACAGATGAGTGAGTTTGTTGTGAGTTTTGACTATCCAACTAAATAACCTAAAGTCTTATGACTTATTCATCCTACAGGAACCTAATGTGAGTTGTACCAAGTGATTTGAATGCATAAAACTAACTACAACTCAGGAACCAAAGCTGATCCAAACACCCCCTTATACTAACTGATTTTTGTGTTTTTCAATTTTTAATGATGCTAATCTTAAACTAATGATGCAGAGTTCTTACTTAAGCTATATAAACTTATTCTAAGCTGATTTTGAACACTTATTATTACTAATACTCAAAAATCCTATATGATCTAAGTTTGACAGTCAACTAAGATTATGAGCAATAATTTGAAACTTAATGAACCAATAACAAACCTTAAGCTATAATACTACTAGTATGTGACTATTAGACATGAATCATCATATTTAACAACTAATTAAGCATTGGAACAGTAAAAACCAAAGTTAGAATAAAGTGCTTACAATATGTCCAAGCTTAGAACTGAGTGAACCAGTTAACCAAATCAAACCCTACTGACTTCCACAAGTCACTAATACCATGAACAATCCAAAATATACCCTGCTTCTTGCTTCCACATTCTTGAACACTAATTTTTATTTTTCTCTATTTTATTAATTATTTTTGGTATTTTTTATTTATCAAAACAATTATTAAACTTAAACTTATATAAGCTTATATAAGCTGTGTCAATAGCTTATATGAGCTTAAAATTCCAAAACAACAACAGATAACAATGTTATGTGAATTTGTCAATTTCACATAAAATTGCTAAGTACGAATTTAATAAACAAGAGTACAATTAAAGGTTTAAGAAAGCTTGTCTTATACTAAAGTAACTGAGTACAAGTGATTGAAACTAAAAATTACAACTGGAAAGGATTCTATACTACCTACGATTAAATTAAGCTACAACTAAACTAATGCCCATCCTCTTCTGCTTCCTTTTTGCTTTATAGATGAGAAATAGGGTTCCAATTGACCTCTGACAAAATCCCATCACATTCCAGCCCTTGGATTGCTCAGAATAATCCTACCCGTTCAAATTGCTTTTTTGGCGCCAATTTAGTCAAAGAGTCAGTTGGGGTTGCGTGTGCGGAATTTAATGGTTTAAATGGGTGTTGGAGTGTTGTGGAGGTGGAGAGGATAGGATAGACAGCTGAGGGTGAGGTGGAGGTGGAGTGTGGAAGTGTTGCAGTGAGGTGGAGATGAAGAGGTGGAGGGGATGAGGTGTGGTCAAACGGGTCAACGACCCTGGTTTTATTAAAAGGAACGGGGTGGGCTTGGTAGGGATTTGGGCTTGGTGGGCTGGATTGGGGTTTGTATTGGATTTGGAGTTGGTATTTTTGGGTTTAATAATACTAAGGATCCGTTTGGTTATATAGAAATTACACGGACCAAATTTGTAATTTCTGCATTTATTAGGGACCTGATATGTAATTTTCCCAAACTTCAAATAAGGACTGAACCTGCAATTAACCATTAGTACAAGGACCACAAGTATAAATTTCATTATTTTAAACCTTAGGGACCAAATCTGCCAATTTAGAAACTCCAGGGACCAAACTTGTAATTTCCTAAAACTTTTCTCATAAGGACCAATTATGTCAAACATGAATAGTACAAGGTTTATTTTGATTAATTTCTAATTTTAAAACCCCAAGGACCATTTTTGACAGTTTTGCAAAGTTAAGGGACCAAAGTTGTAAATTTGTGATTTTAAACTTGAAAGGATAATTTCTTACAACTTGTGAATCCCAAGGACCTTTTATGATAATTTTACAAGTTTTGAGTGACCAGGGACTAGTTTTGCCAATTTGTCAAAGTTCAGGGACTGAAACTGTAAATTATGAATATTTTATATGTTTTTCATCAGTTTTCATCCCTTTTGCACTTGTAACACCTAAAAACACAGTTTCATGATATTTCCAGTATTTTGAAGCATATTTGTATGTTTTCAGATGTTTTAGTAGCCTAAATGTGAACGAAATGATGAGTATTTTAGACACTCATCAATCCCCCACACTAAACTATTGCTAGTCCCTAGCAATATTTTATGAAGAACTTAATGGATTTGAAAAACTCTTTACCGAAAGCCATCACTTCTGGAGTAGCCAGGTGTAAGAACTGTGGCACACCTGATAACCGTGTGATTTTGAGCAAATCACCAGCTGTCAACGGATTTGATTAGTCTTTACCAAAAGCCGTTTGCTTCTGGACTAGCCAACTCTTGATGGAATAGTCAACATCTTGGTGAGCTGATTACCAATTATGGATTTTCCACTGCCTTTACACAAGCCATAATCTTGCGGGCTAGCCAACTCATTCGCTTTATGGGATATGGGGAGTTGAGGAACCATACAATTTTTGGCAAATTGCAAGCCATAAACGGGTTTGAGTTATCTTTACCAAGAACCGTTTGCTCCTGGATTAGCCAATCCTTATGTGGGTTAGACATGGCGGACTGATAACCATTTATTGCATTCTAAGTGAGAAAAAATTTTAAAATTTTGGCTAAAATGGGGGTTCTTGATGGAACATGTGTTTAAATTCGTTAGAATAACGAATCTCACCCCCCCCCCCCCCCCCCCCCACACTTAGAACTGAATATTGTCCTCAATATTCAAAGTACCGGGTGTTAAACCGAACTTAGAACGTAAAAAAGAAATATAACTAGCCATTATTTAAGATGTATATACATACAATTATTTTTTTTAGATAAAACTTCTTAAATAGAAGCTATCACTATATGTACATTTTTTTTTTTTTTTTTTTTTTTTTTTTTTTACATATATACAACATGTGGGGCATCACCCCCACACTAGGGTGTTACACACGGGTGACAAGCCCATGTTCTTGCTAATGTTTTTGATTCCCGAGTCACTAGCTTGACTCGACCCCGTATTTGATTTCTTTTCTCCCAAACTGTCAGGTTTATCACGCAAGCTAACCGCTTGTGAACGGTTAACTGTAATAAAGAGGTCCTGAACAGACCGGGAGAAAAAGCAATTTAAAAATCTATGGGGAAGTAAGTGGAAGAAACCATCTCCATCGGACTTTCATTCAAGATGTTTAGATAAACATTTGAAGCACGTGAAAGTTCCACACCGATGAGATAAGTAACCGGCTCATAATTTATAAATGAGAATGCCGGGATCAAAGATAATGTCTTCACTCCCGAAAGAGTGAAGAACAGGATAAGCCACAGGATATATGAAGAAAAGAAAGAAAATGATGATGAAAATCATAACTAACTCCTCACCTTCAATAGGAGAATTCATTGTTTCATGAATCTCCTCTTTTAAGCTCGTTTGATCAAGACATATTATGGGTATGTCTAGATCAAAATAGAAGTTATCATACTCCGGTGGAGATATGATATGAGTGAGTTCACAAGAGAACTCCTCAAAGGTGAATGATTCGTATTCGGGATTGAATTGAGTGAGTTCATTGGGGAACTCCTCAATAGTAAATGATTCATAAACGGGAAGAGAATTATAAGAATGAGAAGTGGTGATACCACTTATCTTCTCTCCCGTTTGATCAAAATGGAACGTTTGCAATTCCGGAATAGAATCATTGATCAAAATCTCACTATCCTTGACGGGGATAGGAGATGAAATAGGCTCTTCATTGAAAGCCTCGATTCTAGAAATAAGAAGATCAGCATTTAATAATGTAAGACGAAGAGCTTCGTCTTGGATTATTTCTTCATCATTCTCTTCTTCTGAGTTGACAAGCTCAGAAGGTAATTCCCCCATATAACTTATGTCTCCACAAGATAAAGAATAGTCCTCATCAGAATCAGAGAACAGCTCAATATGATCATTTGGGAAGACAATAGGGGGAGGGATATCACACACATGATCAAGAATTCCCTGTGACTCACTTGGGATTGAGACAAGGTTCTCAACACTAGACTTTATGAATTCGTCCGATTCCTTTGCAGGAACAGTGTCAAGATGCTCGTCCCCCATGTTCAGAGAGTGAGTGGGAACCTCGGGTGTGACAAAATCATACTCAGGGAAAAGGACTAGCAGTAATGGAGTCTACAAGTTCCATTATTTCTACTACTGGTGATTCAGTTATATTCTTTTCTCCCTGTATATCCATGGAAGAAGTCTCAACTGATGAACTTGATGAGGTATTGATGAGTGTCTAAATACTCATCATTTTATACCAATCTGAGCTGCAAAAACATCCAAAAACACTCAAATATGTATCAAAATACTTAAAATATCTTAAAGATGTGTTTTATATGTTTCAAATGCAAAATATGCAGAAACAGATAAAAAACGTACAAAGTTTGCATAATTGGCAGTTTCAGTCCCTCAAGTTTCATAAATTGGCAAAACTAGTCCCTGGTTATTCTAAAAACATGAAAAAGTCACCAAAGGTCCTTTTTAATCATAAAGTTACATATTTAGTCCTTTGGTGCAAAGTTTCACAAAATTACAAGTTTAGTCCCTCAACTTTGGAAATTGACAGAAAAGGTCCCTGGGATGTAAAAACTTTGAGAAATTCAATTTTGGTCCTTGTACTAATAATCTTTTGCAGGAATGGTCCTTGGGTGATAAGTTTGGTGAATTTACATGATTGGTCCCTAAAGTTTCACAGTTTGGCAAAACAGGTCCCTCAAACTTTCAAACTTGACAGTTTTAGTCCCCGGGTGTTCAAAATGGGAAAATTATCATTAAGGGTCCTAGGGAATTCATAATTGTCACTATTAGTCCCTGGGTGAAAGTTTTGAATAAATTACACATTTAGTCCCTCAAGTTTCCAAAATGACAAATTTAGTCCCTCGGTATTTTAAATTAGTGAATTATCAATTATTACCCTTTTACTATTCACACTTGGCAAGATAGGCCCTTATGATAAACTTTGGGAAAATACCATTTCAGCCCCTAAACTTTGCTTAAATCACAAAATTGGTCCTTGTAATTTCTAAAAAAACCAAACGGACTCCTTATTATTATTATCATAAACCAAAACTAAACCCAACACTCAACAGCCCATCCTACTCTTTTACCCAAGCCCAATCCCAGCCCAGTCCACCCTTTATTAAAAACCCGGTCAAACCCAAGTCAAACACCACCACCCTTATACCGCCTTCCCTCCCAAACCATACCACCACCACCGCTGCTACCAAAACCACCTTCCACCTCAACCCCCAGCTGTCCTACCCTATCCCCTTGTCCTCCACGCCTCACCAAACCAATAAATGCCCCTAAAACCCTCTCCACGCAACCACAGTACCCCTTTGACTATTTTGGCGCGAAAAAGAGATTTGAACGGTGGATATAACTTGGACTTAATCAATGGCTAGGAAGTGGTGGGAAATACCCCAGTGGGTCCCACAAACCCTGGAAGTCACTATAAAGAAGAAGAAAGGCAGTGGTGAAGATTTATTAGATTAGGTTTAGTTTAATTAGGTCGTATGTAGTGTAGTTTACAAATTTAGTTGTAATTTCAATTAAAATAGCTTGTTCTCAGTTAAAATCATGTATTTCAATCTTTCTGCATAATCAATTTCAAGTTTCAGCTCACTTCTCAGTTTATGCATTTTCATAAAATTCTCAAAAATCTCACATAGTTGTATGTTGTTTGTTGTTGTTATTGTATGATTTCATAAGTCCATTTAAGCTCTGACTAAGCTTATTAAAGCTTTTAAATATCCTCAGAATCAGTTTAGTTGTTAAATACAAAAATTCCAAGAAAATCAAATAAAATAGTAAAAAAATCAAAAAATCAAAAGAAGAAGAAGGAAAAGCAGTGGAGCAGGTTTCATTTGGATTGAAATTGGTAATAGAGTCCTATGGGGGACACTAGGTGTTGATTTGATTCATTGGTTCTTTGTTTCTCAGGCCAATCCCACTTGTAAGCTTGTTCCTTAATTTCTATTAATCTACTGTAGCTTAGTTTACTTTTGCTTATCTGTGTGCTTTTATGTTTATTTGGTGTTAGTTAATCAATATCTAGCATAATATAGTTTGCTTGTTCAACAGATTTAATAGCTACTTAAAAATCAAAAATCTCACAGTGAAACACTCAATCTTGACAAAATTGTGTATTCTGCTTGTGGTGTGTTTGATTATTGTTCATTTGATCTTATATTATTATAATTTAGTGTTAGGAATCAGTTTAGTAGGTTAAATATACCATTTGCTTTGTAAATCTTCAAATCTGTCACAATAAGGAGTGTTTGGTTTAGAGGTTTGCAGTATGCTCTAGCATGTTTCAGCAGTCATAGGTGGTAGTAATAAGTCACATTAGGTTTAGTTAGGTCAGTTAAGTCTTAAAATCAATAGGTCATTAGTGATAAAGTCAAAATCCATCTCCTAACTCCTTGACAGTTAACTGTCAAGGATTTGTGATCCACAAATCATCATTTCACTTTATTAGTTGTAATTCTAGCTCAAAATAGGTTCCATATAGCTTATCATAACTTATTCAGCTTATTAGAAGTGTCACAAATCCACATTAGTCAAACTAGTTCAAATTTCATAAATAGTCAAAGTACCATTCTCATATTTTATCAAATCTTGGGAGAATTGTTTATAATTTAGGAATAGGTTTTAGAACCTGAAACTTATTCCTAGTGATAGTCTTCCAGCTTGTCTTTTGATTCCCAATTAGCTTATATTTTTAGGATTTTTTCTACTGGGTCCCACTCATCCTCAAACTCACTTGCAGGGCAAGGTAACTGCCCTGCATCAGCAGCTCAGGCCAACACCACCACTTTGGTGGTGTTTTGTGGCCATCTCAGTGGGCCCCACACCCCCTAGTTAGTTTTTCCCAACCCCCCTCCTAGTAGACTCTTAGGATTGACCTTTGGTTTGATTTGAATCACTGTGGACCCCACCTAAATCAGACCCAATACTTTGTCCCATTCTGTGTTCTAATTCAGTTTTTGGATTAGCTTAATTGTGCTTATTAGCTTATCTACTGAGCTTATTTGACTAAATTTAGCTTTGACAAATCCAATACACTTATTAGAACCAGAAAATACCAAGGTAGGTCCCACATAAGCTCATTTGAGCTTATTTGCCACTTCAGTCAACAAAAGTCAACTGTGGTAGCAATAAGCTCCCACAGTGCTTATTAGTAGCTTATAAAATTATTGTTTTTACAAAAGTTATCTATTTTTAAGTATAATATAGATTGGTAAAAGAAAATTCAAGAAAAACAAATATAAAATTAAGTGATAGTTTCTATTTAATTCAATTTAATTTTAATTTTCATTTTTATATTTTTATTAAGTAAGTTGTGTTTTTATATTTTTATTAATTTAATTTTAGGTTAAAGTAATTTAAATAATTTTCTCAGATTTTTATTTTGTAATTTAGTATTTATTATAATTAATATTAGTTTATTTAGTAATTAATCAATAAATAAGTTTTAAATAGCATAATTAATTTTTATATAGCAACACCTAGTTTTTATATTTTTTATAGCTTTTATATGTTATAAAATAGTTTTATAAATTTTTTCATAATTTTCTAAGTTGTTTTAGTATTATTTGTAATTTAAAATAGTTTAATTAGTATAAATAATATAAATAGTTTTTAATTAATAAAAAGCTCACAAAAAGACAAAAAGATTTATTTTTATTTTTTATACTTTCTTCAAGTTCATTTTTAAGTTTAGAAATTATTTTTATAAGTTTTTAGTTTAATTTGTAATAGTTATCATTTTTGGTTTGATTTTAATTAAATAGTTAAATAGTTTTTAATTAAATAATTAATATAATAATCTAAAAAATAGTTTTCTTTTTAATTTAATTTTATTTTAAGTTTAAGTTTATAGAATTTTCATTTTTAACCCTTATAGTTTATTTTTTCTTAAAACTCACCTTTTTCTCAGTACGCAGTCGCGTCTGATTTTAAATTGGTGTACGTTTTAACGTTTTAGATATCTAGGTTTCACGTAATCGTTAATATAGTTTATTTAAGTCATTTTAAGTTATAAAACCTTAGTGGAATCACACACACACACACTTATAACCTTTCTTGTTCATATTCACTCGATCACAAATTCGTTTTTAATACCATCACAACCTCGTTGGGACATTACGACCCGGGAAAACACTGTATTTCACGGAAGCATTTGCCTCAGCTGTTTGACTTGTTGACCATAACTTGGTTAATATTATCTGACTGTTTGAGGCGAATCAGGTATCATCACTTTCATCATCCTCATTGAGAAAAGCAGCATTTTGAAATTTGGTACGTATTATAGCTGCTTGTTCTAAGACTAGTAATTCTTCCATGCTTCTTTCGTCTCTAGCAGCATGTTTTTCAGCAAGTAATTCCGTGATAGATTTATCACGAGAATATTGAGTGAGTGGAGACTGTGGGGGTGTGGATGTGTCAAAACCGGAAGGTTGACATTGATCATCATTATGAGGACCCCCACAATATACACAAGAAGAACTTGGTGCATTGTGAGACGACATATTGGCCAACTCCTCTTTAAGATCTTTAAGTTTCTCAAGAACCTCTATATAAGGGTCTTGCTGGATGTGAGGAGTTGCTTGAATTATTTGGCACTGTGGGTGGGTCTTGAAACGAATAGTCGTAATTGTTACAAGGAAATGGATTCCTTGTTTGACAATCAGAACTAAAGTGTGGACCTCCACAGTACTCACAACAGTTGAACTGATGTGGCTGTGAGTCGTATGTGTTTGAGTCATAATTGTTATTAGGAACCTGCTCATAGACAAGCGTGTCTCCTGATTGACAATCAGAACTGTAGTGTGCACCACCACAATACTCACAACAGTTAAACTGCTGAGTCTGGCTTGGTGTATTTTGATACGAAGCATCATTGATATTTGGATAATATGATTCTTGCTCGTATGAATGTGATGGGTAGTTGGAAAAATTTGAGGAGTCGTTGAATGAGTTTTGATTAGGATCATAAGCAAATGAATTACTCGATCCACAAAACAAACAACTCCCGTCTTGAATATCATTACCACATTGTTCACATGTACACCAACGACATGGAAAACCGAAAAGAGGCTCACCACAACCGACACAAGGAACAAAATCTGGAGGTGGGACAAGTGGTGTGCTCTGAGAGCTAGGAATTTCCACCACTTCCGTTATGGTCTCGGGTTTTTGTTTTTGATAATTGTGAAGATTAGGCAAATCGTTCTTTTCAGTCACTATCCTAAGCTCTGTACGTTTGCTTGACAAACTTTTAACCGTAAACCGTGAAAGGTTAGGATCAATTGTGAGCTTAGATTCTTGGATAACCGTAGGTTGGACGTATTTAGCACTTCCATAGTCAGAGGAAAGTACAGGGTCCTTTGTCACCCCGGTTTCTCGTTCCATTTCCCTCACTGGAGAGGGAATATGAATCGATGGTCCATCATAATCAACACGAATTCTAGACATCTTGGACAAGGTTTGAAGTTTTTCAAGCGCGAATAAGAATTCGGGTTCGATAGATGCCATAAGAATATAGAAGTTAGAATTAAATGGATAGAGGGTAAAGAGCTAAAGAATCAAAAAAGGGTAAGAAGGAAAAGATGAATATTTTTGGTATTTTTGAAAATTTTTGTAGTACTAATAAGAAGGAAAATGTTTTTGGTTTTTTGTGTTCGTTGAAAACTGATTTTAAAAAGTTTTTGGGAACTGTTTTTGGTTTTATATGATAATAGTATGAACAAGGATGGATAAATATACAAATGAATGTGTATTCAGATTTACAAATACGCAAAATCGTTTAAAATATGCGCACAACCTCCCCGGCAGCGGCGCCAAATTTTGATTGGCCTCAAACGGTCAGATAATTATTAGTCAACCACTTGTGAATGGTCAACCGTAAAAGTCAAACAGCTGAGGCAAATGCTTTCGTGAAATACAGTGTTTTCCCAGGTCGTAATGTCCCAACGAGGTGTGCGATGTTTTATTATAAACGAATCTGTGATCGCGTGAATGTGAACAGGAAAGGTATAAAAGTGTGTGTGTGTGATTAAACTAGGGTTTTATAACTTAAATAAACTATTAAAACGATTACGTAAAACCTAGATATCTAAAACGTTTAAACGTACACCAAATTAAAATCAGACGCGACTGCGTACTGAGAAAAATGTGAGTTTTAAGAAAAATAAACTACAAGGGTTAAAAAATGAAAATTCTATAAACTAAACCTTAAAAGAAAATTAAATTAAAAAGAAAATTATTTTTTAGATTATTTTATTATTTATTATTAATTATTTAATTAAAAACTATTTAACTATTTAATTAAAACTAAAAATGATAAATACTACAAATTAAACTAAAAACTTATAAAAATAATTTCTAAAACTTAAAATGAACTTGAAGAAAGTATAAAAAATAAAAATAAATGTTTTTGTCTTTTTATAGATTTTCTATTAATTAAAAACTATTTATATTAATTAAACTAATTAAACTATTTTAAATTACAAATAATACTAAATCAACTTAGAAAATTATGAAAAAATTTATAAAACTATTTTATAACTTATAGAAGCTATAAAAAATATAAAAACTAGGTATTACCTTATAAAAATTAATTATGCTATTTATAACTTAATTATTAATTAATTATTAATAAAACTACTATTAATTCTAATAAATACTAAAAGACAAAATTAAAATCTGAGAAAATTATTATAAGTACTTTAACCTAAAAGGAAATTAATAAAAATATAAAAACACAAATTACTTAATAAAAATATAAAAATGAAAATTAAAATTAAATTATATTAAATAGAAACTATCACTTATTTTTATATTGTCTTTTCTGGAATTTTCTTTTACAAATCTATTTTATACTTAAAAATAACTAACTTTAATAAAAACAATAATTTTATAACTTAATAATAAGCTGTGTATAAGCTAAGAAGCCTAACAGTTGACTTTAATTGACTAGCTAAGCAAATAAGCTCAAATGAGCTATTGTGGGACCTACTATGGATTATTCAAGTTCAAATAAGTTAAGTAAACCTGTTTAAGCAAGAAAAATCAATAAGTGTTCACTGAATAAGCCAATAAGCCACAATAAGCACTTACTTATTGTGGATTGAGACAGATTTATGGGACAACTTTCCAAGCTGATTCAAGGTGGGTCCCAGTGATGCACAGGTCAAACTATGGGTCAATTTAGGATCTATGGTAGGAGGGGGGGGGGTTCAAAGATGCTAAGTAGGAGGTGTGGGGCCCACTGTGGTGGTCACAAAACCACCACAATGTGGGTGGTGTGGGTGAGTCTACTGGTGTGCAGGGGAACCTTATGCCCTGCAAGTGACTTTGGAGGTCAGTGGGACCCACAACAAAAATCACAAAATTATAACAAAGATGGAACACTGAAATTGAGGTGGTAGACTATGATCCTAAGAATTTTCAGACCTTAAAACCTATTACACAATTCTACAAAAATCTCTCAAGATTTGAGAAAATCTGAGAGATGAACTTTTGACTTTTGATAAAACTTAACTAGTTTGACTTTATTGAACTTCTAACACTTCTAACTGATTGATGTTGATGTAATATGATACCTAAAAGCTGTTTTAAGTTAAGATTACAACTATTGAGGTGATGTGAGTGATTTGAGGTTTCACTGTCCACACAGTGGACAGATGAGTGAGTTTGTTGTGAGTTTTGACTATCCAACTAAATAACCTAAAGTCTTATGACTTATTCATCCTACAGGAACCTAATGTGAGTTGTACCAAGTGATTTGAATGCATAAAACTAAGTACAACTCAGGAACCAAAGCTGATCCAAACACCCCCTTATACTAACTGATTTTTGTGTTTTTCAATTTTTAATGATGCTAATCTTAAACTAATGATGCAGAGTTCTTACTTAAGCTATATAAACTTATTCTAAGCTGATTTTGAACACTTATTATTACTAATACTCAAAAATCCTATATGATCTAAGTTTGACAGTCAACTAAGATTATGAGCAATAATTTGAAACTTAATGAACCAATAACAAACCTTAAGCTATAATACTACTAGTATGTGACTATTAGACATGAATCATCATATTTAACAACTAATTAAGCATTGGAACAGTAGAAACCAAAGTTAGAATAAAGTGCTTACAATATGTCCAAGCTTAGAACTGAGTGAACCAGTTAACCAAATCAAACCCTACTGACTTCCACAAGTCACTAATACCATGAACAATCCAAAATATACCCTGCTTCTTGCTTCCACATTCTTGAACACTAATTTTTATTTTTCTCTATTTTATTAATTATTTTTGGTATTTTTTATTTATCAAAACAATTATTAAACTTAAACTTATATAAGCTTATATAAGCTGTGTCAATAGCTTATATGAGCTTAAAATTCCAAAACAACAACAGATAACAATGTTATGTGAATTTGTCAATTTCACATAAAATTGCTAAGTACGAATTTAATAAACAAGAGTACAATTAAAGGTTTAAGAAAGCTTGTCTTATACTAAAGTAACCGAGTACAAGTGATTGAAACTAAAAATTACAACTGGAAAGGATTCTATACTACCTACGATTAAATTAAGCTACAACTAAACTAATGCCCATCCTCTTCTGCTTCCTTTTTGCTTTATAGATGAGAAATAGGGTTCCAATTGACCTCTGACAAAATCCCATCACATTCCAGCCCTTGGATTGCTCAGAATAATCCTACCCGTTCAAATTGCTTTTTTGGCGCCAATTTAGTCAAAGAGTCAGTTGGGGTTGCGTGTGAGGAATTTAATGGTTTAAATGGGTGTTGGAGTGTTGTGGAGGTGGAGAGGATAGGATAGACAGCTGGGGGTGAGGTGGAGGTGGAGTGTGGAAGTGTTGCAGTGAGGTGGAGATGAAGAGGTGGAGGGGATGAGGTGTGGTCAAACGGGTCAACGACCCTGGTTTTATTAAAAGGAACGGGGTGGGCTTGGTAGGGATTTGGGCTTGGTGGGCTGTATTGGGGTTTGTATTGGATTTGGAGTTGGTATTTTTGGGTTTAATAATACTAAGGATCCGTTTGGTTATATAGAAATTACACGGACCAAATTTGTAATTTCTGCATTTATTAGGGACTTGATATGTAATTTTCCCAAACTTCAAATAAGGACTGAACCTGCAATTAACCATTAGTACAAGGACCACAAGTATAAATTTCATTATTTTAAACCTTAGGGACCAAATCTGCCAATTTAGAAACTCCGGGGACCAAACTTGTAATTTCCTAAAACTTTTCTCATAAGGACCAATTATGTCAAACATGAATAGTACAAGGTTTATTTTGATTAATTTCCAATTTTAAAACCCCAAGGACCATTTTTGACAGTTTTGCAAAGTTAAGGGACCAAAGTTTTAAATTTGTGATTTTAAACTTGAAAGGATAATTTCTTACAACTTGTGAATCCCAAGGACCTTTTATGATAATTTTACAAGTTTTGAGTGACCAGGGACTAGTTTTGCCAATTTGTCAAAGTTCAGGGACTGAAACTGTAAATTATGAATATTTTATATGTTTTTCATCAGTTTTCATCCCTTTTGCACTTGTAACACCTAAAAACACAGTTTCATGATATTTTCAGTATTTTGAAGCATATTTGTATGTTTTCAGATGTTTTAGTAGCTTAAATGTGAACGAAATGATGAGTATTTTAGACACTCATCAGTTGTTATAAAAATATTTTCTCATTTATTTATTTAAGAATATCCTATAATGCAACTAGACTATAAATGTTTGTGGATACTAGCATGGTTTAAAAAAGCGGTTTGAGGCGGCGCCTCTAGGCGAATCGGTCATAAAACGCATATGAGGCGGCGCCTCAGGGGGTTGATTTGGAACGTACACCTCAGGTGGGTGAGGCGGTGGTGAAGCGTATGAGGCGACGCCTCAGGGTCGAGGCGTATTATTCTTTTTGGTGGGAAAATTGGAGCCATTTTTTGAGGGTCCACCTTAATTGGCGGGAAACTTGGAGCTAAATCTTTTGGCTGACAAAAATTGGAGCCAAAATACATGATATACATCCAATTAATACATATCCAATCCAATTAATAATCCAATCAAGTTATTTGATTGATTATGAACTTTATTTGATGTTTAGTATTTTTTTTATATGACATATAATTTATATATATATTTTTTAATTACGCCTCGACCTTACGTCTCGGTTCGCCTCGAGGCTTGTTTCCGTACTTTTAAACCTTGGAAGAAGAGATCTTAATAAAGCAATTGGGTCAAAGTCTTTAACTGAATCAATAAGTCCCCTAAACAATAAGACAAATAACCACTTTATAGAAAGTTTGATAGTTAATAAGTTTAAGACATTAACCTCATACTCAACCGAATACAATCATGGTCACTTAATAAGAAGTAAGAACGCTTAGAGCGCTGGGTAAGGTAACGCACGGCCCGCGTTAAAAGTTAACGCACCTTCATTTTGGGGTGCGTTACCTTACCGTGAAGTGAGTTAAGAGGACAAGTTAACGTGCACGTGAAGCTCTTGACCCGCGTTAAATTCCAATTCTTGCGTAAGGAAAAAAAAAAAATACAACAAGCCCCCCTAGCCAAACGGTAATGTTACCGTTTATTTCAAAAAAATGTTTCACACTAGACCCCTATGTTTTAAACCGTTTATAAACGACTATTTTTGAAAAAAAAAAAAAAAAAAAAAAACAAAAAAAAAAACAAAAAACAAAAAACTTTTCCAAACCCTTTTTATTACAACTATAAATACCTATTCACCCACACAATATTTTTCACACCTTAACTTCTCTTTTCATCTACAATACACTTCTACTAGCTAAAAAAATAATAATAATGTCGGGTGGCAACAACAACCAAGACTCGTTTATGAATCTTCTCGGTGGTAGGTGGAATAACCCATACGCGGGTTCTTCCTCAAATCCAAACGACGGTTCGTCACAACCGATTTGGGGTAACCCAAACGAATTGGGTTTGTCGAGTGAAGAGTACGCACAACATCAAACCTTGCAATATTGGAAGGAAACTCAACAATCCAACTTAAATTCCAATTTTCAGAATCTTCAATTCTCTCAACACTCACAACATTCCCAAACGGAAACAAATGAAGTTCCGGAAACACCTACTTCTCCTCAAAAACCAAAAAGTCGTGGAAAACGTAAGGCAAAAAAATCCAAAGAACCTGTCAAGGAAAATGATGCTGAAAAAGCGAAGGAACGTTGGACGCCAATTGAGGAAAGATTACTTGCCAAGTGTTGGGTGGCATGTTCAGAGGATCCTAAGGTCGGGAGATCCTAATCTAAGGATACGTTATGGCAACGGATACTAGCCGAGTTCAATAGAATAAATCCAAAAGATCGCAACAAGGATATGCTACAAGGAAAGTGGAAAACGTTGAACCGTGATCGCAATAAGTTCAACGCTTGCTACAAAAAGGTGCAACGGGAGGTGAAAAGTGGTGAAAGTGAAGTTGATATCCTAACACGTGCTAACCTACTGTATCGTCAAGAAAACTCGCCGTTCACGAATGAAGAGGCTTGGAGCGTGTTGCGTACACATCGAAAATGGGACGCGCCAGTGGCGGTTGATTTAACCGGCGACGTCCCAAGCCAAACCAACGAGGATTTGTTTGGTCATGACGCAGAACCACGACCCATTGGAAAAAAGCGGGCTACCAAGAAACAAAAATCTGAGACAACGACAAGCACCGGAGGCACGGCTAGCACCGGTGGTTCCTTTTCTTTGATCAATTTCGCGAAGATGATGCGCGAAGAGTTAAGGGCAAAACGTGAAGAGGCGAGTAGGGTGTACCAGGCGACCGCAGAAAATCAAGCCGCACAACAAAGGATGAAGGAGCTAGAATTTTTGATGCTCGACGCTACCGGCAAAGATCCACATTGGGTGGCTTTCGTTAATGCGGAAAAGGATCGAATTGCCATGAAAATTGTGTTGCCTCCTCGTCAATTATGAATAATTATCTCGTACTTTTTTTTATATGATGTGTTTTATTTATCTCGTATTTTTTTATTTATTTCGTAATGTAATGTTGTGTTTTAATTAATGTTTTAAATAAATGAAGTGTTTGTTAAAATTTGGGGTTGAAATTGTAAATATTTAGGGTGGAAGTGAGTTAAGGTGAGTTAAATGTAAGTTATGTTACCGGGGTGAAAAGTCAAAAGTTAAGGTTAAAAGGTAAAAGCTGATGTGACGCTGAGGTGGCGGTGTGTTAACTTTTGACATTGAGTTAACTTACCAAGTGCTCTTATGGCCTTATGTTTGACTGTGAGAAAGAGCACCCACATTAGCCATACATAACACATGCAGCAAATGCTGCTCGTCCTAAGATAAGTAATGTATATGAGCTCAAACTTTGTAACTTGTTTTCATATATATGACGTTATAAACTTTCTATTCAAGTGATGATTTGCTTTTATAATGTTCATCTAAGAGTGAATACATTGTTGACTAAGTGACCCGCAAGTAAAGATTCACATTATATTGGGATTGGCTTTAGTTTGTTCTTGCAAAACACCTTCTTTACATAGCCGTCCATATGCTTTTCTCAAAGAGCTAATAATCCGATTTAAAGAAAAAGGGGTTTAATTCAATAAATAGCAACGTACTTTTTTAAATGTTTGCATATTAGATATCAACCCAAATAATTACAGTATCACAATACCCTAGAAACTTTATCAATTTTACGTTGATATCATTATTAACTTATTTTTAACTAATCAAAATTCAGTAATTTACACACGTATATGCCACGTAGACCATAGACGGCATGTCATCTCCGGTTATCTTCAACAATATTCCAACTACTATTTCTAGTCGTTTTCTCTAATTTTCTGAGAACTTTTCTGGTCATCTTCTCTAATTTTCCAACCACTTTTCCTGGTCAATGGTGGTGAGGTGGGACGGTCAGGGTAGTGTTGGTGGGACGACGACAAAGGGTGGACGTGGTGGTGGCGGTACTAGCAGGAGGTGGTGGTGGTGGTGGTGGTGGTGGGTTGTGGACTTGTGGCGGTAAATGGAGGTGATGGTGGTGAGTGTGGAGTGATTTGGGGTTTGTGTGTGTTAATAGATGTACGAAGAAGGAAGATGAAAAAAAAAATACAAAAAAAAAAAAAAAAAAATACAAAATAATCCAAATTAACCTCTACAACCGGTAACAGTGTCACGTCAGCAAACGTATGATATTAATACGAAATTTGAAAGTTTGTTAGATATTGTAGTAATTTTATGTTAATGGTTGATACTTGAACATTTGAAAAAATTCGTTACTATTACATTAATAATCTTTTATACTAAAGTTTATAATGATGTAATAATCTTTTATACTAAAGTCATAATGTTAATCGTTGATTAGTCATTGGCATAGAAGAACACACTTCTTTTATTCTAAAAGATTTTGCTTACCATAACTACGTAACCATAGAAAAAGGGAGCAACACCCTTATTTATTTATCTTGAAACGAAACGAAATCAGTAGTTTATTTGTTGACAAATTTAGCTATTGAAAGTTCTCTAGATTTTGGCAATGATAGTTCTATTTTCTCATCTTTAATCGATTGTTTCAAGGGTTTCTAAATCTACTCATTTCTATATCACTTTCTTCGATATTGACATTGTACGTTCTGGTTTAGGCTTGTTTAATAGTGATAGGAATAGTGCCTTACAGAGTTGATGTTTTCAATCGCTAGACTTCATCTCCATGTTTCATATTATTAATTCCTTGTCATCTTAAGTCACTTTCACCTTGACTTCTCTCAAAGATGTCTAATATCATAAGAGAGATATCAATATCGATTCTGTCAGTTTATGTCCTTCTTTCATATCATGGATCTCACGGCCGGGCCACTAATCCCGGTTTCATGTATAAAAATTTGTTCGTGTGATTATGTTTTATTCACCGAGGGTTTGTTATTGTTCCTTCGTAGTTTGCGTGTTTCCAGAACGGGATTTGGTGTAATTATTTTATGTCTTATTGGCTAGCTTCAAGATTTAGGTGCTATTTGAATTTGACCTAATTGATTTTAATATGAAAAAAAAAAAAAAAAAAAAAAAAAAAAACTGAATTCAGAAAGTCATATGAAAATGTTTGCATTAAGTCATTTGTTATTTAAACACTACTTAATACAAAATTTAAACTGACAAGCCCTTAGTGTTGTTCGCTTTAGTTACATATGCTTGAAGTATTACTTATAAGTTAGATAAAGTTGTAATTTTAATGGAAATGGTAATCGTATTTCTGCATGTATAGCTTATTTAATTTCTGCTCCTACAAAACTTTAAGCATTGCTAACCTTTTGATATGTCACATAATTAATGTTGAAAACAAATACACGTATACACATAATTTGTGAAACAATTAGCTAGCTAGTAACGTTGAACGTGCCAAAGAATGAGTAAAACAGTTACAACTTTTATAATAGATATTTCAAATCCCTCGATAAAAAGATGTTGCAACTTGCATGCATGCTTGTGTACGAATATAAGATTTATCATTAATCATAAGAGTAGACAAACCATGTGGTGCAAGTCTGCAAGAGATCAAGTGAAAACGACCTATGTGTCTGTCTGAGGTACTGTATAGTAGGCTTATCATCTACAAAATGAAAAGTATAAATCAGAACATGTACATTTATTTCGATACTAAGAGGAGTCAATTTCTCATGACCGTTAGATTTTGCATGTTTCTTGTATTTCTCTTTACCGTTAATAATTACTAAAATGTTATATAAATACTTTGGAATTTTTAATTCGATTAGAATTGGAAAGACCCAACTCAATACCGATTAGCTCAGTTAGATTTTTATTTTATTTTTAATTTTTTTTAACAAAACTAAGTTAGAATTATAATCTAAATAATAAGCCATAAACAGAAATCCGTTCTTCTTGTATCCAACTGGGCCTTAAAATACATAAGGGCGGAACTAGTAGTGTGACTAGAGATGGCAAAAAAATCCGAATCCGACAGAGAATCCGATACCCGACCCTGATTTGACTAGGGAATCCTTGAATTGACCGAGTATGAGGATGGAGGTGAGGAAATCCCCGATACTGAAAAGCGGGTATGGAGGCGGTGATAGAAATAACCTTCCAGAATTTTAGAAACAAATTTATAGTCATATATACTTTGGTTTAGTTTGCGTTTTTGTTTCTAGTTGTAGTCATGCTTTGGTTTTCGTACTTACGATAAGTCTTACCTTTTGTAATGTTTTGCGTAAAATGTTCTCTAATGAATGAATTTTGTTTGATGTTAGTATGGTTCCACCATTGAAAATATATTAAATATGTCAACTTTGTAACGGAGAAAAATCATCGATTCCTCATTCCGTTCCCCATCGGGGAAGGGGATGGGGACTTAACTGTGACTCTCGACAGGGAAGTGGACAAGGATGGGAATAGCTATTGAACTTCAGGGATGTGGATAGTATCAACCATTCCCTGCAAACCCGGCTCCATTGCCATCTCTAAGTATGACATGTTGGAGTTTGACATCTCCACACCAACCAAATTCATTTATACTGATGGTGACGATTTTTTTTTTTAAAGAACGACAACTTTTATACTCCTATCTCATACATAATACCTCTCAATGTCTCTAACAAGACTTAAACCTATAACCTATAAGTGATGGGCCACTCACATACAACTAAACCTTTAGGTCTGGGTTAACTTATAATGACAGTATTCTGACACTCTCACTAACACCTTCTTCATGCATTTCAATAACTAGAACGGTACCTGCGCAATGTGGCGGCGGGTACCTGTGACTATATTTTGCGTTATTCGGTTATACATTTAGGGGGTGTTTCTTTTACCCTTAACTAAGGGATGCAATTTAATATTATTACTTTATTGATGGGACCTATAAAATTTCTTGTTCCATCTATATCCACAAGGCTTAATTTATCAACCCTTCCCCATTAAGATGCTTATATAGTAGTAGGACCCACATACACCCTTAGCTAAGAAAAAAAAGAAACACCCCTTTAGTTGTCTTTATGCTTTATAAGTAGAGATGTAGAGATGATTAAACCAAATAATTTTAGTTTGAACAAATAACATGCTTCCTAACCAATTTGCTTTTTAACCAACTTCTTAACCAACATGCTTCTTAACCAATTAATTTTGAAATATTTCAATAATAAGCAAATAAAAGTCTAAATTTTAAGCTTTTATAATTATAGAATAGTATCAAATACATTGTAGTATAGATTAAACTCCCCTACTTGCAAGCCCCCTACTTGCAAGAAGAATAAAAACCCGACACTAGCCCATGATGCATGGATCTATAGGAGGACCACCCTGGTCAAACACTCAAACCACTACACAAAATATAACTTTACCTTTACCCAATCCAAGGCAATGGATATTGGATAATCTATGTTACTCTGCAAATCATAAAAAGAGAAACTTGACTTAGGATGTCGGTAATCTTAAAATTGTGTACATTAATACTTCATAAAAGTTGTTAGAGATTTAAATAGATTTACTTTGAATGCAAAACAAAGAATATGTCAAAACATGATTACCTATGGGGTAATAATATACTCATTTGACCTATGGCATATTGGCATCTATTACCAAAGTACCTAAATATATTTCTTGTTAGGTTACTCGATATATTTCAGGTCGGCTGCGACTAAATTGAAAGTTTTGGTTAGCTGAAAATGAAAATGATCGGTTCAGGTTATGATTCTTCGGTTTGGTTTATAAGTTAGGATAGATGGGATTTTTTTTCAAAAATAAAAAAGTTAGTACCGGGAAACATGTTATGTTAGTTGTGTTAATAACTGACAATGAGTTTGTATCCCAATAGTAACCCGTGTTGAGTAAGAAACTCTCAATTAAATAGTTGTGGGTTCTGCTTAAACATCATGAAATAGTTATTTCTTTATAAAATTTCTTTTTTGTTAATAACTTGAAGTTATGAACTGGTGGGGTTTAGACCCAAAAGTTAGAAGTATGTTTTCTGGCCCAGTAAGTCAGCAAGATCGTCTTTGCACACTACATAATATATACGTAGCCCAGTAAAGAACATTTCCTTGCAGTCCATTAATTTGCAGCCAATATTTCTTTGTAAATGACATCTTAAAACCATAACAATATTTTTATTTTTTGGTTTCGAACCAGGAAATACTATTACCAAGAGGCTAGCTTAAAAACTAACCCTACTAACAATGAATGAGTCACATATATATACCATATTGTCAGGAAAGTCTAAACGTATGATTACCGATAATTTGTTACGTGTTTGTGTGTTACCTTAAAATATAAATAAGATCTCCATATGATGTACGCAATTCTAGCGTAAAGATTGCAACTTTCTTATCATTTCTATTCAGAATACTTGTAATGCTGATGTATTGCAACTTATACAGCACTCGTAACATTGTTACCAATGCACAAAGTCGAAGTAAGTCAATGTTACTGGTGCAGTTTGTGCATGCAAGGCCATGTCGACAAGCCAATTAGCCCGCCAACGCTTAACATATTTAAAATTGGACTTACACTTTAGTACATACACTCCCTTTAGAAAGGATGCCAAACTATATATAACCACTACAATTTGCATCATTAAGTGATTAATGAAACCAGACAATAATCACGCAATTAGTTTGTGCGCCTGTACTTAGACCCAATAATAAAACAAAAAAGCATGCCTCATCAAACAGTTTAGTACGAGCATTAACTACATAGGATCAGTCATAACGAGTTCACAGATAGCAACATAAGACAGAAATAAGTGAAAGCATAACTAATTAACGACTAACGCATTCCAAAGCCCTGAACCCCTTTATGGGAGAGCTTTGTACGTACACTAGCCAAGCAAGGAATAAGTGGTGAGGTCTGATGCAGCAGCAGCATGGAGATTATCTGGATGGTTAGGCTGCAGGCGTAGAGTGAGTATGCGTTGTGCGATATGTGGTGGGTATCCATAGATGTTTTCGTACTCTCCTGCATCTTCTATCATCCCAAATTGTGGATCCTCTCCCCTTATATCCTACATTCAAGTCAATCAACTTATTATAACACCGCCAAACAGGGTCCTCTAAAGTTCTAATTATTATTTCATGTACTAATAAGGATTGTGTATCATTTGAAAACAAATTTTATCATCTTGTTGTATCATGTTGTGGTTTTCTTTTTCTTGTTAGGTTAAATTCAAAGATTTGAAGTTACGGACGAGGGCTTACAAATTCATGCATTAGCTTCTTGTATACGTCTTGAGCACTTCTCACCTGAAAGTAAAAAACCGATTAGCAACGGATGTTAAATTAATTCGAATCTTTGAATCCTAGTATTGGTTATATCGTGTATAAAGTTACCTTCTTCTTGGAAGTCTCCAGCTTATTACCGATCACTTTGAGCTGCATTTTTGTTACAAAAAGCACGATATCAGATCAAACATGCACTTCAACTTAAAACTAAAATGATTTGGTTTCAAGAGATATTTGATAGTAACATTCTAAGGTATGGTACATTATACGAAGATATTACAAACTACTAGGAATATATATATTTCTGACATATACTATGAAACAACACTAGAATAATAGTGAAGGTGAACATTTAATGGTTAAAAGGGAGTATGAAATGACCTTGCGTTCACGAATGACGTAGACAGCCTCCTGAGACTCCTTTTCAAGATCAAGAAGTTCTTCAAAACCAAGATTGTCCAAACAATCACCCAACCTTTGCCTTTTTTTATTTTTCCAGTCCCATCACCGCCAATGTATTAATTCAGATATATTTATTAAAATAATTTAAAATAAACTTCAAAAAGAATGGTATTACACAAGCACAAGACAAGCAAATACTCCTCTATCATCCTATATGTATTCCTTTTTAACAATATATAAACTCCTAAACCTAAACATGCTTACATGAATTCTAATATTGGAGGCATTAAACTTTTAAAACCGAAAAACTGATTTATTCGAACCTAATATATAAGAAACCAAACCGTTATTAACTGACATGTATCGGTCTGGTTTGGTTCCTACCAGGGCCAGCTTTGAGGGTGTACAAGGTGAGCGACCGCTCAGGGCCTCAAAATTTTAAGGGGCCCCAAAATTTGTCCCGTTAATAATTATATGCATGTGTAGACATATTTTTAACAAATAAAAGAGTATTTAGATGGTAAAATATCTTACATGGGTAATATGTTAGAACGTTTTGATAACTAATTGCATTATATCTTATAAATGGTGACACTTTATATATAACATTGCTTATCGAAAGGCCTCATTATATAATTTCGTACAGGGTCCTCAAAAATTTCACCAATTCATGGGACGGCCCTGGTTCCTACCCATAACCAAACCGTTATTAATCGAACCAAACCTTGTGCATACACATTTTTTATTCACATCAATGTGTTAAGAATATACCACTCAAAAATTTGTTTTTTTAGTTTATATTCACTCTTAACCTTTCATAAGGAATCACTAAGGCTATCATTAGATTAGATCATATTGTGTTCACTTAGATTATTTGTTGAAAATAGTTTGTATGCTTGGAATATTTAACGAGCGATAATGTAATGGAAGTGTTGCGTTTTGCTTAGTAATTATGTTTCTCTATGTATCTTTTATAGTTTAAAAGGATGTATCCAAATTTTTGTGCAAAGTACATTTCGTGAGCCCAAAATGTTGGTTAACCGAATAGCCAAACTGCTTTAACCATCTAAACCGATATACCAAACTGTTCCAAACGGTTTTGATTTTCAGTAATCGAACATGTGTGGTTATGGTTTGGTTTTGGCCTTAACCGAACCAACCGAACTGTGTGCACCCCAAAAATAAACTTATGCGAGAGTTAAACCATTTACATACTTTACAGTTCTCTTGTGATTTTGATTGGATCTATATTAACAGTGTAACGTGTAATAACACATTTGTCAAAGCCAGTTTGTTAATTTGTAGCATACTTGAGGAATAAAGCAGAATCTCAAGAGAAGATAATAAACATTGGTAACTACTTGTAGTTAAGTAATACCTGATATGCGTTCTAAGTTTTTTGTTCACATCTTTCAGCTGCCTGAGTTCCTCTTGCATTTTCTGCATCAAATCACATACTCTAGGGATTAGTATTAACTGTTACAAATGACTCGATCCACGTCTATTCTTTAGAAACCCTTTGGCAATTTTAAGATGTGAATTTAACTTAGTTTTCATGATGTAAACTACTAAGACGAAAGCATTTAGTACTCCGTATCATGTAATTTTTTTTTGACATACTAAACATGTGCTTTATATCACGGGGAATTAAGTTATGTGGTGTAATGGAATAATACACATTTAAAACTTCTTAAGCACAATGTTTTTAATCTTATATTATTGCTAATGTCCAGTGTTTTCTCATGGTCACTTAATCCACTAGGAGATATAATCCAAGTAAATTTTGGACATTTGATTGTAAACTAATTCTAATACAATCTTTATACTAGTAACACTTTTGAAAGAACAAAATGAAACACCAGTATCCATAATGAAATGACATCTACTTTTGATTATAGAGATCACAATAACTAACAAATCCAAATGCTTTTCAAAAAAAAAAAAAAAAAAACTAACAAATCCAAATATAATTTGAAGAATGAGCAAAAAGCTAGTATAAGAATTAATGTGAGAAAGCTCACACCAAAGTATATTCTTTTAACCCTAGGTTAAAGTGTAGCCTCACATATGCGTGTAGCAAACATCTGCTATTTAGGTAGCTAAATTTTGACACCTCTCAAATCATATACAGATTCAGACCTTTTGTGTATGTGTCTCTTTTATTCTTTATGTGATTGTAAAAGCAAATCCATTGGGATTTTCTTAATAATTACGGTACTAGAGTACTTTTGTCCACAAGGAACAATTTGCAAATTGTAACCCTTAACCCCTAAAACCCCATTCAGTCACTTCCATCTCAGCCCACAATTAACTGTACCCAATAAACACACACAAAACACTCATTTTAACCGGTGACACCCCTCACCATTTCCACCCTTTTGCGGCTATATGTCACGCGTGATAGCACCCCATGTAACAAGGCTCACGCGTGAAAAATCTGACCACAATGTCCGGTCTCACTATACTCTTAAACTAATGCTACATGTAACAAAATCAAACCTCATAATGAGAGTTCCATAGATCAATTCCAGATGCCTTTTGATACTGATCGAAGAACTGCTTCGTCCTGAATGTAACACAATCTAAATCAGCAACAATCAAATAATCAATGTTAAAACTTTTAGTGTCTACCTAGTTTTTTTCACAAAAATCTGTCTCCAGATTTCCAAAAGAAAAAAGAACCTAAACCTAGAGTTAAGTTGTACTAGTATTTCCGAGCTACTTGATAGTGTTTTCTATGAAATCAATCTTTACAGTTCAAAAGATGTATCTCTAAACAGTTTTTTAAGGAAAGAAATCTTAAACCTAAGATGGTAATTTCTAGCTTTTCTTTAGTACTAAATAAAAACCTAAACCTAGAGATGTATTTCCAGCATCTCCTTAATTTTAACAATTAGATCTATCTTAAAACTAAAAAAAAAACAA
Source organism: Artemisia argyi (assembly GCA_030686995.1). Lineage (NCBI taxonomy): Eukaryota > Viridiplantae > Streptophyta > Magnoliopsida > Asterales > Asteraceae > Artemisia > Artemisia argyi. Next base: position 32,794,356 of record CM060691.1, read on the forward strand.
AAACCCTAAAACTAGGGTTACAATATCTAGCTTCTCGTTAATTTTTTCAACTAAGGTGTTCAACTAAACTAAGAACCTAAAACTAGCTAGGGTTTCAAGAGATAAACAAAAGAGAATAAAACATACGTAATGGAAGGACTTATGTACTCATGAAGCTTATCAGTACACGACACCATAATAATCGAAACCTTAGCATCGCACAACACCGTAAGCTCACTCGCCTTCTTGAACAACCCGTTCCTCCTCTTCGAATACGTGACCTGCCTATTCGTCGAGTTCTCGATCTTCTTGATCTGGATCTTTCCTCTAGCCATTTTTTCACACACAATTAATTCTTTGATATGTTTCTTGTAAGTTTGATATGAAGAAACACAAAAGATGAAATGAGAGATTTAATTCTGTGGTGGGTGTGGAAGAGAGATATATAGAAAGATTAAATGTGTGATCAAAACGTAGACAAGAAGAAAGGTAAGAGGAGTTGTTTCCAGAAATAGAAAGTATTACTCTAAAGGTGAAAGGAGTAAGACTTGTGATGAAGCTAGTTATGATATAGGTTTCTTTTTTTCTCTTTGTTTTGGACATTATTGTGACTCGTTGACCAATATTATTATTTTACTACTATTCTTTAAATAGTAATTGCAGTAATTACTTTAAATAATAATTAAAGTAATAATTATTTTGTTTTTAAACTACTTATATTGATACATTAGTAAGTACTGGTTATTAAAAGGTTGGTTAAAAGATAAAAGGGTTTACTATTATGATTCAATTGTTGGTATTGTTAAAGTGATTAACAAAATTAGAATCTTAACATTTTTGTTGGAAGGTCAACTTATAAAGTATTTAGCGGGGCGATATACATGAAGTATATTACATAGTTATTCGTCTTATTTCAAACTATTTCCGACAGAAATGTGACCCTTTATCGACTACAATTTCCCATGGAATTGTTACCAACGACTTTCAGAAAAAAACCATACCAACAGATTTTCGAGAGAAATTTTACCGACGGATTTCTGACACATGTTTTCTATCATTGTCTCAGACAAAATTCCGATGGATATCAATTAGCGACCAAGATTCAGCGACACTCTTTTCCCGTCACAAATCTGTCGAAAACTACTTATATCGACGGATTTCCGACAGAAATAGCCGTCAGTATAGATCAATTGTATAGTAGCGTGTATATGCATGGAATTATTAATATCAAAATAAAAACATGATTTGCTATAATATCAAATTAGTATATACGAGATTGTACATATGTGAACGATTCATGTTACGAAAACTATAGCTTTTCTAGACCAACATCACTAGGAAGTTTGTGTGGATAAATGTGGGTTGTTTGTAATAATAGTTACAAATGTCGTCGTTGCTTTGATGCGCGGGGTAACCATTGATGGGACTAGGGTGTGTCCTCAGTGTCACACAGGACACCGAAGAAATTTTTCTTCGTATTTTTAATATTAGTAAAGTATTTCAGATTTCTATCAAAGGCACATGATTCAAATAAATTATGGATGATAATACTTGTTTAGTTTATCCATTAGTGGACGAGGTTTAAACAAATCAGATCTATGAAAATACCTTTGTGCATTTAAGCAAAGTAATGAAAACCAAACACACAATACTCACTTTCATGTGAAAGTCGCTAACTTCTTTATGTAAATATAATAATAATTTCACATTAATTGTTTGTAGCATATCACATCTTATCGGTACAACAAATGCAAATAGTGTTTTGACAAGCTGAATCTATGATAAAACCATGTTTAGGAAATGCAGTATTGATTACAAATACTAATTTCGCAAAATTTAGGTTTATAATCCACACTTAATACTATTAGATCTTTACCTGCCAAGCAACCAAATTATCAAAAACTTTATGTTATAAAACTAATAAATAAATCTTAATAGAGTTTAACCCTAAAACGATCCTCTCTTTGGCGACTTATTCCCTAACTTTTTTCTTAATCGTTTCTTTACAAAATCGACCTTAATTCTTATTTTCTTGCATCGACTTGTTTAATATAGTGATCAAACATTTGTGTTTATCATTATTTTTTTCAGATCGATTGTTAGATTCATAAAGTTAAGGTTTTTTTTGTGAATCGCTAGTTAGGGTTTCAACCGCCTATTGTTTCCTGCGATTAAACCAGTCTTTATTAATTGGTTCCGTCTATTTATTGAGAAGTCTACTGAGCATAATTCATTATACCTAATATCATTCGACTACATGATGGGTTAGTGGATTTTTTTCTTTATGCTTATTAAACCCTAACTGTCAAGTTAGGGTTTTTTCTTTAGTTATTGTACGAGCTTATGCTGGTTTTCTCTTTGTTATTGCTACTGGGTTTTGATTGGTACTGTCAAGGTCATGGGTTTTAAGAGATAGAGAGGGGTTTTTTAAACGTTAGTAGTGCGTCTAAGTCGGTTAAAAAGAATGAATATGACGTGAATATGATTGAAACGACTCCTATCAACATTGATAGTGAGTCGACACAACACATGGAGGCTCATGATGATGGTAAGTCTAGTCTGGGTAAAGCTGATACGAGTGTGCCAAAGACTCGATCAGGTTCTACTCCTACATCTTTTGCGGATATGCTGAAGGATAAAACACCTAAGAAGGTCGTTAAGATTTCGGAGATGCGTAATGAAAATTGTGTGGCTGGTGCTAATGTCACCATCCCTTTGGAAGCTGTTAATGAGGTACGCTCTAGATTCGCTAATACGTACGTTGTATGGTTATTTCATTGGTAAGAGACTCGCTTTCCCAGTAGGAACAGTCGGTTTTTGTAAGTACCGGGACCGGTTCTTCCGGGTTTGACCGGTTTCGGTTTTGGTTTTTTTTCGGTTCCGGAACCGGTTTGGATGACCACCTCTAGCTGCAACCTGCAAAGCAAACAAACATACATTATAAAAATACATATTTAAACATTTAAAATACAAAAGAAATAAACAAAAACACCCATATGCTCATTGTAACGCACGCCATTCGAATGGTTTGGGTGATTGCGAGCGGCCTTTGGCACCAGTCGAGGTGTCATGGCACAGCAATGGTGCAAGGGTTGGCGCTATACCCGATGCTTTTAAAAATATGCTAATACTACTATTAATCATATAACATAGCTTGCATATCAAAGAATCGTGTAGGAATGATTTTATTTGTATCTGTTCCAAGCTTGCTTGTTTATAACTGAGTTAACATATGTATTTTCTTACTAACTTCTATTAAAAATTATATTAGATAAAATCATATATAATGTTAGTCTCGAATATTTCTTATTGAATTTGGAAGTCATTACTCCTATAATTAAGTTAGATGTAATTTAGCGAAAAGCGTATAAATATTCTAGAGGGATTCCAAATGATTATTTCTGAGGGTGTTGGAGTGTAAAAAGTAAAAGGCAGGACTTGAGATTACAAGGTTGCCTATTTTTTGAAGTGTTGTCATTTCTTACTTCCAAATTCATACGCCTGTTCAACAGTATCCCCAACCTTATCATTCCAATCCCACCATTTATATAAAGTGAAATATCATTCTAAATCCTATTTATGCATTCTACTTTACTTTAGCCCTATCTTGTCTTAATTTAAATATACAGTAGTAAGTTTCCTATGTCAATATTAAGTTAAATGATCTAAGGAATAACTTAAATGAATGATTAAGATGTTTAAATGTAAACTGACTTTAAAAGATAGTGCAATTAAATTTCATAAATTGTAGACGTGATTTCATCTAAGTTACCAAATTAGCTCCTTGCCAACTAAAACTAAATACTCCTATATCTTTAGCAATTAGCAGTATGCTAACTAAAGCTATTATCTATACTACTATATAATGCATTTGGGACTATTCTATAATTAGAAGGGCTTAAAATTCAAACTTTTTCTTGCTTATTATGGAAAGATTTCAAAACTAATTTGTTAGAAAGGGTTGGTTAGGAAGAAGTTGGTTAGGAAACGGTTGGTTGTTCAAAATAAAATTATTTGGCTTAACCATCTCTAATATCTCTAATTATAAAGCATGAAGACAACTAAACGTGTAATCAAATAACGCAAAATATAATCACACGGTACCCGCCGCCGCATTGCGCGGGTACCCTTCTAGTTTTATATAGAGTGTTCGTATTAACTACAGGACATGCTTTTGCAAAGTAGCATGTATGCACTAGTCATGTTTTGTAAACCACATATTATTGGACGTAGGATATTTCTATGTGTAGTCATTTTTTTTTTATTATTATATTTTTTCCCATTAATTGGACGTTTAGACGTGATGTGAAAATTTACTATCCGTTGACATTGTTTTATGTATAATTAATCACGAAGAAGTCTGTTCAAAAAAAAAAAAAAAAATCACGAAGAAGGATAGGAGGTGTCAAATTGTTAGAACAGATCATTGGTAGTGATTGTAAATACGTAATCACAAAATAATTAATTAATTTTAGTTTTAGCTTATAAGAGCGCTGGGTAAAGTAACGCACGACCCACGTTAACTTTTAACGCACCTCCATTTTGGGGTGCGTTACCTTACCGTGAAGTGAGTTAAGAGGACAAGTTAACGTGCACGTTAAACTCTTGACCCGCGTTAAATTGGAATTCTTGCGTAAAAAATAAAAAAATAAAATTACAACAAGCCCCCCTAGCCAAACGGTAATATTACCGTTTATTTCAAAAAAAAAAAAAAAATCACACTAGACACCTATGTTTTAAACCGTTTATAAACGGCTATTTAAAAAAAAAAAAAAAAAAAAAAAAAAAAAAAAAAAAAAAAAAACAAACTTTTCCAAACCCTTTTTATTACAACTATAAATACCAATTCACCCACACAATATTTTTTTCACACTTTAGCTTCTCTTTTCATCTAAAATAAACTTCTACTAGCTAAAAAAAAATAATGTCGGGTGGCAACAACAACCAAGACTCGTTTATGAATCTTCTCGGTGGTAGGTGGAATAACCCATACGCGGGTTCTTCCTCAAATCCAAACGAGGGTTCGTCATAACCGATTTGGGGTAATCCAAGCGAATTCGGTTTGTCGACTGAAGAAATGTACGCACAACATCAAACCTTGCAATGGAACGACACTCAACAATCCAACTTAAATTCCAATTTCCAAAATCTTCAATTCTCTCAACACTCACAACATTCCCAAACGGAAACAAATGAAGTTCTGGAAACACCTACTTCTCCTCAAAAACCAAAAAGTCGTGGAAAACGTAAGGCAAAAAAATTCAAAGAACCTGTCGTGGAAAATGATGCTGAAAAAGCGAAGGAACGTTGGACGCCAATTGAGGAAAATTACTTGCCAAGTGTTGGGTTGCATGTTCAGAGGATCCTAAGGTCGGGAGATCCCAATCTAAGGATACGTTATGGCAACGGATACTAGCCGAGTTCAATAGAATAAATCCAAAAGAACGCAACAAGGATATGCTACAAGGAAAGTGGAAAACGTTGAACCGTGATTGTAATAAGTTCAACGCTTGCTACAAAAAGGCGCAACGGGAGGTGAAAAGTGGTGAAAATGAAGTTGATATCCTAACACGTGCTAACCTACTATATCGTCAAGAAAACCCGCCGTTCACGAATGAAGAGGCTTGGAGCGTGTTGCGTACACATCGAAAATGGGACGCGCCGGTGGCGGTTGATTTAACCGGCGACGTCCCAAGCTAAACAAACGAGGATTTGTTTGGTCATGACGCAGAACCACGGCCCATTGAAAAAAAGCGGGCTACCAAGAAAAAAAATCCGAGAAAACGACAAGCACCGGAGGCACGGCTAGCAACGGTGGTTCCTTTTCTTCGTTCAATTTCGCGGAAATGATGCGCGAAGAGTACCAGTCAAAACGTGAAGAGGCGAGTAGGGCGTACCAGGCGACCGCAGAAAATCAAGGTACACAACAAAGGTTGAAGGAGCTAGAATTTTTGATGCTCGACACTACCGGCAAAGATCCACATTGGGTGGCGTTCGTTAATGCGGAAAAGAATCGAATCGCCATGAAACTTGGGTTGCCTCCTCGTCAATTATGAATAATTATCTCGTACTTTTTTTTATGTGATGTTGTGTTTTATTTATCTTGTATTTTTTTTAATTAGCGTTTTTTTTTTTTTTTAATTTCGTAATGTAATGTTGTGATTTAATTTTATAATGTAATGTTGTGTTTTAATTAATGTTTTAAATAAATGAAGTGTTTGTTAAAATTTGGGGTTGAAATTGAAAATATTTGGGGTAGAAGTGAGTTAAGGTGAGTTAAATGTAAGTTATGTTACCGGGGTGAAAAGTCAAGAGTTAAGATTAAAAGGTAAAAGTTGATGTAGCGGTGAGGTGGCGGTGTGTTAACTTTTGACATTGAGTTAACTTACCAAGTGCTCTAAAGACACAATATACACTACAACATACTACAACATTGACTGCTTTTGGCTGGGACATTTCTCCCCCTTTCGGCAGGGATATGTCCCCGCCAATACCTTTTCGCGAGGACATGTCCCGCTGAAAGATCCCCGCCAATACCCCTCACTGATCACTTTCGGCGGGGACAATTTACTCTTTTGGCGGGGACATGTGGGTCCCACAGCCTTTTGGCTGGTCAAACAATGTCCAGCATGGCACTACTTTTGGCGGGAACATGTCTCCGCCAAAAGGTCCCTTGATTAATCGAAAAATCACTTAAATAAGTGATTAAGTTAATTAATAAATTATAGTTCAAGGCTTTTAGCGGGGACGTGTCCCCGCCAAATATGTCAACCATATAAAACTGGTTCAGCCTTCCCTGCCAAAAGTCTATGTCCCGTTTTGCAGCATATTGCTGCAAAATGGGTAATATCCTGATTTTTTCCGTAAAAAAATCTACCTATTCTCACCCAACACAAACATGCCAAATTTTCTACAACACCACAAATTAACTCGCTAAAACTGAAAAATCACAAATAACATAACATAAACACAATACATCAATATGAGAATATCCTTTTATTGATTGAATCACAAATAAGTTTTATAATAACAAAAAAGTTTTATAATCACAAATAAGTAAATCAACTGACGTTATGCACCAGCTTGAGAATATCGTTATACATAACATGTTAAACAAATGAGTCGAGATGATATGGTTGTACATGAGATGTTAAACGAATGAGTCGAGATGATGTTGTTATGCATAACATCTTAAATTAATGAGTCGAGATGATATGGTTATACATGAGATGTTAAACGAATGAGTCTAGAAGATAAGGTTATACATGAGATGTTAAACGAATGAGTCGAGATGATATGGTTATACATGAGATGTTAAACAAATGAGTCGAGATGATATCGTTATACATAACATGTTAAACGAATGAGTCGAGATGATATGGTTATACATGAGATGTTAAACGAATGAGTCGAGATGATGTTGTTATACATAACATCTTAAATTAATGAGTCGAGATGATATGGTTATACATGAGATGTTAAACGAATGAGTCGAGAAGATAAGGTTATACATGAGATGTTAAACGAATGAGTCGAGATGATATGGTATGAGATGTTAAACGAATGAGTCGAGATGATATCGTTATACATAACATGTTAAATGAATGAGTCGAGATGATATGGTTATACATTAGATGTTAAACGAATGAGTTGAGATGATGTTGTTATACATAACATCTTAACGAATGAGTCGAGATGATATCGTTATACATAACATGTTAAACGAATGAGTCAAGATGATATGATTATACATGAGATGTTAAACGAGTGAGTGGGGATGATATCGTTATACTTGAGATGTTAAATGAATGAGATGATATAGTTATGCATGAGATGTTAAACGAATGAGTCAAGATGATATCGTTATACATAACATGTTAAACGAATGAGTTGAGATGATATGGTTATACATGGGATGTTAAATGAATGAGTCGAGATGATATTGTTATACATAACATTTTAAACGAATGAGTCGAGATGATATGGTTATACATGAGATGTTAAACGAACGAGTCGAGATGATATTGTTATACATAACATGTTAAACGAATTAGTCGAGATGATATTTTTATACATAACATGTTAGACGAATGAGTCGAGAAGATAAGGTTATACATGTGATGTTAAACGAATGAGTCGAGAAGATAAGGTTATACATGATGTTAATACAAATATCGCCTAAAACGTTATTTATATTTTACGATATTCGCTAAGTTTTGTTAACGACAAAATGTAAACTTTAGTTTCTAAGCAAAACATAATCTTAGTTTTTAAGACTTGTATAAACTAGACTTTTGCTACATTTTACATTTCATAAAACACAACACAAGTTTATTTCTTAAATTAGAAATTGTCACATCACATTTATGGTAAGTTTTGTCATTATGCATTTATGGAAAGAAATGTGTTTGACTAACTTTGTTGTTGCTTGCAAGCTTTGTATTTGACTTGTTATTATGAGATGTGACATTGTTTGTTTGCTAGGAGTTATGAGACAAGACCTTGTTTGGTTTGAAGAGGTATTGCAAAAACCAACTGCAAGTCTGGCGGTACCCTGGAGGTACACGGACGAAACCCTTCTCAGGGGTCCGCCTGATCCGCCAGACCTGCAGAAGGTTTTGGCTATAAATATTGAGCCACAAGTTAAAATTTAGCTCATCACTTAACATTACATTTTACACACACATTCATTCTTTCATCTAACCTCTTAACATTTCATATGTGAAGTTTCTTTTTGTAGCAAAGAGATTCACGAGCTTACTAAAAGTAACAAGTATTCAACACAACGTTGCAAGACTTGTTAGCTTAGCATTGTGTAGACTTGTGTAGTTTACACTTCATTTGATTGTGTATTTTCAGTAGTGATCGGTTAGTATTTTAGTCCTCAAAATACAAAGAGTGTTGGGAGTTGTTGTACCCTAGTAAAAGAACTAACGGGAGTGGTTGTGCCCTTGTAAAATAACTCGACATTTAGCTTTGTGTCGGTAAAAGTATAAGCGACGTGTAAGGTTTTCTCCGCCGGTGAAAGAAGCTTGTTGACTACTGAAAGAAACTCTCGAGTTGGATACTCGGGGCGTGGACGTAGGGCAAGGAAAAAGAGTCCTTGTAGCCGAACCACGATAAATACTCGTATTGTGGTTTGATCGTTTCTTTCATTTACTTGCATGTTATATATTGTGTTTGTAAATATATCTTTGATCAAACGGAAAGTTTCAAAGCTAACTTAACAAGTTAAAAAGATTTTAATCGGCAAACTATTCAACCCCCCCCCCCTTCTAGTTTTCCACACATGAGATGTTAAACGAATGAGTCGAGATGATATGGTTATACATGAGATGCTAAATGAACGAGTCGAGATGATATTGTTATACATAACATCTTAAACGAATGAGTCGAGATGATATGGTTATACATGAGATGTTAAACGAACGAGTCAAGATGATATTGTTGTACATAACATGTTAAACGAATAAGTCGAGATGATATTGTTATACCTAATATGTTAAACGAATGAGTCGAGAAGATAAGGTTATACATGAGATGTTAAACGAATGAGTCGAGATGATATTGTTATACATGAGATGTTAAACGAATGAGTCGAGATGATATCGTTATACATAACATGTTAAACAAGATGATATGGTTTTACTTGAGATGTTAAACGAATGAGTCGAAATGATATGGTTATACATGAAATGTTAAACGAGTGAGTCGAGATGAAATGGTTATACAGTAGATGTTAAACGAATGGGTCGAGATCGATTTGTAAATGTAATTCGTGGGCTTTAATGTTGGACGTTTATCGATTTGTAATGTAATTCCATATGCTTTAATTAATGTCTAAACTTTTTTCGATTAATTGGTAATAACGTAATTCGTATGCTTTAATGTTTGAACGTTTATTATTTCTAATTTGGACGCTTTAAAATCATTTATAATTAGTTTAAATACTTTTTAATTAATTTTATCTAATTTTTAATAATTTTAAATGATTTTTAACTTATTTAAATCATTTATAAATAAATTTTTTTTTTTTTTAATATTGCAGGCGGGGACATGTCTCGCTAAAAGGTTGAAATCTATTCAAAAGGGTTGGATGGAAAAAAACGCGGGAACAATTAGCCAGCGAGGGAGAATAAGAAATTTTGGTCAAACTTTGGCAACCTTTTGGCGGGGACATGCCTCCGTCAAAAGTTTGCGTTGAATTTCTCCTACTCGGTCAGTCATTTGGTGTGCCAGGTCAGCAAAAGTTTTGTCGTTTAGCTACTTTTGACGGGGACAAGGGCGTCCCCGCCAAAAGCCTCCTCGCTCGCCCATATCCTGATTGTTGTAGTGATATAATCATATTTGAAAACACACATAATATAGCTTTCACGTATATAACATGGTGTCTTCAACTTAATTATTGTTCGACTTAATCCACAAAAGATTTTGCTAATGTTAAAAGTTAAAGGTATCTAGGTTACTTGTCATGCATCAATTTTCAGTTGGCTAAGAAAAAAAAGAAAAAAAGAAAAAAGAAAAAAAAAAAAAAAAAGTCACAATATCATTTTTCCTATATGTAGTTAGTTTCGTCTTTATTTTATACTACAAATATAATTATTCAAAAGCGTGATACAATTATAATTTAATTTAGAACCATTTGATGCTTATTTCTCCTTCAAAAATGGATCAAGCCAAACGGCAAAGTTTGTACGTAAGACCAAGCCAATTAACGACTTGAATTATAGATCACAACCATAAATCAACCGTCTTCCATAACAACCTTTAAAACGTACATATTATTGCCTGAATCTTCAAAACAATTACCCATGAAACATATTCATATGAACAAAATTACAAATTAAAATATCGATCACATGATCATTATATATTGATAAATTTGTTAAGATTTGTTTAAGTTGTGAGTGACAAATCTATAACTATGGCGGAAGAAGAACGTACTGCAAAGATGGATCTGATGCGTTCAGAACCAATGCAATTAGCTCGTGTGATTATTCCGATGGAATCTGCTCATCGAGTCATTTCATATCTTGGTGAACTCGGTCTTTTTCAGTTTAAAGATGTATGATACGTATAACATTATCCTAGCAATGATACATTTATAATATATGTTGATGCCTGCATGAGAAATTGTGATCCTTATTGTCCATCTCTTTGTGTTGCTAGTGATATCCTCGAGTCCTCAACTCAATAGTCACTATTCCATTTACATTATAAGGTTTTGTTTTTCCAGTGTGTTTGGTTTAGTCTTTTACAAGTACTTGTAGTATATTCTGGTAATTAATCGGTCACTTAATAAACATTACATTTGTTTCTAGTACTTGCATAGTTGCTTGGGGTGCTTTTGCGATATGGAGTATACTATAACTACAATATGCACACAACTTTCCTTTATATATTTGTATTTGTAAAGCTATTATATATATCTCAACTATTCCTGATTTTCGTTAATCTATTTGTGTAGCTCAACATGGAAAAGAGCCCATTTCAGAGAACATATGCTACTCAGGTATATATACGTTCATTGTCTGGACAATGATTATTAAAAGTGTTCATATTCATATGTTTATATGTTTTAGTCGATACCAACTCTTTGTAGATCAAAAGGTGTGGAGAGATGGCACGCAAGCTGCGTTTTTTCAAGGAACAAATGTACAAAGCCGGTCTTTTATCCTCAACAAACTCAACATATGGCTCACCCATTACTCTAGATGAACTCGAGGTGAATAAAAAAGACTAACAAAGTAACAAGCATGAACTGACTATTGATGTCATAACTTATTTGAATCAACATTCAGGTAAAACTTGGAGAACTTGAAGCTGAGCTGGTAGAGATGAATGCAAACTCTGAAAAGCTACAACGTGCTTATAATGAACTTCTAGAATATAAACTTGTTCTGAAAAAGGTAACATCTGAAATGTTTAATGACATCGCATTTCTTTTTAAGTTAATTGTGGTATTTTTTTATTCTATTTTAGGCTGGTGAGTTTTTTAATTTAGCTCAAAGGAATGCGACAGCTCAGCAAAGAGAACAAGAACATTCGCGTGTTGAAAGATCACTTGACAGTCCTTTGTTATTAGAACAAGTACTCATTTGTTATTTGCTACTACATGTTTTTATGTTACTTTAAGTTCTATTACAGCTATAATGTTGGCCTGCTTCTTTCCTTGGTTTTAAAGGAAATGACAACCGATTCATCAAAGCAAGTTAAGCTGGGATATGTGAGTGGTCTTGTTCCAAGAGATAAATCAATAGCTTTTGAAAGGATCTTGTTTCGTGCAACTAGGGGCAATGTGTTCTTAAAGCAAGAGCCAATTGAAGAACCTGTCATTGATCCTGTTTCGGGACAGAAAGTGGAGAAAAACGTTTTCATAATATTCCATTCGGGAGAAAGGGCGAAAAGTAAAGTCTTGAAAATATGTGATGCATTTGGAGCAAACCGTTATCCGTTCACTGATGACATAGGAAGACAGCATCAGATGATCACAGAGGTATTTGCTAATTAGAAAAAGCTTTAAGTATATCTATAATGTTGCTGATTTGGTCACACACTTTGTAGTTTGTGGTTAAATAGATTTTTGCTATGAATTATATGGTTTTAAAGCACTTAATTGAAAGCATGTTTCTATTACTGGCAAAAATAAACTAACTTGTGCCAAAATAGTGGCTTATTTTTAGTGCAAATTTCACTAAATAGCAATGTGCTTGGGTCAGTGATTCGTTTGAATAACCTTTTTTTACCCGTTTTCGTAATTATACTTCTTTTTTATGGGCTATTTTTAGTTGGCATATGTTTTGATATACTCACTAACGGCTCGAAAAAGTTAATATGTTCTTAGAATGGGAACTTAGAGGAAAATATGTTTTGGTAAAAAATTCCATACCTCATGAAGATCTAAGTAGCTCTACTCACATACTCATATAAAATTTTCTTCATGTAATTTATAGGTGAATGGAAAACTTTCAGAGCTAAAAACAACTATTGATGTTGGAGAACATCATTGGGGCAGTGTGGTACAAGCTATCAGTCATCAGTATGAACCGTGGAACAATCTGGTAAATTTCATACTTGCTACTTGCGGAATCTTGTTCATTAACTAATATTTCTTCTAAACTTATGTTTAATAACTGATGAAAGGTCAAGAGAGAAAAATCCATTTACCACACTTTGAATATGCTAAGTTTTGATGTGACAAAAAAGTGCCTCGTCGCAGAAGGCTGGTGTCCTGTTTTTGCTACAAGTCAGGTATATCATATAATCTCCTAAAGAAGTATATGCAATTCAAAGATATTAAAATGTTTTTTTTACTTCATTCTGCAGTTTCAGAAGGCATTGTGGCAGGCAACAATCGACAGTAACTCACAAGTAGGGGCCATATTTGAGATTCTGAATTCTGAGGAATCACCGCCTACTTATTTCCGTACAAATAAATTTACGTCTGCATTTCAAGGGATTGTGGATGCATATGGGTAAGCATTAAAGTCAAAAAACCTTCTCCTTTGATTTTTATTCTTCATTTTCATAGTACATTAAATCAAGAAAGTTTTGACCATTTTCAGGGTAGCAAAGTATCAAGAAGCGAATCCTGGTGTATACACAGTCGTTACATTTCCGTTCTTGTTTGCTGTCATGTTTGGAGATTGGGGACATGGTATATGCTTGTTTGTTGCAACACTATTTCTTATTCTGAGGGAGAAAACTTACTCCAGTCAGGTATAAATGCTTGCATAAGTTATTCTCTATTTACGATCATTGAGCTTTCTATTTATATCGTCATTTAATGATTGACAATTTTGTTTTCTGAACAACAGAAACTAGGAGATATCATGGAAATGGCATTTGGTGGTCGTTATGTTATCATAATGATGTCTATCTTCTCGATATACACTGGATTCATATACAATGAGTTCTTTTCTATGCCATATGAAATTTTTGGCCCCTCTGCCTACGCCTGCCGTGATCCCTCCTGCAGGTATTAAATGTCCAAAATCATAGTTTTCTTTAAATAATATAGCTTTTTTTAATCTATATAAATCATCATCCAATGATACCTACCAAAATGAAACCCAAAATTTCTCTGCAGTGAAGCCACTACTATTGGATTGATCAAGGTGCGAGATACTTATCCATTTGGTGTGGATCCTGTATGGCACGGGACCCGTAGTGAATTACCATTCCTTAACTCACTAAAGATGAAAATGTCAATCTTACTGGGAGTAGCTCAGATGAACCTTGGAATCATTATGAGCTATTTTAATGCCAAGTTCTTTCGAAATGATATTGACATCTGGTAACCTATTTATTTTTTATACAATAAAACAGAAAAGTTATTCTAAACCGGCATTATATTTGCATTGCTTCAGGTACCAATTCATCCCGCAAATGATATTTCTGAACAGTTTGTTTGGGTACCTTTCACTACTCATTATAGTAAAATGGGTCACTGGTTCTAAAGCTGATCTATACCATGTAATGATATACATGTTCCTAAGTCCCATGGATGATCTTGAAGATAACCAGCTATTTATGGGACAGAAATATCTCCAGGTTTCATTAACTTATCCTAACCTCATGTTTTTCGATTGCTGTAAACAGAATCGGTAGCGGATTTAACTGTTTTCTCTTGTCTTAGTTACTGCTGCTAGCACTGGCGCTTGTAGCTGTACCATGGATGCTGATTCCAAAGCCGTTTCTTTTGAAGAAGCAACATGAGGAAGTATGCGCAAAACTTTCACTAGTAGTGTTTTATTATTTCCACTAATAGTTAGTTACTGATGTCATTATTATTATCAGAGACACCACGGTGAAGCTTACGAACCACTTGGTTCTGTCGACGACAACCTTGAACCAGAGGGGAATCATGGGTCTCATGGGGGACATGAGGAATTTCAATTCAGTGAAATTTTGGTGCATCAATTAATCCATACTATTGAGTTTGTTCTTGGTTCAGTTTCTAACACTGCTTCCTACCTTCGTCTATGGGCTCTAAGGTGAGTTCAAGAATTATGTGGTATTTATTCGAAGTACCTAGAATTGAAAATACATGTCTAATTTTGTTCTGTGTTCAGTCTAGCACATTCAGAGCTTTCGAGTGTATTTTATGAAAAGGTTTTGCTTCTTTCCTGGGGGTAAGTTACCAACTTT
This sequence comes from Artemisia argyi, assembly GCA_030686995.1. Taxonomy (NCBI): domain Eukaryota; kingdom Viridiplantae; phylum Streptophyta; class Magnoliopsida; order Asterales; family Asteraceae; genus Artemisia; species Artemisia argyi. The sequence goes on from CM060691.1 coordinate 32,809,485, forward strand.
CCATATATCATTTTTTACCCAAAAAAAACTTTCCATATATCATTCGTGTATCCTTAAGAATTCCTACCAATATGAACCTAGGTCTTAACTAAACTAAACATACACTTTGTGACTGCAGATATGATAGTGTGATAATACTTATAATTGGTGTTATCGTATTTATTTTTGCTACGGTTGGTGTGTTGCTGGTGATGGAAACCTTGAGTGCTTTCCTACATGCACTCAGACTTCACTGGGTCGAATTCCAGAACAAATTCTACGTGGGAGATGGCTACAGTTTCTGCCCTTTTTCATTTGCTTTAATAGGCGACGATGAAGAATAAGAACAAGCAAAGAGATGAGATAAGAACAGTGGGTTCTCCGTCTGGCTCTCCCCTTTCTTGTTATTCGATTAGTTTTTAGTTCTTCATTTCTAAGTTGTTCTTTTGCTTATGAATTCGTATGTCATTCCTCTTCTTTTGTTGCCACGAACTCGATTAATTGCTTCATGCATTTTTTTTTTCATCGCAGAAGTACACATTTAACCCCAACCAAACCTGTTACCGCATAAAACATACCTTATAACAGAAATCAAAGTTTTACTTAACTTGAGTGTTCCATATTGTTTGATTCCATCTTGAAAACATAAGCAGAAACTAACATAACACCAACATCTAGTGCATGAGCTAATTCAAAGCCCAATCATGTTGCTACATAGCGTCGACATATCTAGAGTCGACAGTTTTGATTACAAATACATTGTCACTGATACATATATACAAATAGGAGCATCGAGTTCACATTAAAACTTTAGAACTTTAGGCACTTGTAAACTTTGTAGAGATGACGGCTGAAACCATGGTGTCCATCCCACAGGCATTGTAACCACTGCAAAGCTTGTAGTACCCATCCTCACCCCAATCAGCTCCCCATGAATTCTTGATGATCCAGTATGGCTTGTCCTTGAACCTCAAAGGCGCATAGCCAGCAGACCCATACCCAACAAGAAGCACACCATGGTCCATTTTCTGCTTTGAGCAGATATACGGACATGATACTTGACCAATGTATGTCTGCATCCAAGCCGCATTAATCCCAACTGCATAAAACAAATATTTCCAATTATCAATAAGTAAAGCAATTGAGTTGTAAAGTTATGATGATAATGAACAAAGGATCGGTTTATTTACTAGCAAGAGGGCCATTTTTGACAAGGTTAGCAGCGATCTGGTCTTCGTCAGTGGAAACGACACTAAAATTGGCAACAGATGCAGCAATTTTGGACTTATCAAAGTGACAGGTACCATCTTTGCCAGTGTAAGGGTAATCCTCTTCTTTCTGAAGACCACCCGACTTCAAAATGTACTCAAATGCATTGTTCATCAACCCACCATTGCAACCTGAGTCACACGAGTTGTACTCAGCAGGATCACACTGCAAGCAAAAAAAAAAAACACACAATTAGAATCCATGGTTTCGGCTGTTGTTTCGAATAAAAGGAAACTAAACAAGACAAACCTCGTGATCACAGTCGACAAGCTGTTGTTCACTCAAACTAACCAACTCTCCGGTTTGAAGAAAATGAGATCCTTCCAAAGCTCCAGTTGTACTAAATGACCAACACGATCCACACGAACCCTACGTAACAAACTCTCATTAATTTAATAATTAAAAACACAAAATCAAATGATTAAAAGGAGCTACTACACTTATTTTCACACACTAAAGGTGAATCATCACACAGCAATAATCTTCACATCTAATTAATTCCCAATTTTAACATCATTGACTATTTTAACACAAGTAACTAATTAAACTCCTTAAACTCCCTGATTTGATTCTATCTGTATCTATACTATCCGTAAAACAAAAATGGTTAAAGTGAAAAGTGAAAAAATTGAAATTTGGAAAACAATTAAAAAGTAAATGTTGGAACAATTAATTATGAGCAATTTCAACTATTAATACACGTATGTTTCGAAAGAAAACTATTAATAAACATCGAAATTGACAGAAGCGCTTCAAACCCGGCGGGTTGACCCGTTATATTGACCCTTTTTTCGACGGTTGAACCGGTTGAACCAGCCGGGTCGAATCGGGTTTCAAAACATTATGTTTAATCCTCAAATCTTCAAACTTTTTATAGTATTATTTTTCGTTTATAACCCATGATTTTTTTTATCACTAAAACTATCCGCTATAAAATCTCGTTGCTAATCTTATTTTTACACACTAAAAGGTGATTATTCACACACTAATAATTTTCACATCTATCACAACACGATCAACAAATTAACTGATTTTCACACACTAAAAAGTGAAAACTTCACACAGTAATAATAACTTTCACCTCTAATTGTAAGTTAAAACAAACAGTATATACAAATAAAAAAGTCAACATATAAACTATCCGATCAAAAAAAGTCAACGAACGGTCAACGCACCTGATTCTTAACAGGAGTAACAGCACCTTTCTCCCGCCAATCAAACTCCTCCGGCAAGTCACTCGTCGGAAGAATCGGAGCCTTATTCGCATCAGCCGGCAGCTTAAGCTTCCCACTCCCACCACCACTCTTCAACCCCAAGTAAGTCCTCCTAAACTCCGCCGGAGTCAAATCCGAAAACTTCGTCACACCGTGTTGCGCCGTCGGGTCAAGGATCTGGTGACGCTTAGCACGGCGCACGTTAGCTTTGAACACCGTGAATCTGTAATCATGCTCCTCTTGCGTAGCGTAAGTTCTCTTGAACTTGGTTTTGAACAGAGTGAAATGATGGTGATCTGTTGTGGGTTCTTGTTGTTGTTCTTGTTCTGGGACTACTTGACGGATTAATGGGTCTTCGTTACCGGTAACCGTAACGGTTACGGTAACGGAGAGGATTAGTATGAGTGATAAGATATTTTTCTTCATGGTGGTGGGTTGATATTTTTGTCTAGAGGGTGTGGTGGTATTATAGTGGTTCCTGGAAGATGGTAGGTGGAGATCTGGCCGTTGAGATTGTGACACGTGGTGGGTTGTGGTTTGATTTGGATAATTGCGTGATGGATTGGGTGATTGACAAATGAGGAGAGTTGCACTTTTGTCCACCATGTATGTGGTTTTGTCATTAGTTAACGTAAGGGCGATTATTTGGTTCAGATGTAGGTGACTTAAAAAAAGGTGTTTGTATGACTGAATCTGACTAAATATAAATGTGTACCTAATATGTTTTGAATGTTAAATTTTTTGTGAAAATGTTAAGTGTAAGTTATTTGATGTTTTATTAGTGAATCATTAATTGAAGTTATTTTTATATTAATTTTGCTAATGAATCTATACTATACACAAACCACACAAAGATATCAATTATAGGGGATAACATCCCTGCTGTAAACAGCAGGGAGTTGTCTAATGTGTGTTTGGAAATGAATTTTTACACTTTTACTTTGCAGCCTTCAACTTTTAGATTTTACATATTTGACCCTTCATTTAAACATAGCAGCAGACAACTTCTCTGCAGTTTACTGCAGAGATGATTTACCCTTATAACAATATACTAATAAGCGGGCTTTTTAGCAAATACTTTTTAGCAAATACTGTAGTGCTACAGTATTTTGTGAGTGAGTATACAGTGAAATGTACAGTAAAAAAATTAAAATAATGAAAATATAACCGGCTCTATCTCCTCCTTCTTCTTGAACCATCTCACATCTCACACCTTTAACATCCCACATAATCTTGATCCATGAAACCAATAATCCATAAACCCAGTTTCAAAACCATCTTCTCAAAAGTGTAACTTTTTCATCAGTTCAAACGACGGACAAGTTGAATTTAAAGGTATTTATGATTGATTGGTTGATTTTTAAATTAGGGTTTCTGTAAATTAGGGCATTTTTTTCAAAGTTTGTTTTTTTTTTTCCAGGGTTTTCATACAATTTGCCAATTTTTGTTAGGTTTCTGACCGTTTGGAATTGGTTATTGAAACTGCTTATATGATATTGAATATGAGGAGTAAAGTGGAGATGAGGATGAACAAAGAGAGTGCCAAATTAGTGGTGTTTATTTTCCTGGCTTATGGGCTTATTTGCTTTAAGGAGGATTAAAAATTCGAGGTGCCTTTTTTTGTGGTAATTTTGTTTACTTTCTCCGGTGGTTTTCGTTTCAAGTTTTAATTTTTATATGTTTCTTAGGTTAAATATTTAAAATTTTTAGGTGATTAATTGGTGGAAGAAATGTTAGTATGTGTAGTAGGTATACTTCATCTTCAATGCACTCCATGTGTTTGTGAAAATGCCAATTCAGTTTGTTGGTTTTTTTTTTTTTTTTCGATAAACGGACGATGTTTGTGTGCAAGTATTTTTTTTAGAGCTGGTAAGGTTTATTTTTTTGGTATCAAAAACCAGGTATGAAAACAAAGAATTTGCCTTTCTATGATTTTTAATTTTTAGGTTCTTATGCAATTAAGATGATTTTATGATGTAACTCAGCTCTGAATTCTATTTATGATAAATCCTCAACCACCTCATTTCTAAATTCTATTTATGAGCAACTTAACAAAGGTAAACCATATTACATTTCTTATTTCCTCTTTGGTATATTTGTTAAATCTTCCTTTTAGCTTCAACGTGTTTGTTATGAGTCCTTATAATTGATCGCCAAATTATAGGATTAAATCATAGTTGATCGTCATTTACCTATTTTTCATTTTTCATTTTCTAATTTCCATAAGCACTGATAACACCAGCGATGTGTGCAGTAGCATAAAGTAAGCGCATTATAGCCATAATCAAATCGTGTTGTAAATGCAAATGATAGTTGTGAAGACCAGCGGTGTGGCTATTGGTTCAAGAATTACAAGGGACGTTACGTCAGTTCAGGGTAGTGTTTACTTCAAAAGTAAGTCTTCTGTGTGTATCATATTTTGTCCATTTATTGGTGTCAATTATAGCTACTGTTGTCTATATATGGCTGTCGTTTTTTCCTTTGGATAGGTCATGTTGTACGAATTGAAGCTGTGTTATGAAAATGATCATAGGAGCTGATAACATATTGTGTCTCTAAAACTTCTCATGTTTTCGAAAAGAGTCACTGCACCAGATGTGGTGGTATTCATTTTGCTTCTGATGTGCCTGCTATCGATCTTCATGTCCTCACTTCCCGGGGTTACAACAACAGCCGCAGCCGTTGAATTGCACGAAGTAAGCGCGTCCTTCGACTTTGGCGCTGTTTGTAGATATCAACTATAATAGTTGGTGACCAATATTCTAACTATATTGTGGTTGTTGTTATAGGTACTACTGCAAACTTAGTAAACGTTCCTATTCCACGGGAAACCGATGCCAGCAACAATCGTTCGGGTCCACATGATTACTGTGTCTGTGATCCTTTCTTTTACTTCATAATTGTGTGCATGATATATTGAATGCTTTGGCGCGTAGTAATTTTTTATTAACTGATTTTGTTGTAGATAATGATCAGAGGCAACCCAATAGTGACGCCGCTTCCTGCCTGAACGTCGAATGGTGGCGTTGTGCAGGACAAGGTGAGGTGTACTATTTACATTTATTGAAGAAATGTTTGCGTGGCCCTGTTTTTAGGAGACGCTTTAAATAGTATGGAAACTGTTTCTGTTAAGGATCATCAAAATCAACAAAGCCAAGTTACTCACTAGGTGTATTTTAAGATATTACTTTTTATTTGATTAGATATCCTCGAGTGTAGCAACAGTCAAGCATTACAGTATGTTAAGCACTTTACAAGGTTTCCACTGATTTGATTGGATATCATGTAGTTTTTATCACTCTTGGATTTTTATATTTTTTTAGTTAATGGTAATCCAAAATTATTTGCGTCCAAACATTATGGCAGCTATATAAATATTTCTTGCTTTGTTCAATGATTTTAGCAATTGCTATACGCATTCATCTAACAATGTGTCTTCATATTCTTAGCTTTCTTTTATTCTTATCGTTGTTTTCTAACGGTAAATTTGGTCCTCTCATATCATAAAACACACAAATGTTAATATATGTTTCGTACTAGCTTTAATTTTCCCACATTTGCAGGGGCTACAGGGACTACTATAACCATTGTAAATGACTGTGTCTTCCATGTTTGGCGTGCAATCTCAAACAGCCCCATTCTCAATGTCACTGGCCTCAACCTCAAAACGGGTACTACGTACACTTTCAAATTTTAGATTGTTGTTAGGTCATGAGTCATAACAGACATTTGAATCTTTTTGTTATTATGGGTACGACACCGGCCGCAATAAGGGGTGGGTTGGCATGCAGCTCAAAACGGGCCAGGTTGTGTTGAACACCCACTAGCTTTTGTTTTTCCTACAATGATACTTGATTCAAATAAGTTGGAAAAAATCTATCAGTCATTTTGTGCATCAAATAGTTCTGCTAGAGATGTGTAAAAAAACTGCGGTTTTAAGGGTGTTTGTGTCATTTTATGGGCTGTTCTTAGGCTGTTTTAAGTGTGGTTGGGTCGTTTTAATAATTATTTTGGGGCTGCTGCAAAAGCGCAGATTTAAAGGGGCGCTCGGGGTCATTTTATGGGGTGTTTTTGTCTACTGCAAAGGTGCGGTTTTAAGGTGGTTTTGGGTCGTTTTAAGGGGGTTTTGGGTGTTTGGAGTACGGAGTATGATTTACATATTGGAGTACGGTTTTCATTGTGCAAAGAGATAATAGAAGCCTGATTTTTTTTACATGCCTATGCTTGAGTGTTCGGATGAGAATATCAAGTAAACGTTGGTTCAATAAGATCAACTTTTTTTTTTTTTTTTTTTTTTTTTTTTTTTGTTTCTGTTAGTGCTATAAATGTCAATGAAGTGCCATATAAGGCCTTTTGATTGTGTAAGAGATGTTTGACTATTCTTGCCATTTCGGATTTTGTGTAAATATTTGAAACATGGTTATTTATAGTATTTCTTATTAGGATTGCTTTTTGATACAACGTATAACAAGTTTTAAGGGGATTAGAGTTTGATTTTCTAAATTGTTTATTAGATTAATATGGGAAGCAAAGTTTGCAGCCTATGCATTTGCAAGACATTTGGTTGTTTACATTTAGTGGCGAATGGAAGTGGTGTAACAAAATGATATTTGTATATATTTTTTTTCCTAGGGAAGCAAATGCCACACACTTTGTATATTATTGGGTGAAATCGGACCCGTGGAGAATAACTACAACTGTCCATAAGCCAAGGCAAGTAAACAAGCTTACCGGAAAACGGGTGAAAATAGACGTGTATTTTGGTGGGGCAAGTTTTGCTTATTTGGTAAATTTGCATCCATGCCAAGTCAGCAAGGCAGATAGCTAAAAATGTTGGAAACATTGTTCCAGAAAAGGTATGTCACTCCTATAGTATAGCTATCCATTTCTTTCATATGAATTGACTCAATACCATTATAGAACAGGAAGTAAAATGGCAAAAAAAATTGGCCTTTGTGCATCATCTACTCCTTTGCACGGCTCTCACAATCTTCCTTTTTCCTAAACCAAAGGTTGACTTTTGGTAAAAATATCTATCATGTTCATGCTTTAAATTATATTTTTTGTGCAGAAGAAGACACCTGTTACTGAGATTCTGCTAATATTGATGTTTGAGTCTTAACATATTTAGATAATGAATGCACTAATTTTGGTGTACAGTCCAATGCTACATCAATAGTCACAGGTTCAATATACCTCCTAAGCTCGGGAAGTATTCAAAAACTTTTACTAATTTATATTATCAGTATTTGCACCAAATATCTTTTGTATGTGCAGGTCACATCAAGAACGAACTGAAAGAAGCGCAACCAAAGTTTAAGCAGGCTTTTATTGAGTTCTACGAAAAGCTTCGGTATCTAAAGAACTACATGGCCTGAAAGAGAGAACATTGCGTATAGACAAGGGAGTTGATAATCCACAGAATACAACAGCAGTCTTGAAAATAAATGGTGAAGCAACAACAGTCAACGCCGACGCCACTGTTCCATTTGACCCTGTTGGCCTGTTGAGAGGATCCAAACCAGCATCACCACATTCAAGGGAGATAAATATATGTAAGGTTTAGATGAAACGTTACTCGCAGCCGTATTTTTACTTCTATTAATCATTACTATAGATAACAATATTTCATAGAGAAAGTTATGAAATTCGACATACAAATGAAACATTTTTTGTAGTTGCAGCTAGATAACAAAAAAACTTAAGGACATTGCGAAACAACAAAGATGCCAATTCTGTAGTATAGGTATGACCAACGACGATACTAAATTGTTATTATTTGTGGTTCGAGATGTCCGAGGATACACATAGCTCCATGAAAAAACTGAAGCTGCTTCTTTTTTTAGTAGGTGCAGATACATATTGGTTACAGTTTTCATAATGTGCTTTATTGGTGTTGCTCGAAGAAGGTATGGGATTGCGTTATGATTTTTGTTGCTTGGCTATTGTTTGTGGTATATGTGGTGTCTTTTAGGTGCAGAATTGGTTTGTTGTTTTTTGGTGTTGGAAACGCAGAACTGGCCGCCTAATGGTGAAATCAGTAGCAAGAGGGATACCAAAGTTCAGTCAACGTAATGACACTTATAATACAAATTTCAATCGAATCTGATGTTCATTCATGGTTAGTTATTTTTGTTGAACTTTATGTTACTTAGCTTAGTCACTTAACCAATTAGCTTTGCTTTATGATGTTACTTGCCGACAATTTTTCTGTTTAACAATCATGTTTTATTTTCATCTTTAGTTGTATAACCTGGCCTGCAGTGTATAACAGTTTGCCATAACAAAACTGCAGATAATAACGAAGATGTGGTAAACACTAGCGATTGAGTCCAGAAACAACGAAAATGAAACATGAGCTTTTGGATAATAATACCAAGAATGACAAACAGAAGATGTATGCACTTATCAAAACTTTCATGCTTTAATTTGGTTTCTCAAAACTTTTAAACTTTTATACCAGGTTGGTTGTATTTATATTGCTTCGTGTTGTCAATTGAGCACGTTTGTGCGTAGCACAGGTTGTAAATGATTCATACAATGTAATAACATTTCCCACATCAATTAGTAACCACATAGCCATTAACAACAACATTTAACAAAAAAATTAGGCAAAAACCCGCCGCAACGCGCGGGTAGCCCAACTCGTTCTAAATATTTTTCAAAACATTAAAACAACAAATCTATCTCAAATTGATCCAAGTTTTTAATTAAGCACATGGTAATGTAAACGAAACACAACAGCATAACCAAAGAGTAGTAAATGAATCAATTTCGGAATACCTGAGTTGTTGTAGCAGGTCAGGACACATACCCAAACTATTTAAGCTTTATTTTAATCCTCTTAGCTAAAAGCTCGGCTCGGATCGGCATGTGAACAGTGCTGGCTCGAGCCGCGGCTCCACAATACATCTGAGTCATCCTACTCTCTGCAGTCGACCACACAACCGGCAGCTTCACAACAACAGCTCAAAATTCCACTTTAGATAAAAAGCAAGCGACTTTAGTTTTTAACATATATGTTTTTTTTTTTTTGCATTCTTGAAAATTAGTAGGTGTGGTGTTATCCGTAAACCCCCTCACATTATTTGAACTCCATTGATGTGACAAAAATATTATTTTTTCTACTCTTATACTTTTTTTTTCCTGCTAAATCTATTATTAGCTGCAACCCCCAATACTGCCCCTAAATACCATAAAAGAAATTTTTTCGCAGGGATGTTATTCCTGCAGCAAATTGACATAAAATAAACAAAAACAAAAAATATTGAAACAATTTAATAATATATTCACGTATCCTTGAAACGAACCGACAGAGAAATACAAAAAATAAAATAAATAACAGGGGGTGTAAATACGAAAATAAGAAGTGAACGGGTAAGTTTACCAAAATAATAGCAGTAATGCTAAACTTACTTATATTACTCATTCATTGGAAAATGATTGACATTTATGATGAATTAAACTTTAATATAGTTGGTTGAGTAGGGCATATAACATTTGATATCAAAATGAATATGATGCTGACGCAAATGTCATAATTTGCTTTATTATGTAAAGTATCAACTAAACAACACTTCAAGTTGAGCATATAAAACGGAAAGTGAGCTTGAGGTATAAAAAATACTTCAAGTTTAGCTTGAACCTGTTAAAGTTGTAATTTTTGTTAATGACAGATATTTGTGTTGTGTAATTGTCTATTTTGTGGAAGATTAAAATGCTTGATAAGTTAATATCCAGGGTAAATTACTAAAAAATATGTATATATTTAGTTAAATCTGCGTAGAAGTTGATTTTTCCTTTAACAAAAATACACCGTTGGTTCTTAAACTTTCTCAATAACATCACCATGCACCCTAAGTTTGAAAAATAGTCGTCAGGCGTCCAAAAGTCAGGTTTTTGAGGCCAAATGCATCCCTTTGACTGTTTTCCCTTAGTCAACTTCTGTTATTTTACCCGTGTGCCTTGCACATGAGGGCAAAATGGTCATTTCATCGTTTTGGTTATACCATCACTACCACCACCTCTCTTTATCTCTTTTTCCTGTTTCTCTCTCTAAAATTCTGATTTTCTCTTAAAAATTAACACCATCATCATTCTTAAATCGCGTAAACCGCAAAAACAGCTACATGATTTACAACCACCAGTTAGGGGTGTTCACGGGGCGGTTCGGATCGGATAGCTTAAATATTCTAAACCGATCTTGACGGGGCGGGTACTTCAAATTTCGAACCGGAACCGAACCGTGGAGGAGAAATATCCAAACCGAACCGGACCGAGTTTTGGCGGTTACACGGATCGGTTAACGGTTAACAAATTTAGCAAATATACTCTCACCAAGTTGAATGTAAAGTTGTTTTTAACCTATAAAACAAGATCTAGACAAAAATACACCATTGGTCCCTAAACTTTCCACGAAACATCGCCATGGCCCTTAACTTTTCAAAATCGTCGCCTGGCGTCCAAAACATGGGAATTAGAGGCTGAATGCGTCCCTTGACCACTTTAGTCTTGGTCAACGCTTATGTTTTGGTATATTCGCAAGGGCATAATAGGCAAACTACATTTTCACCACACTATGGTTAAATCAACCCATGACATACGACTTTAGGTACCAACTATGTACTACACTCAAGTTAATCAACCAAGATGGGGTGTTTGGGTTTTGCTTCCCTCCCACTGTGTTTGTATTTGCTGACATAAAGGGGTGTTTATTTTTTGTCATAACAACAGTAAACACAATAAGATACAGCAAACAAGATTAACCGAGAAACCATACTATATATGCATAATAGTGGCAAATGGCAATTAGACTACAAGAACATTAAAAGCCTAAAACAAGAACCCAAAAGACCTAATTAACCTACCCCTGGAAATACCCTAAATTAAGACCCCATTACACTAATTATTTTCAGCCATTTTCTGAAGAAAACCTTCCTGCATACGAATATTAGCATCAGCTTGACCATACACCTTGATCAAACTTGCAAGTAGGTCGATTTCAATGGCTTGGGTTTTCCTTAATGACTCCAAACTGTCAAGCGCCACACCACGTGGCCCTAAAGCTTCATTCTCCTGAATCAGCTCCCTACGCTTTGGTATCATCCTCTTGAGATGATCAATAGCAGCACGAATAAGGTTTTTAAAAAACCCTGCTTCAACAGCCTCATGACCAAATCAGAGGCTCATACGATCATGTAATCGTGGTGAATCGGCCAATTGCATGAGTTTATTCAACATTGAGAAATATTCTTCCATGAGGAAATGTGAGGAAAAGCTTGTTGATGGGTTTATTGGGTTACACGCTAAAGTTAATACCTTCGCAGTGAAGAGACGGTGAAGGGGTTTAATAACAAATTTTATTTCATACTTGGTCCCTAAGGTTGTCTACATTTTCATCAACGTAGTTAGAATTCCCGTCCAAAATGTAGTGACGTGTTCACAACATGCTACATTGAGTTTACAAGCGTAGGGACCTCGGTGTAATTTGTGAAATTAATTAATTGCACCCCATTAAATCCTTACCGATCCCATATGAAACTCTAAAACAATATACTCATCACTAAAATCACAAAACATAAAGATACAAATATAAACATGCGAACTTGCCATTACAATTGGTGACCAACATAGGCATTGTGAAAATTGCAAATGCCAAATAACCTTTACCATTTGCACATTTGACTTCCTAAAGTCAAACTTGCCATTACATTTGGTGACCAACATAGGCATTGTGAAAATTGCAAATGCCAAATAATACCATTTGCATGTTTGGCTTCCTAAAGTCAAACTTGCCATTACATTTAGTGACCAAGTAAGTAGCAACATACTTAAACGAAAATAGTTGTCTTAGGGTATTCAACCCATACATAAACTAGAATCAGTAAAAAAAATCTACCCCGGCTGTAGGGGGAAGCTCGAGGGAGTTCCAACAGCCTCCTTGCCAAATCCTAGTTCAACCTGATGTTTTCATTCTCATCAGTAGTTAAATTGCAGTCAATGATATAAATTTTCTTTAGTAAGGGGGAACATGCAAGTATCAACCGTATTATTGCTATTTCATTTTCTGTTATAGGGAAAGAATGAAACACCACAGTTTGAAGCTGCCTCGTGGTCATTATGTTGATGGTTACATCAAATGAATCAATCTCCAAAGGTACATAAGTAAACATGTATAAGGCCTGCAAAATGAGAGAAATATTCATATGCACAACCATTGGAATTTAATAGGATGTCTTTCATACATATGCATTCCACTTACCTTGGTTACTAGCCTTTGCATATTTTGAGACCCACGAATCATTTTAACAATCAATGAAACCATTGCATTATTACCAAAATCGACCCCGTATATCTCAACAGTCTTGAGGGATAGAAAGGCCACACGGACACTCATCCAGGATGTACCTTCTTCCAATAACTACAAAAGGACGAATTTTCTTTAGTTTCAAAGCTAACATTGCATCAATGTTAGAAATTACTTTAACATTATGTAAGTTGAAGTAGAAAACGCGAAGAATAGGTCTTACATTGCAGTCTTCAAAATCCATGGTAAGGGTCTCAAGTTTAGGAACATTTGACAACTGAAAGATATTGGAAGTTGTTATTGTCATAGGATGGTTCCAAATACCAAATGACAAATTTAACGTCTTCAAATTCCTAAGAATTGCAATATCCCATAGTCTCATTTCGTTTGTACTACAACGATCCAATTTTAGAGACTCAAGTAAGGGACAACCAGCAAATAAGTCCCAAACTGTACCACTATGAAAATTGACATTACATAATTCTAAGTTGAGTAGCTTTGGAAAACCCCTAAAACTTGTCATAGTGGGAAAAGTGCAACAATGAACTTTTAGAAATGTCAACTCTTGATGATAGTAAAGTTGGGTTGGCAAAGTAACTAGATCAGCATACCAGCTTTGAATTGTGGCATCCTCAACTCCGACCCGAGCCAAAAACAAAAGCCAATCATGAATGTCTTTATAATGCAAGTCGTCGTGTCCAAATAGCGTTTTAGCCTCTACGGAAAACACAAACCTTCTTACTGGCCCAATAAGCTGAAGTAAAAGCCTAGTAATATGCCTCCCATCACAGGTATTTGTTAAATAGTAAAACAAATCCTCATCAACTATGGCATCGGTCAGCAAAGTCCACTTAAACCTCCAGCTTCTGGCTAAACTACCGGTCTTTACCGCATCTTTCAGTGGCAGTCGGTTCATAATATTAGTGGTCACGTTATCTGGCATGTTGCTGATATAATCTGCCATATGAGTGATCACATTGTCTCCAAAAGACATTGTAATGTTGGAATTTTAGTTGGGTCTTTGACTTCTTGAAATGGGTGTCTGGATAAGGGTGTGTGTTATTATGGTGTGTAAATGTGTTTAGTTTGTGGGTTAATTGGTTTCGCGCGAATTATAACTAGCGTATTAGAAAAGATAGGCTCAAGTTCCACAAAGCATAGTTCTTAGTTGCTCCCTAAACTATCACTCTTAGTTGATTTAACCATAGTGTGGTGAAAAATGTAGTTTGCCTATTATGCCCTTGCGAATATACCAAAACATAAGCGTTGACCAAGACAAAAGTGGTCAAGGGATGCATTCGGCCTCTAATTCCCATGTTTTGGACGCCAGACGACGATTTTAGAAAGCTAAGGTCCATGGCGATGGTTTGTGGAAAGTTTAAGGACCAACGGTGTATTTTTGTCCAAGATCTATAACAAATTCTGCATAACATAGAACAAGAATCTATAGCATAGAACATGAAGTGATACTAAAAATTAATCAAACCCATTTATTCAATAAGAAAATTGTGTTGCAAATTATGTACAGCAGAACACATTAGCAAAACACACAATTTTCATCACTAGTCTTGGTTCAAACATAAAGCAAAGGAAACAAAACATAAAATACAACCTTGAATCCCAGTTATTGTTTAAACTCCAAATCAAAAGAAAAGAAAAAGAAAAAATAAATAAATAAATTAAAACAATCTTCAATTCTTGCCGCGAGCCACGAACCGACACCCATTCAATTAGTTTCCACTTTACAAGCTTATACCTGTTAAAATCTGTGACACCCCCAAAATTTACAACGCTGCGGAATACCAATTTGGGTGTCACTTCATAGTTCATACACACAAGTTACATAAAACAACCTCAAAAGAGACGTTTAATAAAATGTCACATTCGATTTGATAAATCAGAGTACAAAGGTCCCAACAATTTATATTTAAAACTTATGTTACAAGAGTTCAAAAATGACTCATTTTCATATTAAAAGAAAATAATTATCGAATGTGAAGAAAACAAGTCCTTCAATGTTTGATATCCACGCGACTCCGATTGCTCCCAACTCTCAGCTAGCCAAATAATACCTGAAAAAATACATGCTAAAAAGTCAACATAAAGTTGAGTGAATTCATAGAGTTTATATAATAAGAAGTTGACCACAATATAATTCAATTTAAGAAAATGATGGGCTACGTTGTTATACGCCCATAAAACGTATTATTACACTAAGCTCATGACATCGATGCCTTAAGAAATATGTATGTAAATTTGCCCCGGTAGGTGCCTTGCCAAGCACCTAGAGACCTCAAATATAGTGCATCCTCTCCGGACGGGGGAGTTCAATCCCAATCGATCTATTCACAATATTCGCGCTCACTACTCATAGTGATTAACGATTCATGATGTGGGGACTTCATGGCAATAGTAGTACTTAGTGTCAATAATACATTCAGTTTAGAATACAGTTTCCAAATCAGTTGTGATCCTAATAAAATAAGTAGCATGTATCCCCCTCGCGAGGTTTATAAAACGTTTAAGTAAATAAAAGCGAGGCTATGAACTCACCGTAGAGTGTAGTGGCGTGAGTATCGTAAAATAGAAGCACGAAGCAAAGCATAACCGGGGCACGACCTAGAAGATAATAACTTATCTTATAAATATATCACGCGAAATTCAAGTAATGCGTATGAGTTAAAAGATGTTGTATCATGTTTTTGTATCATTGTTTGTAAAAGGTTTTGTATCATCGTTCGTGTAGTGGCCTAAATGTTAAGACTCGAGTACACATACCAAAGTATAAAACATATAGCACATGTATGAAAGGAAATAAACACATAAGGATCAAATAGCAGATAATTGCTAAGATGAGTTGATGGTTAAGTTCAAAGTTATTTAATGTACAAGCCTTTAAAAGAAAATAATATTCATTTCTAAATTACGACACTTATCCGAAGAATTTCTATTTTTAGAAAGTTTTTATTTTTAGAAGGTTTCTATTTTTAAAAGTTTTCATTTCTGGAAAGTTTAGAAATGTAGAATGTTAATATCGACACATAGTAGTGATCATTTCTCCAAAAACACTAGCTTACCAAGGTTTTATCCAAACACTCCACTTTATAAGTAATATATGTGTATATACAACTTGAACACGAACTTACCATTTTAAGACATCGCCAAACGCACCCTAACATTTTATTACTCATCTAATAATATTCGTTAAAATTTCGAGAGCTCAAACGAACTCAAAGAAGCTCAAAAACTCATTTTACAACAAAAATCAGCAAGTATTTTATGACTTTTCAGAAATAATTTTCATCAAATTTGACCTCACTTTTACCCTATCATCTAGCATTTTAAGACCAAGATCTCCCGAGTTTTCATGTAAAACATCAAACTAAGCAACTTTCATGTTTTAACGGAAGGCCAGTTCGGACCAGAAAAGGCTCAAAACCTTGCTTAAAAACTGTATCAGATCACTTTTATAAAACAAGTGCTGTCATTTTTAAAAGAAAAATGTATAACTGATTTTAATCAAAATCACCCTCACTTTCGTACTTTCACACTTTCACACCCCAATTCCCCGCGTTAGACTAAAAACGTCATTTCGGACAACTTTCGTGTTTTGACCGAAGGCCGAAACGGGTCAGAAGGTGTCCGAAACAACCCATTTCAGTTCTGCCAGAAATTACCCATTTTCAATAGTGCAGAATTTACATATAAGAAATTTTTCCCATTTTAGAATCGCCATAAAAACTTCGTTTTTAAGAGTTACGGGGCGATCCTTATATCAAAACGATCGACTTGACAAGTACTAACATAATTTGAAGCATAAACTTTATTAAAACATTTTGACGACCCCCAACACGTACTTCTAATTTTCTGCATTAATATATATATATCGAAACTTATCCAAACGCCAATTTCATCTCAACAAAACTTCACAACGCACCTATACTAGCCTATCTTCGCCATCTAACCACCTTTACTCAATCAAAACCAAATAAGCCAAAATACAAAAATAAGTTGAAAATAAAATTTTGAACCAAACGAACCCCCTGCTGTCCCGTTTTGTACCAAGACTAAACACCACCAAATAAGCTACTAACTTAATAAAATAATCACATAAGCTTATCAA
Source organism: Artemisia argyi (assembly GCA_030686995.1). NCBI lineage: Eukaryota > Viridiplantae > Streptophyta > Magnoliopsida > Asterales > Asteraceae > Artemisia > Artemisia argyi. The sequence continues at coordinate 32,826,376 of CM060691.1, forward strand.
TCAGCCACGAAAAATTAAGCACATCGAGTAAACAATAATAACCACAAACCACGATTCTTACGATGATACTCTTGTTTATAAAACAATTTTCTAATCCATTCAAACTATATGAGATAAAAATAATAAGCTTAGCTTAGTGGGTTTTCGACATACCATACGAGATAGAGAAGGTGTAGAGATACGGTGGTGAGGCTGTGATGGTGGTTCTCGATCCATAAACAAACCCAAACGAAAACCTAAATGTGACCCTCACTTTTAAACCCGTAGCAACAACCCTTGGTCTCCTCCTTGTCTCCTTGATGATGGCGGCGTACGGCAGTGGTGATGGAGCGGCGGAGGAGGTGGTGTCGATCCGAGAGAGAGTGAAAAAAAGATAACAAGTTCCATTATTTCAAAACCCATCAAAAACAACCCGTGTGAACACGGATTTAACCATGAATCGAGGCACACGACATGAAATTCGTGGCCACTCACCTTCAAAAAGGCTCCAAACTTGATTTCTTTAAAAACCCAACAAGATTAAACAAAAATGGTGATGTTTAAGAGGTTGTGATGATTCGTTCGTGGTGTAGAAATGGGTTTTTGGAGCGCGTGATTTGTATCAAAAGGTAGATCGGAACAAGGTGATGATGATGGTGGTGTTAGTTCATTGAGGAGGGGGGCGGTGGCAATGGTGATGGGGTTTGAAGGTGGCGGTGGTGTTGTGTTTTCAAAAGAGAGAGAGAATGTTGGTGAAGATGGTGTTGGTTGTGTTGTTGGTCCAGGTTCACAAGGACGATTTTTGTTTATTACTCTTAAAAAAAATGTAATATTAATAATAATAATAATATTAGTGGTAAGGTGGGTTAAGTAACTTAGGTGTAGAATACACGGACCAAACCCGAAACTCATTTAAAATAAAACCACTCTCCCGAACCGAGCTCATTACAAATATTAAAAAAAATCTCGCGATACGTTCCAAAAATATAAATTCCCAAATCAACATTCAAAATATATATATATACAATTGTTAGGTTATCCTAGTGCCGGAATGTTAAAATGTTGTTAAAATTGAAACGTAGCTCGTAGACGTGAAGAAAAAAAAAATAATAAATGTGCACAGTTTATTTATAGATGGAAGAATAAAAATGTGAAATATAAAATATGTTTGTACGGTAATTAAAATGTATAAAATAAGTAGACTAATCATAGTGTATAGTTTGTTTAAATTAAATGTACGTTTAACGACGTACGCGGATAACTTCCGACGAAGTTAATTATTACATAAAATAAAATAGTTAAATAATAAGATATAAAAATTAATGTAATGAAAATTTTGAAATGTCACAGCACGTACCCCTTAAGAGAGCGACGTCCCGGCGCTCAAATCGTCTTAATCACCGTATGATTTAATTATGAAGAGATGAGGATATAGATAAGTCATCGTCGAGGTTTTCCAACGAAAGTTGAATGATTAAAGGCCAAAGCATCAAATACGTTCAATGAACAAGAGTGAATGGATTGAAGAATTCTAACAAGTCGTCAATTCTTAGAAGCGGATAATAGTACGTTACTATTAGCTTATCAAGCTCACGTCGATTGATACGGAATCGGAAAGAAAATCACATAACAAATTACGAGTCGAGAGGAGTTCATAGCCCAAAGAATGATTTGTACACACGCTATGGTGGATACACATAAGCCCACTCATTCATAACTCGTCACTTACATAAAGAGGCGTCCCAATTCATGTACGCAAAGATTTATGGATTTATGGTTCGGCGGTTTATAATTTCCTTATTCAAATGAAGAAGCGTCCCAATTCATTTCAATAAGACGATTATAAATCATCCTACTTAAGTATGTCCGTCACAAAAAAAATACACAACATGATCAAGTGCTACAATAATTAAAAAGATGTGTAATTAACGATATGATTCATCAAAATCATAAGAAGAAGTAACGAGAATAATAATATGACATTAGTCAATCGAATTACCAAAGGTAAGTACCAAGGGATGGCACGATCCGAGATGACAAGTTAAGGTCGTACTCCCATCAATTGGAAGATTTCAAAATAATGGATAACGAAAACAACACACAAGGCATAAGAAGAATGTTCACACTCGGAGTTGAACAATAAAATAACTAGTGGAATTGACAAAGTACACCGAATGTCAATATCATCAGAAGGAAATAAAGTAAAGTAGTGAAAATGTTTCGGAGATCACCGCATCGTTCATAAAAGGTTAGAGTAAACGAACTCATTAATACATATCATAGTACTATACACATGTGTAAGAATTTGAGAAGAGAGTAACACATATATGTACGGGTATTCTTATACAATACTAGTATCGACGTTCAAGGGAGAAAATAAGAAAACACGAAGTACGCAATAAATCGGAGTGGTCAGCGTATATATAACTGGCCGATATAAAGCAAATATATGACGTCATAAGATAGACGTGAAAGAGTGAATCATGACTAAGGGATATATTCATTAGTCATATAATAGAAATATGGATGCTAAATAGAGCATATAAGTTACCTGGGAGCAAGCGTACGCGGATATCGAACAATGGTGAAAGACTTAAAAAAAATTTGAAAATCAGTTATAGTTTAGGTTTTGAAAACGATCTAATTCGCTATAACTAATGCTCTGATACCATTCTGTGACACCCCCAAAATTTACAACGCAGCGGAATACCAATTTGGGTGTCACTTCATAGTTCATACACACAAGTTACATAAAACAACCTCAAAAGAGACGTTTAATAAAATGTCACGTTCGATTTGATAAATCAGAGTACAAAGGTCCCAACAATTTATATTTAAAACTTATGTTACAAGAGTTCAAAAATGACTCATTTTCATATTAAAAGAAAATAATTATCGAATGTGAAGAAAACAAGTCCTTCAATGTTTGATATCCACGCGACTCCGATTGCTCCCAACGCTCAGCTAGCCAAATAATACCTGAGAAAATACATGCTAAAAAGTCAACATAAAGTTGAGTGAATTCATAGAGTTTATATAATAAGAAGTTGATCAAAATATAATTCTGTAGGACCTTAAATATACCAACTTTATCACAAATATAGAAGATTAGAAGAAGAAAGATGGTGACTTGGTGACTTATATGTTATTCGTGTATATGTAGAAAGAGAGATGAAATATGAGAGCTTTGATTACTAAACACACACAAATACACACACAAGCACACACCTCAAATGAGCCTTTGAGGTGTTTAAATAGTTCTTACATGAGATGCCCTATGGGCTTTCTATGGGCTTGGGCTTGGACTTGGTTACTTGGTTGGATAACTAGGCTTATGAAACATAGCATATAACATATTAGCTTGCCAAGTCCAAGGCCCAATGACTAAACTATTACTAATCTTAACAAACGACACAAAGTTACAATATGAGAATGACCATCACTTCATAATATATATTTTTAATGCTAACAATCTCCCCCTAAGGGTTGGTCATTCGAATGATGCTCCACGTGAGTGGGTCTTCCGTGTTCTTTGTCTTCAACTTTGTGTGTCGTTGTAGAATAGTCTTTAGTCTTTGTTCCTTCATACTTTGTGATCTTTGATAACTGATTTTCATCGTTCTTTGTGCCTTTGAGATGTGGAGTTATCTGCCTTTCGTCACTTCTGCGTCTGTGGTGGTTGTTTGCCATTCCAACATGCTCATACATCTTTGGATTTTGATATTCATATGCACGTAGTTCCCTTTCTTTCACTTTGATCTTTATTCTTTACACTTTGTAGATTCTTCTTTTTGGCGTAGAATCTTTCTTTGAACTTTGTGTTGTATAGATCTTTGAGGGAGCTTTCTTTAACTTCCAGATGTATGTATGAGCATGTGGAATCTGTCGCCATGGAGATGAAGTGTCCCTGCATATAAACAGTTAGCAATAAAACATCCGGTACTTACAGATAAGAATTAGAGATCGTCAACAGCATAGTGTGAAGACTCCTTCTAACCCTTACCATGGCCGTTCCCATGTCAGATACTCTTGAGAGAGCTTACGAGACCTACTTAGTAGCTCAATGACTGGGTGAGTCGCTGGGGATCACTCCACGACTGTAGACCGTTTGAAACCACCGCGAACACTAAGCGTAACCCATAAAGAATTACCGAAGTGACCTGCTGTCAGGGCTGTTTGATGTTGACCCTGGCAGGAATTTCCATTCAATCATTGAGAATCACAAAAGTGAATCCTCTCATAAATGTTCTGGCAGATTGCTAAGATCTGCGTAGGACTCTAAAGTTTACATCTGGCGTCCTTAATGTTGAACAACCAGTGTAGAAATATCATGTGTTCCTATGAGATCTTTTGATGAATCTCGGGGCTCTAGACTCGATAAGTGCACATTTGGTTTCCTATGCGGAGATTAGGGAGAGGTCTCCTGCTTCAATACCAACCATCTCTAAGAGACAGATTGATAGATTACACCGGTTCCCCGTGAGAATGAAACAAGCTCTTTTAAGAGAACTTGAGTGGTTAAGAAGGTTTAGTGCAGTGCGTCACTGGGTCCATGACGTCTTTGTCTTCAATACCGGAGTCACCTTAGTAACAACCAGTAGCATATGAGTTGAACCCGGTGTCTGCCCTAAGGTTGAACATTTGGAGGGCTATTTCTTTTCACCCTTTTTTCGTAACTTTTCTTTTTAATTCTTCGACCCCTTCTTTCTCCTTTCTCATTTTCTCCTTTTTTCAATCATACCTAAGGACTCCTAATTCTACTCTATTGGAATTGTCCTTGGGTAGATCCCTCCGGCTCTGGCGGATCATAGGACGGTTTTTCCTAACCTTAGTCACCTTATAACTCCATGACTATCCTATAGTTGCCATTGAAACCTTTTGTTAAAAAATCTCTCAAAGTGTTTATGATAATAAAACACATTATTGACACTTCGAGAGTTTTGCATTTCTATTGAAGGACTCCCCCTTCACATGTGCTCATGCGTTTTTTAATAAATTTGCACATGCGTGAGGAGTTTGCACTTTTTGAATTGATCCACTTTCAGCGAACATGACCGATTCGAGACACGCTTACATCACTAGTTAGACTAGCTTGAAATTATTACCCGTCCTGGTCAAGTCCAAAGGAAGTTTCTCGATATGGTACATTCTACTCAGACAAGTCCTATTCGAGACACGCTTACATCACTAGTTAGACTAGCTTGAAATTATTACCCGTCCAGGACAAGTCTTTTCGATTACTGACATTTTAAGCTTCGTCAATTCATTGGTACAATCTGAGTCGAGCTCTTTTGAGATTCTGTCACATTCTTTAAACATCTTTGATCACATTTTAATCATGTCTTCTCCCCCTCAAAAATAGCATATCGTGATATTTTTTATATCAACAGATTAAGAAAAAGCTTTTGGAGAGAAAGACAGATTCTGCATGAAATCGGAACATTTTGAGTTTGTACTCCCCCTTAATGATAGCATATTTAAAATCAATTTAAGGGTTTAGAGGGAGTTTTCTTGAGCACTAATTTTGAGAGATTTTGAGAAATCTTTTGAACAATCTTGAAAAAGTGCTCAAGAATTTTGTTTGAAAACGAGTTTATGCTTGAAATCTTTTTCGTTTGTTTAGACTCGAACTTTTTGAAAAAGAGTTCGTCATTGAACGTACGAGTCCTTGATTTGAAAATAATCAGAAGTCGTCATTTACGGTCCGGGTTTCGTACTGATGTATACGAAAGCCATTGTGAAGAAACTTTTTAGAAACGACATGTTTTAGAAAAACATTAAAAAAAAGAAAAGAACTCCCGCTCAAGCATCTGTACATATCCGTATCATTGTTGAATGACATTTCTAGAAACGTACAGAATATTTATTTATACGAGAGACATGTCGAGAGAAGAATATTTTTGGATTTTTGATTTTATATTGTTTTTGTATTTTTTGAAATTTTATATTTTTGTATTTTGTTTTTGTTGGTTTTTCAAATTTTGTATTTTGTTTTTCCAAAAATATTTACAGCGAAGCGATTTTGAAAAATTTTTCAAGAAGATTCGAGAAGACATTCTAGCTCCTCAGGAGTTAGGCTTCGCATGCCAATTCGTCGAACTAAATAGTCAAACCTTTCTTTTGGAAGGGCTTTAGTAAAAAGATCGGCGAGTTGATAATCAGTCTTAACGAAAAATAATTCAACAGTACCCTCTTCCACGTGTTCTTTGATGAAATGGTAGCGGACTTTGATATGCTTCGTCTTAGAGTGATGTACGGGATTGCACGAGATGGCTATGGCACTTTTTGAGTCACAATATATAGGTATTCTGTCAAAAGTAAAGCCATAATCTGTGAGCTGTGTCCGCATCCAAAGAACTTGGGCACAACACGCAGATAGAGACACATACTCGGCTTCGGCGGTTGATAGCGCAGTACAGTCCTGTTTCTTTGAAGACCAGCTTACAAGCTTTTCACCCAAAAATTGTGCTCCACCTGATGTACTCTTTGCTGTAACTTGATCACCAGCATGGTCTGCATCTGAGAATGCTATTAGATTGAATTCTGAATCCTTCGGATACCAAAGTCCCATGTTAATGGTGCTTCGTAGGTACCGAAAGATCCGTTTAACCTCTTTGAGGTGAAGTTCGGTAGGCTTTGCCTGAAACCGTGCTAATAAACATACAGCAAATTGAATATCTGGTCGACTAGCAGTCAGGTACATGAGAGAACCGATCATGCTCCGATATTTCTTCGGATCAATAGGTTTCCCAAACAAATCAGCACCTATTTTTGGTGAAGTGACCATTGGTGTACCAACAGAATCACAATTTTCCATTCCATGTTTTTTCAAAATCTCTATTGTATATTTAGCTTGATTGATAAAAATACCACGAGGGGATTGATGGATTTGTAAACCAAGAAAGAATTTTAGTTCCCCCATCATGGACATTTCAAATTTGCTTTTCATGAGATTTTCAAAATGTTTTGAATGGTTAGGATTGGTTGATCCAAAAATTATGTCGTCCACGTAAATTTGAACGATCAAAATGTCATCTTTGAATTTTTTGATAAACAAGGTGTCATCAACCGTTCCTTTTGTGAAATTGTTTTTGAGCAAGAAAGATGATAGTTCGTCATACCACGCTCTTGGAGCTTGTTTTAAACCATAAATTGCTTTCTTAAGCTTGTAGACGTAGTCTGGATGATCTTTGTCGATGAATCCCTCTGGCTGACTCACATACACTTCTTCTTTCAGAGTTCCATTCAAGAAAGCTGTCTTAATGTCCATCTGATAGACTGTGATGTTTTTGTGAGCTGCATAGGCTAAGAAAATCCGGACTGCTTCAAGTCTAGCTACAGGCGCGAATGATTCTTCGAAATCTATCCCTTCTTCTTGTGGATATCCTTTAGCCACGAGACGAGCTTTGTTGCGAATTACAGTCATTTCCTCATCCAGTTTGTTCTTCCACAACCACTTGAGATCAAGAACTCGTTTATCAAGTGGTCGTTCAACAAGTTCCCAGCTGTCATGTAACAGGTATTGAAGAAATTCCTCCTGCATCGCTTCAATCCAAGGGTTTTCTGCCATTGCTTCCCGAATGTTCTTTGGTACTTTGGTGCTTATTGAGCAAATGTAAATGCACAATTCGAGATCGGTGGCAAGTTGTCTCCTCGTCTGAACTGGCATGGAAGGATCACCAATAACATGTACTAACGGATGGTCTTTTGTCCATTGAAACGTAGAAGGGTACCTTTGGTTGAACGAATGTGTGTTAGATGGTTCTTGTAACCTCGAAGAAGATTCAGCAGAGTCTGATGCAAACGGGTTTTCAAATACCTCTTCTCCTTCTTCTAACGCAACATTGTTTGAATTATTTGTTGGTTCTTCTTGAAAATTTGTGTTTTGATTTTGCTCATCAACTCTTGGTAGTTCAGTTTCAAGTACTGGAGTTGCTGGAGTAGATGTAGATGATGTTGATGTAGTTGGTGCTTCAGCTTCGATTGTGGTAGATGCATCCTGTGGTGGTGGTGGTTGATGGTTTTGAGCGGGTGCAGCGGAATGTTGTGGAGATGCATTTGTCGAAGTTCCACCATAATATTCATCAAACATTAACTCGAAGAAATTTTCCAGTTCTTGTTCTGAAGGTTTATCCGTATTTGTTGACTGAGCTCCTTGAGGCACGAGTCCTGAACTGATGTGTCCAGAAGTCTTTATGTTTGGTGCGGGTCCTAATCCGTTTTGATTAGAAGCCATCGGATTAAGCGCGGGTTCTAGAGCGAGTCTCTCAGAAGCCATTTGTGAAATCTCGTCAAACTTCACATTCATCGTCTCCATTATCTTTTTCGTTCTTCTATTATACACCCTGAATGCCCTCGAGTTTTCTGAATATCCAATGAAGATTCCAATATCACCCTTAGCTTTTAACTTTCCTAGATCTTCTCTATCATTCGTCGGATAGCACAAAGCGCCAAATACGTGAAGATAAGAAATGTCAGGTTTACGGTTGTTCACTAGCTCATATGGGGTTTTATTGAATCTCGGATGGACTAGGGATCGGTTTTGAGTAAAACAAGCAGTGGCTACAGCATCAGCCCATAAGAATAGTGGTGCACTAGAAAAAATCAGCATTGTGCGAGCAGCTTCCACAAGAGTTCGATTTCTTCTTTCAACTACCCCATTCTGCTGTGGAGTTCTAACAACTGATGTTTGGTGTGTAATTCCAACATCTTCAAGGTAAGTTCTTAACTCCTGGTTTGTAAATTCTGTGCCATTGTCTGTTCTTATAATCCTTACTGGAGCTTGAAGTAGAACTTGAATACGCTTCAGAAAGGTGATGATGATGCCTGGTGCTTCGTCTTTTGATCTCAAAAACTTTACCCATGTATATCTTGAATAATCATCAACAATAACAAGAATATACTTCTTCCCATTAATGTTTTCAACTCTCATTGGGCCACATAAGTCCATGTGCAACATATGTAACCTTGCTTCCGAACTGGGTACGGTTTTGGGTTTATATGATGCTCTTTTACTTTTTCCTTGTTCACATGATGGACATAGGTGTTCCTTGGTGTATTTGAACTTAGGAAGTCCGGTGACGATGTTATCTTTGGCTAACTTGTTGATGGTGTCGAAATTGAGATGGGATAAACGTCTATGCCACAGCCAGGACTTAGTTTCGGTTGCCTTTGTCATAAGACAAATTGGTGATGTAGAAGCCATTTGGTTGATGTCGATAGCGTACAAGTTTGTACCACGATTACCGGTTAAGAGATCATCACCAACCAAATTTCTGATAAAAACCGTGTTTCTCCTGAATGCAACTTCTAAATCTGCATCACAAAACTGCCCAACTGAAAACAAGTTGTGTCCCAACCCTTCGACGTAGTAAACTCGAGTGATTAAAAAATTCCCAAACTGAAGATCTCCATAACCCTGAATAGCTGCTACATGATCATTACCAAAGCGTACAGTTCCCATAAATTTCCAGATGAAGTTGATCAGCAGCTTTAAATTCCCGGTCATGTGCTTGGAGCAACCCGAGTCGACGATCCAAAGACATATTTCGATAACCTGCCAAGAACAGAAGAGTTTGTATTTGGAAACCGTGTTGAATTTGGTTCCATGGGGTTAGGAGTAAAAGCAGAATCACACTCATAGACAGTTGCTACTTGTTTAGCTTGAGTTATTTCTAATTTGCCGTCCTTAAGAGTGAACTCTCTACCCGTCGGAATCCACATACAAAACTTAAGATAGTTCCTAGGCATTCGACTAATAGTGGTAGTCCTAAATCGTGCAACTAATCGTTCTAAAGATCTGGATCTAGCACTAGGTCTGTTTGGAACATCCTTCTGTTCAGGCGTGACATTCATATTCTTAGAAACACATTCATCATGAACATCATTAATTAAACATTTCTTGCATATCAAACAAACAGAGTCATTACATGCATTAGAAACAGTACGTTCGACATTACATTCAGATGAAACATGTCTCTTATTACAAAGCGATAAATTCCTAGGGTGTTCTTCTACTTCTTCAACTTTATTCTTGCTACTACTCTTAGAGACAGGCGAGACTCTATTGTTCCTTGTATTGCTCTTAGGCTTTAGTCTGCTGCTCCTAGAGGTGCTTTCTAATCCTGTAGAAGGTAAGGCACACACATTAGGATTTATATTGTTGTCCTTTTTAGCATCCCTAGATTCTTTAGAATTAGCCTTTATGCACTTATCATTTGTCTTAGATGTTGAGGCAAACGCACTAGTGGGACTAATCCTAAAAAGGCCAGGTGCTATCACTTTTGGTGTTTCGACAACCGCTTTTCCTTTATCAACAATCTGAACATTTTCACTTTTCTTAGGCAAGGGTGTTGGAGTGACTGGTTTTGTCAAATCCTTTTTCTCATCGACATTTGGAGCAAACCGTGAAATTGACATTTTTGGTTTTTGAACCGTGTTTGAAACATTTGGTTTCTCCGTAGTCGACGGTTTTGCAAACTTAGTTTCCTCACCCTTTCCTTTTCGACTTTCAAGCTGAGCCCTCAAAAGATCATTTTGCTCTTTCATGTTCTTTAAGGCACGCTCATACGACAATTTGTCATACTTGCATTCTTCCTTTTTTCGATCAAGTTGTTTAAAATATGACACATTTTCTTTTTCAAGCTTTATAAGAGCATTTTCATATTTTGAAACAATTTCAGAGGTCTCAGCTCTCAGTCTTTCATCGTCTTGAACAGAGTACGTTTGTAAAATGATGGACATAATGTCAGTGGTCATAACAGCTTCGAAGAGAGAATCATTTAGGTTTTCCAAAACATTTATGTTTTCACGAGAATCATGAGCTTCGTTTACCAGGGATTTGTGGTCCTTGACAAAGTCGGCCGTTTCTTTTAAGAAAGCTTGTTCAAAATGAATTACCCTCGCACTGATGTTATTCAGTGGGATAGTAATTTCGTTTTCAAAAACTTTTTTCTGCTCAATATGAAAACTGGAATGCCAGTTGTTGATATTGATTGTAGTTTTAGAAGCAACGATGTTTTGAAGTTCTTGAATTCTCTTTTTAACGTCATCCAAAATTTCTCTAGCCTCACTTGTGTTAAAAGTGTTGTTTGAAGAAATTTGTTCCATTTTTGAAAGAGATTTGGAAACAATTACTTTCTTAGAAAACATTTTTGAGAATGGTCGTTTTATGGAAAACACAGATGGTTCTTTTTGTGGAACAAAAGTAATTCCCGAAAGTTTGTTCAATTTGTTGTAATCAATGGGTTTCAAATCCTTTTGTTTCATTTTAGTAATGCTCTCTTCGACATGTTCTATCGTTTGCACAGAATCCCGAACGACGGGAGGATCATGTTTAGTGTAAATCACATTACCATTATACAAAACATTCTGTTCTTGCTGAGCTTTCTTGAGATTACTGGGGGTGTTGTTACCGAGAGCCACTTTATGTTTCGTATGGTAAACCGGATTAGTTTGATTTGAAATCATTTTCATTGTTTGACTTGACTGACCCGACTTAACCACCAATTCTTCTAAGTGAGCAATCATGTGTTCTGACTCTACGATTTCTGCCAAAAGTTTGTCTTCTTTCTTTGCAAAGTCCTTTTTCAGCTCGTCCCTCTCTTTTTCAAGATAGGTATAAGCTGATTTTTGTTTAGAAAGTTGGTTTTGTAAATCAGAAATTTCCGCGTTTAAAGATTTTATCTTTTTGAAAGAATTAACATCAAGTGTGTCAAACTTGAGTTGCAATTGTTTTTCTCTTGAAACGGAATTTTGATAACCAGTTTCTAATTCAGACAATCTTTTGTTATGAAATTCAAAAGCTTTAACGTTTTCTTTGTAACTCTCAAGCTCAGCGGTCAATTTAACATTCGCGGCCTTAACATCGCGATTGACCTTTTTCACATTCTCAATTTCAATACGACAATTATTCAATAATGATTCAAACAAAGCACGTGTTTCCTCATCATTCTCAGCATGCTGTGAAACGAAGCCTCCATTATGATTCACATCTGGAGTTGCTGAAGGAGTATTGCTACTACTTGGCGTGTCCAGGTATGTATCATAAGTGGGTGCTTGCTTCTCGGAATGCTGTTCCTCATGAGGAGACATATCAAATATATCATTATTATGACATGTGTTGAAATTTGATACCTCAGATGGTGCACTGGTGTCATAAACAGGAAGTGTGTCAGAATCCGTGTCATACTTAGCTTCCTGAAGATTCGCCATGAATATGCAGTTCGCATCGATATCCTCTCTATCTTCCATGTCATCCATAAGAGCCATAAAATCATTCTCCTCTGCGTTCAACTGAAATCCTGCCTCTGCCTTTTGTGCCAACATCACTGCTTTCTGCAAGTACGCTGAGTCTCTTTTGTTCGACTTAGTAGGACAGTTCCTTGCCATATGACCTACACCCTGGCAGTTGAAACACTTTACCGGATTACCCTGATTCATATTTCCCAAATTCCCAACTACTGGAGCTGCAACATTTCTATTCTGATTACCCATTGCCTGATTACCAACATTCTGACCCCTCTGATTTCCAACAAACTGACCCAACTGATTCCCTGCATTCTGACCATACTGATTCCCTGCATACTGACCTGCATTCTGCATATTATGATTACCCATATTAATCCCAGTAGCATATCCCTGTTGGTTCCCATAAACTCCAACCATTTGGCCTCCATTGCCCATATTGAAACTCGGCTGAGCAATCTGCTTGTTGCGAGTGTTCGATGAAATCCTTTGGTTGTTGTTAGTTGGTGTGGAATAACGTCCTTGGAATGCCTTTGTCAGAAAAGCAAACGCTTGAGTCAAGGCTGCAGTGGCTTCATCATTTTCAGTGAATTCTGGTTCTTGGAACTGTGGGTATTGTTGTTGTGGAATAACATGTTGTTGTTGCTGTGGGTAGAACTGTTGTTGGTAGACCGGTGTTGGTTGTTGAATGTATGATGGTTGCATGTAGTTGTGAGTGGAAGATGATGATGGTTGTTGTGTGTTCACTGGTAGTGGTGTTGGTGTAGTAGCAATTAATGCGAGAGGATCATGATTCTTTGCCAATCTTTCTTTCCTTACTTCATTAGCCTCAGCTTGATTTTGCTTCAGAAAATCATAGAGTTGATCATAATTCACCTTATGTAAATCCTTTGTTTGATTGACAATTGTAACATAACGACCCCATTCTTCTGGAAGGTTATTGATGAATTTGATGTTTGTTGCAATTGTTCGAGGTGTCAACTTGTTTCTGATTAACTCATTCATCAAAGTGCAAAACCTTGTGTAGTAAGATTCAATCTGTTCACCTTTAGTGGATGTGAAATTTTCCTATTCAGTAAGAAGTTTGTTCTCAACATCCTGTTGTCCAATCTCTGTTCCATGACATATCCTCCTAACACGTTCCCACATAGCATAAGCAGTTTCACAACTGTCGACCGCAGCAAAGATCTCCCTTGGTAATCCAAGTTGGATTAAATGCATTGCCATATCATCTGCGGCGATCTGCTTCTTGTCTTCCTCTGTGTAATCTGCTTCTGTTTGTTCACGCACGAATGGTTGAGTAGGAGGTGTTGTATTTGGATTGCCTTCAATTTGAACTTGTCTTGGCTGGAATGGTCCTTTTTCAATGGATTGAATCATTAATTTACCATCAGGCTTTGTTTTGATGTAACGAAGCATGCGGCTTGTCCATGGGAGATATCCACCTTTTTCAAGCATAGGAGGTCGGTTTTCCGCACCAGCTGCATGAATATCTTGCTGAGATGCCATTTGATGAAGTGTAGATGGATAAAGTTGATTCTTGGATCGTTCCAACGAAATAGGAGTAGAGTTTAGAGTGAGTTGATGCAAGTTTTTATGGTGAAAATTGTGACTGAAAACCTTAAAACCTCAATAACTTCTTCTCGGAGCGTTTTTAGGCCTCGAAACTTCGCCTAAATCGATAAATCATTTAGCGTGTCGTTCTCCTCTGTCTGACGGTCGTTTTGACAGCTGATTCATCGAAAACGGAGTTACGGTTCAAAAGTTATGGCCGTTTGAAGTTCAGTCGTCAAAAATCAACCAAAAGTTCTCGAAAATGTTGTATTCTCGATAATTCACCCAGGTTCTCGATAATTTTTCAAGATTTCGATAAAATCACCCAAGTTCTCGATAATTTTTCAAGATCTCGATAAAATCACCCAAGTTCTCGATAATTTTCCAAGATCTCGATAAAATCACCCAAGTTCTCGATAATTTTCCAAGATCTCGATAAAATCACCCAAGTTCGCGAAAATCTCTGAAGTTCTCGAAAAAATGGAAAATTCTCGATAAATTGCAAGATCTCGATAATATCAGAAGTTCTCGAAAAACTATGAAGTTCTCGATAAGTCTGATGTTCTCGAAAATTATGACTTTTTCGAAAACCCAATTTCACAAGAAATTTCGAAATTATACAATTTCGAAATTTAGCCCGAAAGTCGAAGTAATTTCTTTCTTATACAAGAGAGAAAATACCGAGTATCCAATTTTGAGCACGAACGAAACCGTTTCTGATGTTCTCGAAAACAGGTCAAAGAGGAGATTGCGAAACTGTGGCAGTTTTTTGATTATGATAAAAGCTCACCCAAATGAAGTTTTTAATCCAAGATACTTGTACTTCTAAGCTAAGAAACACCAAAACTTGAAGAAAGTTCAAAACTTGATGATTTTTATGAAACTTTTTGAGATCTCGAAAACAAGTACAAAACCAAATTCGAATTTTTTAAGCTATGAAACTTCAAAAAGATTTAAACTTTCTTGTTAGAAAAAGTTTATAACACTAGTTTGTAATCAAAAAAGTGTTAAAAACCAAGAAAAACAAGAAAAGTAAAGAACTTTTCCAAAAAAAACGTGTAGAAAGCCTAAAAAAAACGAAGCCAACAAACCCCAACACTCCTAAATCATTGTTAGGCGATTGATACCACTTGTAGGACCTTAAATATTACAACTTTATCACACCAATAGAAGCAAAGAAGAAGAAAGATGGAAAGATGGTGACTTATATGTGATTCGAATATGTGTAACTAGAGAGATGGAAAATGAGAGAATATTATTAAGAAACACACACAAATACACACACAAGCACACACCTCAAATGAGCCTTTGAGGTGTTTAAATAGTTCTTACATGAGATGCCCTATGGGCTTTCTATGGGCTTGGGCTTGGACTTGGTTACTTGGTTGGATAACTAGGCTTATGAAACATAGCATATAACATATTAGCTTGCCAAGTCCAAGGCCCAATGACTAAACTATTACTAATCTTAACAAACGACACAAAGTTACAATATGAGAATGACCATCACTTCATAATATATATTTTTAATGCTAACAAATTCAATTTAAGAAAATGATGGGCTACGTTGTTATACGCCCATAAAACGTATTATTACACTAAGCTCATGACATCGATGCCTTAAGAAATATGTATGTAAATTTGCCCCGGTAGGTGCCTTGCCAAGCACCTAGAGACCTCAAATATAGTGCATCCTCTCCGGACGGGGGAGTTCAATCCCAATAGATCTATTCACAATATTCGCGCTCACTACTCATAGTGATTAACGATTCATGATGTGGGGACTTCATGGCAATAGTAGTACTTAGTGTCAATAATACATTCAGTTTAGAATATAGTTTCCAAATCAGTTGTGATCCTAATAAAAATAAGTAGCATGTATCCCCCTCGCGAGGTTTATAAAACGTTTAAGTAAATAAAAGCGAAGCTATGAACTCACCGTAGAGTGTAGTGGCGTGAGTATCGTAAAATAGAAGCACGAAGCAAAGCATAACCGAGGCACGACCTAGAAGATAATAACTTATCTTATAAATATATCGCGCGAAATTCAAGTAATGCGTATGAGTTAAAAGATGTTGTATCATGTTTTTGTATTTTGGCTTATTTGGTTTTGATTGAGTAAAGGTGGTTAGATGGCGAAGATAGGCTAGTGTAGGTGCGTTGTGAAGTTTTGTTGAGATGAAATTGGCATTTGGATAAGTTTCGGTATATATATATTAATGCAGAAAATTAGAAGTACGTGTTGGGGGTCGTAAAAATGTTTTAATAAAGTTTATGCTTCAAATTATGTTAGTACTTGTCAAGTCAATCGTTTTAATAAAAGGATCGCCCCGTAACTCTTAAAAACGTAGTTTTTATGGCGATTCTAAAATGGGAAAAATTTCTTATATGTAAATTCTGCACTATTGAAAATGGGTAATTTCTGGCAGAACTGAAATGGGTTGTTTCGGACACCTTCTGACACATTTCGGCCTTCGGTCAAACACCACCGCCACCTTCAAACCCCATCACCATTGCCACCGCCCCCCTCCTCAATGAACTAACACCACCATCATCATCACCTTGTTCCGATCTACCTTTTGATACAAATCACGCGCTCCAAAAACCCATTTCTACACCACGAACGAATCATCACAACCTCTTAAACATCACCATTTTTGTTTAGTCTTGTTGGGTTTTTAAAAGAGAGAGAGAATGTTGGTGAAGATGGTGTTGGTTGTGTTGTTGGTCCAGGTTCACAAGGACGATTTTTGTTTATTACTCTTAAAAAAAAATGTAATATTAATAATAATAATAATAATAATATTAGTGGTAAGGTGGGTTAAGTAACTTAGGTGTAGAATACACGGACCAAACCCGAAACTCATTTAAAATAAAACCACTCTCCCGAACCGAGCTCATTCCAAATATTAAAAAAAAAATCTCGCGATACGTTCCAAAAATATAAATTCCCAAATTAGCATTCAAAATATATATATATATATATATATATATATATATATATATATATATATATATATATATATATATACAATTGTTAGGTTATCCTAGTGCCGGAGTGTTAAAATGTTGTTAAAATTGAAACGTAGGTCGTAGACGTGAAGAAAAAAATAAAAAAAATAATAATAAATGTGCACAGTTTATTTATAGATGGAAGAATAAAAATGTGAAATATAAAATATGTTTGTAAGGTAATTAAAATGTATAAAATAAGTAGACTAATCATAGTGTATAGTTTGTTTAAATTAAATGTACGTTTAACGACGTACGCGGATAACTTCCGACGAAGTTAATTATTACATAAAATAAAATAGTTAAATAATAAGATATAAAAATTAATGTAATGAAAATTTTGAAATGTCACAGCACGTACCCCTTAAGAGAGCGACGTCCCGGCGCTCAAATCGTCTTAATCACCGTATGATTTAATTGTGAAGAGATGAGGATATAGATAAGTCATCGTCGAGGTTTTCCAACGAAAGTTGAATGATTAAAGACCAAAGCATCAAATACGTTCAATGAACAAGAGTGAATGGATTGAAGAATTCTAACAAGTCGTCAATTCTTGGAAGCGGATAATAGTACCTTACTATTAGCTTATCAAGCTCACGTCGATTGATACGGAATCGGAAAGAAAATCACATAACAAATTACGAGTCGAGAGGAGTTCATAGCCCAAAGAATGATTTGTACACACGCTATGGTGGATACACATAAGCCCACTCATTCATAACTCGTCACTTACATAAAGAGGCGTCCCAATTCATGTACGCAAAGATTTATGGATTTATGGTTCGGCGGTTTATAATTTCCTTATTCAAATGAAGAAGCGTCCCAATTCATTTTAATAAGACGATTATAAATCATCCTACTTAAGTATGTCCGTCACAAAAAAAATACACAACATGATCAAGTGCTACAATAATTAAAAAGATGTGTAATTAACGATATGATTCATCAAAATCATAAGAAGAAGTAACGAGAATAATAATATGACATTAGTCAATCGAATTACCAAAGGTAAGTGCCAAGGGATGGCACGATCCGAGATGACAAGTTAAGGTCGTACTCCCATCAATTGGAAGATTTCAAAATAATGGATAACGAAAACAACACACAAGGCATAAGAAGAATGTTCACACTCGGATTTGAACAATAAAATAACTAGTGGAATTGACAAAGTACACCGAATGTCAATATCATCAGAAGGAAATAAAGTAAAGTAGTGAAAATGTTTCGGAGATCACCGCATCGTTCATAAAAGGTTAGAGTAAACGAACTCATTAACACATATCATAGTACTATACACATGTGTAAGAATTTGAGAAGAGAGTAACACGTATATGTACGGGTATTCTTATACAATACTAGTATCGACATTCAAGGGAGAAAATAAGAAAACACGAAGTACGCAATAAATCAGAGTGGTCAGCGTATATATAACTGGCCGATATAAATAAATAAATAAATAAAAACAATCTTCAATTCTTGCCGCGAGCCACGAACCGACACCCATTCAATTAGTTTCCACTTTACAAGCTTATACCTGTTAAAATCTGTGACACCCCCAAAATTTACAACGCAGCGGAATATCAATTTGGGTGTCACTTCATAGTTCATACACACAAGTTACATAAAACAACCTCAAAAGAGACGTTTAATAAAATGTCACATTCGATTTGATAAATCAGAGTACAAAGGTCCCAACAATTTATATTTAAAACTTATGTTACAAGAGTTCAAAAATGACTCATTTTCATATTAAAAGAAAATAATTATCGAATGTGAAGAAAACAAGTCCTTCAATGTTTGATATCCACGCGACTCCGATTGCTCCCAACGCTCAGCTAGCCAAATAATACCTGAGAAAATACATGCTAAAAAGTCAACATAAAGTTGAGTGAATTCATAGAGTTTATATAATAAGAAGTTGATCACAATATAATTCAATTTAAGAAAATGATGGGCTACGTTGTTATACGCCCATAAAACGTATTATTACACTAAGCTCATGACATCGAAGGCTTAAGAAATATGTATGTAAATTTGCCCCGGTAGGTGCCTTGCCAAGCACCTAGAGACCTCAAATATAGTGCATCCTCTCCGGACGGGGGAGTTCAATCCCAATAGATCTATTCACAATATTCGCGCTCACTACTCATAGTGATTAACGATTCATGATGTGGGGACTTCATGGCAATAGTAGTACTTAGTGTCAATAATATATTCAGTTTAGAATACAGTTTCCAAATCAGTTGTGATCCTAATAAAATAAGTAGCATGTATCCCCCTCGCGAGGTTTATAAAACGTTTAAGTAAATAAAAGCGAGGCTATGAACTCACCGTAGAGTGTAGTGGCGTGAGTATCGTAAAATAGAAGCACGAAGCAAAGCATAACCGGGGCACGACCTAGAAGATAATAACTTATCTTATAAATATATCACGCGAAATTCAAGTAATGCGTATGAGTTAAAAGATGTTGTATCATGTTTTTGTATCATTGTTTGTAAAAGGTTTTGTATCATCGTTCGTGTGGTGGCCTAAATGTTAAGACTCGAGTACACATACCAAAGTATAAAACATATAGCACATGTATGAAAGGAAATAAACACATAAGGATCAAATAGCAGATAATTGCTAAGATGAGTTGATGGTTAAGTTCAAAGTTATTTAATGTACAAGCCTTTAAAAGAAAATAATATTCATTTCTAAATTACGACACTTATCCGAAGAATTTCTATTTTAGAAAGTTTTTATTTTTAGAAGGTTTCTATTTTTAAAAGTTTCCATTTCTGGAAAGTTTAGAAATGTAGAATGTTAATATCGACACATAGTAGTGATCATTTCTCCTAAAACACTAGCTTACCAAGGTTTTATCCAAACACTCCACTTTATAAGTAATATATGTGTATATACAACTTGAACACGAACTTACCATTTTAAGACATCGCCAAACGCACCCTAACATTTTATTACTCATCTAATAATATTCGTTAAAGTTTCGAGAGCTCAAACGAACTCAAAGAAGCTCAAAAACTCATTTTACAACAAAAATCAGCAAGTATTTTATGACTTTTCAGAAATAATTTTCATCAAGTTTGACCTCACTTTTACCCTATCATCTAGCATTTTAAGACCAAGATCTCTCGAGTATTCATGTAAAACATCAAACTAAGCAACTTTTATGTTTTAACGGAAGGCCAGTTCGGACCAGAAAAGGCTCAAAACCTTGCTTAAAAACTGTATCAGATCACTTTTATAAAACAAGTGCTGTCATTTTTAAAAGAAAAATGTAGAACTGATTTTAATCAAAATCACCATCACTTTCGCAGTTTCACACTTTGACACCCCAATTCCACGCGGTAGACTAAAAACGTCATTTCGGACAACTTTCACGTTTTGACCGAAGGCCGAAACGGGTCAGAAGGTGTCCGAAACAACCCATTTCAGTTCTGCCAGAAATTACCCATTTTCAATAGTGCAGAATTTACATATAAGAAATTTTTCCCATTTTAGAATCGCCATAAAAACTTCGTTTTTAAGAGTTACGGGGCGATCCTTATATCAAAACGATCGAATTGACAAGTACTAACATAATTTGAAGCATAAACTTTATTAAAACAGTTTTACGACCCCCAACACGTACTTCTAATTTTCTGCATTAATATATATATATACCGAAATTTATCCAAACGCCAATTTCATCTCAAAAAAACTTCACAACGCACCTATACTAGCCTATCTTCGCCATCTAACCACCTTTGTTCAATCAAAACCAAATAAGCCAAAATACAAAAATAAGCTGAAAATAAAATTTTGAACCAAACGAACCCCCTGCTGTCCCGTTTTGTACCAAGACTAAACACCACCAAATAAGCTACTAACTTAATAAAATAATCACATAAGCTTATCAATCAGCCACGAAAAATTAAGCACATCGAGTAAACAATAATAACCACAAACCACGATTCTTACGATGATACTCTTGTTTATAAAACAATTTTCTAATCCATTCAAACTATATGAGATAAAAATAATAAGCTTAGCTTAGTGGGTTTTCGACATACCATACGAGATAGAGAAGGTGTAGAGATATGGTGGTGAGGCTGTGATGGTGGTTCTCGATCCAGAAACAAACCCAAACGAAAACCTAAATGTGACCCTCACTTTTAAACCCGTAGCAACAACCCTAGGTCTCCTCCTTGTCTCCTTGATGATGGCGGCGTACGGCAGTGGTGATGGAGCGGCGGAGGAGGTGGTGTCGATCCGAGAGAGAGTGAAAAAAAGATAACAAGTTCCATTATTTCAAAACCGATCAAAAACAACCCGTGTGAACACGGATTTAACCATGAATCGAGGCACACGACATGAAATTCATGGCCACTCACCTTCAAAAAGGCTCCAAACTTGATTTCTGTAAAAACCCAACAAGATTAAACAAAAATGGTGATGTTTAAGAGGTTGTGATGATTCGTTCGTGGTGTAGAAATGGGTTTTTGGAGCGCGTGATTTGTATCAAAAGGTAGATCGGAACAAGGTGATGATGATGGTGGTGTTAGTTCATTGAGGAGGGGGGCGGTGGCAATGGTGATGGGGTTTGAAGGTGGCGGTGGTGTTGTGTTTTCAAAAGAGAGAGAGAATGTTGGTGAAGATGGTGTTGGTTGTGTTGTTGGTCCAGGTTCACAAGGACGATTTTTGTTTATTACTCTTAAAAAACAATGTAATATTAATAATAATAATAATAATATTAGTGGTAAGGTGGGTTAAGTAACTTAGGTGTAGAATACACGGACCAAACCCGAAACTCGTTTAAAATAAAACCACTCTCCCGAACCGAGCTCATTCCAAATATTAAAAAAAATCTCGCGATACGTTCCAAAAATATAAATTCCCAAATCAACATTCAAAATATATATATATATATATATATATATATATATATATATATATATATATATATATATATATATATACAATTGTTAGGTTATCCTAGTGCCGGAGTGTTAAAATGTTGTTAAAATTGAAACGTAGCTCGTAGACGTGAAGAAAAAAATAAAAATAAATAAAAAAATAATAATAAATGTGCACAGTTTATTTATAGATGGAAGAATAAAAATGTGAAATATAAAATATGTTTGTAAGGTAATTAAAATGTATAAAATAAGTAGACTAATCATAGTGTATAGTTTGTTTAAATTAAATGTACGTTTAACGACGTACGCGGATAACTTCCGACGAAGTTAATTATTACATAAAATAAAATAGTTAAATAATAAGATATAAAAATTAATGTAATGAAAATTTTGAAATGTCACAAAATCTCTGTTGTAAAAATAGGCCCAGGTGGCCGATTAATCCTCGCATAATAGCTAATCGCTCATTAAGCGCCTTGATTTATCATAATCGGCCTATTTAATCGCTTTAGTCAAAGGTCGCTTAAAAATCGATCAACAAACCGATTAATCAGACAAAATCGGTCTAATAGGATTAATCAGAAAAAACGCTTAACATTCCGTCAACAAAATCGCTTAAATGTAGGACAAAATCGCTTAAAAATTGGTCAACAAACCGATTAATTAGACAAAATCAGTCAAAGATCACTTCAAAATGGTCAACAAACCAAGTAATATATATGTTTGATTTTGAACTTTCAAGAATTATGTATTAAATTTATATTTGAACACTTGAAATATTTGAACATTGACGCATTATGCTTATCTTATCCATATAATATAATGTAACATCTAAAATTACAATTTTGTGCATAAAAATTCCAATCCGATTAATCCTCGATTAATCCCCGCATAACCGATTAATCACTAGGCCCTACCCGACCGCCTCACTAGCGCCTAGCGACTTTTACAACCTTGGTTAAAATAGATACCAGAAATAAATGAGTAAACATTTAACATTTAAAAGCAAAAAAACAGTCACAATATAACAACATAAGAATTATCTTTATTGTAAATACACAACCATTAAAGAAAATTTTATTTACCTGTAATCTAGTGCCAACTCGTAGATTTTATCATTAAAATCTCAGTCATCGACGGTAAGGGTCGACATGGCTTGTGGCAAATCTTTCTTATATGAGATAATATGAAATCATAAAATACATAGAAGTATAAATAATAAAATATCAATTAAGCTTGTAAAATGTAAACACATACCAGCTTCAAACTTTTCAAGATCATCAAGCCTTTCCTAGATATCTAACGGAACAAATTTGGACCTTAGCCAATTCTAAGAGCAGATCAAAGCCTCAACAATTGTGGGAGTTAGTGAGCTTCGAAAGGCATCAAGAACTCGCCCTCCGGTGCTGAAAGCTAATTCAGAGGCTACAGTCGACGCAGGAATTGCCAATATATCCCTCGCCATTGCTGCAATTACAGAAAACCCTGCTTCATTCTTTTCCACCAACCTATTATATCAAAGTTCCTATTAAGAGGCTCACATTGCTCACTTAAATATCTTTACAATTCAGTTTGGACTCTTGTGGAACTTGAGGCTTCGTCCAATTTTATTTTGTACTGACTATTCAAATATGCTGATGGATCATCATCAACATCCATAGCATAATCAACTTCAGAAACTTGGGAAGTAGACCTGTTACTTTCATTCACTACTCCAACTACAGCTAAATAGTGCTCAAATAAGTCCTCCAAAAACCTAGCTATCTTCTCACACAAAGCTTGGGCCTTATCCTCCTCAAAGCTTTGACCAACAATGAAGAACACACATCTTTTTTTGTGCCTTGGATCAAGAATAGGAGCAACAAACAGAAACATGTTCATAGTGGAAATATTGCTCCAATATTTATCGAACTTCTTCATCATTTTGTAAGCCATGTTTTTAAGACCTTCATCCTCCACGAGCATCTTCTTTTTAATCATTGCTTTAGTACCGAAAACTTCATCGAAGTAAGAGTTGCTGGTGACATATAAAGAGCCAGAGATGCGTAAAGTAGCAGTATAAAAACCTTTCAGAAAAGGCAACAAACACATAGCATACTCCCAATCTTCTTCTGTAGGCATGCCTTTCAAGGATAAAAGTTCGGTCCTATACTTACTATCCTGTTCCTCTAACATATCAAAAGCAGCTTGAAACTTGATAGCACTTTCAAGCATTAGGTACGTTGAATTCCACCTTGTTTCAACATCAAGGCAAACAAGACTATTACTATCAATTTTCACTTTCTCAACACATGCCTTGAAACGTAAAAGCCTAGCGGGAGAAGACCTCACATACTTCACAGCTGACCTGATTCTAATGACAGAATCATTTACTTCTTTTAGACCTTCTTTGACAACAAGACTGTTAGTGCAAATATTATGATATTTAATCTATACAGTCTCGTTTGTTTTGATTGATGGCAAACATATAACTTGATACATAACGTAAAAGGTACAAGTTACTTGTAATCTTATTTTGTCTCAACAAACATTCAACACTTCTCAACGTCTCGAGTCCTCGTATGCTACAACACAGGTTCGTACATGTTTGTTATGTGGCATTATGATTAAACCCCTTGACAAACCATTAAAAATGACTAAAATACTTTTAGAGTCTTTAAGTATTTTAGGTGTCAAAGTGCACTTTAGGTGCAAAATAGAATAAGTGCCAGTTTAGGTGTTAAAGTAATATTAGTAAGTTTTACAAATGATAAAAATGTGATAACATTATGAATCAAACATTTTTAGTTACTCGTTAACTTACTAAAACAATATTACTTAGGAAATATATACATTCTACAAGTTTACTTTCATATATATATTTATCTAAAAATAGAAATATATATATGACATCATGTGTAAGAGTTCTTACACATATGGAAAGATTCTCACTCAAAGTATTGTGTGTTGACTTGTAGAATCTTGATTTGACATGTCTAAACTTGGAAAGAAACTTGTAAGATATGTCATAGATTTTTTTTAGACTTACACACTACAATCTTGTAGTTGACTAGAAAATCTTGATAAGACTAGAGATAGATATGGAAAGATATTTGGAAGATATCTTTACTAGTTTTGCAACATGGTTTTGGAAAAACCTCTTTACTTATTTTCCTATAAATAGTAGTCCATGGGTTTCTCATAAGTTGATGATGAAAGATGAAAAACCACACACATATAGATTAATAGAAAACCATGTAGAAACATCAATGAATCACCCATTCCATAATGATCATAATGTTACTAACTCTCATTATGTTGTAAGCATACTTCATGATCCACCAAGAAGGTTAGAAGATCTTGAAGTCATCGTTTATTCAAGCATACCAACATATGAAGATTCAAGGGCACTTGACATCCTCAATGATTGAAGACTTCTTATTCAAGTTCATTTAGATTAGACATCCATATCCATTAGACATGTATGTCTTGGATCATCATAATATAGATTAGATGGTTTATGTGTTTGTGCCATAAAACACAAGGTTTCTATGTTGGGTGTAACACCCCCAGTTTTGAAAACAAGCAGCGGAAATTAGATTGGGTGTTACTTCATAGCGCACAGTTTAGTAGTAGAAAATGATTGTCGTTTTAGTCATTTTAAGGATTTATCATTCGAATATAAACACCAGAGTTTTAAAAGAGGTCCCCATTTGTCCCAAAGTTTATTTATAAGTTTTCGAATGATAGGAAAATTTATAGCCTTTATAAGTATCCGTGCTCCTCCTTTCCATCCTTGCTCATTATGGACCTGAGATAAACACATGCTAAAAGTGTCAACACAAAGGTTGGTGAGTTCATAGAGTTTATAGTTTCGAATATCGATTTCCAAAATCAAAGAGTTTGTGAGTCCATAGTAGTTATAATAACAGCTGATTATCAAATTAAAGTGTGAGTAAATCCATAATGTTCATAGCTTAAATCGTTGATTTATCAAAATCAAAAAATGAGTGATTTCCTTAATCAATTTTATACAAATTAATCCGTTGGTTTGCTCTTCACCGGGTCAACACCAAAATAGTAGTTTGTTTGACCTAATCGGGTCAACATCAAAATATTAGTTCGTTTGCTAATTATTAGTAGTTTTTCCTGCTATATAGTGAACACAATCTCGGGGTTTCATAAAACAGTGGGCTACAGCATTGCACGCCCCTAACATCAGTCATTGTAATGCTACATTATTACCGTTCTATTGCCCTAAGCTCATGACACGCAACGATTAACAGACATCAAAATAACCATAATAATGATGTGAAATAGTGGCCCTCAGGATAGGTATTTACCAGTAACCTATGAAATCAAATAAAGTGCATTTGGTGGCTTTCCTCTAGCGACCAAATGGGGATTGTCAATCCCTAATAGATCTATCCACAATTATTTACGTTCACCCTGCAAGTGATTAAGGCGCATGATCGAGGGACTTTTGGTAATAGGAAACTTAGGCAATAGAGATCAAATATAGCATATCGTTGAAAAATCACTTGTAATCATGTCTATAGCAGGTATCTCCTTATGAGATATAAAAATGTGTAAACTAGTAAAGTTTATATGTAATATAGTCCTGTATTTAATTAATGAATACTTGTAAAAGTAAAAATAGTAGTTAAGCATGTATCTCCCCTAAAAACGTTTATAAACCATTGTAAAACAAGTAAGAGTAGGGGCTATGACTCACCTGAGGATTATGATAGGCATAGATAACGTAGTGTCAGAGGTAGAATGGAAATGACTTCAAAGATAACCTGAATGTTACGGAAGTCCGAGATAAGTTCGACTTATCGAGAATCGTGATTTGAAAAGCGTCAGATGACAAAATGACCTTTAGTGGTAGAGTTGACTTGCGTGGCAAAATGCTTAATAGTTCAAGAGCAAGTTATATACTATATAACTTGTCTTTATGTATAAGTATCGTTTATTATTTTATATTTCTCGTCATGAATTTATAATATGTATTGAAAGTTGGTGAATGATAAATTATAGTAATTGCAAGTTTATGCCTGGTTAAGTGAACCGATGAGTTTTATTGTAGGGATAATCATTTCTTAACGTGTGTTCAAGTTAACCGATAATAACGTCAAGTCATTACGTTTAATATATATATATATATATATATATATATATATATATATATATATATATATATATATATATATATATATATATATATATATATATATATATATATTATAGTATCAAAATGTAGATTTTTATACATGTTAATATGACGACGTCGTAAAACATTACTTTGTCAAATTATATTTATTAGATTGTTGGGTTTCGAGGTGTGAAAATATATAAAATATATATTTATTAAATTCATGATTAAATGATATATTAGGACAAATATATTATTTATAATTTACGTTGATGTGGTTACCAAATAAAATAAGTGTTATACAACTTCATTTAGTGAGAAATGGTAAAAATAAATAAGTTCATTAACTTAAAAAAGTTTTTGGATGAAAAATGTTCAAGTGGTTTAAAGTTTAGGGGTTGAAAATGTAATAATTTATATAAGTTATAAAACTTATAAAGTCTTCTAGTTAAGTGATAACCATTTCATAGTGGAGGGGCTATTCCTGCCAAGTTACAAACCTTGTTAAAATAACAAAAGAGTAAAAAAAAAAAAATGCCAGGTGCAAGGTTCGAACCGCAGACCTTGCGTTCAATAGCCAAGCGCTCCAACCATATGAGCCAAGGGCTCGTTTTTGTTATGTTATACGTTAAGCTCAATTTAAAGTCAAGTTTATATGTTATATTTTTGCTATATATTTCTCGGTACATACTGAATCAAATGAACAAGTTTTAGTTGTTTACTATCTTCTCAACTGAGCTTTGCCATCTTTTTCAACAATGCATTTCTAAATGAGTGTAAGGCAACGAGAGTCACCAAAATACGTCTCGACTTATTTTGAGTCTCACGTCCCATTTACCAAACGAAACCAAACACTTTAAATCGATTAGTACAAAGTTGAAACAGGTTCGTTTAAAAATCAAATTTTCATATGTTTAGCTTATTAATAAGTATGTGTTCATTCCTTTGAGTTTATTTTACGTTGACATGTAGTTTATTTATTGTTGTTTCTTCGTTTGCATGGCCACACATGAACAGAAGCCGCGAAGGTACATATATATGTTACCAAGATATGATAGAACGCATGGAGAAAAGTTTTAGGAAGGACTTACAACGCCAACTGTGGTGGTGGGAAACTGTAACACCCCCGAAATTGGGTCCAGCGGAAGCATACATGTCACTGGGGTGCTACTCGAATGGTATCACAACACAAGGTACAAGGAACGGTTTTTAACTCAACCGTTTAAAATAATTTCATTACCAAAGCATTAAGTTTACATTATTAAAAGTGTTGCGAAAATGTAAGCCCATGAGAGAACTAAAATGGTCCCAAATACATCAAATTCTTCTATGACCATGCCATGCCTTGCCAAAAGCCTCCAAAAGTAAGCTAACGCCTTAAGAACCTGAAAATACATGCTAAAACGTCAGCATAAAGCTGGTGAGTTCATAGTTTCAAGTAAACAACAAGTTTTGTATGGACCACAAGTTTTAAAGTTGGTTTGACCAGTACACTCGGTTATGTGACCAGTTCACTCGGTCATGTTACCAGTACACTCGGTTATGTGACCAGTTCACTCGGTCATGATGGAGGGGACTTTAGTGGCAGTAATGGTAATTCAAGCAATGTAACAGTTTTGTACTTATGTCCGCAATAAAAGTAATGTACTTGTGTCCATAAGAAAGTAATCAAGGGTGGAATAGGTAATACATAATGTATTCAAGTAATCAATTAAGTATTTCAACCATTCAGTAATGTTTGAGAAAATGAATTGCGTTCAAGTAAAACAAGCATTGAATTTAGATAGTAACGAGCATGTATCTTCCACCAAATCAGTTGTAAAACAAGTAAAAGTAGGGGTTATGAACTCACCTGAAACAATCGATATGATAACCAAAAAGGAAAACGCACGAAAATCGAGGCACAAACGCTCTAACCGCAACCTAAATGATTCATATGTCTTAGGTTTGAAAACAAGGTCGTGCATGCAAGTTCACACACCATGTTATCACTTGTACATGTTTGTTGTAATATTTATCGTCAAAAATGTTGTTGCGTAAATGTGTTCTTTTATTAAGAAAATCACCCGTTTTAGAAAACGTAACTTGTAAATCTCGTGACTAAATTTTAGTCGTCATATTTAATAGGTATTCCAAAAATCTCTACCGCGCCTAATAAGTGTATGTAATGTTCTACCATTTTTGTTTACGTCATTTTAGCCAAAATACACCCTAAAGTGTCCAAAATCCACTTTAAATATGTTCCATCAGCTTTTCTAATAGCCAAATAATAAGCTGTCAAATGTATATGTCGCCGTAATTCCTTTTAGGCTATAACTTTCTCGTCGTGGCTCCGTTTCTTAAATTCTATATATCCCCGGATTCGTATTTAGGTGTATTAACTGATTTTTAGTGTTTCGGAACACCTAGTTAGCTTTTAATACTCGATTTTACCTTTTGAAAATCTTCCAACAGCAACATTTGTTTCAGAAAATCATTTTCGTCACTCAATTTAAAACTAACGTATCTTCTTCGTTATATGTCCGTTTTAACCCGTTCAAGTGGCCATGTTTTCGTAATTGAGTCTATTTTCTATATTTCTACTCAAATCTTACTAACTTGCCACGGAGTTTTCTGTTTTGAGTCAAATAGGACAGCCACTATTCTAAAAGTGTCAAAACGCGTTTCTTAGCTTCTATTACCAAAAGTCCACTTAACAACCACTTCAAATCTAATCCTAACTCTTCCACATTCTTGTCAAGATTAACAATTTATTAGTGTGTTCATGAAAATATGTTTAAGATTTAGTTATTAATTACAAGTTTATTATGGTTACAAAGTATCACAAACATGTACAAGGTTAGATACATATGTGTATGCAAACTTGACTAAGCTTCTAGGAATGAAATTAACACAAAAGTAACTTGTGTAGAGATTATGAATATAAGGTAGTGACTTACTTGAGATTAAAAGGTGTATATGATGAATTAAAATGCAAATGTGCACAACCAAAGCCCCGTGAACACTTATAACTCAACTATAACCCAAGTGAGCTCAATTAAACTAGAACAACCATTTTTTTCCTTGCTTGTTTCCTCCTTGTTGTCGATTGTGGTGATGTAGGGGAAAGTTATGTTTGTGTTTTTGGTGAGCAAAATAAGTGTACAAGTATCCTTTTATAGAGAAACATCAACATGTGGTCAAAGTAGACAAGTCTTGGTCTTATATCTAAATTAGTAGGGGAAACAAAATAGGGTGGCGTGTGGTATGTTGCAGCAGAAACAAAGGAAAAGAGAAAGTCACAATTGTTTCCTACTATGATCTAATATTCAAAGGTTTAAGAGATTTTGGTGACTAGGAAGTCAATGGTCAAATTTTACCAAGTATCTATGATATTTTTAAGGAATTGATTTGCACACTCAAACTTTTGATTGGAACACTCCACTGTGTGCATTGAATACTTGTACAAGGTTCACAGTGTACTTTAACTGTTTGTACAGTTCAGTGTCCCAATCACAAAATTGAGTGTGCAAATCACCTCCCATATTTTTAGTTTGAAAATTTGTATTAGCTACTGTTAATATGAGAGGGTGTCGGCTATAGGTAAAAAAATTAAGTAAAGTATAGGTATTTTGTATAAAAATGTATTTTGTGAGTGTATTGGGTATTAAAAATATGTATTAAGTAATAGTTTTTGCGGTTAAAATTAAATACGTATAATTAAGTGGGCTTAGTAAGAGAATTATAAGGGTGCAAGAAATTATTTTATTTTATTTTATTTTTATTTTATTTTTTTTGCACTTTTGTAGTAATTTAGGGAGTATTAAAAAAAATATTGTTGGGAGTGTCGAGTACATTGTTCATTTAAATTGCGAAAAGCGTTTATAACTTAATAAACATAAGTAAATGAAATGGATTGTCTTAGAGATTAAAATTTTTGAACCGGAGTAGGAGCAAGGTATTGTGATGTTGTAAACTAAATATAGTCTAAAATCATAGTGTACAAGAGGGTTGTTCTAGTTTTATGTTTATTTAACTAAAACGTTGTACGTAAAAAGTGTTCTTATAAAATTTTCAAAGTAATAAATTAGAGTTTGAAAATAAATGTTGACGTGGAAAATTACGGGTTGTTACAGTCTGCTGCCCTTAAAAGAACCTCGTCCCGAGGTTCAGTTTGTGTTAATTTTTGAGGTGTGGTTTGGATTCTTTCGACGGATTTGGTTTCCTCGTTTCTGAATGAACTCGGGATTTCCTTGAGAATTTCAGCAAAACTTAATGATAGGCATTCGAGTTTGTTGTCTTGGAACGTGGTATGAAATGGGGCTAGCTTTTCAAGACAAGGTTGAGTTAAAGGTAGTAAAATAGAGAGTGTAATGGACGAGACTTGTCGTCTTGCGGCGATAAAAGATAAAACATTCATTAAATAGAAATTCGTAATAGTACATGAAACTTATACAATGGTACTTAATGTGAAACGTAAAAGAAATAGAAGTCTAGAGAGTTTAGGCTTCGGTTTATATTTAAGGCAAGAGTTCTCTTTTAAACGTTGTCATTGTCGTTGGTGTCTTAACGAGCTTCTCCTCTATTCTGGTTTCTCAGCTCTGGGCATTTGCTCCTGAAGTGTCCAATTACTCCACACTCATGGCATGTTATCATAACTTTCCGATCCATTACGAGGGTAGAAGCCATGCAATCCCTAGCTTTGTGTCCGACCTTTTGGCAGTTCCCACATTGAGCGGGGCAAGGTCCATTGTGGTGAAACCGACATTTATTGCACTTGGGTAAAGTCCCTGCATATCCTTTCTTTTCACTTGGCCCAGCAACGTAGGCCCTAGCCACTTCATGTTGTTTATATGATGGCCAAACCTGATCATTTTCTTTGTTGTCATCCCTTTTCCTTTTGTTGTCGTTGTTGTTGTTGTCTTCTCGAGCACTCCTTGCTCGAACGAATTGGTCCATCAGGCTGTGAGACATTCGAATCGTCTATTCGAGAGTGTTGGGTTTTGATGAGGTAACGTTTCCCTGGATACTGGGCGGAAGTCCCCAGATGTACCTTTCAATCCTCTTACGAGTAGTAGAAACCATTTACGGGCAAAGAGTTGCAAGTTCATGGTATCGCTTAGTATAAGACGCAATGTCGACTCCTTTCACAGCCAAGTTCCAGAATTCTATTTCCATCTTCTGCACCTCATTTCTCGGACAGTATTCGACTATCACCATGTCCTTGAATTCAGCCCAAGGTATTTCGTAAGCAGCATCAAGTCCCACTGACTGAGCATAAGCATTCCACCAAGACAAGGCACCATCCAACAATGTGCCTGTCGCATATTCGACCTTACAATTCTCTGCACACTTACACAGGCGGAGGACTGACTCTAGCTTCTCAAACCATCTAACCACGCCGACAGCCCCTTCAGTGCCACTGAAATGCTGAGGCTGGCACTTCATAAATTCCCTGTAAGTACAACCACTAGCCGCGGTTTCAACCCTGGTTGCCGTTCCACTGGCTTCCCCGCCGTTACCACTGTTGCGGTGGTTCTCGTATTCAGCCATAGCAGCAGCAACTTGTGTAGTGACTCGTTGAGCAACAAGTCGATCGATGGCAGCTGCACGCATGCTTTGTTTCCTTGGTGGCATTTTCTTCAAAACGGGAAAAGAAGAGTGAGGCGTAAACGTAATAAAGATGTTCGCTAAAAGTAGGTGCTCAAAGGTGGCACATTATGGGATGAAAGCTTGAGGTCGTGTTATGACTAGTTGGCATACTTCTGGGCAGTGGTTTACGAGGTGATGTAGATGTAGTACGGGACGAGTGTTTAAACTAGTCTTCAGGAATGGTTGGTAAGGTAAACGGAAGGTTGGCAGACTGTAGTGGGTTTTAATGTCAAGTAAAGTGATATTATAATTGTGAAAATCTTCAAAGACCATTTGTATTAATTATGATATTTCGGAAGGTTTAGAGGACCTTCAAAAGTACGCGTGTCCATTTTAGAGGGAAGTATTGTGAAAAGAATGTTTTTGAGACGCTATTGTGTTGAATGTAGATGTGAATGTTCATGCAATGATACACATAGAAATTTTGAAACCCTTGGAAATCAAGTAAAGAATCAAACTGGACATAATTCTAATATAACTACTCCCAGTATTGCAAAATTTACCTCTGAGTCGGACATAGGTGATCAGGCTATGTCCCACTGTCCCTGGTCGAATATAGGTGATCAGTCTATATTCCACCGAGGTTCAATAAATTTTGAAATACTCAGTTCAGTTATATTCGTAATATGTCTTTTACTTTTAAAAAGTCGCTTTGAAAGGCTAAGACAAGTGATGAAACTCGAGGTCGCATGATGAGACTTCGTAGGGAAAAAGGCGTAGCACTGTAACGTATACGATACGTGGGCTTACTTACATAAAAGATAGGTATAGTAATCAATGAAAATAAATGGATATAATATATCTAATAGTAAGACACACATCTTATCAAATATGTCAGCAAACAAATCACAAGTGAGGCATCGGCTTGGCAAGCAGGCATGTGACGGTCATAGGATTAAGTTTTCATAAAAGTGGTTATAGTCTAGGTTTTAAAAATACCCAGTTCTCTATAACCAAGGCTCTGATACCAATCTATAACACCCCCGAAATTGGGTCAAGCGGAAGCAAACATGTCACTGGGCTGCTACTCGAATGGTATCACAACACAAGGTACAAGGAATGGTTTTTAACTCAACCGTTTAAAATAATTTCATTACCAAAGCATTGAGTTTACATTATTAAAAGTGTTGCGAAAATATAAGCCCATGAGAGAACTAAAATGGTCCCAAATACATCAGAGTCTTCTATGACCATGTCATGTCTTGCCAAAAAGCCTCCAAAAGTAAGCTAACGCCTTAAGAACCTGAAAATACATGCTAAAACGTCAACATAAAGCTGGTGAGTTCATAGTTTCAAGTAAACAACAAGTTTTGTATGGACCACAAGTTTTAAAGTTGGTTTGACCAGTACACTCGGTTATGTGACCAGTTCACTCGGTCATGTTACCAGTACACTCGGTTATGTGACTAGTTCACTCGGTCATGATGGAGGGGACTTTAGTGGCAGTAATGCTAATTCAGGCAATGTAACAGTTTTGTACTTATGTCCGCAATAAAAGTAATGTACTTGTGTCCATAAGAAAGTAATCAAGGGTGGAATAGGTAATACATAATGTATTCAAGTAATCAATTAAGTATTTCAACCATTCAGTAATGTTTGAGAAAATGAATTGCGTTCAAGTAAAACAAGCATTGAATTTAGATAGTAACGAGCATGTATCTTCCCCCAAATCAGTTGTAAAACAAGTAAAAGTAGGGGTTATGAACTCACCTAAAGCAATCGATATGATAACCAAAAAGGAAAACGCACGAAAATCGAGGCACAAACGCTCTAACCGCAACCTAAATGATTCATATGTCTTAGGTTTGAAAACAAGGTCGTGCATGCAAGTTCACACACCATGTTATCACTTGTACATGTTTGTTGTAATATTTATCGTCAAAAATGTAGTTGCGTAAATGTGTTCTTTTATTAAGAAAATCACCCGTTTTAGAAAACGTAACTTGCAAATCTCGTGACTAAATTTTAGTCGTCATATTTAATAGGTATTCCAAAAATCTCTACCGCGCCTAATAAGTATATATAACGTTCTACCATTTTTGTTTACGTCATTTTAGCCAAAATACATGATTGGCTCCAAACGGTCAACCTATATTGACCAAAGAATGGTCAACACAGTCAAATAGCCTAGATCAATGCTCCGCAGAAGTATAGGGTTTCCCCGGGTCGTTATGTCCCGACGAGGTGTGGATGGTTATCAAACGGGTTTGTGATCGGGTGAATTTGGATGGAAAGGGATTTTGTGATTGATTACACTACTGATTTGTACAATGAAATAGCTTAAATAAGCTATATTAACAAGGCTGGAAATTTAGAAAAACCAGAAACGTTTAAAACCTAAAACGTATACGTTTACATTTTAAATAAAACGTAAACGTACAAAATAAAAAGTGAAAACTGAAATCTGAAAACACCCAGGGGGTGAAAATGACTTTTTTACAAACTTAAAATAAAAAGAAAATTTAAAATGAAAATGAAATTATTAAAATGATTATTTTAATATTTAAATACTATTTTATTAATTAAAACTATTTAAAAAGTAAATTAAACCTAATTTATATAAACTAAAAATAATAAACAATACAAATTAAACTAAAAACTTGCAAAAATATTTTCTAAACCTTAAAAAGAACTTGAAGAAAGTATAAAAAATAAAAATAAATGTTTTTGTCTTTTTATGAGTTTTTTATTAATTAAAAACTATTTATATTAATTAAGCTAATTAAAATATTTTAAATTACTATTAATACTATATTAACTTAGAAAATTATGGAAAAATTCCTAAAACTATTTTATAACATTTAAAAGCTAGGAAAAATATAAAAACTAGGTCTTGCTTAATAAAAACTAATTATGCTATTTAAAACTTACTTATTAATTAATTTCTAATAAAACTAAGATTAATTCTAATAAATACTAAATGACAAAATAAAAATCTTAGAAAATTACTAAAATTACTTTACTATAAAAGGTAATTAATAAAAATATAAAAAAGCTAAGTGCTTATCAAAAATTTAAAAATGAAAATTAAAATTAAATTACATTAAATAGAAACTATCACTTAGAAATTACATTGACTTTTCTGGATTTTTCTTTAGAAACTTGTTTTATACCTAAAAATGAAAATTTTTTGTAAAAACAAACTTTTTATAAATCAAAATTAAGCACTTTGAATGCTTATTGGATCAACAGTTGACTTTTGTTGACCAACAAGCAAAATAAGCTAAAACTAGCTTAAGTGGGACCCACTCAGGTTAAAACTGATTCCAATAAGTTAAGGAAACATGAATAAGCTGGAAAAAGCACAAATTGACCACAGAATAAGCAATAAGCCAACAAATAAGCACTTGGCTTATTGAAACTCAACTGAAAATGGGACAGAAATATGAACTTAATTCAAGTGGGACCCAGGGGGTCTCAGGTCAACCCAAGGGTCAAAACCTGAAATATGGTAGGAGGGGGGTTGGAAGGAACCAAATTTAAGGGTTGAGGACCACTGTGGTGGTCAGAAAACCACCACAAAGTGGGTGGTGGTGGGTTGTTGTATGCTGATGCAGGGGAGTGATGCCCCCTGCAAGTGTCTTTGATCAAAAGTGGGGCCCACCAGAAAATTACTAAAAATCAAAAGAACATGAAATTCAATAGATGAGCTGATGGACTATGCATAGAAACAAGTTTCAACCTTTGAATCCAAGTCTAAAATTTACTAAAAATCCCTCAACTTTTGGAAAAATCTGAAAACATGCATATTTGACTTTTGAAGAAAACTTAAAACCTTGACTTATCTGAGTTTTGATCACATCTAATGAATTTAGAAACATGTAATATGACAAAGTAAAGTTAAAATAACCTAAAGGTGTAAGTTGTAAGCTAGTATGGAGGCTTATGGCCTCAATGACCACCACTGTTAACTGTGGTGGTGTGATTTTGGTGATGTTCACTTTTGGTTGTTTGAGGGCTGAGTTTTGTGTTGGGAGATATAAGGGTGTAATTGGACTAGGCTAAAGGGGTGTTGGGTGGAATTGGATTTGGTTTTTTTTGTTGGGTTTAATAACTTTAAAGGTCCGTTTGGTATTTTGTTAAGCACAAGGACCATTCATGTAATTTAGCCAAAGATGAGGACCTGCTTTGCCATAATTCCAAAGTATTCACAAGGACCAAAATTGACAACATTTGAATATTACAAGGACAAAGAATAATATTTTTCCAAAATAATACACCCGGGGACCAATTTTGCAAATTTCCAAACTCCGGGGACCAAAAGTGTAAATTCTCAAAACTTTTTACCCAAGGACTATTTTTGATAAATTTTGACTTTTAAAGGACTTGGGTTGATTTTTCTTGCAAAATAAATACTCAGGGACCAGTTTTGTCAATTTTTGAAAGTTGGGGGACTGAAACTGCCAATTTTGCAAACTTTGTACGTTTTTCATCTGTTTTTGATCATTTTGCATCTAAAACATATAAAACACAATCTTGAAATATTTTCAGTATTTTGATGCATTACTGAGTGTTTTTGTATGTTTTGCAGTTCAGATTTGACCAAAAATGATAAGTGTTTGAGCACTCATCAATCCCCCACACTAAACTATTGCTAGTCCCTAGCAATAAAATGTTTTGAAAACTTGATGGATTTTAAACTCTTTACCTAAAGCCATCACTTCTGGAGTAGCCAGGTGTGAGAACTGTGGTACACCTGATAACCGTGTGATTTTGAGCAAACCACCAGCTGTCAACGGATTTGATTTGTCTTTACCAGGAGCCGTTTGCTCCTGGACTAGCCAGCTCTTGATGGAATAGTCAACATCTTGGTGAGTTGATTACCAATTATGGATTTTCCACTGCCTTTACCACAAGCCATAATCTTGCGGGCTGGCTAACTCATTCACTTTATGGGATATGGCGAGTTGAGGAACCATACAATTTTGGGCAAATTGCAAGCCATAAACGGATTTGAGATGTCTTTACCAAGAGCCGTTTGCTCCTGGACTAGCCAATCCCTTTTGCCGGTTAGACAAGGCGGACTGATTACCACAAAAATTTTGAAGCACCAGTGAAAAAATTTTAAAAAAAATTTTGAAATTTTGGCTAAAAACGGGGGTATTATATAGTAAAATGTGATAAAATTCGCTAGAATAGCGAAATACCCCCCCCCCCCCCCCCCCATACTTAGAATGAATATTGTCCTCAATATTCAAAGTCCCGGCTATTATGCCGACATTTTGAACGTAAAAGGGCAACATTACAAGCCAAGCGTGGAAAAAACCATTTTGTATTTTCACTCTATTTGTAACCACAGTGGGGGACTCCCCCACACTTAGGGTGAAAACCCTATAAACATGCTACTGTTTTTGTTTACCGAGTCGCTAGCTTGACTCGACCAAGAATTCATTTGTCCTTAGGGAAGCATGATGTGGAAGAAACAATCTCAATCGGACTTTCATTCAAGATGTTTGGACAAACATTTGAAGCACGTGAAAGTTCCACACCGATGAGATAAGTACCCGGCTCAAGATAATGGTAAATGAAAATGCCGGGATCAAAGATGGTGTCTTCATTCCCGAAGGAGTGAAGAAGAGAGGAAGGCACCTCGAGAACAGGCTCATTAGCCTGAGTTTGGATTTCAAGGGTTAAGCTCAAAAACATCCCGGGAGGGTGGGTGGGAATTTGCAAATTCTCATGATTGAGAGTATCTCCCCCCGGGTTATCATACTCCGGAGGAGTCATGATAAGGTGATCAATGATGGGCTCAGAAGACATTTCGTCAATATCACTGATGT
This sequence comes from Artemisia argyi, assembly GCA_030686995.1. Classification (NCBI taxonomy): domain Eukaryota; kingdom Viridiplantae; phylum Streptophyta; class Magnoliopsida; order Asterales; family Asteraceae; genus Artemisia; species Artemisia argyi. The sequence continues at coordinate 32,864,613 of CM060691.1, forward strand.
CTCCATAAGATAAAGACTTTTCATCAGTGTTTGATTCACTAAGCCCGGTATTGAGATAGGAATTGAGTGATGGATCATCATTCAATAAGCTTTCAAGGAAAAGAATATCCCCCTCAGAATCAAGATAGTTATCATCAACTTCATACGAAGTTGAACTATCTAGAGCAAGGAATGCTTCGACTTCTTCCATATCATCTTTGAAATCAAAGAGATCATCATCACCTCCCGATGGAAGTGGATTGGTGTGAGTGAGTTCATCGGAGAACTCCTCGAGAAGAAAGTCAACATTAGAGTGGGGAAGGGATGCATCAACATACTCAATGTCTTCATAAGATAAACAATCATCACTGGAATCAAAGACAATCTCAATTTGATCATTTGGATTACAAGGGTGAGAAGGAATATCACACACTTGATCAAAAGTCCCCTGTGACTCTCTCGGGATTGGGACAAGGATCTCAACACTAGACTTTATTAATTCGTCCGATTTCTTATTAGGAACAGTGCTAAAATGCTCATCCCCCATGTTTAGAGAGTGAGTGTGAACTTCAGGTGTGATAACAACAGACTGAGGGAGATGAGAGGAGCTAGCATTCATGGAATTTTCAAGTTCCATTTGTTCAACGGCTAGTAATTTCCCCGTCTCATTATTTTCTCCCTGGTTTTCAATGGGAGGAATCACAAGTGATGAATCTGACGAACCCTTATAAAATTGAAGGATATCAAGGGTATCTTCATTGTCACTATCATCATCACAGTCTAGAAGAGCAGCTTGACGAAATTTGGCACGTGTTATAGCTGCTTGTTCTAAGACAAGTAATTCTTCCATACTCAATTCGTTTCTAGCCTCTCGTTCCTCAGCAAGTAATTCTGCCATAGATTTCTCACGAGAGTCTTGAAACGATGTAGTAACCAACTCCTCCTTAAGTTCTTTCAATATATCAAGAGCCTTTAGTAAAAGGTCTTGCTCAGTATCGTGAGGAGTTGTGTGAATCATATGGTACTGTGGAGGTGGGTCTGAAAACGAATAGTCGTAATTGTTACAAGGAAATGGATTCCTTGTTTGACAATCCGAGCTAGAGTGTGGACCTCCACAGTAATCACAACAGTAAAACTTATGTGGCTGTGGGTTGTATGTGCTAGAGTTATAATTGTTATCAGGAAACTGCTCATAGACAAGCGTATTTCCCGATTGACAATCAGAACTGTAGTGTGAACCACCACAGTACTCACAACAGTGAAACTGCTAAGTCTCATGGTGTGGTAACTGATGGAATGAATCAGTCATGTCATGGTAGGAATAGGGATTCTGGTTATAGACAGACCCGTTTCCTGACTCTACCATGCCACAGCTGGGGCAATTTCCACCATTATGAGGATTACCACACCATTGGCAAACCAGAAAGTGTGGATGAGACATAGAAAGAATCAAATGTGTATAGAGGGGTAGGGATGAAGAATCAAAGATGTAAGAGGGTAAAGGTGAATATTTTTGGATATTTGGATAAACATTTTGTACAAATAGGAAAGAAAATGTTTTTGTGTTTTTGTGTTCGTTGAAAACTTGATTTAAAAAAGTTTTCGGGAACAGTTTTGTTTTTATATGATAATAATAAGATAATATGAACAAGGGTGGTAAATATTCAATGGATGTATATCCCGATTCACTAATCAGAAAAACCGTCTAGAATAGCGCGCACACCTCCCCGGCAGCGGCGCCAAAAATTGATTGGCTCCAAACGGTCAACCTATATTGACCAAAGAATGGTCAACAAAGTCAAATAGCCTAGATCAATGCTCCACGGAAGTATAGGGTTTCCCCGTGTCGTTATGTCCCGACGAGGTGTGGATGGTTATCAAACGGGTTTGTGATCGGGTGAATTTGGATGGAAAGGGGTTTTGTGATTGATTACAATACTGATTTGTATAATGAAATAGCTTAAATAAGCTATATTAACAAGGCTGGAAATTTAGAAAAACCAGAAACGTTTAAAACCTAAAACGTATACGTTTACATTTTAAATAAAACGTAAACGTACAAAATAAAAAGTGAAAACTGAAATCTGAAAACACCCAGGGGTGAAAATGACTCTTTTACAAACTTAAAATAAAAAGAAAATTTAAAATGAAAATGAAATTATTAAAATGATTATTTTAATATTTAAATACTATTTTATTAATTAAAACTATTTAAAAAGTAAATTAAACCTAATTTATATAAACTAAAAATAATAAACAATACAAATTAAACTAAAAACTTGCAAAAATATTTTCTAAACCTTAAAAAGAACTTGAAGAAAGTATAAAAAATAAAAATAAATGTTTTTGTCTTTTTATGAGTTTTTTATTAATTAAAAATTATTTATATTAATTAAGCTAATTAAACTATTTTAAATTACTATTAATACTAAATTAACTTAGAAAATTATAGAAAAATTCCTAAAACTATTTTATAACATTTAAACGCTAGGAAAAATATAAAAACTAGGTCTTGCTTAATAAAAACTAATTATGCTATTTAAAACTTACATATTAATTAATTTCTAATAAAAGGTACAAGGAAGCATACATGTCACTGGGGTGCTACTTGAATGGTATCACAACACAAGGTACAAGGAACGGTTTTTAACTCAACCGTTTAAAATAATTTCATTACCAAAGCATTAAGTTTACATTATTAAAAGTGTTGCGAAAATGTAAGCCCATGAGAGAACTAAAATGGTCCCAAATACATCAGATTCTTCTATGACCATGCCATGCCTTGCCAAAAGCCTCCAAAAGTAAGCTAACGCCTTAAGAACCTGAAAATACATGCTAAAACGTCAGCATAAAGCTGGTGAGTTCATAGTTTCAAGTAAACAACAAGTTTTGTATGGACCACAAGTTTTAAAGTTGGTTTGACCAGTACACTCGGTTATGTGACCAGTTCACTCGGTCATGTTACCAGTACACTCAGTTATGTGACCAGTTCACTCGGTCATGATGGAGGGGACTTTAGTGGCAGTAATGGTAATTCAGGCAATGTAACAGTTTTGTACTTATGTCCGCAATAAAAGTAATGTACTTGTGTCCATAAGAAAGTAATCAAGGGTGGAATAGGTAATACATAATGTATTCAAGTAATCAATTAAGTATTTCAACCATTCAGTAATGTTTGAGAAACTGAATTGCGTTCAAGTAAAACAAGCATTGAATTTAGATAGTAACGAGCATGTATCTTCCCCCAAATCAGTTGTAAAACAAGTAAAAGTAGGGGTTATGAACTCACCTGAAACAATCGATATGATAACCAAAAAGGAAAACGCACGAAAATCGAGGCACAAACGCTCTAACCGCAACCTAAATGATTCATATGTCTTAGGTTTGAAAACAAGGTCGTGCATGCAAGTTCACACACCATGTTATCACTTGTACATGTTTGTTGTAATATTTATCGTCAAAAATGTAGTTGCGTAAATGTGTTCTTTTATTAAGAAAATCACCCGTTTTAGAAAACGTAACTTGTAAATCTCGTGACTAAATTTTAGTCGTCATATATAATAGGTATTCCAAAAATCTCTACCGCGCCTAATAAGTATATGTAATGTTCTACCATTTTTGTTTACGTCATTTTAGCCAAAATACACCCTAAAGTGTCCAAAATCCACTTTAAATATGTTCCATCAGCTTTTCTAATAGCCAAATAATAAGCTGTCAAATGTATATGTCGCCGTAATTCCTTTTAGGCTATAACTTTCTCGTCGTGGCTCCGTTTCTTAAATTCTATATATCCCCGGATTCGTATTTAGTTGTACTAACTGATTTTTAGTGTTTCGGAACACCTAGTTAGCTTTTAATACTCGATTTTACCTTTTGAAAATCTTCCAACAGCAACATTTGTTTCAGAAAATCATTTTCGTCACTCAATTTAAAACTAACGTATCTTCTTCGTTATATGTCCGTTTTAACCCGTTCAAGTGGCCATGTTTTCGTAATTGAGTCTATTTTCTATATTTCTACTCAAATCTTACTAACTTGCCACGGAGTTTTCTGTTTTGAGTCAAATAGGACAGCCACTATTCTAAAAGTGTCAAAACGCGTTTCTTAGCTTCTATTACCAAAAGTCCACTTAACAACCACTTCAAATCTAATCCTAACTCTTCCACCTTCTTGTCAAGATTAACAATTTATTAGTGTGTTCATGAAAATATGTTTAAGATTTAGTTATTAATTACAAGTTTATTATGGTTACAAAGTATCACAAACATGTACAAGGTTAGATACATATGTGTATGCAAACTTGACTAAGCTTCTAGGAATGAAATTAACACAAAAGTAACTTGTGTAGAGATTATGAATATAAGGTAGTGACTTACTTGAGATTAAAAGGTGTATATGATGAATTAAAATGCAAATGTGCACAACCAAAACCCCGTGAACACTTATAACTCAACTATAACCCAAGTGAGCTCAATTAAACTAGAACAACCATTTTTTTCCTTGCTTGTTTCCTCCTTGTTGTCGATTGTGGTGATGTAGGGGAAAGTTATGTTTGTGTTTTTGGTGAGCAAAATAAGTGTACAAGTATCCTTTTATAGAGAAACATCAACATGTGGTCAAAGTAGACAAGTCTTGGTCTTATATCTAAATTAGTATGGGAAACAAAATAGGGTGGCGTGTGGTATGTTGCAGCAGAAACAAAGGAAAAGAGAAAGTCACAATTGTTTCCTACTATGATCTAATATTCAAAGGTTTAAGAGATTTTGGTGACTAGGAAGTCAATGGTCAAATTTTACCAAGTATCTATGATATTTTTAGGGAATTGATTTGCACACTCAAACTTTTGATTGGAACACTCTACTATGTGCATTGAATACTTGTACAAGGTTCACAGTGTACTTTAACTGTTTGTACAGTTCAGTGTCCCAATCACAAAATTGAGTGTGCAAATCACCTCCCATATTTTTAGTTTGAAAATTTGTATTAGCTACTGTTAATATGAGAGGGTGTCGGCTATAGGTAAAAAAAATTAAGTAAAGTATAGGTATTTTGTATAAAAATGTATTTTGTGAGTGTATTGGGTATTAAAAATATGTATTAAGTAATAGTTTTTGCGGTTAAAATTAAATACGTATAATTAAGTGGGCTTAGTAAGAGAATTATAAGGGTGCAAGAAATTATTTTTTTTTATTATTTTTTTTTTGCACTTTTGTAGTAATTTAGGGAGTATTAAAAAAAATATTGTTGGGAGTGTCGAGTACATTGTTCATTTAAATTGCGAAAAGCGTTTATAACTTAATAAACATAAGTAAATGAAAGGGATTGTCTTAGAGATTAAAATTTTTGAACCGGAGTAGGAGCAAGGTATTGTGATGTTGTAAACTAAATATAGTCTAAAATCATAGTATACAAGAGGGTTATTCTAGTTTTATGTTTATTTAACTAAAACGTTGTACGTAAAAAGTGTTCTTATAAAATTTTCAAAGTAATAAATTAGAGTTTGAAAATAAATGTTGACGTAGAAAATTACAGGTTGTTACAGAAACGGAGTGGAGGACGACCAAGGGACGAGCGAGAAACGAAACCCAAACAACTTCAAAGCTTCCAAGCTTTAGAACCCGTCGTGTAGCTACATCGAAACGTGTAAGAACTTGTAAGAATGATCACTTGCACCTCCTGGTTCTTCTTCTCTTTTTTTCTCTCTTGTCGCATGGCAGAAACAATCAAAGAAAGTGAAGTGTTTTGATGTGTTTGTGTGCGAGTAACCTGTCGATTTGCATGAAGTCTTTTTATACATGAGTTTGGCTTGTTTGTACGTGTGGTTTTATTCTGAGCTCACATGAGGCTTATAAAGGCAGGTTTGGGGTGTGATAGCAAGCAAGAGGTCACAAGAGATTGTGTGTTGGATTGAAACGAATGTATGCCACCTCTCACCATGCCCAATCGAGACTTTTGAGTGAGAATATAGGCAAAGAATGTGTGAGATTATTCCTGACAGCTTTTCTAAGATGTTTAAAGTCATTGGGGAGCAAGGGAGGTTGATAGAAGGCTTGTGACACGTTGTGCTAGTTTTTACCCAAGGGTGAGTTTTGTGGTTTACTTAGGTTGTATCTGAGGCAGTAAACGAGTGAAATGAGTAACGAATGTTGTACTCCTCCATTCTTTGTAATATGGCCATTCGATTTGTGTATAAATATATACATGTTGTGTATCGAATTTACGAGAAAACGGGGTGTGTTTGGTGCTTGGTCGCGACAGTGAAAAGAAGGAAACAAAGAAATTAAAATAAACCCCGCTTGGCTTGGCCCGGTGGGCTGGTTGGTTTATTGTTTTGGCTTGTTGGGTGTATTCAAACAACATTATAAAAAAATGTGCAAGTACTTATGGATTCGTTTGGTGTAGTCTAGGTGTCAAATGCATAAGTTTTATTTATAAAACTTAAATTTGAGTCAAGCTGAGAAAAGTGGTAATCGTGCTAAGTTTTGGTGATTTTTAGGCTATCCCTTGATTGTTAGAATGAGTACTAGAAGTCCCACATGATTCTCGACAGTGAGAAGAATGGAGTCGAGCAAAAAGATTTATGGGTTGTTAATGAAAATCGTAAATGAAATGGCTATATTAAACGTCACTTGGACGAGTTTTTAGCTATTAAATAAAAGGGTTTGATTGAATTTGACTTGCATAGGAACGGGCTAGTGAATTGGTTAAGCCCAATGGCTTATTAAGGGCGCGTTAGGTTGAGCTGAGCAATGGGCCGTGGTCCATTATGTTTAGTGAGTAATTAGGAAATATTTTCGTAAGCTCATGAAGTATATAAAACATATTTGGTTAATTATCGAAACGCATATTTATTAAATATAAACATTTTAAATCATTTGTGATATTTAGATTTTTAAATATAAGGGTGAGTACCGTTTCAAAGTAAATCGTAAAAATGCTGTGAATGTCAAGTATATAAAAAAAATTGTTATGGGTAAAAATGGTTATCTTTATGTTATAATAACGTGTTAATCGTAGGAAAATTTTACGGGATGTTATATTGGGCCACAAAACGTAGTGGGAGTGGTTGTACCTTTGGGAAAGAACTCGACATTTAGCTTAGTGTCAGAAATATTATAAGCGTGTATAGGAGTGGTTGTACCTTTGTAAAAGAACCCGGTATTTAGCTTTGTTCCGGATAAAGGGTAAGCAACGATTGTAAGGTTTTCTCCGCCTAGAAGGGAGCTTGTTGATCTAGTGAAGTAACTCTCGAGTTGGTTACTCGAGGAGTGCAGTAGGGCGGAGAAGAGATCCGTGACCGAACCACTATAAATCCTCGTGTTCGGTTTGCTCTTTCTTTTACTTATTGCTTTACGTTAATGCTTGCATTATGTGATTGCTTGTGTTGTGACTTGTCGATTGTACTTGGATGATAACATGTTTTAAGTTATGCTAGTTACTAGCTACATATAACATCTTTCATATTAGAACAAGCTATAAAATGGATATTTGATACAACAAGTATAAAGTTTTAAACGGTAACGAATTCACCCCCTCTACATTTTCACAAAGACTTAAGATGTGGGCACAACATCTCATGTGCAAAATTTGACTCTCCAGCACACTTTTCTTTCATGTATTAAGCCTCCTTTTCAAGTACCGTAGACAAGTATGATTTGAACTAGCATTGTCGACGGTAATTGTGGAGAAGATGGTACCCGTGGCCCATTTTGTTTTGGTACAACTAACAAGCACTTTTAAGCTCATTTAATAAGTAGGAAACACAAATCCAAACACTATCTACTGCATTATGTTTCATCACAATTAACGCTCACATTTTAAATGTTTATATGGAGCAAACAACTTAACCTTATAAACTTATCTTAACATCTTTTAATACGTTTGGCAAGGAGCATTTACCATTTTATATCTATTAAAATGCTACCTGAATAAGCGTTTAACTTTTACATTATTCTACACTTGCCAACTGCTACTTCTTGCCACTACTACTAACTGTTATCTTAAGGCAAATAATGGTACATGGTCTAACGGGTTATCTTAAGGCAAATAATGGTACATGAAACTGATGAAACATAGCTTATTAAACTTGAGGTCAAGATAGAAGGTACGTTTCATCAGTTTCCAAGCTTATCCTGATGTGAGCAAGCCAACAGCCGTGACTGCTTCCCCTGAATCTCATATGAGATTTTGTAATGCTTGGACAACCAATCTCTAATGTAATACCGGAATCTCATTTAAGCATTTGATCAAACACCTCATATGCATTTCATGAAACACATGCTATCAAACACATAAGCTACTCATAAGTTTTAAAAGGCAAAAATCCAAAAACGAAATTAACTAAAGTGAATTGAAGTACCTATTTTAGTCGATCTATACTCGAACAATCCCTAAATTCATAGTTCATTTTTTAACTATAAATTCGATTAAGTGATTAAATAGAAGTGCAAATCAAACCGAGGATTAAAAAAAAAAAAAAAAAAAAAAAAAAAAAAAACTTCATGATGAAATAGAACTGACGATGGTGGTTTACGGTGTTTTTCTTTCTTTTCTTTTTTCTTTTTTTTTCTTTTTTTTTTCTTTTTTTTTTTTTCTTTTTTATGAAATGAAGAAAAGGGTGATGGATGAGATTATATATGGGCAAAATAGTCAATTAATAGGAATAACGGGATTTGATGAGATATGACGGGGTGTTGACCAATGGAAAACGGGTCAAGGGACGCATTTGGTCTCAAAAACCTGACTTTTGGACGTCTGACGACTATTTTTCAAACTTAGGGTGCATGATGATGTTATTGGGAAAGTTTAGGGACCAACGGTGTATTTTTGTCTTTTCCTTTTTGTTCAACTTTCAAAAATCTTTGGTCCTTATAGTCAACATAGGGTGTTGCATTGCATGACGTTTTTTTAGAGAAAAAAATTAATATCCCGAACTTTTCTAATCTTAGTCGTAGTTTGTAAACTTGTTTATTTGTTTATCAAACATGTCAGCTGAGAAAATTTTGATAAAGTGTATGCAAGTAGTAGAAAGTAGACCCATCTCACATGAAAGCTCATTTCCAACCCAAATCCCTTTATGTCATCTTCTCGCTTTAACAAGTAGTTACGTGTGTGTTTTGTCTCGATCCAATTTGCCAACAAAATTGTAGATGTAGTCTCAGTTAGTGGTGTTAGATCACCAAATTCATGCCGTAAACCAAACTGGCACTAACGAGTACTTATCATTTACCCGTCATCAGAACGTTTGAATAGACGTAGCCTCAATATGTTCGGTTAAGCTACATTCAAGTTCAACTATATATATGGTTTATAATTAAGGCCTACTTTAAATATTATAGATGACAGTAAAATAACAACTTGGCAGATGCTATCATTCAGCTTCTTTGATAAATTTTGAATAAATGTAATAGAACATGTATAGTTATAAAATACAAAAATGTGTATAACACTATAACATCATTGTTTGGGTTGGATGTTGCACTGCGTTTAGCCATGGGCCAAAAGAATTTGCTTTCAACATTTTTGGGTTGGTTGTTGCACTACTTTTAGCCCAATTAGCATCTTCATACCAATCAAATAGCACTGCTCTAGTAGATTTTTAGCCATCACGTTTACTTATGTTACTTTTTCAAGCCAGTTGGTTTCGGTTTATTAATGTGCTGAGTGAGCCTTTTGGCATGACAATAAGCTGCTTGACAGGTGTGGCGAAAGTGCAATGAGTAATGTCTTTAGTCTTGTTAGTAACGGAGTGTTTTGGATTGCTAAGCAAACAGTTTTGATTTGCTTATGATGTAACAAATCGCGATAATCAGATATGTTGTTTGGGTGTTTGACAATATTGTTCATTGGGTGATTTAAGACATAAATATAACTAGATTTTCGATAAGCATATAAGCAACTCCCAGAATGCTTATTTAAAACAGCTGATATTATATTTCACCTTTATATTGAAACACGATAAGTAATAACATAAAGCAATGCCGAACACCCCGTAAAACTTGATCATCATGAAGTTATATTAGGCACTGTAATTTGTGTAAGTTGTTTTTTCACACAATTTAGGAGATGCACAATTATAAGATCATGTAAGATTATAGTGGTCAATGGAGGTTTAGGAAGATTGGAGGCTTATTCTGGAGAAGGATATTCCAATCTTTTTGAAATATATACCATATTTTGTTAACATGTTTCACCATTCCTCTTTTTATTATTGTCACCAGTTCATAATGGATATGACTGACAGTGTTGATATGCCGAAAATTAATGCCATGAGGCCTAAATTATGTTTAAAATTTTCCTTATTTTTCTGATCACATTGACATTGTTTTCTACTCACAATAAGTTGAGGCATGACACTACTCATGTCTGAATATGCTCTCTCTTCCTTGTTTGGTGGTATAGTGATTGAGGACCAACGGCTGCATATGAGGCGTAGGCCTTGAATGGTTGGTTTGATTGCTTCCAATGTAAGGTATGCACATCCCGGTGTTTGTTTGTTTCTGGAATAATCACAGTGTTTGTTAATTGTTTGCATCAAGTTTAAAGATGCAGTTTGTGATGATTTGCTTAATAGTTAATACGATCTACATGTTCCTATTTTTCTCTATTGTATCCAGGGAAAGAAAATAGCCACTCCGGTTAAAGGACCGTAAGTCAAAAAAACTAGCAAGGATCGTCAAGAACAGGAGGATGTCATGTTCAAGCCTTTTGAGAAATGTTGACGTACGTAGCCGAATGGCTAGGAACCATTCGGCTCATATAGGTAGAGCCGAAGAGCACAGGCCGAAGGAAAAGTCTCAACGGGTATGAACCGAGGACATAACACAATCCCAGGATTTCAGGGATCGTGTCGCCCACTTGTTCTGACATCCAACAACCAGGTATGGCCTTGCTCCTTCCCAAGGCAGAGTAGGTAATGAGATGAGTAGTATAAATACCCTTCACTTCATTTATGATTCAACTAACACACACTATACTCTCACCAGCATTTATTACAAATCCTTCATCCTTACACATATTCATCCTCACACCGGAGGTTGGTCTTGGGATAAAACTCGAGGCGAGCCTAACGTGTGCTACTCTTGTGCAGGGAGTTATCTGAGGACGGACGGCAAGCTTAAAGGTGGGACTCATTTACAAGGTTTTACTTCAACAAATTGGCGCCATCCGTGGGACCCGCTATTCATTCTACCAATCGAATCCGAATGTCGGGACCACCTCCTTTCCGCCCCTTCCACACACCTGATCCCCAGGTCTGAGGGAGTGGGGATAACAACGACAACACGAACAACCATGACGATTCAGAGAACGATTCGTCCAACCTTCAAGCGATGATACTCAGTCAGATGGCATCTTTAACGGAGCTTATTAAGGAGCATAATGCAAAGGGTGGAAGGATGGTCCAACCCATACGTCTGGATTTCGGAGATGAGAATGACAAAGATAAAGGAAAAGAGAAAACAACAGAGGCCGATGAGGATCTGAAAAAACCTTTTAAGGAAGTCCTAAGATCTCCATTCACCCGTCGAATAGTAGAATTCGCGGGAGAAAACTATGTAATGCCGTTGAACATGAAGTTTTATGATGGGTCGACGGATCCGAATGACCACCTTACCAGGTTCACCGGAGCCGCCAACCAAGGGCAATGGCCGATGCCAACTTGGTGTCTCATGCTCCAACAGACACTGGATGGAGCAGCCGGAGGATGGTTCGAACGGCTGGAGCCGGGCAGTATAGACAGTTGGAACAGTTTAAGGGAACAATTTTCAACTCGTTTTTCGTTAAGGAAGAAGTGTACTAAAGATCCTACAGAAAACACCAAAATTGTCCGGAGGGCACATGAATCGTTACCAGACTTCAAAGAACGGTGGACAGATGAAGCAAGCTATATCAGTGGGGTTCCGGAGATCATGCGCATTTCGGCCTTCATGGGTGCACATAAATGTCCAGCTCTTGCTAAGAAGTTCTCAGATAGGGTGCCACGAACGGTAACCGAGATGTTCGCCAGAGTGGACGACTTCATAAGGTCTGAAAAAGCTTTCCGGGATACAGAACTGCCCAAAGGGGAGGGAATAGATGTAGGCCGAGGGAATTACTCTGCTCCCCGGGGAGATCGCATGACCAGAGGAGGTTCAGGAAACAGGTTCGTGGTAGACCGTCGAAATGACCAGAGACGAAGAGATGTATTCCAACCTTACATTGCTCCTCGAACCAATTCCGGACGGAACGAAGTAAATAGCCGGGGAAATTACCAACGTTCGGAACCATTTCGGAGCAATGTTGAGCGTACGAACATAGGCTCGTTGGTAAAACTTCCGCGTGAAATCTTAACTACCGAACGTCAGTTGAATCTGCCTCAACCTCCGCCGATGATTGGGAGACCGAGGGCAGAAAACATGGATAGGTTTTGTGAATACCATGGGGAGAGGGGTCACCTCACGAACGATTGTCACCAACTCAAAAAGCAATTAGAGATGGCATTGAAGTCAGGAAAACTCGATCACTTACTCAGAGACTGGAAGCAACGGGATGCCGGAGGAAATAGGGATTTCCCTAAAAAAGAGGACAAAGGAAAGAGCAAGGTGATTAACATGATTCGGAGCTCTCCCATCGTCCAGAAAAGAAAGTACGGAGGCTGGGACGAAGATTGGATGAAAGTACCGATAGTATTCCCATCTGTGTCGACGAGTGATTTGTCAGAGGAACCACTTATCATAGAGGGAGACATAGAAGGATATCTGGTAAGGAGAATATATGTAGACGAAGGGTCTTCTGTCAATGTAATGTATGAACATTGTTTCCGTAATTTAGATACAACCATTAAGGAGAGATTGGAAGAAACCAGTACTTCGTTGATTGGTTTCTCTGGGGAAACAAACAGGCCGTTGGGAAAGATAGAATTAGAGGTAAAATTTGGTGACAATGGGTTGTTCCGAAAGACCATGATGAAATTTTGTGTGGTACAATCCCCGTCACCTTACAATGTTATACTAGGAAGGACTGGGTTGAAAGGGCTTAGGGCTGTTCCGTCCACCATCCACTCCATGATCAAGTTTCCCACTCCACGAGGTGTAGCCACCGTAAAGGCTAGACCCGCGGCTGTTCTACAGTGCCGAAAGATTGAGGAAGGCCAACAGGATAGCCCACGAGGAAAAGCGATACCGGAGGAGAAAGACGGGGAGAGTTCTTCAACGGAAGGGGTGCTGGTGAACCCAGCGTATCCGGACCAACTAGTCACTATAGGTACTGGATTCTCCACGGAGTGTCGGAGGTATCTGGTCGAATTTCTAAGAAGGAATAATGATGTGTTCGCTTGGCAACCCTGCGATATGACCGGTGTTCCTAGGAGATTAATTAAACATCACTTGAACGTGAATGTTTCAGACACGCCGGTCGCTCAAAAGAGAAGAAGTCTCTCGTCTGAAAAGAATCAAGTGATATTGAAGGAAGTGGAGGAGTGGCTGAGAGCCGGTATTGTTAGGCCGGTAAGATACCCTACGTGGATTTCCAATCCAGTGTTAGTCAGAAAATGTGACGGAAGTTGGCGTATGTGTATTGATTTCAAAAATTTGAATTCTTCCTGTCCGAAGGATTATTACCCCCTCCCTGAGATTGACTGGAAAGTTGAATCGGTGGTAGGATACAAATACAAATGCTTCTTGGACGCGTATAAGGGATACCATTGTAACACCCCCAAAATACCGCAGCGGAAGACTGTGTCATAGGGGTGCTACTTCATAATACAAAGAACAAGGTATAGAAAACGAACTCTAAATGAGACGTTTTGAAAAGTGAGCATTCGATTAATAAATTCCGAAATACAAACTTGAGTTCCATAATACAATACATAAGAGTTTTAAGACAAATCGAATGGTAAAGATAAAAGCATAAGTCTTCAAAACATGCCAAGTGACTCTATGCTCCATGCAACAGCTTATCATCTTACAGACCTGAGACAAACATGCTAAAGTGTCAACACAATGGTTGGTGAGTTCATAGAGTTTGTCTTAAAATAATTGAAAAGCCTTAAGAGAATGTTCGCACAGCAAAGGCATCGTGAATCCACTCAGTTGCAATTCCCGCCATAAGAGACTTGCAACCTGTGTGTTCACAACCCACTGCTAACATATATAGTATGAATAAGACATGTATAAGTTCATCAAGACAATTTAAGCAATTAGAAGTGAGTCTCTACTTCATCTCCGAAGACCTCACTTTTATGATGTATCCAAACATTCGCAAATGTTAGGATGTATCAAAGACAACTGGGAGTCAATTCCCAAAGACAACTGGGAGCCACTTCCCAAAGACAACTACTAGTCAATAAATAGAATAACGCAATTAAGTATAACGCAGTCATGTATGAATGCAATCAAGTATAACACAGTCACGTATAAACGTTTTGAGTATTTGTACAAGTAAACAAGTAGTCGAGCATGTGTCTCCCCCAAAGAGTTAAAACAAGTACGAAAAGAGTAGGGGCTATGACTCACCTTAAGCTTAAGTGATGTGAAATGAAAGTGGTAGTCGAATCGCGAAAGTCACTAAGAGCAGCCTATAATAGAACGTTGCGACTTAGGTTTGGAGTAACGTCTAAGAATACGAAGAATTGCCCATATATGTCTTGCATAATGTTCATGATGTAGTACTTAGTATATAGCGTAAGTCTTTGAATATAAATGGTTTATGAAACATGTATAAGTTGTATATCTCTTACTACCGTTCGGGCCGACATAATTCAGAAGTCATGGAGTAAACGTTCGAGGAGCCAGGACACTTTAACTCGTAAATCCACAACTCATCTCGACGGCTTACTTAATGAACTCCTCACATGAGGCTCCCTACTATTGTAGTATTTGATAACAAATGTATAAGTTTTGATCCGAAAAGTTACATGTCCAATATTTGAATAAACTAAGAAAAGTTTATTAGTACATGAAGATTGTTATTAGGGGTAGTTTCATAAGTCTTATATGACCATTTTCTCTTTGTAATATCTCATGGTTCCTTTTGAAGTGAAGTAGATCCAAATTGTTTGTTCAAGTTATCGCCTAATTCCTTGTTTCATGTTTACGCCTAAGTAAGCTTATATGGTCATTTAGTCATGGTTTCGCCGTGACCTTGGTAATTTTTCCATGGTCTTGAGACTCAACCTTGGCTTTAGCCATGGTTGTGGTCTTGGCTTTAGGTCATTAGACCTCTTGGTCTTAGTAAATGATAACTATAATATAGTGACTTTGGTCTAAAATGGGCTGTTAAGATTTTGAAGAAATTTATCACTCGGAAAGCGTTTTCAGGGCTCGAGCTTCTTTGTTCCTGAACGAAAACGTCGTTCCGGACAACTTTCGTGTTTTAACTTTTTGATGAATCGGAGCAGAAGGGTGACTTTCAAAAGCAAAATTTGATCAGAATGCTATTTAGGCAGTTTTGCCGTTTTGGTTTCGCTAACTTCTTATGGCCATAACTTTTGACTCGGGTACTCGTTTTGGGTGATTCAAATTGCTATGTTTTCCTTATTAAGTCCTATTTAACAGTAAGTAAGTGTCAAATATCAAAGTTATACTATTTTGGTCGTGGTTCTCCATAAAAATCACTAGTTTGCTTGTTTACTTGTCATAAGTTAACATATGTATATCAATACTTGTTTTATCCATTTTTAAACATCATGAACACAATAACAAGAACATATATAGCATGAAAGGAACACAAAGAGCATGTAAATGATAATTAAGCAAGAAAGTATGTTAGGGTTTGCTTACAACTTTTGGCCTTAATGAAAAGGGAAACTAGGACAAGAACTAGGACTTTGATTGAATAAGCTTTCCTCCTTTGCAATCTATAATAAACCGAGGTTATTTGAAGATTATAACGACGCCTTCTTGAAGTCCAAAGCTATTTGAAGATTATAACGACGTCTTTTTGGAGACTTTAAAGTTATAACAACTTTTCTTAGAAAATTTCCAAGATTGAAGATCAAACACTAGTTTTCTTTCAAAAACTAGTTAACTTTCTTACAAAATATAAGAAAAGTGCCTTAGGTTTTAGGACTTAAAGGTTATAAGAAGGTGTGGTGCAAGATTTCTATGTGTTATTAGTTGGCTATTTATAGGATGAGAAAAATAGTTAACCATATATTGGGTTAGAATGTAACCATGGTTAATTTAGACACTTGTAAACATCCTAGAGATCAATGGTCAAGATCAAGCCACCAAAATGGTGACTCCCCCCCTAAATGGCGGTTCAAAGGTGATAAGGGTGACTAGATGATGAGTCTTGGTGTTATCTTGTTTAGTTTGTGCATTTTGACTCCGTAAAAAGCTAACCGTAAATGATTAAGCCTCAAAACGTAAAACCGGGTATCGTAAAAATATGAAACTTGAAAGTATTGTTAAACATGTTAATATAGTCCATAATAAAATATAAAATGAGTGGTAGGATCTATCGGGTGCTAAAACCCTGCTAAAAACTGGAAACACGGGTCTAAAACGCGCAATTCGCGTAAAACGCTGAACTGAAAAACGTAAAATTCCAAAACTTTTGGAATTGTCATAAAATGAAAGAAAATCATATTTCTATTGTTTATAATGTTTTATGGATATATCGGGATGTTGGAAGGACGTTTAAACCTAAAAGTAAATCTCGGACACGGCTTTGTGATTTTTGCAGAAATGATCCGACGAGCGTCAAACTCTCGGATTATCGTTAAAATAGTTTAACTTACGAGAATATGAAATAAAAATTTCTGAGATGAATAGTAAAAAGTGAATAGTAAAAAGTGAATAGTAAAATTTTCCGGGAATAGTAATTAATCTGAAAATGCGAATTGTTACAACCATCAAGTACAAATGGCGGAGGAGGATGAAGAAAAGACGGCGTTCTACATGGAACAAGGAACTTATTGCTATACAAAGATGCCGTTTGGTCTGAAAAACGCCGGGGCAACTTACCAACGTCTGGTTGATTCGGCCTTCCGGACACAGATAGGAAGAAATTTGGAAGCTTATGTGGATGACATGGTGATTAAAAGTAAAGGGGAAAAAGAGATGTTGGCAGATATTGCCGAGACCTTTGACAACCTAAGGAGGATTAACATGAAGTTGAATCCTAAGAACTGCTCATTTGGTGTAGAAGAAGGAAAGTTCCTAGGATACATGATAACCTCCGAAGGTATTAGAGCAAACCCCAAGAAAGCGAAGGCAATTTCACAAATGCAATCCCCAAAGACTTTGAAAGAAATGCAATCTCTGAGTGGGAAATTAGCCGCACTAAACAGATTTCTTTCTCGGTCGGCTGAAAGATCACTCCCATTCTTTGACACATTAAAAAACATAACCAAAGAGAACAAAGAAGAATACAAATGGACGGAAGAGGCCGAGGCTGCTTTTCAGTCACTCAAAAAGTTAATACTAGATTTACCAACATTATCTACCCCCAGGAAGGGAGAAACCTTGTACATATACCTTGCCGCAGCCCAAGGTGCCGTTAGTGCAGTATTGATGGCCAAGAAAGAAGATAGGCAACTGCTTGTTCATTATGTGAGCCGAACGTTGCATGAAGCCGAGAGGAATTATGTTCCGGTTCAGAAGTTGGCCCTCTCTCTGCTACACGCGTCTCGTAGACTGAGGAGGTATTTTGAAGCTCACCCAATAAAAGTCATAACAGATCAGCCCATAAAACAAATCCTTAACAAAGCCGAGGCATCTGGAAGAATGGCCAAATATTCGGTAGAGCTAGGAGCTTATGATATAGATTATATTCCGAGGAATGCAATCAAGGGACAGGTTCTCGCAGATTTTATTTCGGAAATCTCAGTTGAGCTGGAGGGTGATGAGCAAAGATTTCGAGAGGAAAAAGTACAAGAAGTCTCAAAACCGGGCAACTGGATCCTTTACACAGATGGAGCCTCCAGCAAGAAAGGATCCGGAGCGGGATTGGTGCTGATCGGGCCTGATTTAGTCGAGCATACGTATGCACTTCGTCTCGACTTCCCAAGTACTAATAATGAAGCAGAATATGAAGCGCTCTTAGCCGGCTTAAGAATCGCTAAGAAAATGAAGGCGGAGGAGTTGGAAGTGAGAGTTGACTCCAAATTAGTAGCAAGCCAAATAAACGGAAATTTCGTGGCAACTAAGGAAAGTATGATACAATATCTAGCGAAAGCGAAAGAGTATATTGGGGGCTTTAAAAAGTTTAAAATTTACAACATACCAAGAACCCAGAATCACAAAGCCGATGTGTTAAGCAAACTAGCATCGGTAGCTTTCATCCATCTTACCAAAGAAATACTGGTTGAAGTACTTCGGAAACCGTCAACCGAAGAGAAACATGTGGGAGCAATAGTAGAAGAAGAAGAAGACAATTGGATGACCCCCATCATCAGATGTTTGGACGAAGGTGTCTGGCCTACGGATCCTAATGAGGCTAGGACCTTACGAATGAAAGTTCCGCAGTACGTAATGGAAAATGGTGTGCTCTTCAAGAAGTCTTACTTAAACCCAATGCTACGGTGTGTAGGACCTCTACAAGCAAACTACATCATTCGAGAGGTTCATGAGGGGATATGTGGAATGCACTCCGGACCCAGGTCGGTAGTGGCTAAGTTAATAAGGCAGGGGTATTATTGGCCGACGATGCACAAAGATGCAAGAGAAGAGATTCAGAAATGTGACTCCTGCCAAATCCACTCTCCGGTACCAAAGCTGCCCAAAACCAATTTAACATCCATAATGGCACCATGGCCTTTCTATCAATGGGGTATGGATATGTTAGGTCCCTTTCCAGAAGCACCCGGAAGGTTGAAATATGTGATTGTAGCGGTGGACTACTTCACGAAATGGATAGAGGCCAAACCGCTAGTCAGAACCACCGGCAAAGACGTGAAGAAATTTGTTTGGGAAAATATCATTTGTCGATTCGGTCTACCAGGGATCATTGTAACAGACAATGGAACAAACTTTGTTAATGATCCTTTCAAAGGATGGTGCGAGAAACTAAAAATAAAACAAATAAACACCGCTGTAGCATACCCACAGGCAAACGGATTAGTCGAAAGAGCAAACAAGAGCTTGATGCACGGCATAAAGACTAGACTTGGAAGGGAAAGGGCCGGATGGGCAGATGAACTGCCGAATGTTCTATGGGCCTTCCGAACCATGATGAAAACATGCAATGGTGAAACACCTTTTAGCCTGACGTACGGCAGTGAAGCAGTGATACCGGCGGAAATAGGAATGCCCACACACCGAACCATGCTTTACAATCCGAAGGATAGCGAAGAGCAACAACGGCTAAATTTGGATCTGTTGCAAGAAAAGCGTGAAATGGCAGCAATTCGTGAAGCAAAATATAAAGCGAAGGTCGAACAATACTATAACCGAAGGGTTAAACCGATGGCTTTCAAGGTTGGGGATTTTGTTTACTGGAAAAACGAAGCTAGCCGGGTTGAAAATCAGGGGAAACTGGGTCCGAACTGGGAAGGGCCATACAGGGTAATGGAAACATACCAAAATGGTTCATACAAACTTGCTGGTATGGATGACAAGGAAATTCCTCGGACCTGGCATGCAATCAACTTACGAAACTGTTTTATGTAAAATGTTTGTGACGATTAATGATAGCTTACGTCTTCCCCACGTTTCGGGAAGCGAATTTTCCTAAAAGGATTGTGCAAATTACTTATACGGATCGTGCAAAAACACTCCGTCCATTACTTATACGGATCGTGCAAAAACACTCTGTCCATTACTTATACGGATCGTGCAAAAACACTCCGTCCATCTACTTAAACGGATCGTGCAAAAACACTCCGTCCATTACTTATACGGATCGTGCAAAAACACTCCGTCCATCTACTTAAACGGATCGTGCAAAAACACTCCGTCCATTACTTATACGGATCGTGCAAAAACATTCCGTCCATCCATTTAAACGGATCGTGCAAAAACACTCCGTCCATCTACTTAAACGGATCGTGCAAAAACACTCCGTCCATTACTTATACGGATCGTGCAAAAACACTCTGTCCATCCATTTAAACGGATCGTGCAAAAACACTCCGTCCATCTACTTAAACGGATCGTGCAAAAACACTCCGTCCATTACTTATACGGATCGTGCAAAAACACTCCGTCCATCCACTTAAACGAATCGTGCAAAAACACTCCGTCCATCTACTTAAACGGATCGTGCAAAAACACTCCGTCCATTACTTATACGCATATAATAATAAAAAAAAAAAAAAAAAAAAAAAAAAAAAAAGAAAGATATGTAGAGAACGTATAAAAAACAAAATGATCATATATATGGGAACAAGAATGTTCTTCGGTAACACGATTACAATTCAAAATGTGTTAAAAGTACTTATTACAACCAAAGGAGGACACAAAAAGAGGTACAGTCACCCCGGATAAAAATTCTAGTCAACCTTTGGGGGAGGGGGAGCAACAGCTGGAGAAGGAGTTGTTTTCTTGACAGGCTCCTGCGGTAAGAGGTTAATTTGATCACCAAGGGGAAGATGGAAGGATTCCGCAAGCTTCTGGACATACGGATATTCAGCTGAAAAAAAGCTTATGATATTCCGGCTTCCATAATTTTGGAGCCTCCATATTAAGCCTCTTAATCTTTTGCAAGATCTTTTCTGCATCCTCCGGTTCCCTTTCGGTACGAACACCGTCTATGAATCCCCCGGAATAAGACAAGCTATAGACCTTTCCAAGACTTTTCTTATATTCATCACTCTGGAAAAGCCTTCGGAAGGCGGCAGGGATTAATTCCTTGACGGTATTCTGGCGAACAACCTCGGCAACAGCCAACTGAGCAGTCAAGCTTTTGTTCTCCGTCGAAAGCCTTTCGGCCTCCGCGGATTTCTCCGCCAGTTTCTTCTCAAGCTCCTCAATTCTAGAAGTCTGAGAAGCGGTCAAACTTGTTGCCTCATTTTTCTCCTTCTCGATTTCTTCCAGCTGATCAACCAACCCTTTTTCCCGGATGGAGGCTGCAGTCCTCTCCTCCTGCTGTTCTTTCTCCAGCACACGGAACTCTTTCAGCAAGGTTTCAAATTTTTCAATATGGGCATCCCTTTCGTCCTTCAGCCCATCGACAATAGACTCACACTCCCCATGAGTAGCCTTTAGCTCTCGGTGGTCTCGATTCAATTGGCTGAATCTCTTCAACACCTCTGCTTGAAGTACCACACCGGAACCACAGTTGGTGTAAGATTGTCGGACAAGCTGATTATTGTTCAGACTGGCCAGCGCTTCTTCTTCGGCAGGAGTGGCAAGATGTGACATCATCTCACGGCACGCTCGGAATGAGTTCATACGAACGTCATCCCTGAGGGTCCAACCGGGGATGAAGTAACCTCCGGTCAAATCAGTGTGACCTGAAAATAATAAGGCCGAACGACTAAGTAAAAAAAAAAAAAAAAAAGAGGGTAAGTAAACGCACCTTCAGACAACGGTTGATTCTCTCCGGTCTGCACATGAGCTCTAGAAGCTTGATGCTCTGAATGGGCTGTACAAAAAGATATAAACAGTTAGGTAAGGATAAGTATATTTTAAAACCGGACTAGGAAAAGGAGGATGGTTCTCACCATCAGATGGGGTCGGAGGGGGATTATTCTGAAACCCTTCGTCATTTTGAGCAGCAGGAGTGTTGGATTTTTCCAAGGAATGATGCTCCTCTTCGGCATTCTCAACCGGATCATTGGGGTCTTGACCACCGTCATTCTCCTGCTCGGCCCTTTCCGACGGCTCAGCCTGGTTGAGAGGATTTGCATCCACTGTATGCTCCTCGGAGACAACGACTTCCTCCTCGACCTGTAGCTTTCTCCTCTTCTTAGGCTGGCTCGGCCCAGCTGCAGCCTTCTTCTTACCCACAGGATGGGTTTGCTGTTTCTTCCTTTCCTTCTCTTCTCGAGCGGCCACCACATCGGGATTGGCCGTTTCAACCATTAGCTGCGCATAAGTTTTCTCGGGAATTGCAACATCGGGAGCGAGGGGTTCGGCAGTTTTGTTCGGACGGGGTTGGTTCTCCGGCAACGGATCTCCTTTGCTCACAGCAGACCCTTCGAGTTCCGGAAGCTCAAGATACTCGGACATAGTTATCACTACAAAGAAAAACACGCGATTAAAACAAGTACAGATGGTACAAAGTAAATAGTAATAATAATAAACACCCCTTCTTACCCTCCCCTCCGGCATTCTTGAAAACAAGATGATGGCCCGATATCCGGAAGGTGTTGGTAAGCCCATACACCCAAAGAAGACTGTTCAGGGGTTTCCGAAGTATTATAGGTCGAAGAGCCAGTATGTTGGCATCTCGCTGAGAATAACCGGTTGGGAAATGATCTGTTATCTACGAATCCTTATGCCTCCACGGCATAGCGTTCGGTATAGCCCTCCGGTCAATCAAAAAGAAAAAATCCTTCCACCGTTTCAAACTTGTCAAAATCTCAATAAAGCACATTTTGGCATGTTTACCCGTCCGATGTTCAAATGAGAACCAGTGTCCCTGCTTACATAATCGGTAGAACACTCGGAACAAGGAAACTGTGGGCACAACCGCTAAACTATAACACCGAACCTCAAACAACATCACCCTATTTACACCCAGCGGAACTAACTGAGATAGATGCACGTTAAAATGGTCTATGACGCTTAAAAGGAAGGCCGAGAAAGGTATCCTAACGCCTCCTAACCTCATGAGTTGAACGTACACCCCTATTTTATCTCCCGGCAATTCGTTCATGGTGAGATCTGGGGGGGGGGGGGGGGGGGAAGTATGGGATGAAGGTCTAACGGGATTCCGAATTCTATTATCATATCGTCTAGATCTCTCTGGGAAAGCCTAGATGGGTGCATATGCATATCAAACTTACCGGGGGGTTTGGATGTCAATAACAAAGGGGGGTCAACCGGAACGTTCGTCTCCCCAGGTTCAGTTACGGCCATGGTAAAAAACAATACGAAGTAGCAAAAATAAGAAGGGTGGAAACGCACCTCGGAATAGCTTTGCAAAATAACAAGAAGCAACCGAAGAGTTTTGAGGAAAAACACAGTAAAAAGTAAAAATGAAGAGTAAAGAAGTGGTATATATATAGTTGATATGGGGATGCGTGAAACGTCGCATCGCGTACCGCCCTCGACACGTGGCTAAGCTGGGACCGTTCGATATCTGCGCAAAAACTAAGTGGTAACCAGCTGTCAAAGGGGGGGCATAAGGGTAATTTTGACGCAGTGAATAAACTTCATACAAAAACGCGCAACATCCCCATCACAAACGGTAAGAGACCAACGGCACCCGCACGTATAACGAATTGGAGCACCGGTCAGAACCGATACTCCAATACTGGGAGGGGGGACATGTTGACGTACGTAGCCGAATGGCTAGGAACCATTCGGCTCATATAGGTAGAGCCGAAGAGCACAGGCCGAAGGAAAAGTCTCAACGGGTATGAACCGAGGACATAACACAATCCCAGGATTTCAGGGATCGTGTCGCCCACTTGTTCTGACATCCAACAACCAGGTATGGCCTTGCTCCTTCCCAAGGCAGAGTAGGTAATGAGATGAGTAGTATAAATACCCTTCACTTCATTTATGATTCAACTAACACACACTATACTCTCACCAGCATTTATTACAAATCCTTCATCCTTACACATACTCATCCTCACACCGGAGGTTGGTCTTGGGATAAAACCCGAGGCGAGCCTAACGCGTGCTACTCTTGTGCAGGGAGTTATCTGAGGACGGACGGCAAGCTTAAAGGTGGGACTCATTTACAAGGTTTTACTTCAACAAGAAACAACCTAGGTGGGATATAAAGTAGTTGGTCACAGAAATTAATCAACCGGCGTTGCGTACGTACTCTCTGAATGTTTGGTTTTCTAATAATTCTGTTTTACACGCCGTTTGCTATGCACGAAAAGTGCTGACATTTGATTACTGGCACGGGATTAATTACTTTGTAAGAGTTATGTTCTTACATTTAGCTTCAGTGCATCAGTGAGTCTGTATTCTTTAGCATTTATTTTCCTTGCATAATTTGATAAAGATGCTTAAGATGGGACATTTAGGTGGACTTCTGATAGTAGTATTACATAAGGTTTAGCTGTGCTAAAACTTAGAAAACAAAGTTCTTAAATGTCACGTTTTGTATTTCTCTTATTGCCTCTAGGTATGTTTAATACTTGAAGTAAATATTGACATTTGTAGATGGATACAATTATTGATACAGATGACATTTTACGCTTTTAGCCACCATTTTGTATAAACAATTGATGCATTAGCTATGATTATGAAAAGTTATATTTTTTAAATGGCTTATAACTGATTTTCAATAAAATGGATCAGGTGATTTTATGAATCAAATAGACTCTTTTGAGCAACTTTCAACCATGTTTATTGTATTATTTTACCCATTTGACCCATTATATATAAAAATAACTGGAATCGACCCGTTCATATGAAAATGGGTTGAATATCCCATATTCATTGTTAATTTCTATACTAGAGGCTCCTACTACTTTCTTGCTCTATAAATAAGCTTCCTTGATCATTTTTTATCCATAAAAATCTTGACAAATAGAAGGTAAGTGGCAAGCTTGAAACTTTCTGTATATATTTTAAAATGTAAATTTGAATTAATTATGATTGTACTACTTATAAATGAGATAGCCTGGTTGATTTGTATCCCCGATAACTTTTTCAAATTTAGCTATAATATGAAGTACATCATCTTCCTTGAAATTTCCGGGTTCAGCTGATACATTAAAACTTATGAGACTGTGAGAAGACAATCCTGTGAGGGCTTATAAGATCTGATACTCGAGTTTTGTATGATTGATGACCTGATACCTTTTTTTTTCCTTCTAGAATTCTTATACGGTCTCTTTTGAGGAGTTTGTAGGCGGTTTTATTTTTGTCCATTTGAACCTCTATTTAACTACATAATCGTGGTCCTTACTTTAACTGGTCTAGTTTATTTTTCCTCGTACGATGATTCATGCATATGGACACACATAAAAAGTTTTTCATTCACAAACTTATACGCTTAAATTACCTCAAGCTTGTCTCTTTATTGACATTATTCGCTTTGAAAAAACAGTTTAACTGCTTGATAGGAACATTAGTTTTGTCAATACTCACACTTGCCTCATGTAGTGGAGGTTAAACGAAACATCACTTAGTGGGCTCTTCCTGTGTATGAAGAGTTACACGTTTGTCGTCCACTGAAATAGCTTGTCACGCGCATGCAAATAACTATGTGGATCTTGAAAGTGACCATATATGAATCTTCATCGTCTTATTTGGAAGATTTTTCTACAATCCTTTGGCCCCATATATGTTATATCACTATCTGTCTTCAGCAGGTTGGCTCTAGGGGAGAACTTGACTATACCCCCTGGATTTGGGACCCTTGTGCCAGATAGTGCAATATTTTTGTAGTCGACGAGTCGTAATTTTTCTATTTCATGAACCTTTTCCAAATGTGGTTTCATAATCTTGATAATTAATGGTTCTCGACTAGATCAACATGTGCATATACATGTTGGTATACAAGAGATATCGATCAACATGCTCTATTGGGCTTGTTTGTGTCTTGGCCAACATATTTTTGAATAAATATTTTAAAATGGGGAGGTATAGTTGGAATTTTAGTATTGTCATTGTTGGAATATACTGGTTGCTTTTGTTCTCTTTTTGATATGCAGGGTAACCAAGATTCATGATGGTGTTTACCCTATAAAAGAATGATGGTGACAGAATAAGGTACATGCATGCCAAATAAAGCTGTGATAATGGGTTATTTATGCAATGATTCTTTCATTTTTACAAAGTTGAAAGGTGAAAAAATATTATGGTTTTTGGGATATGCATGAAGGACAGTAATTGAGAACCATAGGCGCACTAAGTAATCCTATTATTATCAAACTCACCTTTTACAGGTGAAATGATATAAATATAATGGCACTTTGGTGCTGGAGTTGACCATTAATGTTTCTTTCGTCCTAAATTGAATTATTGTTAGCCTCGCAGGTTTCACTTTCTTTTGCCGTGATGCGAAAGATCACTTGAGAAAGAGAAACCCTTTGGTTTGATGCCCTTTTGATTCCTTAAGACATGTTACGTGTATCGGTGTATGTGTTTCTAGTTGTCGGATCTTTGTGCAAAGTAAGTTTTGCTCTAACTAAATCCGGTATTCTCAAAGTATAGGGATTTAAGAGGAATCTTCCTCTTAGCCAGAAATCTTCAGTAAGATTCTATAACTTTCTCACCTAAGATATACATATTGGCACATCAATTTTCTTACCTAGGAGACTATATTTTGTACTGATAATAAGAATGGATGGTTCATAAAGACGACACACAAGAAGTGCTCATCATATGCAGTATACACCTTATAATTTTTGCTGAACCTTGAATTTGAGCATATATCATAGTTGTGAGAACAAGTGTTGGAAACTTACTGATCTAATATATCAACAAGGCAAATATCACAGGTGGTTTGTACACTGAGTAAATGTGTAGGCCGGCTTTGTTGGTAATGAATGCAAGAGATTTATTGGTGTTAAGTTGGAGGGAGACCAAGGACTCCAAGGAGTGAATAGGGATCCCTCGTGCAAAACCAAACCATTTGTCTTCCATTCGCCTCTCAGGACGGGCCTACAACGTTTTGTCGATATGAACGCATGTATAAATCCTGAAACTTTTTATCGCATTTTATGAGGTAAGAAAAAAAATACATCAATGTTTCTGTATCTTTTGGTACATCCTTAAAAATTGTCATTTTAAGCATATTTTGGACAAAAATGTTGGATTCGCCTCTACCATGATCATGTTCAGAATTTCCCCCTTTCAAACCCATATCACAATCATCGGAACAAATGTGTTAAACCACCACATAATTAAGATGGTGATACTTAGAAGAACAAGTAAGATGATGAATTATCTTAGAATTTCTCAATTAAGCATTACTCTTTCAGTAGCATTCTGACTATTCTAGTCATCAAACTCAGTACAAGTGCTTGTTTAGTAGAGTGTTTGTTTTATGGGAGACTTAGACTATGTTTATTGGTGACCTTTGGTGTGGGTTGTGGGTTGGGGTCACGACCGATTCTCCCCTTTCAACCAATCACAAATTGACATGTGGCAATCGGTTGTGACTTTAGGTCACCAAGTGACCACAAATTGGCAATCTCTTGTGACCGGTTGTGACTTTAGGTCACCAATAAACATGGTCTTACAAAAGTCCATAAAGTTATAGTATATGTTTATTATCCAAGGAGTGATCACAAAAAAAATTTCACAAAGAAGTCCCACAAACTGATGTGGGGCGTGTCATTAGTGAGTTTCTCTTCTCTCTCTCTCTCATTGAACCAATCACACTCTGCCACATCAGTTTGTAGGACTTCTTTGTAGAAACTGACCAATCACACTCTGCCACATCACTTTGTGAAACTTATTTGTGAACATATCAGTCCTCTTATTCCTCTATTTATTTTAATGGAAATTGCATAGCTATACAACTAATCAAAATAATAAAACTCTAAAAGACATAATAAACAAAGATTTCAAATAAACCCGGCTGTTTAATAATACGTATTAAGTCCCAAGCCAACATTATCAACTGCTAAAACATTCCCTTTTCATCCATGGAATCGACCATCATCAAACATTACCCTACATTTTATAGTGTAGCAGTATTGATATGATGTGAGATAATTAATTTGAAATCAAGTAGTCGAAGGTTATATTCCGAAACAAATATGTCATAATTTTATAGCGTTTATAGTTAGAGCCGTATACGAGGGTGTGCGAGATGTGCTGTCGCACAGGGCCTCTAAATTTTAGAGGCCTCAAAATTTTTATATGATATGTATATATATTCTACAAAAGTAACTACAAGTATTTGATTTAAGAAGTTGCATTGAGATTTTTTGCCGAAACACTTTAAAAATGCTTATTTCTCATTTTATCTTTTTAGAAATTTATTTACTTTCTATTATAGTCCCCGTTTTTGTTATTAAACTAATTTTTCACAAATGTTCCATAAACTCAGAGATGGCATTGTTTATAGTGTGAGCTTGTTAGTTTTTCTTTCTAAATAAAATAATTAATAATATAAAAACTGGCTTACCTATATTTCATGTTGATGTGCATGCATTTCTTATCAATATAAAGAACCCTAGAAAAGTTATTACCTTCATAATACAACAACCATTATTAATCATCATTTGATATTCAAACATGAGTAAGAAACGTAAACTAAAATTAAAAAGGACAAACTTTTTTTTTTTATTAAATATCTTTATAATCATTCGAAATATTTGACGTTTAAGGTTTCTTCTTAAGAACACAATTATTATTGACATGCATGATTTAATTTTCTGCTTTGAACCTTTGACTTTTCTAACAAAAGAGTATCGTGATGATGAAAATAAAATATAAAAATAAAAATCCTAAACAGCTTACATGTATAAATAAAGAAAGTACTAGTTGATACATGTATAAACAAAAAACTTAATAACCTGTTTATACGAAGTAATGAAGAAAGAACATCGGATCACATCTAACACAAATCAATCGATAAAAAGTATTACAAGTTGACTGGAACAAATTACAAGTTGACTGGAACAAACTCGATACAGTACATTTTGTGAATGTTTTTTTGTGAGTGTAGCATTCCTCTAGTAAAAAAAGGTTAAGGATTCTATATCATGACACATGTGTGAGATATTAGGTGGTATATACGAATTTCTGAATATTTGTCTTTCTAAACCTGTAGAAATTTTAACCAAAGCATGCAAACAAAGATTAGCTATACATTAAGTGGCTGCTCATAATTTCACACTTACTTTCTAAAGCTTTAATCTTTTATACTCATCGCAGAAAGAAAAAAAGAAATTGAGAGTTGTCAGAATTTGAAAAGGAAACACCTTTTAAAGATGCAAAAAAGGGTTGGTGTGTAGATTTTTTGTTAAAAGTTTAATGAACACTTAGATTTTATTTGATAAAAAAAAATATTAACGAAACTTATTGCAAAGCTCAATTGATCGTAACACCATGTTATTCTTTCAAGAAGATTGGTTTGGTTTGCTTATTTATAGATGGAACCCTTATATATATCTAGTTTATTGTACAAATTTGTAAGCTATGAAGTGTCTAGCTATAAAAATACCAACAAACAAAACTAATAGAAGTACTATTTGTGAGGTGTTGAAGAGTAAAGAATGATGGTGGTGTGAATGGGACTGGGACAACATGTCTCTTAAAGCAAAAGTGTGATAACTTAAAAACTTGGTTTGAGTGGGAAAATTAAGCAAAAGTTATCAGTGGAAAACACTTTCATTTGGTTCCTTAATACAAGGATTAATCATGTCGTGAAAGCAAATAATGAGATAAAATATTCTTTATAGGTAGTGTTGTATCGACTTGGTTCATTTTTGCTTGTTACATAGAAAATGATTTATGTATTTAATTCGGAATTTGTAAGAATTCTATAATACATGGACGAGGTTTATGATTAGCTAATTGTAAGAGCAATGATTTAATCTTGATAAAGGTTTACGAAGTAGGTTTACATGACTAATTAATCATAGGAGGTGTTGGTTTAATCTTATTTGCGGGCTTATCAACTTACGTGATTTCGATTTATTTTTCATAAATTCAAATTTCCGGCTTATTTTGAGACCTAAAAGCTTATATAGGCTTACTATATCATAATGATCATATATAAACCCATAAGTCTCATTATAAGCCGAAAATTTAAGGTTATGAAAATATGCCGAAATCACATAAACTCACAAATAAGCTTAAGCAAAGACCTTCCGTTATATTTCAACAAACTTTCTATACCATACAGCAATCCAATAATGCGATAAGATGCCATTATATGTAACCGTGGTCTCTCTTCTTTTCACTCACTCCAAAATCATATGCATGATAAACTGCACATTTGTCTCGAAAGAACTCTTAGTGTCATCAACTATTTTACGTGAATGTGATTTACAGAGACAAGTGAGATCTCAAATTAAGCTCGAATATGAGTTAGTGAAGTGTGGAGTGCACACTCATTTGAGCTAACGAGTTTTCGATAACGGCAAAGACGCGAGGATCAAGCGGCTCGCGCCTCCTTGCGGGGTCAAGGGGTAATGTCCTTTGCATCGTCCCCTTGGTTGGTATTTTAACCACCTTATAACTGTCAAAAAGTTTATCGTATTGACAATATCATTGGTTTCATTTAAACTTACGAAAACCAACTATTCCCTCCGTCCCAATTTATTTGTTCACTTTTAATTTTCAAAGTCTTTTTTTGTGAACTTTGACCATAAATATATTTGTTTGTGTTATTTAATATTTGATGCAAAATATATGAATAGATTAAGTTTTAAATGTATTTTTAATTTGTATAATTTTCATTAAGTATTATATAACACAAATAAAAATATTTACGGTCAAATTTGACAAAGAAAGACTCAAAAAGTCAAAACTGGACAAATAAATTGGGACGGATGTAGTATTATTTTTATTTTTCTTAATTCTCTCGTGCTTAGAAACTAAGTGATTTTTCTAATTATCCAAAAAAATATTTTGTGATTACTAGTCATTTAAAGAGTCAAAATAATTTATTCAAAAAATGAAACTACATGATTCTTATAAGATCCTAGATTATCATTAAAAATAAATAAATAAATATATAATAAAAACAAACAACAACTTCTACATAGTGACATTGTGGAGTCCATGATCCTTTAATATCTTGAAGAGTAGAACCCCAGCCTCATTCTTTTTATCATGTGGTGGTGGTAATGAGGGGATTGAAAACGCATTAATTATAGTATATTTTATTTTCAATTTTATAAGGATACAAAACATTGTTTTTAGAGTAAATTACACCCTTGGTCCCTATAAAAGTGTCAGATTTCATACGACATTCAAAAACGCAAAATTTTACGTCGTTAATCCAACATTTTAAAAATATTACGCAGGTGGTCCAATTTTCTAACGAGCGCTAAATCTGATCGTTATCTCGGTCCGCACTTGCGAATCACGCGATGGCTTTTTTGTCCGAACACTTGTTTGTACTTTCCCAGCTACACTCTGACTACTTATTATATCAATGTTCCCGCCCATATATGACCCCTTTTTCAACACATTTTCACATAATTGTTTCACAAAAATCATCTCAAAACTTCTCTCAAAAGCACACAGATAAACCCCAATCTTTTTCCCCAAATTTTAGTTCGTAATTTTTCAATGATTGTTTCCAAAATCGGTACTCCAAAATGGAAGATACAGGGTTCAGACTTTCAGATCAGTGATTAAGATCTGTACACGTTTGCAAAGGAGGATTATATTAAGTGTTGTTTGTTGGTTTAGTTGGTTTTTATTTTGTTCAATTTGGTATAATTTGCTTGATATTTAAAAGATTATGTTCTAATTATGGTTTGACTTTTTTGGAGAAATTCATCCTACTGGTTTTACAATGAGGATACACCATGGTGGTGAGTTCATGTTTTTTCCAGGAAGGGTCTACCGTAGGGTAAGAAAAGTATTGTTGATATGGTCGATATTGAAACCTTTTCAATTTACGAGTTAGATGATATATTTCAGGACCTGGGTTGGACAGATAAAAAGATAATGTTTTATAACTTTCTTCAACCTGGTATGAATCTTGATGTAGGGTTACATTCTTTATGTAGTGATGATTATGTACATTTTTTAAGTCAGTTTATAGGTGAGTATAAGGTCATTGAAGTGTACATAGAACATCTTGTGTCAAAATTAGGAACTTATTTCAAGCCAAAGCAGACATTGGGTGTTGTTATTGATGAAATAGATAATGACAATGATGTTGGTGCTAGTAACCCTAGTCGTATTGGTAGTAGTAGTTCAAGAAGAAATCATCCTAAGAGCTACTATTGGAATACGTTATACCTGAGCAGCCAGAAGTAAGTGATGATATTAGTAGGTTTACTGATTTACCTAGTCAAGAGGCAAGGTTTACTGAATTACCTACTCAAGAGTTTAGGTTTACTCAGTTACCTACTGAAAAGTCTTATTTTCCAACTTTAGATGCAGAACTAGCTGAAACTGATGGGGTTTTTGGTAGAACTAACTTAAGTTAGTTTGCTAATAATGTTAGTCAGGAATGTAAAGTTGAAGATTCTTTTAGGGTAGAGGATTATGAGATGAATGATATGTTTGTTGATGATAATGTGAGGGTACATGAAAATGACAACACGTTAATAATGTGGATCATATGGTAGTTGATGATCATGCTAGTTTAGAGTAAACTAATGATCAAGTGAATGCTAATAATGTAGGTGTTGATTCTGTGGGTTTAGATGGAACTAATAATCAAATGAATGATAATGTAGGTGTTGATTCTACGGGTTTAGATGGAACTCATGCTCAAATGATTGATAATGTAGGTGTTGATGATGTGGGTATAGACGATAGTTATGATGATGTGTTTTCAAGTGATAGGGTTGATGATGAGAGTTATGTTTATGAGGGAGATAGTGAAGAGGATGTTAGTGAAAGTGAGGATGAAAATGATGTATTTGTTGATGAGAATAACATTATACATGAACCTCATGTTGATGTATATTTTTGTTTTGGTGTGAATAATGAAAGTGAATTACCTGATATTATGGCAGCTTTAAATAATCAAATTCCAAATTCCTCATTTGATGAGAATGTGTTAGATGTTGTTGATAAAGAAGAATTTGATAGTGAAGAAGAGGATGGAATGGATGGTGTTTTACAACAAAAACTTATGCAATTAAGAAAAGAGAAAGAAAAAGACGAATTTATAGTCTAGAAGTTTGGTTTTTATGCTAGACAGAGATTTGGTTCAAGTAAGCAGATAAAAGATAGACTTTACATGCATTCCATAGAAACTAGAAAGAAAATCAAATTAGTAAGGAATGACAAAATTAGACTTAGGGCCAAATGTTTTGGGCCTATCCCTGTTTTTAACCTTAATAATGGGCCTTTTGATGATTGGCCTTACAAGGAATATGCAAGTCACTCCAGTGGTCCAAGAACTAGCTCTAAGTCAAAAGTAGGTGCTGCAGACAAAGACAAATGAAAGAGAATAATTGAATATGATAAAAATAATGGTTGTCCATGGGAACTTTATTGCACTAACGAGTTAGGTGAGGAAACTTGGATATGAAACTCATAGAAGTGAGCATTTATGTCTACAGTCAAGGGACATTAAAGCTTGCAACTACAAGTTTCTATCAATGCAAATCATGGATGAAGTATCTGTGGAACCAAATATTCCTACAAAAGCAGTTCAAGATGCACTTCAGAAGAAATAGGAATTAAATGTTTCTCGCATGAAGGCATTCAGAGCCAAGGCAGCAGCTAACAAACTAATAATGAGTGATCACAAGGGTCAATATTCTATGTTAAGAGATTATGTTCAAGAGTTAACAACCTAAAATCCTGGAACCACATTCAAATATCAAGTAGAAATGCCTAAAGATCATAATACTCCTACTAGAGTATTCAGGAGAATATATGTCTGTCTTGGTGCATTAAAGCAATGATTCAAAGCTAGTGGAAGGGAACTGTTAGGGTACGACGAGGCTTTTATAAGTAGGCCATTCCCTGGGCAATTGTTAACAGCTGTAGGCCTTGATGCTAACAATGGCATCTATCATGTTGTTTATGCCCTTGTTGAAGCTGAATGCAAAGATTCATGGGTTTGGTTTTTGAGCATGTTGGGGGATAAAGAAGCAATGGAATTGAAGTTACAATGAAATAACTTAAGGAATTATCTATTGCTGCACATGCTTTTGTTATCACATATTCCACTAGAATTGGTCCAGAGCACACTTTTCTGGTAACTTGTTATAGCTTATGTGAACTATTAATCATGATGCATACCATTAATTCCTTAGTATAATATATTATTTTTGTATTTAGGAAGAGCTAATTCAGATGTTTTGCAAAATAATATGTGTGAAGTGTTGAATGGTAAGCTTGTCCATGGTAGGAA
Organism: Artemisia argyi; assembly: GCA_030686995.1. Lineage (NCBI taxonomy): Eukaryota > Viridiplantae > Streptophyta > Magnoliopsida > Asterales > Asteraceae > Artemisia > Artemisia argyi. The sequence continues at coordinate 32,898,606 of CM060691.1, forward strand.
TAAAACAATTATCACTATATTAGAATTCATCAGGAAGTACTTCATGAAAAGAATTGTGAATGTTGTAAAAGCCATTGAAAAATGTCATGGTCCTCTAACCCCTACTACAACTACTATTATGACCAAAATCAAAGATGATAGTAATTATACTGTTCAATGGAATAGGGAACATAAGTATCAGGTTAATGGGCCATGGGGGGGGGGGGGGATCAATGTGTAGTTGATGTTGATAGTAGAACATCTACTTGTAGGAGGTGGGAGACTACATGAATTCCTTGTAAGCATGCAGTTGCTGCAAACTAGAATATGGCTATCAATTGCCAACCTGTTGAAATACTAGAAGCTTGGACTGGTAGGTGTTATTGGTTGAAACATGGAAAGAATTTTACAGTTTTAAGATACAACTAATTAGTGGTAAGTCCTTCTAGAAGATATCTACATGTCTTACAACACTAACTCCTCCACATCATCACCCTCAAGTAGGTATGCTTAGGAAGAAGAGAGTCAGAGGAGAAATGGAGGATACACCATGTGTTAAGGATGGGAAGTTGTCTAAGAAGTATAGAAGTGTAAAATGTTCTTCTTGTGGAAATGTGGGTTACAATAAGCAGTCATGTAAGGGTCAAGGTGGTAAATCAAGTTTTGGGTCTAAAAGAAAATTAAAGGAAAAGGGAAACATGTTAATGGTTCTGGTGGTGCATCTACTGGTTCAAGACCCCTAAAAAGAGTCAGGTTTTCTTTGGAATATGAAATTCAAGGTTCAGTAACTGCAAGGGATAAAGAAGGTAAGAAACTGCATACTCTTACTATTTTATAGCTTTTCATTTCTTGTTACTAATTTTTATGAATATTGATAATGCATTTGGAAGACACAATGGTGGAAATAAAAGTCATCATGCTGCAAGTCAAAGTGGTCTAAGCTTAGTGGTTGGTGGTGCAACCCACATTGACTTAGGTACATCTGCTGGTGCAAGACAAAATGAAAGTTATCCTACTGCAAGTCAAAATAGTCAAAGCTCTATGGTTGGTGGTGCAAGATAGAGTGATGATGGCAGGATCAATCAAAGCCAAAGTGATGGTGGTGCATCTGCAAGTCAAAGTGGAAATGCTAGTGGAAGTAGAATTGGTTCATCAAAATGGAGCACAAGTACAATAAGGAATGAAAGACTTCGAGGTGGTGGAAGTTAGGTGTCTGGTTCACCAAAGGAGTCTAATGCTCATGTCTCACCCAAATGGAGCAGATCTATGATAAAGAGTAAAAGAGTTGGAGCTAGTTCACCAAAACAGCCTTAATTTGGATTATATTGTTGTTTGAAACCTATGTGAGATATTTGAACATGTTTAAGACTTATGTTATTTCTATATGTGGATGTTAAACTTTGGTAACTATGGTCGCCAATTGCAATTTACTAGTCATTGCAACTTGTTGCATTGAAAATATGCAATTAAAGGTAAAAGTGTACATATTTAAGTCATTTTATTTGGGCCAATTACTTGCATCTACATTATGTGTATGCAAAAATGCAACTTCTTATCAATTTAGTATGCCAAAAAATGTTAAACTTAACCCTGTGACCAAATTGGTAAGTATAACTGTTGATACAAAAGTTGGGCGTACCGGGTTATTAGGTTTATGCTCTTATATCAATCAGCTTCTTAGTACTTCGTCACCTGCGCACTAAGAAAATAAACAACACCGTTAGACTTATCGAGGGATTGTCTCCCCCGATTAGACTCCGGCGTGAGAGTAAGTAATCGATTTAGGGTTTAGTTGAAGAGTTAGGGTTGTATATCGTACCTTTAATGAGAATCGTGTGATTCTATATATAGGGGCTAAGAAACCGTATTTCTTGCTCCTCACTCTTCGCACGCGTGGTGCTTATCCGAGGTAAGGATATCTATTCCTTGAATAGATAATCCTTATCGTTACCCGGTGGGTTAGATTGGGCCTTTGGGCTTTATGAGCCCAAAGCAATAATACTACGGCCCATACCATTGTCATGGTAGCCCATTCGTAGTGGGCTTAGGTGTAAGTAATGTCTATCATTTGGGCTTGTGGCCCAAATATAGGCTATACGTCATCAATAACTTTTTTAACCAAAACAAAGTCAACAAGCTTAAAAAGTTTCATTAAGTTGGCTTTTAGTATGCAAAACCCAATGTTTATCAATTTGATATGCCAAAAAAAAAATTTTTTTAACCCACTGACCAAATGGTCAACTACAACTTTTTAACCAAAACATAGTCAACAAACTAAATGTATTCCATTATGTTAGCTTTTAGTATGCAAAAATATTTGTTTATCAGTTAGGTGTGCCAAAATAGGTCAAACGTAACCTACTGACCAAATGGTCAACTACTTATTTTTACCCAAATCAAAGGCAACAACCAAAAAAAGTTTTTATCAACACATAACGCACTAACAATCACAACTGAAGAAATGTTAGCATTGAGCTAATATTTCATTACCACAAAACAATTACATCGGTCGTCAACTACATCAGATTACCAAAATAAAATCATAACTCATCACCGAATCTCTTCCCCACTGCTAACTTATACTGCTTCACATGAAAAAAAACATAAAAATTGTTAAAATAACCAAACTTAAGATCAAGTATTTCTTCATTTTAGCAGCTTCACTTCTTAATTACTCTATAGTGTAGCTTCCACATGATTCCTTGCCCTTAATAGACCGGGGATGATATTAACTGATCTTGCACACATTGGCGAATCGTGCCAGTCAAGCAACTCATAATCAGATCCCAAATCTGGACAACCATCGAACCTACGTCCTGGATTTTGATTTGTCCATTATGTGCGAATTACTGCTGTTTTCCACACCAACACGCCACTTTTTTTTTTTTTTTTTTTTTTTTTTTTTTTTTTTTTTGTTCTTAAGTTTTTGGGGAAGAAATAACAAAAGCTGAAGAAAGTAAGTGATGAAAATAATTAAGTGGGAAGATTGTGGAATACTCTTGCATGAATCGGGATATATACAACATATATCGGGATATGTAAAAAGTTATTTACACATGTTCTAGAGTACAAAGTGAACAGTAGTCGGACAAAACTAGGTAGGTTGAAAAATAAGTACGAAAAAGTGTTTGGACAAAAAAAGTCTCGCGTGATTTACATGTGCGGATCGAGATAACGACCAAACTTAACGCTCGTTAGAAAATTGGATCACCGGCGTAATATTTTCAAAATGTTGGACTAACGACGCAAGATTTTACGTTTTTAGATGTCATATGAAATCTGACACTTTTCCAAGGACCAACGGTGTAGTTTACTCTTGTTTTATTTATCAACAATACCATATGACGCTAGCGCACCAATTTTAAAAAGCAGTATCACCTTAATTTATCTATATTGGGAACGGGCCACCATTTTCCCCGCAAATTTATCTATATTGGGAACGGGCCACCTTAATTTATCTATATTGGATGTTACCTTGGGTGCATAGAAAGAACACATTACATTTATACATGATGTCACATGTATTTCATTTACAGAATGTTTTTTACTTTTCAGTGTCAGGTGTGGTTTAAGGGAGGTGTGTAAAATCAATATATCATGACATTACTCTCTTTTTACAACAAGCATCTTCAATAGTTACCATTGTTTAATTACAATCTATTACTTGTAATGAACATGGGGGACAAAGCATGGTATTTTATTCTCTTTTTTTCTTTTCAGAGACTAATGCATATAAAGTTTCAACATTACTGATTTGAACTTTTATATATATTGCATTGAATGAAAATATAATTAGATTATAGAACATGCATCCCAGATATTTACTGTTATATTTTTCATTTAGGTGTGGTGATGGATTTAAACCTTGTTTTAATTATTAGTCGATAAAAAAACAGTGAAAACTGGTAATAGACTCAAACGCCGTTTATAATCCACACAAAAAATGAAAACTACGATTATCAAGAGAAGCTTATCAGTATGAATTTTACATAAATAAATTCTTGTGAATTACTACCTCCGTCCTATATTTCCCATATTTATATTCCATCTTTCTTTTTAGGGTTGTCCCAAAATAATTGTTCATTTCCATAAATAGATAGAGAATATAGATCAAGTTTACCATATTAACTCCATTTGTGGTTATTATTACAAACTTTGAAGAAGTTTGAAATTAATTACTTTAAGGTAAAACTGTCTTTGTGCAAAAAGTAAAAAAGAGAAAATTGTAATGATGATGTTTTTCTTAAGCTGTGTGTTGTTTGTCTATGGACAATAATTCTGGGACGGAGGTAATACTCCCATTTTTTTTTTTTTTTTAATTTTGTTTATATTATAAAATTGTGGGACAGAAAATGCGAAACAAAAAATATAAATTTTAACAAGTCAAAAGTATTAAAATGACAAAAAATACGGAACAGATACTGATAAAAAACTGTGATATACCGTAAATAGAAAGTCAAAGAGGGTTGAGGTTGTATTTTTTTGTACTTATGAGCAGAAACCGGAATGGTCGAACCTGCCCTATGCATAACTGGCTCATCCCAAGAAAGATCATCCAAATCAGATAGAAACTCAGCAGAAGTAGGGTTTGCTAAGGAGGTAAAGACATCACCGACAATAGGCTTTCCCATTATTTAAAAACTTAAAGGACTTAATGGTCGTTAGTAATTAACCGTAAGTACTAACTATCGTTAAATGGAAAGTTAAAGGACTAAGGATAAAATAAATAGCCAAGAAGGATCCGGAATGCCTTCCCAAGGCCCTAGGCCGGTCGAGCATGGGTTGGGGAAACCCAATCCCACTCAAACTCGGACAAGACTTGGATAAGTCCTTGGTGACTTGAGTGGATTTAAACTCAAGAGGATCACCTAAACTTGCAAGGAATTGATGTAGTTTTACTTGTAGCTTGAATTCTCTTAAATAATACTTGAAGTATAAGATCAAAGAAGAGTATGTTTGTGTTTTTTATGTTATGAACGACCAAGAAGAGGCCAAGAGGGAGAGGGAGATGGGCCGGGAAAGGCACCAATAACACAACACAAACTTAATTTTGGTCAATTCAAGGTATTAAAGTATAAATATTGCTCAAATTTAAGAAAAAAATACCATACACGTAGGTTATCATATTTTTTGACTTATTTTTATTTTGTATTCCGTGAGTTTTATACATCAAATCACTTTCTTTAAATCACTAAATACAAACCGACACAAAACTCTAACGTATTATTCCAACAAAGGAGACAAAAACATTCATTTTTGGTTAGTACTAAATGTAATATTAATTTGGCATCCAATGTTGGGACTAGTAATATTTTAATGGGTAATAAAATAGCACGACTTGTTAATTACAAGATGTTTACATCTCACTGATAAAAAAAATATCGAAACAGGATAACCAAATAATTGTTTACGTGATAGTCAAAATGTACAAAATAAGAAACATGACAAGAATTAAATAACCTGCTAACTTTGAAGGAAACCCGTTAATTGCACAATTTTAATCATCTTTTTTATTTAAGTACTTTAAATTGATAAAAATAAAGTTGGGTGCCCCAGTTAAAAAATGAAATAAAAATAAATTAGAAACTTTTTTATGCATTTTGCCTATACTATGTTAATCTCTATTACATATAAAGAAAAAATAATATTTCTTAAAATCTAAAGAAACCTAAAATGAGTGATGTTCAATCCTCTAAATACTCTTTTAATACTTAAATTATTGTTTACTTTTAAATATAGAAAATTCAAACAATACTGACTTAATAAAATAGTTGAATTAACAATGTATCCATCGAAAATTAAAAAAATGAGCATGACAACTATTTGGAATTTATTTTTGAAAGACAAAAAAAAAGTTAAACTTTTTGTAATTAATCCCAACATTAATTATTAATAAAAGTTTATCCAGAACCTCTACTATACAAGACATCATATCCCAAAATTGATATAATGTTTCATTTTTTCTTTTTTTTTTTTTTTTTTTTCTTTTTTTTTAACTAAATGATTTTATACGTTCTTTGATACATCTTAAGATTTTTCTTTAGAGTCGAATGATCGCATGTTGCATCATTTTTTAATTACATTTTGATTATTTTACATTGTATCCATAAACGTTACACGAAACACCTAACCACAATATCGTAAAAATAATTATTTGTCACTATAAAATCTCATTGCTATCTAGAGGTATTCGCCTAGTTAAAAGAAATATATTCTTAATAGCTATGTTTAAAAGCTTAAGATATACTGTATATGCAATATGCTAAACAATATGAGTAAACAATTTCCAAAACTCTAAACTTCTTGTTCCAAAAATTAATTAGTAGTTAATCATATACATAATACATTTGATAAGCAATCCTAAACACCTCCTAATCCTATTTTGAACATGTTTCTTAAAATCAAATGCATTCCTATTTATATACAGAAAGATGGACAACAATTATAAACGACAAACATAACTCAAAAGCTGTTAAGATGTTGTGTGGGTCTTAAACTCTTAACTGGTTTTGACTATGTAACAAGGAGAAACAAAATGAAATCCAGTGGTGGTGGTGGAAGGCGCATGGGCACACCCTCAACTCCGGTTGGATTGGCTCCACCCCCTCGTGCACTTTGCTTTCATCATTAGTCGCATGCCTTGACCCAAATCACACTTCATTAGTATCACTTTCTATACTTATTAAATATCACCGGCCCTTTCTTTATATTTCCTCAATTCTTTATTCATGTAAACATGTATGTACTTTGTAAAAGCTACAAATGTACATATTATTGTATTCATATCCGTACACTTATACTCGTTGTATTGTTAATTTAATACCATAAAGTCAATTATCTAGTTGGATCCTTATTTGATCATTATATTTCAATAATGCATCTAATTAATTCAGTTAAGAAGTGAAGCCCTACTGGAGTTCTACCGAACTTCATAGCCTATAAAAATAATCGATCAAGATATGTCCAAATACTTATGATATGTTTGAGGAATGTTATTATATGGCACAAGGAGAATGTTGATAGTATTCATTTTATCTAAGTTTTCTTACTATCTCGTGGCGTTTTGGTACCGAGCTACTTAATGAACTCTCAGTATTCACTACGTTACTTAAATCGGATATGTTATATATGGGCTCGTACATCTGTGTGTTAATTCCTAAATAATAAGCTTTCAATATAATCATCTTTAGCTGATACAAGAATCTCTGTAAATATGCCTACAATAACATATATGCATCGATACATATTAAAAAGAATAAGATCAACTATGAGATTATCAACCTTTCTTGCATGCTACTAATTCGAATGAAAGTTAAAAAGACAACTTTTTCATATGTTAAATTGCAATTGCTTGATATTTTGTATATATTTGTTACAGACAAAACAAGATAAGATGGAGCCCTAGCTAAAAAACACATCATTGAAGTCCCATTATGAGCCAACCATAATTTTGTAACACACTCGTAAAAGCATCCACCATAAGAGGTTTATAAAAAGAGCTAAAAGCTATGAAAAGGTTTATGTTTTGTTTCAATCATAGTAAGCTTGTGGTTTATATCTGTGTGACATGAAGAAGTCCAAGGTCCTAGACCTTTTCATAATTTAATGCAAGTATTATGGTTGAACATTTGATATAATTATAAAAAGTTTATACATAGTGGTAATAGGTTTATAGTTTATAAATTAATGATTTAACATGTTACAAACCTATTTAAAAGGTGCACCCATTGTGGATACTCTAAGTTTAACAAGCCATATAGAAGTTCATACTAGCAAATACTTTAGTTCTTTTTTAATCGTAACATCATTTTGATTTTTTAGTGTGCTTACTTAGCTTATGGGCCCACATATAGTGAATGAGTAGTATATATATCCCCCTTAACGATACTCTCCACAACCACTTCTTACTTAACTCATCGAACCCTCTTGTGTTCTCCTTGAGTGTTTCACGTAACTCAAACTCGATGGCAGAACCTGGCCGAGTCACGATCACTCAGAAGTTACAAGGATGGTTTCCGGAGAGGGTACAATTGCACGTAGCCATGCTGTTGTTACAATTTGGTTACGCCGGTTTCCATGTTGTCTCAAGAGCTGCCCTTAACATGGGCATTTCTAAGATTGTGTTCCCAGTCTACCGCAACATCCTAGCCTTTCTTCTCCTACTTCCTTTCGCTTATTTCCTGGAAAAGTTCGTCTTTTTGTCTCATATTATTTGCTTATGATCATATGACTGAGTTATTTTAGTCAGTATTATATATCTTTAAGACTATGAGTTTAAGTTTCGTTTTCTCATTTTGTTTCGATCAGGAAGGAGCGCCCACCAATTAATCTCAATTTCATGATACAGTTCTTTCTCCTTGCCATCGTCGGGTATGATCTTTATTTGAAGTCTTGCAACTTCAGTATATACTTTGAATAAGACTTGAAAAGTATATAGTGAAGTAAGTTGCTAAAATAAGCAACAATATACTACTACTATTTATGAGTCTTTTTCCATTTTAAGATTGCATATTTTTTTAACTTGTTTTTGTGTAACATATTCATATATCAGGATTACAGCAAACCAAGGTTTCTACTTGTTGGGATTAGACAACACTTCGCCAACGTTTGCCTCAGCCATTCAAAATTCCGTTCCCGCCATCACATTCCTCATGGCGGTCGTTCTCCGGCAAGTTCCCAAATCTTGTGCATAAAGCATAGGATTAACTGCACAAATTAATAAACTTCTTAACTTACATAAACAACGTAACAACACATTTTTTTACCAATGATTTCAACAAACTTTTTGCATTAACTAAATAAGAATTTTAAATATATGTTATCTACTTTTAGTATCTTTACGGATATAAGTCTTCGTAAACTATAGAGTAACACTGAGATTATGTATAATCAGGTTAGAAAAAGTGAGACTAGACCGAAAAGATGGTATATCAAAAGTGGCAGGAACCTTTTTCTGCATAGCCGGTGCATCAGTGATCACTCTATTCAAGGGACCCGTGATATACAGCCCGTCCCCAACCCTAAACGCGGTTAGAGAGATGTCCCCAGTGTTGCAGTCGCTTGGAGACGCCAATGGGAAAAGCTGGACCCTTGGGTGCTTGTTTTTAATCGGACATTGTTTGTCATGGTCAGGGTGGCTCGTGTTGCAAGCACCCGTGTTGAAAAAGTATCCAGCTAGGCTTTCATTTACTTCGTACCAATTATTCTTTGGGATACTTCAGTTTATAGTGTTGGCTGGTTTTATGGAGCGAGACTTGAACGCTTGGCTCATTCATACCGGATCAGAGCTCTTTAGCGTGTTCTATGCGGTAAGTGGACTCATATTGTGATGGGGTTGACTCGGATCTTGTTTACGAGCAGACCACATCTTGCTTACATGGAATTACATAAGTACAAACAATTTTGTTTTTTGAAAATTAACTTTAAAAGAGTTCAAAAGATTCACACTACTTATTTGGCCCAATAAAACTAAGGGAGAATTGCATATATACCTACTAAAACTCAAAAAACGTGCCCAAAACATTTTTTGTTTCCTTTTCTATGAACTTGTAATAAATTTAAATTTTCAATATATGATCACAGGGAGTGGTAGCATCAGGAATAGCATTTGCGGTACAAATTTGGTGCATAGACAAAGGTGGTCCTGTTTTCGTGGCCTTGTATCAACCGGTCCAAACCCTCGTTGTTGCTCTCATGGCTTCTGTTGCTTTAGGCGAAGAGTTCTATTTGGGAGGGTATGTATGAAAACTATTTATAATTTTTAATCAGTAATGCCCTATATATGAAAACATAAACATGAAGTCTCACACATTGCAAATGTTTCTTGTGTAGGATTATTGGAGCAGTTTTGATTATAACAGGACTGTATCTCGTGTTATGGGGAAAGAGTGAGGAGAGGAAGTTCATGCTACAAAAGCAACCACCATTGATCCAATCTCCTACGGACCATGGAATATCAAGAACAACAAGCCACAACAAATCGTCAATCGTTCAACCTTTGTTGTCTCAATCGAACGAAAATGTTTGATCAACATAAGCCTAACCTTTTGGAAAAATGGAAGTTACTATGCCTCTCTATTATGCTAAAAGGGGAAAAGCAAAGTGTGGTGTGTTTTTTTTTTTTCAAAAGTATCATTCTAGTTGAGATTTTGTTTGTTAAATTAATGATGATGCTGATCAACCTTTCACTTTAGAAAAAGGAAGGGGAAAAAAGCCCAAGGATGTGATGATTATTATGCATGATCAACCAAGAATATGCTTTTTATTAGTCTATTACTTTATGGGTATTGTACTAATTCTGCATCACTTGTCTACATTATGCATTTAAATTTGTGTTTTGTATTAGTTTCAGTCTCCTCCTTGATGTTATGAGTTGATGAACCTTTAAGGGTCATTTAAGAATTTTTCCAAGAAAATGCATCCATGTCGGTTTTTATGATAATTTAAGGTTTCTTACCAAATGTTATGTAAAGTTTAGTCTCTTAGATTCTTATAAATTCACAAAGTTTCATGTCTCAATGTCATTTTGCTATTAACTTTGTGGTTAAATGGTTTGAGGATGGTTGTTTGACATATCAAAATGTTCTTACAATAAGTAGAACGTTTCCGAAAAACAACTAACATATAAAATAACCTGAAAAACCGAACTTGTTTTGAAATCGGTTGATCAGCATCATCCTTTCAAACCAATTTGTTTGTTTAATTTGTTTTGAAATCGGTTTCAAACCGAATTAATGATGATGCTCATCAACCTTTCACTTTAGAAAAAAACAATGAACATATAAAATAACCTTTCACAATGAAATAAATCCCGAAATTTCAAACCAAATTTGTTTGTTTAATTTGTTTTGAAATCGGTTTCAAACCGGTCAACTGCCGTACTTCCTGCTCTTGTGGAGCTTAAATAAATAAATAAATAAATAATGGAGGGGATCCATTAAAACCAGTTTATGAACCGGTTGATGTAAACCGGTTAGTACCGGATCCGCATTTTCTCTCCCAAAACTGGTTTCAAACCGATCCGGTTTTGGGTCAAACCAGTTTGTTGACTTCTTTACTCGACTCCATCCGGTTTTGAACCGAACGGGTTTGGCCGAAAATCCGGTTTGTATACTCTACTATATGGTACATTTCTCGGTTCTCATTTTTTCAATTAATGGTTCTGTTTGGGTTTCAATACAAAAATGGTCCAGCCTTATATTGTGTTACTACAGTCCTAATCATAGCAACACAAGTTACCAGTCCTTTTCAGTTTTGGGCTTGCACGGCCCAAATAGGCCTATAAAATGATAGAAGTTCCATTTTTAAGCTCTTTGATATAATTGGTTCGTTTATAAATAAACAAGATTTACATTGTAGTATTAAATTCTAGTATTGCTAGCATAAGCATTAACATATACGCTATGCATAAGTCTGCATTTAGTTCCATTGAAGAATCACCGAATGGATCTTAAGCACCAAGGGATATCCAATTTTTAGCAATATCAGATCGACACATAGATCTGGATAACACATAAGCCGAACAGACGTGTTGACCATTATGACGTGGGAAAGACCATGTGCCAAAGGTAAGCACTGTAACAACCGTGGTTTTAGCAGGTCGGTTTGACTGATAGTCTTGACTCAGTTGACGTTTGTTTGATGTGTTATAGGTGATTGTAGTGATATAAGTGTGATATACGTGAATTTTAGCACTAAATCCCTTTGCGTAAATGGTTTTATTGTGATTTGAAAAGTTTGGAATTTGGGAAAGTTCATTTTTGATCACCTTTATGGTGTAGAAATGACTTGTGTAGTTTTGGTGTTTTTGTGTTTTTGCGTAACGAGTCTTCGTTCAAGTGTTTGAGCGTTAGCGGGTTACGGGGAGTTTGTTTTTATGAGTTATGTTTCAAAAGAGTGTCGAATTCTATTTTTGGAAATGATATTTTTCCGGGTTGTCGTAAAAACTGAGGTTTATCGCGTAAGACGCTAGGATTAGTTACGGGTATTTATAAAATATAAAAAGTATGAGGTTTTGAGTCTAATAAATAAATTTAATAAAAAAATATAAAATATATATATATAAATAAAAGGGGCGGCCGATTTAGGGGAATAAGGGGAAAAAGGAAACCCAATTTGAGTCCAAATATGACTCTTAGGCCCAAGGATTATCCATAATTAATATAAATACAAACCAAACAACCCTCAAACATTTTTTTAAAGATTTTGGTCATTCATGGGAGGCCAAGGAAGAAGAAAGAAATTAGGGTTTATAATTTGGAAGCAATAATCAAAAATCAATGTAAAATTCTTAAAATACATGTTCAATTGTTTGATTAATTATTCAAATTCATGTAAAATTAAGTATGATGGATCTAGGGTTTATAAGTTTCTATAAATTAATTAATTAAAACATGTTGGGATCAATTAATGATTATATTATGATGATTGGTGAAGAGAATTAAGTGTAAAACACGTTAGTTTATGTGTTAAGGTTTGGACAGAAAACTGTGGCTGTAAAGATGTGACTGTAAATAACATATGGTGAAGAGTTAAGTCATGAATTTTAGGTCTAAATTGAAGTTTAATGAAAGAGCTTTCCAAAAAGTCCAGCCACGATTGATTTCAAGGTCGGGAAGTTGGTCTTTTGATTTTTCTTTGTTAAGGTGTCAAAGCTGTCAAACCGGGACAGAATTTTGGTAAAAGTTTGATAGTGAGTTGTGGTTGTAAAAGTGGTATTTTGACTAGCCCTTCTGGAATAGTTAAGTATAGGTTATATTAGACTACCATGAAAAGGATTCGCGATAAAAACTTGTGGAAGTATTTTGTGTTGATCAAAACTTTTTGGTATGCGTTCAGATCCGAATTTGAGTAGTTGACAAGTTTGATTTTCTTTTGAGTATTTGTGCGTGTTATTGGTCCATGGCCTTCTGGGATTAGCTTGTATGCTTATGAGAGACCATGTTAAATTTTTGGTGTGAGTTTTTGAGCTTTAATTGTCGTGATTTCATGTGGGCGAATGTACCCAAAAAAATTCTGCGTTTTCTGATTTTTAAAGTGCAAGGGATTTAGTGAGTATTAAGTTATGGTAGTGGTTAGTATGGTGTCTAGGAGATCCATGGTGGGTCATATGAGTCTTAGACATCCATCATATGAGTATTACATGGGTTGTAGCTTTTAGCTTGGCCTTGTGTAATGTGGATTTATTTTGTGTGTTATAGATTGTGATTTGTGTTGTGGAAGCTGCAAGGTTTGAGGTGAGTTCATAGTCCCATATTTTTACTTTGTTTTAAACTTGGGATGGGAATGATGCTTGTCTTAAATGATTTGAGTTACTGTGATTATGTGTGGTTTAAAAGCTTGGACTTATAATGTTATCGTAATAATGCTATGTGGTACATGAAAGTGTGATTCCGATTAGGTTAGCGACCTAATTGATGTTGTGTGATATTTGATTCCGATTAGGTTAGCGACCCAATTGATGTTGTGTGATTTCCAATTGGGAGGATGCTTATCCTGTTGCTCGCGCATGCGACCCAATTGATGATATGTTTTGGAGCGGGGGTCACGTTCTGGCCCGATGGTTGCCTTTTTGTGTGATGATTGATTTATGGATACATGTAGCTTGTATGATAAGTATATTTATTTGTCCAGCTATGTTTTATAATCACAGTGATTTTGGTTGCCTAGTGTGTTTGAGTCTTAAACCTATGAATCTCACCAACATTATGTTGACGTTTTAAGCATCATTTTCAGGTGAGCTTTCTAAGGATAAGATAGAAGGATGTGGATAGACGAGACCTTAGTTGCATTGGAAGTGGTTTATCATCTATGTTTGGATTTATGTTTTGTTTTGGTTATTTTATTTTGGGGTATTGTTACAACACTTTGTGTTTGTACATTGCTCTATTTATGTGCATGTAGTTGTTCTCTATGTAGACACCAGGTGTTGTGATGATATCCATGAAGTTACACCCGCGCGTTTCCGCCGTGGCGGGGTGTGACAAGCACTTTTTTATGAGTTTATCCAACATACCCCTTTTAACCAACGGTTTCTCTAATGACCGAACGTGTGCCGCCTACCCGGATATCATGGGATGTGGCCCCCTACATGAATGTGCCAATGTAGTCAAGTATAGTGATTGAGGTGGTATAAATACAACCACCTTAATCGATTTTAGGGAACACATTTATTGCTCATTTACTTCTTCGACATTTATTATCCAGCCATTCGGCCTTGACCTATCCTTACTATCACGTCGAAGCTTGGTCTTAGAATCAAACCCATGGCGAGGCTAACGCATGTCTCTTTATTGTGTCAGGTGCATTGAGGACGTCATCCGCCATATGCTACCTAAGAAATTACCATACCTTAACACACTAGTACTCGACTACTCGATGTCATCATATGATTATCAGCAACAAGCCAACCACTTACTTATCTCTAGTCGGATGATGTACTTTATGTTCAAGACTTGTTTACTATTGTGTGAAAAACTTGTGCTTTCATCTATTAAGCATAAATAAAAGTTGCTGACATTCTGAAGCTAGATTTCATAAGACTAATATATTCTGTCAGGTTTTTCGTTCGTCAAAAGCCTGAGGTTTAGTTTTATTTAGGTGTGCTTGGGAGTTGGGGCTACTTAGCCCAATATTTTTTACTTAGTTGCTTATTAGTTTTGATGGTGTATCATTTGCTTATAAAAACTGCTTATTTATTTATTTAAGAGTACTACATATGAACAAAGTTTTAATGAATCGTCGTTCAAAAAGGAAAAAAATATTGAACCATTTTGAATAAATACCTAATAATTGCAACACCATTAGTTTATAAACAGTTTCAATAGGCAATTTCATATACATTACAGATATCATTCAACTCCATGTAAAGAACATATATGATTACATCTAAACCAAATAGAATAAAATTACGTAAAAAAAGCATTTGTCAATAATGGACTTGGTATCTACACTGTTCGATTTCCCTTTCCTTTGTTCTCTAGTATATTATTTTCGTATACGTATAACTCAATAGTGCAGTCTCGTATGAAACAATTGCGTAGTACAAAACATTGATGTGAAAAATAATGACGGATACTAGAATAAAAGTGACGCTGCTTGACACTGTTACACATCAAATGGCGTTAACTAGAGGTGGTGGGCAGGTAAGGCAAGTAACGATGAGGAAAGGGCTGGTGTCACATGCACCTTCATAAAAGTTGTTTTGTTTATACGTGACTAGCTACACGGCCGTCTTTAAAGGCGGGCAAAGTAGGCAAACGGACTCTCAAATTTTAGAGTCCTCAAAATTTATTATGTATAATTTATATGCGTTTATTTATGCAAATAACATTTTTAAAAGAAAAAAACCAATATGTGAGAAAATATTTTAAATTGGTCTTATGTCGAACGTCTAAATAGCTACGTATAAGATGATGACACTTTTTGTTTTAGCATTAGTTTTTGACGGTCTCATTGTGGATTGTCGCCCATGGCACCCGGAAATTCAAGAACGGTCCTAACTAGATTAATAGATAGATAAATAGAGGTAACGGAGATGTTGATATGTAGACAATTTGTTTACATGGATATAACATACAAGTTTCACATTATGAAAGTAATACTATGATGGCATATAGATAGAGAATTAAAATTAAAATAATCTTCTATATAAAATTGTTGCTATTATGATTTTTGATAAAGCATGAATTGCCACTGCTTATTGAAATTCACTATATGGGTGAGTCAGATATGAACTTGGTATGCTTTTATGGATCTATTCACGCATAAGCAAACGTGTCAATTTTGAGTTTTGACGGTCCGATATTAAAAATGAGTCGACTTATATTATCAAAAGTCAAACTAAATTTATTACGTAGTTATCAGGGGTGTTTGGGATTGCGGCTTTTACGGCTTGTTTTTATGCTTAAAAATAAGTATGCAAAAACTGCTTAAAATTTGGTATTTCAAAAAATAGTGTTTGAATTACTTAGTTTTGTAACCGTTGTACTAGTTATAATACCTGTGCACGCACATGATTTTTAAAATTTCAATTTAATTATACTAGACGAGTACCCGTGCATAGCAACGGGATATTTTAGCGACAAATAGTTTATTGATAAAAAAAAGTTTATAGGTTATAAATGAAAAATAATAAAAGTTTGAAGATTTGGAAATTAAACATAATGTTTTGAAACCGGGTTCGACCCGAGTGGTTCAACCGGTTGAACCGTTCCGGTCGAAAAGTTGGTCGATTTAAACCGGGCAACTTGCTAGGTTGGGTCGAAAACGGGTCAAATTAAACCGGTTCAACCCTTCGGGTTTGAAGCGTCCCGGGTCAACCCGGTTTATGTTCTGTATTAATTGTTTTAATTCGTTATATTTAATTTGGTAGATATGTTTTGAAACCCGGTTCGACCCGGGTGGTTCAACCGGTTGAACCGTTCCGGTCGAAAAATTGGTTGATTTAAACCGGGTCAATTTGCTAAGTTGGGTCGAAAATGGGTCAAATTAAAACAATCCAACCAGTCGGGTTTGAAGCGTCCCGGGCCAACCGTGTTTGTGATTTGTATTAATTGTTTTAATTGGTTGTATTTAATTTGCTAGATATGTTTTGAAACCCGGTTCGACTCGGGTGGTTCAACCTGTTAAACCGTTCCGGTCAAAAATTTGGTCGATTTAAACCGGGTCAACTTGCTAGGTTGGGTCGAAAACGGGTCAAATTAAACCGGTTCAACCCGTTGGGTTTGAAGCGTCCTGGGTCAACCCGGTTTGTGATTTGTATTAATTGTTTTAATTGGTTGTACAATGTGTATAAATCATTGTACTTTTAAGTAATGGGTGTTTTAATAAGAGTATTAATTACATTTCATAATTTCCTTATATACATTTTTCAACATTTCACATTTCACTTTTCTTGACTTTTCCACTTTCACCTTTGACCATTTTTGCTTTATAGGTAGTATAGATATGTTATTATCGATTAAGAAATAAACCACTTAATATGTTTCAAATGGTTTTACTTGGTGGACTAAAAATAAAAAATCATGTGTATATGTTATAACCTACCTATTATTTTAAGAGAATGTTTTTGGATTAAAAATTATATTTTATTATTTAAGAAAATCACATGATGATACTTGACTTGCATGAGATGTTAGTGATATATGCTTTTATTTTTGCAAACCTGTGCTATCAATTTACGATGTGTTTTGTAATTGTGGTATTTCTTTTACTTATATTTTCGTTAAAATATGTAGCATATTTAGATAGCTTTAAAGATTGATTCATTTCCTTAATTATGAATAATCATCATATCATTTTTACTAATGTACCTTTTTGTATTTTCATAAGTTTGTGTTATTTACTTCTCATGTTTGATCATAAAATTACCAAATTAATATAGATGCTTACACTATAGCCTCTTTATTATATAAAGAGAAACGAAAAAATATTTAATGGGTAGAACTCAAATTTAATTTTACGTTTATGTTTAATGTATAAGAATAAATTTTCTCTAAGCTTGAACTATATAAGGAAATTATTATTACTTGTATAAGTAAATTATAAATGCAAGAAAAAATGACAAAGAGTATATTCGCAAGTCTTTTAGGATTGTTTGAATCCTTGTCGACCTTTCAATTTAATGCAACTTTTTTACAACTGGCCTAAATCATCAAGGTAAAAGACAGCCAAATTTTAGACCGTTTATTGACACCCATAGTGTTATGAATGACAGCAAACACGTGCTAAGTTTCATTAACTCATTCAAAGACAAATTACACTCCGAAAAGAATTCCTACTATAAAATCCCCATTTAGGCACTAAAACACATTTTTGATACATTAAAATACATTCATGTATTATCTAAATCAGCAACTCAACTAAATTATACATTCATACCTTGAGCAGGTGGAGAAAATTCTTCCACGACAATCATGTGTTGATACTTACTCCTCCTCTAAAAAACGCATACAACAAATTGCATTACACTTAAGTGTATGCGATAAGATAATAAAAAACCACTAACATGCTGCATTATAGTGAGGATAACAACAAAATTAGTCATAACATCAAATAAGAATACTTCATATTAGAACTAAACAGGTGTTTGGTTATGCTTATTAAAGGTGTTTGTTGGCTTATTCAATTACCATAACACAATAAGTGTATGATAAAGCTATAAGCTTATTTTAGAAGCTTAGTGAAAAACACCTGAACTCACAACTAATTCTATTATAGCTTAGTGTGTTTATAGTAAAAACACAAATATTAAGTGTAGAAGTTTTCAATAAAACATTAAAAAAGAAAAAGAAAAAAAAGTTACTAAAAGTTGGTGTGTATAACAAAAAAGTTAAACCATAAAAAAGGTTACTAAATACTATCAGCTAGATAAGGCATAAGGCAAAGTTCTGTTGAGGTCTCTTTCGGATTCTATTTAGAAGCAAAAAGAGGTTTACACATAAATCATAAGTATAGAATAATGGTTGTATCTCACATCCGTGATTACCAACTCAGTAACATTATCGCAGTATAGTAACGTAATACCTGATTAAAATTATATATTCTTGCTGAATAATTCTCATGTACATTCTTTTAATTCGTTTACAACGGCCAATTATTACTTTTTTTTTCTTTGATAAAACATCATGTCAATGAATAAAGTTAAGTTATCACCTACGTTTTTTTTAGGAGGTGATTGTTATCAAATAAGCATTGTGATGCTTGCATTTTTTATATAATTTAAGAAAAACACATTCTATATTAAATAATTAATGACTATCTAACCCATGTGTTTTTTTTGTTTTTTTTAATAATTAGCTTTGTATAACGTTTGTAACTGACAGACATGTTGAGGTTGAGGTTGAGGTTGTTGTTTAACTTTAACTATTGATATCATGTTGTATTGAAGATGTGAATTTAGTAGCACATAATGAGCGTTGATGAATTTAAAATATGCTCCGTAAAGTTTTTAAAATATTTTTATGGATATCCATATACAAATTTTAAATAACAATTTCATGAGTCGTTGTTATAAGTAGAATCGCGTATATTTATTTTCACGTCACAGTATCGTGCTTACCATTTGATATTTATATTCCCGTTACTAATAATTTAGCCGTATTTCAAACCCGTGTACGCATAAATTAAACTTTTAAATAGTAACATGAGTCCTTATTTAAAAAAATATTTTAATGGATGAAAGTTTGAAAATAACATTAGTTTAAAAAAAATGTTTAACGTACATTAAAACTAATTCGTATATTTACCAAATTTTGTAATTTTAATATATGAAAGTTTAAAAACTAATACTAACACTCATGTGATTTTAAACAAAGTTAATATTATAAAGTATATGGGGTATAAATTATAAGAGGTTATTTGTGTTTTTTATAAAGTTATTAAAAAATATGAAAACTTGTAATTTTACACTTTACTTTATATAAATTATTTAAAATTCAGTCACTAAAGTTTTATTAATTACTTCATCTTTTTTTAAGTTTTTGTTTTCATAAATTTGACACCTATATTTTTTTTTATTTTTTTTTCTTAACCAAATTTCTCCATCAAATTTATTAAGTTTGACCAAAATTAATTTAATTTTGACTTTTTATTAACCAATCACGTTGCTCAATTTTGCCTACGTGACAAAATCGAGCTTTGCTATTGGTCCAATTTTTTTTTCAATGAGAAAGAATTTGCAAAAACACTCCGAAATGATGTAATTCTTTTATTATATAAAAGATTTAAAATGCTACATGACAATCAAGTGATATAAAAATAGTGATGATATAATTCAAAACATAATGATAATGATAATAACAATAATAACAATAAAAATAACAATAGCAATAACAATAACATAACGTTTAATGTTGTTGGCGTCTACTCATGTATAGACTATCTATCCTATGACGTGCATTTCTGTTTCACAAGAGTTCGTAGACGCCTCAGTTGCAAAAATTGATTGTAAGATTCTTGTCGTGCCTTATCAAATGTTTTATTAAAATGGTCTTCCATTCTAATGTAAGGGGATTGACAATGCATGCGGGGAGGCTCGGTGCGGCATCCCCACCGCACGGGAACACCGCCGCCCTCCCCATTTTACCGTGCGGTAGGGAGGTTTTTCGGGGAAGCTTACCGAGCAAAACTATCCGTTGGATCATTAATGCTTGTGAACGTTGGGCTGTTTTTAATGGTAAACGGCTACTTTTGTTTGAAGTGTATATATACACATTTTAGTTTTCAAATGTGAACACACAACAACAACAAAAAACCCACTCCGTAGCGAAACAAAAAAAAAAAAAAAAAAAAAAAAAAAAAAAAAAAAAAAAAAAAAAACAATCCGTAGCAAAAAAAAAAAAAAAAAAAAACATACGCTTTCACAAAATGGATTCAGGAAAGAATAGAGATCCGAGAAAAAATATTCGTGGATCAAGAAGTGGATCGAGAGGCGCAATTCGTCCTCGAGTTCAATCACAAACCGGTCACGATGGTTCGTCACAACCCGGTTACCGACCGAAAATGTACCCGCAATCTCCACCATATTTCTACACCCAACAACCTCTCCCACATCTTCCTACAAACTTTGAGCCGTTTGATTATCAATATACACAACAACCCCCACAACAACCCCCACCGCAAAATCCTACTAACTTTAACCCGTATGAGCCACGTTATAACCAACCACAAAAAAGGCGTGAACGGGTTAGTGAACCATTACCCATTCATGAAGAAGATGATGATGACGAATATTATGATAATGTTAATGTGGTACCCGAGACACAACAAAATGATGAAGAAGAGGAACAAGTCCAAGAGGTGGCGTGGCCTAAAACTGGAAAAAAACCCGCAAAAATTTGGACGCCCGATGAGGAAGAGGCGTTAGCTAAGTCTTGGATCAAAGTTTCGGTGGACAAAGTTGTTGGCGACCGCCAAACAAAGATGGGATTTTGGAGGCGAGTTCTAATGCATTTTCAAAGCCTTGTCCCGAGAACCGAACGTACTTATCATCAATTGAACTCGAAATGGACTCCTATGCATACAATGATCGCTGCGTTCAACGGTTACTACATACAAGCGGTATATATATATATTTTTTTTGTTCGAATATATAATGCTTCTTTCGTATATACATGTTTTTTTTTTTTTTTTTTTTTTTTTTTTTTTTTTTTTTTTTTTGAATATATAATGCTTGTTTCATATATACATGTTTTTTTTTTGTTTGAATATATAATGCTTGTTTCATATATACATGTTTTTTTTTTTTTTTTTTTTTTTTTTTTTTTTTTTTTTTTTTTTTTTTGAATATATAATGCTTGTTTCATATATACATGTTTTTTTTTTGTAGAACCGTTTGAGAGATAGTGGATTGAACGATCTTCAAGTTTATGAGAGAGCACAACTCGATTTTGAAAAACAATACAACAAAGCTTTCGCGCATACCAAAGCGTGGCACATCCTCAAAGATCAACGAAAGTGGCAAGAACAACCGGTGGTTAATCAGGCTGCGGAATCCACGGGGTCAAGCAAGAAAAGATAGTCGTCGGAGTCAAGTAGCGCTCAAACGCCAACAAGTGACACGCCAATAACCGTAGAAGATTTCGACTGTGACTTACCGAACCTCAACGAAAACCCAACTCCATCACGTCCATCGAAAGGGAAAAAAAAGACGATTTCTGAAGATTCAAGCCGAAGCTCGATGCGTGATACTCTTGCAAGTTATACAGCCGAAAAGAGAAGTTTAATGCAACAACAATTGGAGGTGCAAAAGAAAAAAGACGACGAGTATTTCAAATTTCTTGATGGGGAGGTGATGAATCTGTTAGGTCACCATTTATGTAAACACAAGTATGATTGATAAAGAAATAAGATGAGAATGAGAGGTGGTTGATTATGAGATAATATGAAAGGTGAGAGTGCAAGAGTTTCACTAAGATAATCAAATAACCAACAAAATAAAATGTAACATAAGGTTTCTATTTATAAGGGAGGAGCTAGGGCAACACTCCCTTCCTCCCTTATCCTTTCATACGTGGGCTTTTAAGGCCTCATGGGCTTTTACATGTTGCCCATTAACTAAACAATAATCATAAACAATACTTAAGCAACCTATTACAAAATGAAATGACCGAGACTTGACTAAATACTAAAGTATGATCCCAACAATCTCCCCCTAAGGGTCGGTCATCACGGTTGCTCGACATCTTCATCTTTGTCGTTCACTTGTGACATGTAAAACTCTAGACGTCTTCAAAATTGGTTGAATGATAATGAATATACTTTGCTCTTTGTCTTTGTTCTTTGGTGATGATATAGTGATTAGGTTATGAAGTTGTCTGCCGTTCGTCACTCCTGCGTCTGTGGTGGTTGTCCGTCATTCCAACATACTCATACATCTTTAGACTTAGACTTTCCACGTGCAAGAAGTTCCTTTTGATACATTGAGATCTTTGTCTTTATACTTTGTAGATTCTTCTTATTGTCGTAGAATCTTTCTTGGAACTTTGTGTTGTTAAGATCTTTGGGGGAGCTATCTTATGCTTCAAGATGTATGTATGAGCATGTTGGAATCTACCATCATGGAAGTGAGGTACCTGCGAGTAAACAATTAGCAATAAAATAACCGGTACTTACGGATAAGGAATTAGAGCTCATCAACAGCATATTGTGAAGACTCCTTCTAATCCTTATCCAGGCCGTTCCCATATCAGATACTCCCGAAGGAGCTTACGAGACCTACTATGTAGCTCAATGACTGGGTGAGTCGTGGGGATCACTCCACGACTGTAGACTGTAATGGAACCACCGCAAACACTAAGTGTAACCCTTGTGGGGTTACCGAAGTGACCTGCTGTCAGGGCTGTTTGATGTTGACCCTGGCAGGATTTCCGTTCAATCATTGAGAAATACCTAAGCAATCCTCTCATAAATGTTCTCGGCAGATTGCTAAGATCTGCGAAGGACTCGATAGTTTACAACTGATGCCCATTGATGTAGAACACCAGATGTAGAAATACTAAGTGTTCCTACGAGATCTTTGATGTATCTCAAGGCTCTAGACTCTATAAGTGCACACCTAGGTTTCCTATGCGGAGACTGGGGATGAGTCTCCTGCTTCAATATCAACCGTCTCTAAGAGATAGGTCGATAGGTTACGCAGGTTCCCCGTGAGAATGAAACAAGCTCTTTTAAGAGAACTTGAGTGGTTAAGAAGGTTTAGTGCATTGCGTCACTGGGTCCATGACGACTTAATCTTCAATACCGGCGTCGCCTTAGCAACAACCAGTAGCATACGTATTGAACCCGGTGTCTGCCCTAAGGTTGAATCATCTGGAGGGCTATTTCTTTTCACCCTTTTCTTTACTTTTCTTTTTAATTCTTCAACTCCTTCTTTCCCTTTCATTCATTTCTCCTTTTTTTTTTTTTTTTTTTCGTATCATACCTAAGGACTTCTACTTCTAACTAGTGGTGATGTCCTTGGGTAGATCCCTCCGGCTCTGGCGGATCATAGGACGGTTATTCCTATCTTAATCACCTTATAACTCCGACAGTAGCCAAGAAACCTTTGATTGAAAATCTCTCAAAGTGTTTGTGATAATCAAATATTTTGGTTAACACTTTGAGAGTTTTGTATTCACTTTTTGAAGGGCTCCCCCTGCACATGTGCTCATAGGTTTTAAATAAATTTGCACATGCGGGAGGAGCAAGCACTTTTGAATTGATCCACTTTCCGTGAACAAGACCTATTCGAGACACGCTTACATCACTAGTTAGACTAGCTTGAAATTATTACCCGGCCTGGTCAAGTCCACAGAAAGTTTCTCGAGATGGTACATTTCTACTCAGACTAATCCTTTTCGAGACACGCTTACGTGGTTAGATAAAGAGATACATTGTCAGCTTTTAGGTGACAACTAGCTCTAGTATCTAACTTGATGTTATTACCCGTCGAGGATAAGTCTTTTCGATATTACTAACATTTATTGCCTCGTCAATTCCTGGGTTAAAACTGAGTCTAGCTCGCACATGATACAACTTTTAAGCATTGACTTCGTATATTTTAATCACTTTTTCATTTTCTCCCCCTCAAAAATAGCATATAAAAATGATGTTTTTGATAATCTTTTCGATTAAAATATGCCTTTTGAGTCTTACGGGGAGATTCACCAAGAACTTTTGATTTTAAGCAAAGTATTTTGTTTTGACAAGTGCTCCCCCTCAACAAGTGATTAGGTCTTATTGAGGTGAAATACTTGTCCTTTTGAGCAGAATTATGAAAAAATCATAAATGTTTGATTAATTTTACTCAAAAGTAAGAAGCCTTCGCTCCTTATATCAGGATTGAGGCACTGATGCGTACCTCAGGGTCCTTTCTTTACAAGTACGGGTTATACACTGATATGCGTGCACAAACCATTATGAAGTAAATTATTGACAAATCAAATCAAATTCTTACAATGATCTACCAATCAGGCCTCTGAAATGTCAACACCGGAAATTTGGATCTGCCTCCCACATAACTCTCCAACCTCCGAAACTGATCCCTGCGCTTCAATCTGTTCTCAATCCTTAAGATGAATCTGCGAGCATCCCGGGCTTCATTGGTGTTCCACCTTTTGGATTTTCCTAGTTCAATGTCATTGACTCTGCCTTTGATCCCATCTCTGACGAACTTAAGAGTTTCATCACAGAACTTATGAATTTCTTCATAACCCATAAAGCAGTTGCGACCGTTAACACTTCGGTAGGTGAACCCAAATGGTCGTCTGATCAAGGAGTATTGAGGTAGATGTTGAAGGTCGGGGATGTCAAACAGGTTTGGTTTGGTGAGATTGAGCTTCTTCTGGTAACTTTCCACTCCTAACTGAAGATCTTCGAATCTTTCTCTAATGACTATCTGCCTGATGAAGATGAGTAGAGCTTGGATAAAGGCAAGTTGCATCTTTTTGGGCAAGCCACAGAGTTTTCCTTGAACTTTGAGCAAGTACATGTCTTCAATGTCGTTGAGACGTAGTCGTGGAAAGTCAGACTCGGAAATATCGTACTCCTTTTCATCAAGTCTTTTTAGTGTGATTTTGCTGAGGAAGGGGTACCCAAAGTGAGTGACAGTCGAAATAAATTGAATTGAGACGATCTTCAAATCACTGGTCACATCGCCCATCGTTTGGTTAAGTCTGCTGCTTCGATAGTATTGTGCCCGGTTGTCTGGCCAGTGATGAATACCATATAGTGCATTCCGGTCATATTCAACAATTTTGTCGACGAATAGTGCCGAAGCTTCTTCTTCGATGGCATTGTTGAGATATCGAGCTGCAGGGAGAAAGGCGAGTGAGGTAACGTACTTCTTTTCGATCTTGCTGCCAAGTCTTAGAAATTCCAAGTCTGTGTTGTAGAAGAACTTGTACGGGATCTTTGGTTCCTTAGGCTTCCCAATCATCGGTAGTGGTTTGGACCAGTCAGTAATGTAAGGTGCGGTTTTCTTTGTGACCGGATCGACATATGATTCAGGATTGATCCAGTCAATATTGCTTGACATAGCTCGAGCAATATTTTCCAGATGGTATTCGAGCTCGATTGAGTTAGCAGACCGATCTTTCAGAAGATTGAAAGCATCATTTTTGATTCTTCGCAGCTCTTTCTTATTCATCTTTTTCATCTTAAACTTTTGCTGAATCATTTGAGCATATTCCACCGTTCGACCATCTTGAGGTTCATGATTGTCTTCCAGTGGTGGTTGCGAATTGATCATCTTCTCAAACCAGGAGTATTCGGCACTATTGTCTTGGTCTAACCAGTTAAGGACGGTTTTGGGTTTCTTTGGTTCGGTGCCTTTAGGTGAGGTGTCCGGTTGGGGTTGATGATGCTTTCCTTTCTTTACT
This sequence comes from Artemisia argyi, assembly GCA_030686995.1. NCBI lineage: Eukaryota > Viridiplantae > Streptophyta > Magnoliopsida > Asterales > Asteraceae > Artemisia > Artemisia argyi. The sequence continues at coordinate 32,924,444 of CM060691.1, forward strand.
TTCTTCTTCTTCTTAGGGGATGGTTCTGGAACTTCATCGGGCATAGGAATGTCGTCACCACCGGTGTATTCAAAGTGGTCGTGTGCTTTGGGAGCAGAACCTGATGCCTTCGGTTGTTGTGAGGAAGTTGTTGTGGTAGGAGGGATTACCGGTGTTTTGTGCTGAGATGAGGGTCCTTCGGCTTGTTTCTGTTTCTTTGCCTGAGAATTAGGATCCTTGTCTTCATCATCTCTTTGACGTTTCAGCTTATCGGCCTCTGTGCTGCAAGACTCTTTGTTCATTTTGTCTTTCAGTGTTTCCAGGACTTTTGCTTCTTCAGGAGTCAAGGTGAACTTGTTTGCAAGCTTTTCTAGGAGTTGAGCTTCCAAATCATCCAGAGAGAGTCCTGGTAGAGGAGCAGTAGACTTGTCGGCACGAAGAGTGAAGGTTGTTGATCGGATAACTTTCTTGACTGCTTGCTCAGCGAACTTGGTGAGTTCGTCTCTCATTGGTGCCAGTAGATCTTTCAGCTCAGTCACTAAGTGTTGTGCCATGTATTCCTGTGCTTGAGCTGCTAGTGCGGCTTCCAAGTTCTCTGTTACGTCTTTAGCTAAGAAAATGTCAACCTTATCTTGTAGCTCTTTGACGTTCGAGTTCAGCTTAGATAGTTCAGCAACCTGGGTTGCAAGTGTAGCAACCTGATCTTCTAGTTTGCTTCTCTTCTTATCATGCACTCTTTTGAAAGCTGACTTGAGTAACTTAGATGCAGCAGAGGCTTTGGAGCTCGGTTTCTTGATTGATTTGTCACGTGTTGATTCAGATGCAGGAGGTGATGACTGTGATGATTCAATAATGGTGGTAGTGTCTTTGACATCTCCTTTCTGTGGTTCGGGTTGTACAACCTCTTTGACTCTGGCTGCTTCTTCTTTCAACCTTTGTTCTTCTGCTAGTTTATCAGCTTCGGCTTTAAGCTTAAGCTCTTCAGCAAGCCTGGCTTCTTCTTCCTTCTTTAGCTTTTCTTCAGCCAGCTTATCAGCTTCGGCTTTAAGCCTTAGTTCTTCAGCCAGCCTGGCTTCTTCTTCCTTCTTAGACTTATCTTCAGCCAGTTTGGCTGCCTCCTCTGCTTTCCTGTTCTCTTCCATTCTGATCGTTTCTTCCAGTTTAGCTTGAGCAATCTCTTCAAGTCTGGCCTCTTTATCTTCTAGTTTTCTTTTCAGTTCCTCTTCCTGAGCCCTTTCTCTACGCTCCATTTCTTCCATAGACATAAGTCTTGGAGCATCGGTATCCATAGGATCTTCCTCTTCTTCCTCTCCCATAGTCATTTCAGTATCGGTGGGAGTTACTGAGGGATTATCATAAGCAACTAAGTCTGAGGAGATTCCTGTGGTAGGCTCAGGAATGCTGCTTGATCCGCCAGCTTCGGTGGTCTGAGAGAAGACTGGTGGTGGAGGCATATCAGCATTGAATGCATCAATTCGGCTGTGGAGGAGACCAAGGTTGAGAGACCTTTCATTTTCTTCTTCTACTGAAAGTCCTTCAGGCTCTGGTTCAGCAGTTACGGGTTCCTTTAGCTTCGCTCTCCTGATCCTTTCTTCTTCCAAGAGTGACTGTTCTTTAGTGAACGGTCTCTGAGTGAGATAAGTTGGATATACGGCATTGTCAGCAAATTCATCAATGTCTTTATCCCAATCGATGTCATCAAGATTCTCATCTTTCTCAATATTAGCATATGCTTCACTATACTGAGGACCTTCGTCGGATTCAGTTCGTTCAGAGTCAGACGGCTTTGGAGAAGATTGAGGTGGGGGAAACCACCCAGGTTCAGACATAGAAGCAGGCTGTTTGGTAGGAATTCTTCTCTTTGGAGTACCCTTCTTCTTCTTGGACTGAGTGGAACTGCCGGAGCTCCCAGTCTTACTATCTTTCTTACCCTTCTTTTGCATGAACGGGGGTAGAACATCTTCGTCCAGAAATCCAACTTTATTTGCTTCGAGAGCTTGAAGGTAGTACTTGTAGTTATTGCATTCTTGAACCTTCTTAGTCAGAAGACAATCAGGAAGTTTCTTTCCTTGTTTCCTTGTACTAGTATCCATTCTCTTGATGACCTTAAGTGTGTCCTCATTCTTGTATGTGTGCTGAAACTCATCATTCAGTCGTTGAGGTATGTCATCATATTCATGGATGAAGCTTGCAATGAGAAGTTTGGTGAAACGGACGAAAGGAATATTGGTCGTCTTGCGGTGTATGTGCCACACAATGTCTTCCCAGATAATGCTGGCATAATCAACCTTCTTGACATTAGCAATAGCCCAGAACAGCTTGAGATGTTGGAGCTTAGGGTGTTCATGGCCTGTGTCTCTGCCAGATAGTGACTTGGCAATTATGATGTAGAGTGTTCTCCAAGGCTGTGGAAGAAATCTGATATTGACTCTAGAGTGCCTAGTTATGACCCCTTCAGACTCATCATACCCAATATCTCTCAGCCATTCTATCAATTCTTCTTCACTAGGAACTTGGTCATAATCTTCATTAGGTTCAAGTTCGGGAAGTCCAAGAGCACTACGGAGAAGATCCTTGTCGACCGTGACTTGTCTCATGTGAAGCATACAAGTAAAGGATTCTTCAAGGAGGTCCAAGTGGATTGTGTGCCAAAACTGATGTATGTAGAAGCATGCCACTGCAGCAGATTTGGTGAGTAGAACTTTGCACGGGTGATAGATAAGAGCATCTACTGCAACAAGGCAAGAAGACTCATTGCATGTGATTTTGTTGAAGTTGACTCTCAGATTGTTCCTTCCTATCTTTCTGAAGTAGTTCTCAGGAAAGGTGTCTTCCCATGCACGTAAGGGTTCAGGCACTGGTACGTGAGGAATATCGTTGTGTTCTGCCATCTGAATAGATCATAAACACACAAACATGGCAATTGTTGATGATGTTAGCATAGACATTCATTGAACATGTGTACATATAGATTTGCATGTTTGACATTGATCAGTGGGGGTTTGTGTGTGTGAAAACTTTTGATATGTGACAAACTTGAGTTATATTACTTGTTAGAAACATAAAACAATTCAGTTACAACATAAGTTTATCATTTACAACAAGTTACACATTGGAAAATTTCCAACACTTAGAAAATTTTGGAATTTGACAAGTTTACGCGTAATTTGCTGTCATTACGCGTAACCTGACTTAAGCGTAAGTATAGAAATAATGCGTAAGTGCAAAATCTATGCGTAAGTTAGAATATTACGCGTAAAGTGAAACTTACGCGTAAGATCAATTTTATGCGTAAGATAAGTCTTAGGCGTAGAAATTGAAGTTACGCGTAGGATTACCCTTAGGCGTAAATTGCAACTTATGCGTAGGTAATGACTTACGCGTAAGTTCTAGACTTATGCGTAAGGTCAGAACTTATGCGTAAGAACAATTTTATGCGTAAACTATGTCTTATCCAAGACACAATTTGTCCACGTGTCGAATCTTACGCGTAAGATTTAATCTTACGCGTAGGATGAACATTTAACGCGTAAAGACACCATTTTCCAGAAATTCACCTTAGAAATTTGAGGTGTATGTTTCCTGAAAGTGCACAAACATTACCACTGATCAATAACAAATCCAATACACTTAATTCATACATTTTAACGCGAAAACATGCCTAATACTACTTAACGCGTAAACACGCATGAACACTTAATCACAACCTTAATCAAACGTGTTTCTGGGTAGGAATAAACATGGGGCAAATGATTCTAACAACCTAAGGATCATATGGACCAAGTAATAACACAAATTATCCACAAAATCTTAAGATTGAATCTGCTAGTGACCTTCGAACCCTAAACCTTAGATTAATGATTCAGACACGTTTGTGATGCAATTAATCTACTGGGATATGATCCTTATCACTAATACACCCTATCCCTATCATTAATCACAATCAAAACATTCACAATCAAGAATCCCTAATAATACGTATGAACCCTAATTAACCAAATCACTCAAATCACTCAATTGATGATTCTGGGTGAGATTGGAGTTAACTAACACGTTTAATAGCATCATATGAACAAATCCCATCACCAAATTCAATCAAATCATCACATCTTTCTGGGTTTGAATTCTACGCATAACTCAACAAACAAATTAATCAATTGTGATTGATTGAGCCGTTGGATTGTTATAAAATTAAAAACCTTTGTTTAGAATTATGATCAAAACATGTTACCTTTTTCAGATTAGATGAAAGATTCTTGGATTAGTCCAATGATTTGAGGCCGTTTGATCGAGTAGGTGTGGTATTAAATGTGTTTGGTGAAAGAAAGTAAATGTGATAGGTCAAACTTGGTTTTGACTGTGGTTAATACGAGTTACATAATGTGACATTTTTAGTCCCTTAACCTCAGAACATGGTAAGAACAACTTGTCGTACTCCCCCTCGACCTTAGAACATGGTAAAATTAATTGGTTTTGATCAATGAGAGTAACCCGAAATCCTTTTGAATCAACTTATTAGATAAAACGTAAATGTTTTTGGTAAAATGCAAGTATAAAAGGTAAAATAATTTTTGGTGATTAAGAAAAAACGTTACTTTTCCTCCCCCTCAACACTAATTTTAAATGATTGAAGACATTTTAGAAAAAAATAGTGTTGAAAGAGTTTTATACTTGCATTTTTTTTTTTTGAAAGAATATTTACAAAGATAGTTTTGATGTTTGACAATCAATTGTGTTTTAAAAACTTTTCCAGATCCTCTGGAGTCAAACATCGCATACCAATTTGGTGAACTAAACTAGCAAACCTGGATGGTGCCAAGGATTTGGTAAGTAAGTCCGCCAATTGGTATTCAGTTCCAACAAAATAAAGTTCAACTGTACCCCTTTCCACATGCTCTTTGATGAAATGATATCGGACATCGATGTGTTTGGATTTGCAATGATGCACAGTGTTGCAGGAGATAGCAATTGCACTATTTGAATCACAGTAGATAGGAATCCTGTTGAATAGGTAGCCATAATCCTTAAGTTGTGATCTCATCCAAATGACTTGAGCACAACAAGCAGACATGGCTACGTATTCAGATTCTGTAGACGACAGTGAAGTGCAGTCCTGCTTCTTAGATTGCCATGACACAAGTTTGTCTCTGAGAAATTGTAATCCACCAGATGTACTTTTGCGTGTGTCTAAACATCCTGCATGGTCAGCATCTGAAAAAGCAATTAGTTCAAAGCCAGAATCCTTCGGATACCAGATCCCCAAGTTAATGGTTCCCTTTATGTATCGAAGGATTCTCTTGACCTCACTGAGGTGTTTTTCAGTTGGTCTGGACTGATAGCGGGAGCACATGTAGACAGCAAATACTATATCAGGTCTACTAGCTGTGAGATACATGAGGGACCCAATCATACTTCGGTATTTGGTAGGGTCAACTGGAGTCCCATGTAAATCAGCATCTAGTTTTGTGGTATAGCCCATTGGTGTATTATAAGTATCACAAGACATCATTCCATGTTTCTTTAAAATTTCAAGAGCATATTTAGACTGATTTATAAAAATTCCACGAGGTGATTGATGAACTTGAAGTCCTAGAAAGAACGAAAGTTCACCCATCATGGACATTTCAAAATTATCTTTCATTAATTTTGCAAAATCATTAGAGTAACTTCTGTTTGTTGAGGCAAAAATGATGTCATCGACATATATTTGAACAACAAGTAAGTCCTCCCCGTAGGTTTTTGTACATAGTGTGGGATCCACCGATCCTTTAGAAAATTTATTGGCCAATAAGAAAGTAGACAGTTTGTCATACCACGCCCGTGGGGCTTGCTTGAGTCCGTAGAGTGCCTTTTTGAGTCGGTAAACGTGATTAGGACGCTCAGGATCAACGAAGCCTTCAGGTTGACTAACATAAACTTCTTCACGGAGTTCTCCATTAAGAAATGTTGTTTTGACATCCATTTGGTAAACTACCATGTTCCGGTGTGCAGCATAGGCCAAAAAGATCCGAACAGCTTCATGTCTAGCCATTGGAGCAAAGGATTCAGCAAAGTCTAGACCTTCCAGTTGAGAGTATCCTTTTGCTACTAGACGTGATTTGTTGCGTATGACAGTTCCTTCAGCATCAAGCTTATTCTTCCATATCCATTTTAACCCAATGACAAAGACTCCGTCAGGTCTTTCAACTAATTCCCAGACTTCTAATCTTATGAATTGCTGAAATTCCTCTTGCATAGATTCAATCCAGTTGTCATAAGTCATTGCATCTTTAATGTTCTTGGGTTCTTCATGACAAACTGTGAGTGCGTAAATGCAAGTTTCTCCATCTGTGTGAAGTCGTTGTCTTGTCATAACAGGTGCATCTGGATGGCCAATGATATGAACTAGTGGATGGTCACGAGTCCATTTGTGTGTTGAAGGGTGTAGTTGATAAGTATCTCGCATGTTAGCAGGATCCAAATTGCGTGTTGACGACTCAGCTATATCAGGAATAGTAGGAGTCGGTGCAAACGGATTAAAGAATGCATCAGGATCATGCTCTGCGGGTTGTGGAACTGATATTGGTGTTGGATCTTCAGCTGGGTGGCGGGAGTTAGAACCAGTTTGTTCTGCTATAGATGGTGATACAATTGGAGGACCGTCTCTCTCAACACTTGTGGTAGTTTGTTGAGGTGAGTCTGGTACTGGAATGTTTTCAGGTTGAGCAGCGGAATTTGGTGAGACCTCAGTAGGACGGTATTCAATTGTGTCATCAAATAGTGGAGCAAACAAGGTTTCTAATTCTTTGCGGTTAAGTGGCAATGGTTCAGCTGAAGATGCCGGAGAGTTAAGACGGTTAAATTCGGGTCCTAAGCTGTGTTGCTCAGAAGCCATTTGGGTGAGTTCATCAAAATTAGCGTGAATGGTTTCTTGAATTTCACGAGTACGACGATTCCAAATCCGAAAACCTTTAGAATTTTCACAATATCCAATGAACACTCCGATGTCAGCCTTTGCTTTAAGTTTACCTAAATCATCACGATCATTTTTCGAATAGCAGAGTGCTCCAAAAACATGAAAGTAATCGATGTTCGGTTTCCTTTTGTGAACAATTTGATATGGTGTTTTTCGATGACGTTTTGTGATCATACAACGGTTTTGAGTATAGCATGCGGTTGAAACAGCTTCTGCCCACAAGTAATCAGGTAATTGAGCATTAATCAACATAGTTCTAGCAGCTTCCACTAACGTCATGTTGCGTCTTTCAACAACTCCATTCTGTTCTGGGCTTCTAGGAATAGATGTTTGATGTTCAATTCCCACTTTCTCATAATAAGACCTAAGTGTCTGATTCTTGAATTCAGTTCCATTGTCAGTTCTGACTATTCGGACCGTGTTGCGTAACTGAACTTGAATTTTAGTGAGAAAGGTGATGATCATAGAAGGAGCCTGATCTTTACTTCGTAGAAAATAAACTCAAGTCCATCTGGAAAAATCATCGACGATTACTAGTATGTAGCGTTTACCGTTGATACTTTGAACACGCATCGGTCCACACAAATCCATATGAAGCAGTTGTAGAACATGATTCGTACTGTGCTCAGGTTTTGAAGGAAAATGAGCCCGAGTACTTTTTCCTTGTTCACAGGCAGGACATAAGTGATCTTTGGTGAAACGGAATCTTGGGAATCCCTCAACAAGTTTATAACGAGCAAGGTCAGTCATAGTTTTGAAATTCAAGTGTGAAAGACGTTTGTGCCATAACCAAGATTTAGTTGATTCTGCTTTGGAGAGAAGACATATCGGAGATGTTGCAATCATATCTGACATTGAAATTGTATAAAGATTGGAGCCACGAGAGCCAGACATAAGATCGTTTCCTTGTAAGTCACGAACAAAGCAAGTTTTCTCACGAAATGCAACTTCTAGATCCCCATCACAGAATTGACCAACAGAGAAAAGGTTGTGTCCAAGGCCTTCCACATAATAAACACGGCTTATTTCGATGTTCCCACTGAGAAAGTCACCATATCCCATGATTAAAGCGTAATGATCATTCCCGAATCTGACAGTACCAATGAACTTTGAGACAAAGTTGTGTAACAGTTTGAGATTGCCTGTCATATGTCGGGTGCATCCGCTATCAACAATCCAGAGAACAATCTGTACCACCTGCATCACAAGAAGAGGACACGGATGGAACAGAAGTAAGGGTGGAACCCAAAGAAACTGCGGGTTCCAGTTGGTTAGAAGCACAAGTATTCAATAATTTAGGAATCCATTGAAAATCAGGTTTGTGTTGTAACCAACGTTGCCAATTCCAACTAGTTCGAGCTTTCTTAATGATGTATTCACTAGTGTTTGGCTGATTCCTAGACTTGTTCTCTGCACCTATGGGGGTAACATCAACTTCATTAGAAACCGTAGAAGGCGGCTTTCCTAAGATAGACTTAGAGGCAGTAGTGGGCCTAGAAGGAATGCGTGTTCTACGTTTCTTATGACGATGAAGTAGAGAATTAGCAATACATTTAGTATGATCACCAGATAAAACGCTTTTACGACAAAACACACAAGATGCATTAATATTCAAAACATTTAAAGGTACATCATTCGTTACATTTAGATTTTGATTAGAATTTGCCAGATTAGAATCTAAATCTGATGCAACATGAGTATTATTCAAATTCCTAAGGTGATCTTCTACTCCTTGAGCTTCTAGTGATCCTCTCTTACGTTGCCAGAGCCTATTCTTCTTTTTACTTTGTCGCTTGGGTCTGCTAACGCTATTAGGGGAGACTAGTCCTGTAGAAGTGGAGTTACCAACATTAGTATTTTGAATAACCTTTCCTTTATCAGTTTTGTCTAATTTATACATTCCTGGTGCAATCACCGTGGTGTCAACCATCTTTCCTTTTTCAAGTATTTTTATTTTCTCTTTTAGCTCAATGATGATGTGATTCTTATCCTGAATGTTTGACTCAAGTATGCCATTGCAATATTTACTGTCGATGTGGTTTTGTAGAAATTCGGCGTTTTTAATTTTTAAATCCGCAATTTCTTGCTCGTATTTGAGACACAAACTTTTGAAAGACTCATTGTTTTTGCAAAGCTGACAAGAGTTTGAAATGGTATGACTTTGAAGTTTCAATTCCATTTTAAGACTCTGAGATTGACACCATTCAAGCCTCTGTTTGAGTTGACAAATTTCTTTTGAAAACTGTTTTGTCACATCATCATTCTTTTTCCTAAGATTATCATTCTCATGTTTCAGTGTCTCAATTTCCACATTCAACAAGTTATTATCAACACAATGATCATGCTTAAGCATAGAAGTACCAGAATTATAGAGATCATTCATGATAACAGACAAAATATCAGCATTGAGAACTTGTTCTAAGAGTCGATCTGCATCATTTTTGAAAACTCTAGTTCTTTGCTTTAGAACCAAAATTTCATTTTTATTATCATTGAAAACGTTTATCATATGTTTGACCTCCTTTTGAAGTTCCTGATCCCAACGTGTAGCACAGAGACGGAGGTGTTTGACAATTGGCAACATTTGTTTTTGAAAAATATCTCTCTTTTCGTGCTCGTAAGCGGATTGAAACGTTTCAATTTTTATTTCAGAATTACGTTCAATTGTCTCCTCCAAAATTTCGATGTCTTCCATAAAAGTTTTGAAATAATTTAAGACACGAACACTATTTGGTAAGGGTGAAAGTTCACCGGATGATGGTAAAGGACCATTTACTTGTGCTACAGTTTGGACAGGGGCCTCATTGTGAGATGAAACATACGACTCTTCGATAAACCATGATTTCTCAGGTAAATCCTTTTGAGTAACGAACTTGACTGGATTTTTTGAATAGTCATATGGTGTGCAATATTGAACATTACTCATTTTTGACCGACTCTCGTCTTCAAGTTCTTCTTCTTCCTCAGTATCAAAAACAACAGCACGCACAATCGTATTATCAAGCAAATAGTCCATACTATAAATTTTTGGAACATCTTTGAATGCATTGTGAAGAAACATTGAGTTGTAATCGCCAAGTGCAAATCCTGTACCGAGTCTCGGTTTTAAAGTAAATTTCTGAATTGTTGTGACAGAGTTCCCGTGTTTGTAAACAATGTTACGAAATTCTTTCAATTGTTTTTCAAGATCAACAATATCACCGAGTAAGTCATCTATATACTTCCTTTTTCGTATTTTATGTTCACAAAAATCTTTTTGACACCTTGACAATTCTGTTTCTGTTTTTGAAAGTTCAGTTTGAAGACGTTCGACTTGCATTTTCAATTCACTCTTTTCACTTTCGAGTTTTGAAATCAACTTTCCGTTTGACTCGATTAAATCTTGCATTTTGCGTAGAAGATCTTGTTCTTTGTTGTAGGAATCGTGAAAAGCTTTTTCAAAACTTTTTGCATGTTTAATCTTGTCTTCCTGATTAGAAAGCTGAATTTTATAACATTCAATATCTCTTGCAAGTGACGCATTTTGTTCTTTCAAAACTTTGTTTTTCTCGTTGCACTTAATTATTTGCAATTGTTGAGCATCCAGTTGTTTTGATAACAATATGAGATCAGGGTCTGGATCAAATGATGGTTCATGTTGTTCGAAATGATCATGTTTATCATTCTCAATAGGATCATCAAATGAAACAACTGTGTCATCATCGAATATGACAACTGTGTTTATTTGTTCATCTGTATGAGATGATGAAGATGATTTAGATGGAACAACTTGCGCCATATCTGATTCATAAGCAGAAGGTGAGACTATTTCATTAATAAAGCATTCATTGAGGTCATGTACCTGAGACAAGCCGTCAGTGTCATACACTGGACCTGAATCATTGAGCTTAAGTTCCTGCATGTTGGCCATAAGCATCACAGCAGCATTGGCTTCCAGATCTTCCATGTCATCATCGTTGTTCACATTTGCCATGAAGTTGTTGTCCTGTTCAGGGAAATGTCCATCTTTTTCATCCTGAAGAGCCATGAGTAATGCCTGCTTGTGAAACTTACTACCCCGAGTTCTCGGTTTGGGACATGCTGTAGCAATATGACCTTGTTCATTACAATTGTAGCACCAAACTGCATTCCCTGAGGTGGAGTTCCTTGTAGCAACTGAGTCAGACCTTTGTTGAGAAGATCCTGAGTTGTTCCTGAACCCTCCATTGTTACCAAACCTCTGACCATTCCCATAACTTCCTGAAGAACTTCCTGAACCAGATCTACCATAGTTACGATTCTGAATTTCCACTCTTCCATCATTTACAACAGCTTGATTCCTGGTATTAGAAGATGAACGTTGACGGTTGTTCGTTTTGTTGGAGAATTTGCTGAAAGCACGAGCAATAAGAGCAAGTCCCTGATTCAACGTATTAAAGTCATCATCGTCATCATCATTGCAGTTGGAGTAGTACACAGCATCATTGTTGTTTGACGGAACAAGTTGAGTAGAAGTATCTTGTGGAGATGAATCATAAGGGACCATTTGGTTCGAGGTGGAAGATTGTGGATAACTGAAGTAGTTCTGCTCTTGAACATATGCATGATTTGACAGTGGTGGTGGAGCATAGGGAGATTGAGCTACGAGAGCCAAAGAATTTGGTGTTGTTGTGGGTGTGTAACCTCCTCGTAGAGCTCGATCTTTTTCCACTTCAGGTTCATGGTGTTTCAGAAAGTCATACAACAAACCATATGGAGCATCATGAAGATTCTTCGTTTGACGAACAAATGTCACATATTTATGCCAATCAGGGCCAAGACTACCAACAAATTTGGAGTTCACAGCGATCCTTGGTACTGTGATTTTGTGACGTTCCAGATCATTGACCACATTTGTGAAACGATGATAGTAGGATTCAAGTGATTCTCCAGGTTCAATTGTGATGTCAGTGTATTCCATGTAAAGCTTGGATTCCATGTCATCTTTGTTCAATTGAGTTCCTTCCATTAGGAGATGAACGTGTTCCCACATAGCTTTGGCTGTTTTCTGAGCATCGACACTTCGATAGATCGGATTAGGTATACCTTGAAGTATATAAGCCATTGCATACTGATCAGCTTCACGATGTAGTTTCTGTTCTTCAGTGAGTGCAGATTCTGCAAGGGGTCTATCACCAGGAGGACGTGGAGGATCAGCATGTGGATCACCAGCTTCAAATCTTGTTGGCCACTCAAATGGTCCTTCAAGTATCACTTGCTTCAAGAATTTCCCATGAGGTTTCTTTAGTTCAAGAAATCGTAAGAATCGACTTGACCATTGCACATAGTTTCCAGGTGTAAGCATTGGAGGTGTTTCAAGTGATCCTGCCTCATGTCGGGATTGTTGAGTTGTAATAACTTCACACATTCTGTCAAACCAGTGAGGTTGTTTGGAGGAAAACTGAATGTTTTGTAGTGGCACTTGATATGGTTGTTGTTGAGGAATGAGCTGTTGTTGCATCATCAGGTAATGTTGTTGTGGATTGTATTTAGGAGGTTGTTGATTCATTATGTGCGGAAGGTATTGTTGTTGCTGATACTGCTGAGGTTGTTGTTGCTGATACTGCTGAGGTTGTTGTTGCTGAGGATAAGAGTGAGGGAAGTAGTGATTAGGTGGTTGAGACATCTTAGAACACTTGTGTAGAAATGGATCTTTGTAGAAGAATGAAATGCACGTTCCTTTGAGTAAGTTGCAAAATCCTTGGGGTAAGTTCAATTCTTACGCGTAACTTAATCTTACGCGTAAACTGTAAATTATGCGTAAAGAGTAGATAATGCGTAAACTAATAGTTTATGCGTAAGTTTTCTCTTTACGCGTAAGCTTAGGCTTATGCGTAAGTTTAGACTTATGCGTAAGGTTTAAACAACCAAACAAATCTTTCAAACTTATCCAAGCTTGAAAGATATCCGTAGTCGAAGTATTCCACTAACTTATCCAAGCTAGGGAAGTACTGAGTCACCGTAGCACAAATAGAAGACCGTTGATGAAGCTTATGCGTAGACTCTGAAACTTACACGTAAGATTAGATTTTTACGCGTAGGATCTGACTTAAGCGTAGGTTTAATGCGTAGATGAGCAAGTAACGCGTAGGATCAGGGTTTTAGCCTATTTTACGCGTAAGAAAAGGGTTTTGGACCTATTTAACGCGTAAGAAAAGGGTTTAATCCTATTTAACGCGTAAGAAAAGGGTTTAATCCTATTTAACGCGTAAGAAAAGGGTTTAAGCCTATTTTGCGCGTAGGAAAAGGGTTTAGACCAAAACTTATGCGTAAACCGACCAAAAAACACTGTAGACAGCTGGAGATAGTACTATTTCCGACCAACTTACGCGTAAAACGTACTGTTCATCCAAAAAATGACTTTTTGATGAGAAAATGCTTAGAAATAAGGTACTTTTGATCAAATAACTTCACCAATACTTAGAAAAACCTTAACTTTATAAGATTTAGCTACCAAAAACTAGTTTTCCAATATCAAAGAAGCTATAAAACCTTAAAGAAAACCTTAAAAATCACAACTTTATGCAACAACTAAGCTTCAAATCACTATATCAACCTTGAAACTTGTCCAAGCTTCAAGATTTGAGTGAAAGAAACAAAGAAAAATGCAAAAAGATGAAGAACTAAGCTCCTAACCCCACGTTAAACAAAGAAACACACTTCAAACTTCTAGTAGGCGAATGATACCATTTGTTAGGTCACCATTTATGTAAACACAAGTATGATTGATAAAGAAATAAGATGAGAATGAGAGGTGGTTGATTATGAGATAATATGAAAGGTGAGAGTGCAAGAGTTCCACTAAGATAATCAAATAACCAACAAAATAAAATGTAACATAAGGTTTCTATTTATAAGGGAGGAGCTAGGGCAACACTCCCTTCCTCCCTTATCCTTTCATACGTGGGCTTTTAAGGCCTCATGGGCTTTTACATGTTGCCCATTAACTAAACAATAATCATAAACAATACTTAAGCAACCTATTACAAAATGAAATGACCGAGACTTGACTAAATACTAAAGTATGATCCCAACAGAATCGTGACATGAGGTTCGTTATGGATCCGCACGACAATATCCCAGACGAGGCTTTTAAGCAATTCGTCATCAACAAGAAACGTCAGATTTGTGCGAAATACGGGCGGCCATGTAGTTTGTAGGAGTTTAGTTTTATAGTTTTAATAATATTATGTAACGCTTTTTTAAGTTTTAATGGAATTTTAGACTTGTAATAATATTATGTAATGTTTATTTTAATTTTAATGAATTTTAGTTTTTAATAAATTTTAATAGAATTTAAAAAAGAAAAAAGAAAAAGGAAAAAAAAAAAAAGTGAGTGAAGGGTGAGGGGTGTGCCGCCAACAAAATGTGAGTGAGTGAAGGGAAAAGTGGGAGGGTGATGTGGCATAAGGGGATTGGTTGTTTGTGAGTGAAGGGTGATGGGGTGAGGGGTGCATTGCCAACCCCCTAATTGTGGATTGCCGTAGATGTTACACGATGTTCACTTGTGTCTTGTATGTGCAGATGACATGCATATCTTTAAGTACCGCCCATTTAGCCTTTCAAACTCCAAAAGGTTCATTCAATGACACGCCTTAGCGATGAGTGATAAGAGGAACAGGTGTTGTGATGAGGCATCACCTCCTCATTTGAAGCTCACGGGTGTCACATCATCCCAACACCTCTTCACAACTAACCCCTCTTCACTCATAACTAACCTCAACTTACTCATTTGTGGCCCATCACTTACAACTTTTTTTTTAATTCATTTCAATAAATAAACTAAATTCATTTAACAAATTATACAAAATAATACAACATACCAATTTTTAATTCATTCAAATAAAAAAGATACAATATGAAAAAAAAAAAAAAAAAAAAAAACCATACGATATGAAGAAAAAAAATACGATACGAAAATAATGAAACGGATAAATATAATATGAAACATCTTCAAAAATTTGTATCGACTTGTAATTATCGATGAGTTATGATTTTTCTTCCCAAACTTGCAACAATTGTTCTCTGAACATTTCCAATGCGACTTGAAGTTCCACATCTGTTTCATCATTTCTTAAAAGGGTTTGTAGACCGACCATGACTATTGGATGGTCTTGGGGCAGCTCACGTAACCTTTCGACCTCTGGAGCACGAGACTCCCTCTGTCGAATAATACGCGCTATCTCACCAAACAAGTTGTTAATCAACTTAAGTTCATTTTCTTGTTCATTGCGCAATCGGGTAAGTATTCTTCTTTGCACCTCAGCTGGTTGGTTAGCCATAGTGTGTGTGTGGAATTTAGTTTCAGTTGTTTGATAATAAGAAGTTGCGTAAAGATGGTATTGTTAAGGCAACATGATCAAGATCTCTTTTTGTTTTAATGATGACAAATAAACCATCAAAACACATAAAATAACAAACGTTAGCTCAAAATCGCCGGAGCCAATGTCTGCTCCTGGCGCGCTGCCCGCGCGTCAATGCACGAGTGACGCGCCAGGAGTCTGTATGGTTCCGAGCGAATTTTGAAAGTCGGTTTCCCCTTACCCGAAAAATGTGGATCTTTCAATACAGGTATGCATATGTTATGTGCTTAATTGAGAACACTCGAAACGAGTTTTGAGACTTGAGAGATCCCACTTTTAAAACACCCATTTACGGGAAAATGCCAACTCATGTTTTCTAACTATCGCCTCTAGCCAAGGCTTTTCTAAACTTAGGGAGCTTGTATATTTCACATAACATCGTGTTGAAGCATCCATATGCTCATATCCCGTGCTTACGTCTTCTCTAATTACGTAACGGGTTTACTCCCTTATTGGTCAAACTAAGTCAAAGCTCACTTTGCGTAAACGCATCCTTTCCCACTTGGGTTATGCTTTACTTCAAGGCAAAGCACTTAACTTGTTTGAACCAAGGTCTTAGTTGAGAACGTCGAGTCGTGGAAAGTCAAGAGATATGAAACTATGGATTCTCGACGTTGTGTTACTTGAACTTATAAGTAACCTATGATTTTCTCAACTTATAATTTTAATTGTCCAAACCTTTTCTTCTTAATGACAATTAGATTATGCCTTAATCCTCTCTTAAACCCATTTATGCATAAGACAAAACCAATTATATCCAATCATATCCAAATCAAATATTCTCTTACACAATCTCTTACACCCTTATATATTCCCTTACACACTACATCCTAACCATCCATTCCCTTACAACACATCCCCACCCTTCATTTTCAACACATGCCAATTGTTGGAAACCCTAATATGGCTCCTCTCATCCTAGCCATTGATTTCAAATTACAACACAACACAACCATCCATCCAACCCTTCATCTCTATATCACCACATGGGCTTGATCCTAACCATTGAATTCAAATCAAACACATCTCTACCATCCATCCAATCCCTCTTCCCTATACCACCAGATGTGTTTGATCCGAGCCATTTAATTCAAACAAAAACCATCTCAACCCTCCATTTCTCCTTTCCCCCCAGGCAAAGCATATTTCTTGGAATATCCTTCCTTAACCCTAACCTAGGCTTGTGTGATCCTAGCCATCCATTCCAAATGAGATCATCTCATCCATCCATATTCCCCACATGCAAAATTATTTGAAAACCAAGGGAGGCTCCCTTTGATCCTAGCCATCCAATTCAAACCATTTCATCTCAACCCTCCATCACATTCTTCCCCCCCCCCCCCCAAGCATTGGAATATTCCTTGGCATATTCTTTCTCTCTTTTCTATGCCATATGAGAAGATACACTTCTACCCCTTCCAAATTAACCAATCTACACTTTAAACCCTTGGTAATTTGGTTTCTCTTTAAGCACTTCACAAATGATTTCCAAATTGGCTATTTGAGTTGGTAAACCTTATAATGATTAATGTTAAGGTTTAGTGTGAAGTACAATTGGGGGTTTAGCAATGATAGGTATTTGTAAGATCCAAACACCCAGCACTTGGGAAAAAGTTACAGACGCCTGGCGTGCTGCCGGCGCGTTGACGCGCGGGTGACGCGCCTGCCTTGGTAAAATTTCCCAAGTTTGGGTTCTTGGCCTATAAATACCACCCTTGCCTATTGTATTCCTCACCCCTTGCCATTATTCTTTCTCTCTAAACTCTCTCAAATCTCTCAATCTCTCTATCTCTAATCTTGTGTTCCTGATTTTCACACTAACATCTTAGGAAGAACACATATCTTTGCAAGGGAAGAATCACAAGAACCTAATCCACTCTTGTGATTGTGTCGAGGGTCTTCTTTTCTTATACCCTTTCTATTACAATCGAGTCTCTAGGTTAGGTTAGGACTTGATTGAACATTCATTCATTCAATTGTTTGTAAGGGAAGTCTTGTGTCTTGGTGACCAAAGCCTAGATCATTGAGGATCTAGTTGGGGTTTGATACTTCCGGGTGGAAGTCTTGGTAGAGATCTTTGTGATCCTTAGGTAAAGTCGAATCGTTAGATTCTTTTGGGTGGTTTCCAAGGGCGGAATACCGTTGGTGAGTAACTCCTTCTTTGTGAGCATCAATATTGGTGAATATTGGTGGAGTGAATTGTAACGGTTTATAGTCCACCGAAAGGATTATACTAGTGAATAGTATCGGAGTCGCGGATTCGCAACTGGATGTACAGATGGTATAAACCCCCCATCCCGAACTAGTATATATCGTCGTGTCTTTCTTTACTCGCTTTATATACTTTGTTTGTATTTGTAGTTGTTTGGATTGATTACGCAACCACTTGGTTTCTTGAGGCTTAAAGTTTTTAAACGTCTTAAAAGCCAAAGAAACCGTATTCATCCCCCCCCCTCTACGGTTCTACAATTGGTATCAGAGCGGTATACTCAAGTTTTTGAGCATTAAAGCCTTCCCGAGAAGTCGTTTTAAGTCAAAAACTTCTTTTCCAAAAAATCTAAAATCCTAACTAAGATTTTTGGTAAACTAGAGTATAGATCCATGGCTCAAGTGAACTATGTTGAGGGGTGTTCTATGCAAAGACCACCTTTGCTAGAAACCGATGGGTTTTGCTTTTGGAAAACCCGATTCGAGACCTATGTTAGGTCCAAAGATCTTGATTTGTGGGAAATCATCCAAAATGGAAACTTTGAGTTTATGGTGGAAGACTCGAAAACAAAGTTGTTGGTGAAAAAGCCACATATGGATCTTGATGATGATGAAAGAAGAAAGCTTGGTAAAAATGATGAAGCCAAGATGTTGATCTATAATGCTCTACTTCGAAGGGAGTTCGAGAGGGTTCATGTTTGCAAGACCACCAAGGAAATTTGGCACTCTCTCATCATCACTCATCAAGGAAACTCTCAAGTGAAAGATTGCAAGATCGATTTACTCATACAACAATATGAGAAGTTCTCGATCTCGGATGAAGAAACCATTGATAATGGGTACACAAGGTTCAATGCTATAATCACTAGTCTCACGGCTCTTGATCCTAGCTTCTACAACAAGAACCATGTGAGAAAGTTTCTTCGAGCAGTTCCGGTGAAGTGGAGGCCAAAGGTGACGACCATAGAAGAAGCCAAGAATTTGGCAGAACTACCTCTTGACGAGCTCATTGGAAATCTCAAAGTCCGTGAGATGATTCTTGAGAACAACAAGGCGAGTACCAAAGACAAGAAGGAGAAGGTTAAGTCTTTGGCTCTTAAAGCTAAAGTTACTAGTACTCAAACTAGTAATGATAGTGATGTTCAAGAGGATAGCAATGAAGAAGATGATATGGATGACGAAGAATATAATCTTATGGCTAAGAACTTTCGGAGGTTCTTTAGGAAATGTGGTAACTTTGGAAGAAGAAATCGGTTTGGAAACCGAGATAATGGTGAAAGGAACAACTTTGGGGGGAACCGAAGTGGTGATAACAACAAGGTTGGTGAAAGTTCGAGACACACCCAAGGATGATACAATTGCGGAGAAAAGGGTCATTTCATCAATGAATGCCCTAAGCCTAGGGTGAACAAGGCATTCGTTGGAGGAGCGTAGAGTGATAGTAAAGATGAGGACCAACCAACAAATGACGCTACGTGTCTTATGGCTCAAGAAAAACTTGAGGTATCTCTAAACCCTTCCTCTTCTAATAACTTAGATACTATCAATTTGCAAAAGGAGAATGAGGAACTAGTTAAGTTTAATGATAATTTTAGAAAAACCCTTGATAAAGCTCTCAAAGAAAAACGTCTTCTTGAACTAGAAAATGTTAAATCTAAAGAAAGGGTTTGTGAACTTGAAAGTAAAGTGAAAACACTAGAACATTGCAAAGGGATGATTGAACCTTGTAAAAATAGTGAAATACTCACTCTTGAGGTTAACTCTTTGAATGAAAACGTGTTGGAACTTCAAAAAGAATCACTAAGCTTTTCAAAATATAAAAAGAGCACAAATGATTTAGAAGAACTAATAAGTCGACAAAAGGTGTCTCAAGATAAGGGAGGTCTTGGATTTTTTAAACAAGGTACAACCACTCCTATAAGCCTAACAAAACCAATAACATTTGTAAAGGCTAAAGAAAACGAGGCTCCAAAAATCCCCAGGGCTGACGCGCCGGCTGACACGTCAACGCGCCAGGCCTCTGAGGAAAATTGGACCTCCATTAAACAATGTCATTAAACCAATTACTCCTCAAGCTCCTCTTGTAAGTACTCGAGGTAATCAAGCTTCCATTGCAAGAAGAGAGAATCCAAAACAATCTTCTAACTCAAGCTCTGGCAATAGACTTAGATACTCACAACCTCGAGTAAATAATAAACTACTTTTGCCTACACCTAATGTGAGATCTTCTACCTCATACAACCAAAGACCATCTTTTCATAATAACCAAAGAAGAAATTTCTATAACTATGGTCAAAGGTCTTCTCAATGCCAATACAACAATTGCCAAAGGAGAGAAAACTCCTATTCAAACCAAAACTACTTTAGACCTCAAACATATCATTACTATAGACCAAGTTATCAAACTCTAAATGACTATCAAAACAATCCTTGGTCAGCCTTCTCTAAATTTGGTATTGAGAACTTATGTGTCTTGCTTCAAGACCCAAGAATGTTTAACTTGGGCACTTTAAATGCTACCCAAAATGGACCCAAGAAACAATGGGTACCAAAGGCATGAGTTGTATTTTTGTTGTAGGTTTGCCTCATAAGTGATCTACAACCGGATGAGTGGGTAGTGGATAGTGGTTGCACTAAACACATGACCGGGAATAGAAGATTGTTCACATCATATACGGCGTATAATGGCAATCAAGTCATTTTTGAAAGCAAACTTGTAACACCCCCAGTTTTGAAAACATGCAGCGGAAATTAGATTGGGTGTTACTTCATAGCGCACAGTTTATTAGTAGAAAATGATTTGTCATTTTAGTCATTTTAAAGATTTATCATTCGAATATAAACACCAGAGTTTTAAAAGAGGTCCCCATTTGTCCCAAAGTTTATTAAATCAGTTTTCGAATGATAGGAAAATTTATAGCCTTTAAAAGTATCCGTGCCCCTCCGTGCCATCCTTGTTCATTATGGACCTGAGATAAACACATGCTAAAAGTGTCAACACAAAGGTTGGTGAGTTCATAGAGTTTATAGTTTCGAATATTGATTTCCAAAATGAAAGAGTTTAGGATTCCATAGAAGTTATAATAAAGTGTGAGTAAATCCATAATGTTCATAGTTAAATCGTTGATTTATCAAAATCAGAAAATGAGTGATTTCCTTATTAATTCAAAAATAGTCCGTTGGTTTGCCCTTCACCTGGTCAACACCAAAATAGTAGTTCGTTTGTCCTAACTGGGACAACACCAAAATATTAGCTTGTTTGAACTAACCGGGTCAACACCAAAATAGTAGTTCGTTTGCCAATTATTAATAGTTTTCCTGCTATATAGTGAGCACAATCTCATAGTTTAATAAAACAGCGGGCTACAGCATTGTACACCCCAAACATCAGTCATTGTAGTACTGTATCATGACTACAGCACTACCGTTCTATTGCTCTAAGCTCATGACACTCAACGATTAACAGGCATCAAAATTATCCATAATAATGATGTAAAACAGTGGCCCTCAAGTAGGTATTTACCATTAACCTATGAAATCAAATAGCGTGCATTTGGTGGCTTTCCTCTAGCGACCAAATGGGGATTGTCAATCCCTAATAGATCTATTCACAACTACTTACGCTCACCCTTTGGGTGATTAAGGTGCATGAACGAGGGACTTTTGGTAATAGGTACTTAGGCAATAGAAATCAAGTATAGCATATCGTCTAACAGTCACTTGTAATCATGTCTATAGCAGGTATTTCCTTATGAGATATAAAAATGTGTAAACCAGTAAAGTTTATATGAAATACAGTCATGTATTTAGTTAATGAATACTTGTAAAAGTAAAAACAGTAGTTAAGCATGTATCTCCCCCAAAAACGTTTATAAATCATTGTAAAACAAGTAAGAGTAGGGGCTATGACTCACATGAGAGTTATGATAGGCATAGATAACGTAATGTCATAGGTAGAATGGTAATGACTTCAAAGATAACCTGAATGATATGGAAGTCCCAGATAAGTTCGACTTATCGAGAATCGTGATTTGAATAGTGTTCGATGACAAAATGACTTTTGATGCAGAGGTGGCTTGCGTGGCAAAACGCTTAATAGTTCAAGAGCAAGTTATATACTATATAACTTGTCTTTATGTATAAGTATCATTTAATGTTTATATATTTCTCGTTATAAATAAATGATATGTATCAAAAGTTGGTGAATGATTATAGTAATTGCATGTTTACGCCTGGTTAAGTGAACCGTTGAGCTTTATTGTATGAATAATCATTTCTTAACGTGTGTTCAAGTTAACCGATAATAACGTCAAGTTATATAATTTACGTTATAAATTATATATATTCAGAAATATATAGTTATTTATGAGTATTACTTCATTATTGCCTCAAAATGTAGGTCTCGGTATATGTTACTATGATATAGTCATAAAATATTAACTTGTCAAACATAATTAAGTTTCTATGTAAACTTTTAAGTTATACAAAGTTACTCTTTTAACACCAATAGTTAAATGATTTTCGTACCCAGTCCAAAATAAATATGTTTACAAACTTATAAAAGTTTTTAAGAAAATGATAAGTGGTTCAAAGTCAAGGGTTGAAAGTGTAAATATTATTATAAGTTTTAAATGTTTTTAAGAAAGTGGCATGTTGTTCAATTTGGAAGGTTTGAGCTTGTCAAAATGTGAAAGTTGCAAAAATGATTAAAGTAGCAAAACTGCCTTTGATGGGATTCGAACTCAGGTCGCTGGGATGGGAACCAAATAGCATAGCCAACTGAGCTAGAGGTGCTACTTGTTTTGTTTCGTATTTTGAGTACTTTTAACTGGATTTGTGACAGCTTTATTTGTTATGAATAGCCATATCAGTATTGCATGCGTATGATTTTTGTGTTTCTATTTTAGTTTTGCAAACAAGAGTCTTATGTTACCTTTAGTTACTCTAGTTCGTGATAATGCATGTATGTTTCAAGATATGCATGTGGTTTAACTGTTAATTACCTTCTTCCCAACTGAGCTTTGCCATCTTTTCATGTAGTTTCTATAGTGAGTTTCCAGTAACGTTACTATCATGTTCAAGGTTTTCAAATAGGTTTGACATAGATTCTAATTAGTTAGACACACAAGTTTAGCCACACAAAGACTTGAGAATACCACTTTTGGTATAAAATGGTTAACGAGAGTGTATGCCCAAGATAAGTTTAATCGTGGGTTTTCCATTTCTTTTTATAATGTAAAACAAAATGGTACGTGTGAAATAGAGTAGTACGTATGAGAAAGATATGAGAACGACTTACTACACCACAACTTGATGGCGAGGAACACGTAGGGAATGTGGACAAGGATCAAAGTGAAACCAAAATCGTCACCAAGCTTCCTAGCATTCTACTTCATCTCGTGTAGCAACCAAAGATGGATTTAGAACCTAGAAGAATAATGGCCTAACTCCTTGCTCCTTTCTTCTCTTTCTTCTCGATGGACAGTAGGCAAATAGGATGAAGTGTTTGTGTTTTGTTTTTAGTTTGTGATGCATGGCTTCTATATGTTTGTTTCCCTTCCTCGTGGGCAGTAGCAAAGAAGTAAACAAGTTGTGTTTGTGTGTTAGTAATCTGATTGCATGTTTCCTTATATACACGAGTTGGTGCAATGAAAAAGTGGTGAAATGGAGCAGGTTTCTGGATTGGGCCATATTGGAGGTGGAGTGAGAGTTGCACATGGTTTCTAGGTTACATTTGAGGTAGTGATAAGTGAAGGAAGGTGTGAACGAGCTGCTATATTACATGCCGCCTCCAACCATGACCAATCGAGATCGTATAAGCAAAATGGACAAGAGAATGTGTAAGAATCGTGTATGAATATTCCTGACAAGTTACTTAGACATTAGAGTTGGTTTGTAATCATTGGGGAGCAAAGGAGGTGGGAGGTGGTGTGTAAGAGTTTACACATGAGTTATAGGTTACATTTGAGGGAGGTGGTGTAAGAGTTTACACATGAGTTATAGGTTACATTTCAGGGAGGTGAGTCTTCAAGTTTGAGTCCAGGTCGTATTCCACAGATAACAGCCTATTATTGCATTTTTGGTTTAAAATCTCACATGTCTAGACGTAAAACATTATTTCGGACAACTTTCGTATTTTACACTTTTCCTGGTTCGGACCAGAAGAGCCTTAAAATTGGGTTTTAAATTCGTTGCAGAAAGTTGGTGGTTCATTAGAATTTTATACGAAGTGTCATTACTATTTGTGTTAATTTGAGATGAAACGTGTAAGGTGCCTTAACTTGATCAATATTCTAGTATAATAATTATATTTGAAAGTTGATAACAATTGTCATTCATCGTTCTTAGAAGCATGGAAAATAGAGTTGTGAATTAAAGAGGTATGTCGTGTGTAAAAGTTACGATCATCTGAGCCAAATCAAATATGTACTTGTGACTTGTAAAAAAAATAATAGTTAGAGGTGTGCTTAGGCCATGGAGCTTGGTGAGTTCGTTAGTGAATCAGGTTCAAAGGAAGAGAGCCAAGAATAAAGGGTCCGTTATTATTAGTGAGTACGCATGGGAATTTTGTAGGCTCGGGATTTATATAAATTGTATTTGGTAATTATTGAAACGTATGATTATTAAGTATCAACGTTTTAAGTTATGTATGGTATCTAGGTTATTAAGGTTCAGGTGTAAACGTCGTTTCAAGGTAAGAGTGAATAACGTTGTAATTGACAAAGTATATAAAAAAAAAAAAAAAAAAAATTGTTATGGGTAAAAATGGTTAATTTATGTTGTAATAACGTGTTAATCGTAGGAAAATTTTACGAGATGTTATAAAACTTAACGGCAAAATTGTCGGTAAAGGTAATGTCCTTCATGACTCCATAGAAATCTCCAATGTTGAGCATGTTATGGGTCTAAGTTTCAATTTGATTAGTGTGAGTCAATTATATGATGATGATTGTGAGGTCAAATTTACTAAGGTAGATTGCACCATTAGTAAAAATGGTGTTGTGTTAGCAAAAGGTCATAGGAGAAATAATTTATATACATGCAAGTTAGGTGATAACTCTAAGCAACACATATGTCTTACGTCCATGGTGGACAACTCAACGCTTTGGCATAGGAAATTAGGTCACGCCAATATGAGGATAGTCCAAAACCTAGCTTCTAACGAACTAGTACGGAATTTACCAAAGTTGAGCTTTGAAAGACATTATTGTGATACATGTCTAGGGAGTCAAGGACAAACCAATAATAGGAATATAAAGGAAGCGACAACTAGTAAAGTTTTAGAATTAATTCATCTGGATTTGTATGGTCCATCTCTGTAGAATGCTAACTATGTAGGAAACATGTTCAAGTAGTTATGTGATAGGCGTAGAAGTGAGGAGGAGGGAAGAAAAGAGAGAAAGAAAGGAACCTTGAAAGAAAAAGAGAAAATATTAGATTGAGGTTGAAGTGAAGGTCCAACCCTCTCCACATGTGGAGAGGGGTATTTATACTTACAATATTACGCCCACTCCCGGGCTGTGGATCAGGCATACAGTGGGTGAAGACCCGTCCTTCTTCCATGGTGTTACTAAAACTACTACTAACTAACTAATATATAAACTAACTACGAGCTAACTTAATGCTGTTACAATAATCAGGTGACCGAGACTTTTATAGGAATATTTGTATTCCTAACAATCTCCCCCTAAGCGAGGTCACCTTTGAAATTAAGCTCTTTGGTCTTTAAGCATTCTTTCGTCTCTGTAGCTCGTAGGATCTGATTCTTCACTTTACTTCACACTTTGTACTTCAAGCAAGCAAACTTGTGATTTGAATTCCTTTGAGATATGTGATCTTTGAGCTTCCTTTGAGATCATCAGCCAAAGTAAATCTCCAAGCTCATCCATAGTAGAATTGCCTTCATGTGATGTAGTGACTAAGGACCATCATGCTCACACTCTTCAGTATCTGGAGACGTTGCATTAGAGTTGTAGATCAGGAGACTTTTTCATCAGAGTTGCGGAAACGTTGTTGGTAGTCTCTCAACATTTGTTGTAGCAAGTCTCTCATCTTCATTGATAGTGTGGAGGATGTGTGAGCATGAGGTAAGGATTGACCCGATTCAGCTGGAAACTGGAGCCATCAACGCCATCTTTATATGAGTCCCTGAAATAAAACAGTTAGCAATAAAGATAGAGAACGAACATGGCTTTGTCATTCGTTCTGCGAGGACAGACTACCCTCCGGTTTTGTGAAAACCGACCTGTGATCAGGTAGAGTCTCTTTTAAAGAAGACTCTCCTTGACAGGAATTTCCAGCTTGTAGTAATGAATTTTCCAAAGAGTCCACTTTGGAATCTTCATACTTAGCATGTTCTCATACCGGAACGTCTCAAAGCAGACAGCACGATAGAGTGAATCGGTGAATGAATATTCACGGATTGATGAGAAATAGATTTATAGAAATCACTCGCGTGTCCTATAATAAACATTTTTGAGACACGACGAGAGTTTTATACTTTGAATCACATTTCCATCAAAAATACTTTTGTTTGAAAGATATTACACAATCAATGTGCTCGAAAATTAGTTTGTGAGCACACTGAAAGGTTTTTGCAAAAGTATCCGTCAATCCATTTCCTGGAACAAGTTTGATTCAATGTTGAATCGCACCATTGTTGCTTTCCAGTTGTCACTTGATCATTGATCCAAGATGGATCTCACATGTCACCTACCAAGAGCTTGAATGATGTTCGCTCTAGAAGGATTTCCATCTTCATAGTGAATATTTCATATCACTCGGATGTTCTGGCAATACCACAAGGATAATGCGTAGGACTCTAAATATTTTATCTTACTTTCCACGTTGTGTGAAACAATAAGCATATTGGAAGTGTCCTATCGAGATTTATGGATGATCTCATGGCTCTAGACTCAATAGTGCGTTTTGATCCACTCCTGGAGACTGGGGAGGCGTCTCCTGTTTTAGGTATCAACATAACTCGCAATGAGTGGTCGATACATTGCACAGGGTTCCCCGTGAGAATGAAACAAGCTCTTTTAAGAGAGCTTGAGTGGTTGGGAAGTTTAGTGCAGTGCGTCACTGGGTCCATGACGTCTTGTCTTCAATACCGGTGTTACCTTAGTAACCGCCAGTAGACTATGAATTGAACCCGGGTTTTGCCCTAAGGTTGAATATTTGGAGAGCTATTTCTTTTCACCCTTTCACATTTCATTTCTTTTTCATTCTTCAACCCCTTCAGTGCTTACCGAGACTTCACCACTAGGACCTTGTTGGGTTTGTTCCAGTCCTAGCTCTATCTCAGTCCGCACTCTTCCCTTTCTCACTTTACTCCTTTTTTCAATCATTCCTAAGGACTTCTAATCTATCTATGGATTATCCCTGGGAAGATCCTTCCGGTTCTGGTGGATCATGGGAACTTATACCTAACCTTAACCAACCTTATAACTCTATGCATAAAGATAAATGGTCGGTCTTTGGTATAACTTCCACAAACGCCTTTTGCTCCCCCTCAATATGTGCATCGATATTCGAAAGAGTTTAGCACATATGTGGGAGCACATTTATTGAATCCAAAAGATCACTTTTGTATATCAGATTTCATATTTAAATCACATTCTCTCCCCCGATCAAAAATTTCAAATCTTTCGAGATTTTTGATCTCAATTGATTTAAATAAGTTAGAAAACGTTTGGGAGAGAAATGCGGTTAGTTTTTAATATTGTCTGATAAACGGAACCTTTTTCTTGCTCCCCCTCAATCTGTGAGGGAGGTTGTTATGTGTCAGATTAGAAGAGTTTACAAAAGATTTGAAGTTTAAATGAAAACTCTTTGAAAGTGTACTCATTCTGACACATAACACATCACAAATCATTTTGTTGCAAGGTTTTATGTACGAAGTGTGGGGAGTTTTGATGATACATAAAATTTTAAGAAATCACTCTCCCCCTTAATCAATGACGGATGTTAAAGCATAAATATTTTCATAAACTATTGACGTCATTGATTGAGTGAAAATGTTATCAAACTTTTGAGTTCAATTTGAGTTGCATTCAAGATTTCATGGTACCACCAAGTGTTACACAAACACTTTCCGGAAAAATCATAGAAGGGAAAGTATTTGGCGATAAAAAGAAGATTTCTCTTCTTTATCAATAAATAATGCACTGAAGCGTACATTAGATCGAGGGTGCATAAATATAAAGTAATTCACGCTCGGACGAACGGCACCCTTTGTTAGGAAGAACCGTCTTTTTGGCGACGTGTTTTCCTTATTTTTGAAAACCGGGTTGCTATCTGAAATAATAGCAAGCCGTATTTTTGAAGTGCGGGTTGTAGCCTGAAATGACTACAAGCCATATTTTAAGAACGTTTTGAGATACGACATGTTTTTGAAAAGAACTTTATTTGAAACCGAAAAACTCTTGCTCAAGCATATGTATGATTCCGTGTCATTATTGAATGACATTTCTAGAAACGTACATAATATCGATTATACAAGAGACATGTCGAGAGAAGAATATTTTTGAGTTTTTTGTGATTTTTCAGATTTTTATGGTTTTTATAGGTTTTATATTTTTCTATTTTCTTTTTGATTAGATACTATACAAGGATATGTGAAGCAACCCCTTTACTCCTCTTGATCTTCCTGAAGACAACTGAGTTCCTCAGGTGTGAGACTCTTCATACCAAGGCGTGGGAGGATGAAGTGAAACCGTTCCCTAGAAAGTGCTTTGGTGAAGATATCGGCTAGTTGGAACTCAGTCCTCACAAAGTAAAGTTCCACAATTCCTTTCTCAACTTGCTCCCTGATGAAGTGATGTCGAATGTCAATGTGTTTAGTTCTTGATTGCTGGACATTGTTGCAGCAGAGTGCAATTGCACTTTTGTTGTCACAGTACATAGGAATCTTATTGCAGATGAAGCCATAGTCAGAAAGTTGAGATCGCATCCAGAGGATCTGAGCACAGCATGATGACATAGCAATGTATTCAGCTTCAGTGGAGGAGATAGATGTACTCATTTGTTTCTTTGAAGACCAACTGACTAGCTTATTTCCCAAAAACTGTGCACCCCCAGATGTACTGCGACGAGTGTCTTGACATCCAGCATGATCAGCATCCGAATATGCTGTGAGAGCCATAGAAGGTTCTTTAGGGTACCAAAGGCCCAAGTGGATTGTTCCTTTAAGGTATCGAAAGACTCTCTTGGCAGCTTCCAAATGTTTCTTGGTGGGTTTGGATTGATACCGGGCACAAATGCAAACTGCAAATAGAAGGTCGGGTCTGCTTGCAGTAAGGTACATTAAGGAGCCAATCATGCTTCGATACATGGTTTGGTCGACCGGAATTCCCACATCATCTTCGTCAAGTTTTGATCGTTCAATCATAAGAGTATCAACCGAATCACTGGAGTCGAATCCAAATTTCTTCAAAACTTCATTGGCGTATTTGGATTGATTGATGAATATGCCATTGGGGTTTTGAGAAATTTGCAGTCCTAGAAAGAATGACATTTGACCCATCATAGACATTTGGAATTCGGAGCTCATCTCTTGAGAGAAACGATCACATTCTGTGGGATCAGATGAGGCAAAGATGATGTCATCGACATAGATTTGTACATGTAGGAGGTTTTTGCCTGTTTTTCTGGTAAAGAGGGTAGGATCAAGAACGCCTTTGGAGAATTTGTTGGCCAGAAGAAATTTAGACAAGGTGTCGTACCACGCCCTGGGTGCTTGTTTAAGCCCATATAGAGCCTTCTTTAATCGATACACGTGATTAGGGCGTTATGGATCCACAAAACTTTTGGGTTGAGATACGTACACCACCTCTTTCAGATCCCCATTTAAGAATGCGGTCTTGACATCCATTTGATAAACCACCATGTTTTGACTTGCAGCATTAGCGAGAAAGATCTTTATGGCTTCTATTCTAGCAACTGGGGCGAAGGATTCTTCAAAGTCAATACCTTCTTCTTGTCGATATCCTTTTGCCACAAGCCTAGCTTTGTTTTTCAAAACATCTCCATGCTCATCAAGCTTAACCTTGAATATCCATTTGAGAGCAATGATCATAGCACACTCGGGAGGTGGTACTAGTTCCCAGACATCCAGTCGGTCAAATTCATGAATTTCGTCCACCATTGCAGTGAACCATGAGTGTTTAGACATTGCATCCTTGACGCTTTTTGGTTCAGCTTTAGAAAGAACAGAATTGAAGAAGCACCACAATGCGTCGGTTGCAAGTTGCTTGCGGGTTGATACTAGACGTGAAGGGTTCCCAATAATGTTGTCAATAGGATGATCATTGGTCCATTTTCGAAGGTATTCATGGGGTTGAGAATGTGGAACTGAGGTAGCCGTGTTAGATTCGTCAGAGGATGTTACATCATTTGATAGTTCAGGGGCAAAGATGTTAACAAATGGCTCATTATCAGGTGGAGCAAAAGGATTAACTTCAGATGTATTATCTACATTTGCCGCTCGATGTGCAAGTGAAGGTTGGACATTAGACGTGCTAACCGATTGACTGATGGCGGGAGCTTCAGAATCCCATGACAATGAAGTGGATGGACCGTTATTGTCATCTTGATCATTCACCACCCCATCTGGTGGTTGAACCATTGTAGCTTCAGGAGCATTCATCTGTTGAGGTTCAAAGTATTCATCAAACATTGGGTCAAACAGTTTCTTCCAATCTTCACTTGTAGGAGGTACAAAAGGAGCAGCAGGGATGGGATTCTGTACAAGCCTGGAACTAATTGGTCCAGGGGACAAAAGGTTAGGTACGGGTCCAGAACTTGATTGTCCAGGAACCGGTTGCTCAGTCAGCTCATCGAAAGTAACGTGGATTGTTTCCATTATATCTCTGGTACGTTTGTTGTAGATTCGGTACCCCTTTCGCTCTGGAGCATAGCCAACGAAGAAACCAATGTCGGCCTTGGCTTTGAGTTTCCCAAGATCTTCACTGTCATTAGTTGGATAGCAAAGTGCACCAAAAACTCGAAGAAACGAAAGATCGGGTTTTCTGCCATGAACAAGTTCATAGGGGGTCTTGCAGTGGAGAGGATGTATCAAGGATCGGTTCTGTATGTAACATGCGGTGGCAATTGCCTCAGCCCAAAGAAATAGAGGAGCTTTGGAAAAGATGAGCATAGTCCTAGCAGCTTCAACTAAGGTGCGATTGCGTCTTTCAACAACTCCATTTTGTTGAGGAGTTCGTGGAATGCTCTTTTGATGACTAATCCCGACACCTTCATAAAATAGAGTAAGTTGTCTGTTCACAAATTCTGTTCCATTATCAGTACGAATGACTCTAACTGTTTTGTTAAGGCGGACTTGCAACATCTTGATGAGTTTGATGATGGTTTCTGGGGTTTCATCTTTTGATCGTAGAAATTTCACCCATGTGAATCGAGATTAATCATCAACAATAACCAGCACATATTTCTTTCCTTTGATACTTTGAATCCTCATTGGTCCACAAAGATCCATGTGAAGGGTATGAAGAACTTCCATGATTGAATTGACAGTTTTGGGTTTATGGGTATGCTTTTTGCTCTTGCCCATTTGACAGGCGGAACACAGATGGTCTTTTTCATACTTAAGTCTGGGCAAGCCTCGAACAAGATCCTTACATGTAAGTTCATTGATGGTACCGAAGTTCAAATGGTTTAAACGACGATGCCACAACCATGACTTGTTCTTGGATGCTTTAGAGAGCAGACAAATTGGAGAGGACTGTAGCATATCTTCGATGGAGATGGTGTAAAGATTAGTGCCCCGACTCCCCTTGAGAAGATCAACACCATCTAATTCTCTAACCAAACAGGTGTGCTTTCTGAAGGCGACTTCGAGATCTGAGTCACAGAATTGACCAACAGAAAATAGATTGTGCCCAAGTCCTTCCACGTAGTAAACTCTGGATATAACACTGTCTCCAAAGACATAATCACCATAACCCATTATAGAACCGAAATGGTCATTCCCAAACCTAACCGTACCAATAAACTTTTCCACAAAATTCTTGAGCCTTGAGCGATCACCAGTCATATGTTTTGAGCAGCCTGAGTCCAAATACCAAAGGACGATTTGTACGACCTGCATTTGAAACCAGACAATCGTGGATAACTGAAAAAGCTGGAGCCCCACACACAGTCGGGGTCCGTTTGGTTAGAACATACAAATATTGGATTATCATAAGTAACAGGTATCTCACTGGAGTATTCACATTTTGATGCACTAGAATTAGAAGTGGTAGTTATTGCTTCTACGGTAGGTCTCCACTTCCTAATAGGCATATCTCTAGAGTTAGTAATCCTAGTCACTGGGCACTTTTCCCTCAGAGTGAATTTCCTTCCAGTAGGTCTCCATTGATAACCAAAATTAGTGAAAACTTTTCCTGTTTTATTCCATACTTGTTTTGCCCGTTTAACACTAGAAACATTCATATCTGGTGATTGCATAGTGGATTTAAGAAAGGACACAGCACATGCATCATGATTACCATAAAATAAGCATTTGTTACACGTCTTACAAATAGCATCAGAATTCGAATTAATTACATCATTGTTCACACAAATGTTTGAATCAACTCGATTCCTTTCACTAAGCAACACTTTATTGTTCCTAGATGATTCTTCTACTTCCTTCATAAGTGAGCTCTTAGCTGGCAAAGTCCTATCATTCTTTGTATTGCCCTTAGGCTGTGACTTGCTAGCATTAGATACACCTTTTACTCCTGTAGAAGCAATGATGGGAACATTAGTCTGATTAGTTGCTACTTGTTTACTGGTGATCAAGATGGAGGATTGTGGCATGGTTTGGGGACAATCAACTGTGACATGCTTGTTGCCACTAAGAGGGTGCAATGCAGTTGTCCTATCCGACTTGGTATCATTCTTGGGGCATGATCCTATGGCATATTCTAATAATTCCTGGGCCCTATTAGTGAGGAAGCATGCACCAATAATAACATCATCAAGTGGTTTAGAAATCCTCTCATCTTCAATGGTTTCTCTAAGTATGGCCAGACAATCCTTAAGATTTCTAAGATAGTTGTTATGAACTAACTTATTGTTCCTGAGGGGAAGAGAAACATTCACAGCATCGCACGCATATTTATTACAAGCATGTACATTGGAAATTGCATGATCACATGAGACAACGGGCATTTTACCCTTCACCATGGTCTTTAGATTCTCAATTTCATTTAACAAAGAAGTGACTTTCTCATTGTTTTGGTCACGTGTTGTTTTGATAGACTCAAACAATTCTTTATAACGTTGTTTAGCGTTGGACATTTCAGCACGAAGCCACTCATTTTCATGTTGTAACTCATTGATAATGCCCTGTTTTTGAAAATTTTGAGAATCCATAGACTTCTGGTAATTGGTATTGGTCACATCGCTTCTGTTCGATTTTAATTGTGCAATTTGGATCTTCAACTTCCGAATCGTGTTTGAGTGAGCTTGAATTACTTCATCCTTTTTGGCTAATTCAAAACATGTATCAAATTCAGGAGCATCCGAAGATATCTTGGCATTTGATATTTTTATACTTTCTTCTAGATGTTGATATTTTAATTGTAGGTTCAGATTATCAACTTCTAGTTTTGAGAAATTCCTGACCATGTTATCATGATCATCGTTTTGAATTTTTTCAGTAAGTTTGTAATTCTCCCCCTCAAGCTCAATCACACGATTTTGGAAGAATTTCAAAGTAACCGACATTTCATGAAATTGTCGAGCAGATAGCGCAGAGTCGGTAACAGTATAAAACACATCTTTAGCAATGCAGTTAGCAATCAAATTTTCATTCATGATGAGAATGTTTTTCCTGTCAATTTCACTGTATTTGAGATCAATAGCAAGTTGGTTACCCTCACTTTCCACTTCATCAAAAACCTTTTTCATTTGAGTCACATCATCATTAATGGTGTTTTTAAGTCCCTCAAAATGTTCTTTTAGAAGTTTAAAAAATGGCATAACTTCAGTTAGGTAACACTGTTTTGTTTGCTCAAAACCCCTTTCCCCTTCTGTAATCCCTGTAGGTGTAATTCTTATTTTACAGGTTTTCTCAAAGTCATTGAACAATTGACCTAGCACATACAGCCCAATTAGAGTATTACATTGTGTGGGAAGAGTGAAAGGTACAAGGTACCTAGGTGTGTTCAGGGGATAGGCAGTTGGGTGAGCAATTCTAAACATAGTGCGTGTGTTGCCTACGACTCTTTCAGCTTGCATTTTCTCAATGTCAATATTCCAAAACACTTTTTCAGGAAAAATTCTCTTTTGAGGAACAAAAATTGCAGTATGATTGTCATTTGCATAATCATAGTGAAACACGAGATTCTTAGCAATGCATTTAGGATCCTTTAAACGTTCAGCAAGTTTTGCCCTAGTTCTATCCTCTGCCTCATTGATGTGGTCATAGGATCGTGTATCAGGAGGGGCATGGTTAGGTTCAAGCATAGTTTTTGCATCATATAATGCAGGTTGTGCACCTAGACCTATTCTAAGGAATCTAGCTTTGGGTTTGGAGGTACCATGTTCACTAAATTCATCACTTAACTTCCTGTGGCTTTCCATCATTTGAGCAGATTGAATGGTTTGGACCTGTGTGTACAACTTATCTTCCAATTTATTTTTTAACGTTTTTAATTTTGAGAAGTCATTTAGAAGTTTAGTTTCTTTATCTTTGAATTCTTGTTTGATTGTAGTCAAACCTTTTTGAACCTCAAGTTTTTGTTTGACGGTTTGATTCAATTGGTTCTTTAAAGAAACTAGTTCCCTTTTTAATGATTCTTGTTTGGAATTGTTTTCAGATATGTAAGTACGCAGTTGCCATTCCATTTTCTGCTCACGTTCATTCAGCTCAAACTTAGCACACTGCTCATAAATGTTTACTTGGTCCTTAAGGGTGTTAATTCTAGTGATTAGAGAATCATCAGGGTTGTATATAGAGTGCTCATATATCTCATGTTTACTAGAATCAATAGACGACATGTCACTCGGTACAACTGGGGTTCTATTGTCATTCACATACATTTCATATGGGATATTATTGGTATTACCCATATCAGTGATGTCTGTGTTGACAATATTCTTGAGTTGTACAGAGTCACATGCCCCCTGTACAGGTGTAGAATTATTCAGATCATGTTTAGGAGATGTTGGTACCTCAGAGATAGCAGACGTGATAGATAAATCAGGATGCTGTGAAGAGGATGCTGCTGCAGACAGATTAGCCATGAAGATTGTTTGAGCAGTTGGTTCATCATCCACGTCTGAGTCAAATGCATCACACTCTTCAACTTGAAAGATATTTGGGTCATTAAGAGCCATGTCCTGAACAGGTTGATCATCCACATCAGCATCAAAGGTGTTCCCATCATTACCAGCCAGAAAGAGCAATGCTTCTTCATCCAACACAGTCCCATTTTCTTGTGCCTGCATCAGCAACATCTTGTCTTTGAAGTACTCAGAGTTTTGGGGACGTTTTGGGAGAGTGCAATTCCTAGCAATATGGCCCAACCCTCCGCAGTTGTAGCATTTCGGTTGCTTAGCTTGTGCTTGAAGAGCATTCCCTACTCTGTACTGCCCATTCTCTCTACCAGCATTTCTTTGGTTGAAGTTCTGTCTTCCCTGCACATTCTGCACCACTACCCGACCATCTTCAATGACTGCCTGATTACGTGGATTAGATGAGATTCTGAGCTGGTTGTTAGTAGATGGGAGTGCAGCCCTGAACTGTTGGACCAGTAAAGACACTTGGTTGGAGAGATTATCAATCATCATGTCAGTGTGAGAATACCCAGAATCAAGTTGAGTATTCAACGCAGATGGTGAGGGAGTTGATGATTGACTAATGGTTGGGGTAGACCTGGAGGATGATTGTGATGGTTGAACTTGATCTTTAGAGGTTTGATTAGGTTGTTGAACATTGGAGACAAAAGCAAGAGATTCATTTGTTGCAGACGGATTGAGCTTTTCTCGCATTAGCCGATCATAAGCTGCATGTTTCTCATGTTGTTGGAGATACGCATACAGCTGTTCATGATTGGTATGCCTGAGACCCTTGTTGAGCTTAATAGCTGTGACAAACCTATCCCATTCTGGTGCCATGTTGTTCACGAATTTGGAATTAAGCTGTATGTTGGGCATTGTCATCTTGATGGCTCTCATATCATTGACCAGCTTGTGAAATCTGACGTAATAGTCAGTGATGCTTTCACCTGGATTCATTTTGAAATGCTCAAATTCATCGTATAGCTGTGACTCACGATCTTCTTTAGTTAACTCAGACTCTGCAAGAAGCATTTTGACATTATCCCAGACCGCCTTTACTTCAGTGTTGAAGTTGATCAGTTTGTAGACATCTTTGGGAAGGCCTTGAATGATGATATTTGATGCTCTGATGTCTGCATCATAGCGTTTCTTTTCTTCTTCAGACAACTCATTGTAAGTGCGAGGTCTATCAGGACCAAACACGGCCGGTAGTTGATCAGTTGCTTCTGAAATCGTGTCTCTAGTAGTACCCACTTGAAAGGGTCCCTCATCGATGGATTTCAGAATGTTAACCCCATTATCTTTACCTAGACAGTACAGCCGTATCCTTTGAGCCCATGATTCATAGTCAGTTCTGTCCAACATCGGAGGTCGGGTGTCAGACCCCGCAGCTTGAATGTCATCGGAAGAAGTCGACATCACAAATAAGAGATTACCAAACCAAAAGTGGGAGATACTCGCAATGTAAGGTACTAGTCGCAGGACAATTTAACCGCAACTTGACCTAACCGCAGAACACTAACCTCAGACAATACCAAACCGCAACAAAATCCAGCCGCAGTATGAACTAACCGCAACCTAAGCAAACCGCAGGCCAAAGATACTAACCGCAGGACACAAACCGCAAATAATACCAAACCGCAGAAAAATCCCACTCGCAGACTGATCTAATCGCAACCTAAGTAAACCGTAAACCAAAGATACTAACCGCAATACACTAGCCGCAGAAACTACCAAACCGCAGATAATACCTAACCGCAGAATAGTTAACCGCAGATAACTAAACGCAGGCAGATAACTAATCGCAGTGACAATGGTCCAAAAGTGTCACTATCGTTGCGTTTTGTTTGTATTCCCGAAATAGTAAACGCAGCAAGTTAATCGCAGATAGCAGAACTTAACCGCAACCAAGCAATGAAACAGTAGACTTAAACGCAACCAAGAAATCCGCCCGTAATCAACTCCAAACTTCAAATAGCTTAATGATATGGTAACACAAACTAAACTACAATGTTCTACAAACACTAATGAACATAAAAGTACATCACAAACATGTATAACAACACTAGAGAGATTAAACCAAGATGTTTTCCAAGAAAGTGACACCAAGCTCACAAAACCACTCAAAACATCATCAAATTTGATTCTACAAGGCCCTAAGATGAAACCTTGGCTATTGATACCAATTGTAGAATGCTAACTATGTAGGAAACATGTTCAAGTAGTTATGTGATAGGCGTAGAAGTGAGGAGGAGGGAAGAAAAGAGAGAAAGAAAGGAACCTTGAAAGAAAAAGAGAAAATATTAGATTGAGGTTGAAATGAAGGTCCAACCCTCTCCACATGTGGAGAGGGGTATTTATACTTACAATATTACGCCCACTCCTGGGCTGTGGATCAGGCATACAGTGGGTGAAGACCCGTCCTTCTTCCACGGTGTTATTAAAACTACTACTAACTAACTAATATATAAACTAACTACGAGCTAACTTAATGCTGTTACAATAATCAGGTGACCGAGACTTTTATCGGAATATTTGTATTCCTAACAATCTCTGATCCAAAGTTATGGAGGTAACTTCTACACTTTAATGATCATAGATGATTATTCAAATTACACTTGGATATTATTTTTAGAAAACAAGGATGGAGTTTTAAATAAATTCAACATTTTGAGAAAGAAACTTGAAAACCTACTTGCTTGTTCAATTGTTTCAATTAAAACAAATCATAGTAGCGAATTTGATAAAATGCAATTTGGAACCTTTTGTGAACAACATGGAATATCTTATAACTTATCGGGCCCAGTCACTTCTCAGTCGCATGAGATTGTTGAAAGAACACATCGTAAGTTAAGAAAGATGAGTCGTGCAATGCTTGACGAGCAATCCATTCCACAAAAGTTTTGGTGTCATGCCCTAGATATCGCTTGTTACATTTTTAATAGAGTTTACATAAGAAAGGTAATTAATAAAACACCTTATGAAATACTTAGGAAATGAAAACCATCCCTAGAAATTTTAGAGTATTTGGTTGCAAAGTATTTATACTTAACACCAAAGAATATCTCACCAAATTCGACCCAAAGTCGTATGAAGGTGTGTTCCTAGGATACTCTTAAACTAGTAAAGCATACATAGTGCTTAACAAGGAAACAATGAGGATTGAGGAATCTCTCAATGTAACCTTTGATGAGAGCATGCCCGAGCCTAAATCATCTCCTTCGGTAGAAGATGATGTGATCAACGAACCTTTAGTTCAAGATCAAGAGAGGTCGCCAACATTACAAGTTAATGATTCGGATGAAGGCAATCCTAAGGAATTGAGAGAAGCGAGGGGTCATCCTATACAACAAGTCATTGGTGACTTGAATAAAAGGACACTTAGGTCACAAAACAAACAAGTCTAAGTTTTTGGCATGACATTTTTCAAAAGTCCAAATTGCTTTGGGGATAGGTTTTGATGCTAAAACATGCATCTTAGGAGAACAATCTATAGGTGCTATTAGAGCTTATGTGATTAAGGCTTATGTGGAGGCATGGATGGAAGATCTAACAAATGTCTTCCAAGAGGAAAGATATGCATCAATTCATTATTCAAACTATGATTAATAAGTATCCAAGATTCTACATGTCTATACTATGTACTTGAACAAGATAATTTTGTCTTAGATATGACGTTTCTTCACAACTCACACTTGTGTTCAAGATGTTGTATCCAATTCATCTTGTTCTTCTTATATGATATACTACATGCTACATAACCAAATTTTAATGAATAATGCCTCAGTGCTTAAAATTTGATGCATAGATTAATGATTTATGATGCATTCTTAATGGTAGGTAGCATATGTATTTTGTCCACATATCAAAACTTAATAATCAACTAGATCACTCATTGCTCTTTGAATAACTTTTCTCATGATCATGTGATCCATGCACATTTACCTTTCCTATATATTCTCTTCTTCTTGATCTTCACAATTTGTACACCTAATGAGGAATCTTGGTACTAATTGCCTTAATACCCGTTGGATAATAAGTGTCATCACTCATATCTAAATCCCACTTTACTATTATTTAAAGATTAGAGATCTTGTCTAGCATTACATCTAAAATCTCAAATCTAAGTTAAAAATGAATAACCAACCACTTTCTCCAAACAATGTTCTTGACAATTTCATCCTCCAAAGTAATGACACTAATTCCTTGAGTGGAAACAATGGAAGTGAAGAAATTGCTAACAACAATGTTGTCCCTCAAGCTACAACCAAGAATGATGGGATAGGAAATGGGTGGTTTATGCTAAACAATCAATAACAATATCCTAGGATCAACCTTGAAAAACTTTTTTAAGATGATGTTTGGAGCAATCCACAAAATGTTCAAGCCACATCACCCCTTACTAAGGGAATTGGTGATGAAGAAGTTTGGGAAAAGATAAGGTAGCCCTTAAGCCCGAAACTTCGTAAAGGCAATCATGCAATTTGTTGCGAAAACACAATTGACATGCTTAATGCTATTAAGGATCATAGAGAAGAAACCTGATGCGTGGGAATCACACCTTGCTTTACCTCTCGAGGGATCTCGAGAAGCTTACAACCCCCACCAGGCAGTGTACCTGATCGTTGTAGTATAGTATAGTGACAAGTACCGGGGGATTGATCGTTCAGCTTAGGAATAGTGTCGCTAGGATTAGAAAACCTAATTAATAGTTCTAAAGGTGAGAGATGATTATTTTTGTATTTTTTTATATTTTTATGAAAGCAAGTAAAATCTCGGGTTTTGGAAGAGTGGGCGGAATTAGTTGCTATTCAACTAACCCAAAGCTAAGATGCAATCAAAATAAAATAATAAAAATGAAAATAAACTAATTATACTAAGGTTGTGAGCAGTAATTGGAGAAATTGTGTTTACTTAGACTTCACTACTCCCTAGATATCTTTTACACATTAATTACTTGTTACACTTGTATGGATGACGGATTGTATTCCTTAATACCATTCGTGGGGTGGCATACATAACTCCCCAACTCTATGAGCTCTTATCTCCTCCTACACCATGACCCAGCACAACTATAGGGATTGTAAATAGTAGCTCATGCATTAAATACAACCAATAAAGACCTAGTACGCCTCGGTTCATGTTTCTTAAGACGTTCAAGCATGTTACCATTTGGAGATCTGCCAGTTTTCTTAAGCCTAACATATAATATCATTCATCCAAAACAAGAATAGACAAGTAATCAACACATAATCAACATCTAGGTTTCATTAGATCTAAGCAAACACAAAAGA
Organism: Artemisia argyi; assembly: GCA_030686995.1. Lineage (NCBI taxonomy): Eukaryota > Viridiplantae > Streptophyta > Magnoliopsida > Asterales > Asteraceae > Artemisia > Artemisia argyi. The sequence goes on from CM060691.1 coordinate 32,964,553, forward strand.
GATCTAGCCTAGCATAGTAGAATTGAGACAAGAACAAGATATAAACAACCAACACATAGACATATTGATTGAATTGGAAGAACACTTATCTCAATTACAATGCAAGGTCTCAAGGGTTTGGAACCCTTGAAAAACCTGTAAAAGATGCACCAAATTCGTCTTTAGGGTTTCACCAAAACTTCTCTCTTTTTAATGAAAAAACTAGAAAACTATATATAGGAAAAGTAGGCTGACGGCGTCAAGAGTTACATGTGACGCCGTCACCTCGCCGCCATATACTTCCTCGGACGGCCTTGATCTACTTATGACGGCCTATGTGACGCCGTCATCAACCACGGTATTTTATTCTTGCCACTTTGACGCCGTCATGAAGGCGTTTGACGCCGTCACCACCTTCGGTATTTTAATCTTCATGTCTGACGCCGTCAAGGTATTACTCTTGACGCCGTCACCTTGTATCTTCAGCATGGAAATTTGGTACTTTGCCGTTTTCTTCACTTTTATGCTCCAAAAACGTCCAAAATGGCTTCTTTTCCAGAATTCACTCTCCAAACACCTAAAATCACAAAAGGAACGATTTAGGGCAATATTTGATCAAATAAATTCGGATTCGGGCTTAAATGGACCCTAAAAACGGATCATTTTTCGCCTCATCATATACCCTTACACTTGAGATTTGCTTGTCCTCAAGCAAATGCGCTTTTATTCTATTCGAAAGACAAGTTAGGGGTCATTTAACACTAATATAAAAGTAATTACAACAAATAATCGTTCCACTAAAGACCAATAGACAAGCACGGAGGTCATACACTAGCACCTCACAAATAGTGTTTAGATACTCACATCTCTCGGGTGTAATAAAATAATATAACATTATGGAAATGGAAGATATCTCTCATTACCTGTCATAGCAAAATAGATTACCATAGGCTTGGGAAAGGATCAAACCTCCACCACATGGCGTAAGCACCTAGGATAAACTATCAAAGAGGTCTTTTAAAAGGTTGTAACGTTAGGTATAGGGATATGAATTACACGGTTTTGTTGGATAAAGGAAATTTTACTAGTGGCGAGTTAACAATCTTGGTCAATTACATGTACAAGATGGTGTTGCTAAGCCAAGACTAGACTCGACTTAAGCTAATAAATGAAAGATAACAAAAACATAAAATAAACATAGAATAAAAACGGGATGGTAGTCCGTATGTTTTTTTTTTTTTTTTTTTTTTTTTTAATTGCATACACTCTTACCCTACCATCCAAAATAATACATCATAGGGGTATAAACGTTCCCCTTACACTTGAATCTTTACATACTTTACAATTAACTAATCTAATGACTCGAATTAAGAAAATCAAAACACTTGGAGCACTTTTAAGATTAACGCACATATGGGGGTAATAAGTGATGTTCTTCCCCATTACTCCATAAAATAAGTACTTACCCATGAGTCCCAATCGTCCCAAAACAATATGTACAAGGATATGACTCGACTTAGCAACCATGTAATCAATTAGAAGGTTAACTTAGGGTTTAACAAATAACAATAATGCACTAAAAATGAGCGCATACACGGAAGGCTAAGGCGATTTGGGTGTACATTTAAGTGGGGTGTAACAAATTCTTCCTTTAAGTAAAATGCTTAAAGTTAGAAACGAAAAGATAGGCTCGGAGGGGTGTACTAGGGGTTTCGTGTACTAAAAATGAGTACAACGCAAAGGGTGTGGGAAAAATTAGTTGACTTAACTAGCCAAGTAATATGACTTAAATGGTTAAGTAATTATAATACAGGTTTAACACAAGGGTGATCCTAATGCCTCTTATCATGTAGTAAATCCTACCACACGAATGTAGTCTCACTCGCGGTCTCGGGATGCATCACTAACGCAAGTTCTAGAATCTAAATGCTACCGGTACACTCATAAGCACTAATAATAAATGCTTTTCCTATCAAATCTAAAGGCGAACCTCACATTTTTGGGTGAAAAATTTTTCTGAATATACGGTTATGTGCTAGTCATACAATCTCCTATCCATGAGACGCTTGCTATGGCTAAAGTTTCACTCCTAAATGTTGTAAAAAATTTTAAATTTGGCGCTAAAATTACACTAACAAGTATTTCTCATAGTTTTATTACACATCTACTATCAAACAAAACAAACTCAAGCGAAAGTGCATATGTAAGGTATCATCTTTTTACCCTCCCCTTACACTTAGGATGAACATTGTCCCCAATGTTCAAGTAAAGAATGTAAAAGTTAAGAGGTAAAGAGAATGAAATCAAATACTCCCCTGATTCGCTCGGTATGGATTATAGGTTGGCCAGGTTAAATCTTCCTCCAAGAAAACGAACCATCAAAGCTTCCCTTCCAGAATATAAATCATCTTCTTGTCATCAATAACCTGTAAATCCTGACAACAATAGACAAGGCAACCTCGCGTAAAATCGGCGGCATCCTATATAAGTTACTAAATCCTAGAAAACAAAGTAAGATATAATGCTTGTGGAATGAAGTTTGCAGATTTCCTGGAGATTATAAAACTTAATAATTCACAAAAACCATAAGACTCCGTTAGAAAAACAAAACCGGTAAAATTTCCAGATTTTAACTCCTGACGCCGTCAAGAGTAATACTCTGACGCCGTCAGAATGGACCTGCAGAAATTCTTATGTTAAGTTTCCGGAAAATTTCTGGAAAAACTTTGTCCTACTTCCTAGAAAATCTTGCAAAACTTCATTATGACTCAATACAAGCATTTGACTCTAACAAATACGAATATACATGTTCATTAAATATTGTGGAGAATCATGATCGGTTTGTTTCTTAAAAACATATTTGGGGTTTCCCCTTACACTTATCTTTTGCAAAAATACCTTTAGGTTGAAGTTAAGACTAGGCCAAACAACATAATAAAGTATTTCCACATTTTAGTTGAGAAACATGATTAACCAACAATAAAAATAAAACATGCATACGGAAGCAAATAACAATCAAACAAATAAAATCACACAAAACATGGGTTGCAAAGATGAACCATCAATAAAAATTAAAAGCTGATCATGCATAATACTAGTTAAAAGAACAGAAATAAAAATTGTTCAAAGCCAACAAAGGCTGAATCCTAAACTATTACAACCCAAATGTTTCAAATCGTACAGCCAAAAATAAATTGTTCAAGAATCACAGATATCAAAATGGATCACTGAGGGGGAGGACCAAAACGATAATCATAGCCTGGTGGGAGGTGTCCAGTGTACCCGTAGGGAGGGTAGTCAGTCTCTCGGCCTGGGAAGGGGTCAATCTGTAGGTGAGGCTCAAGCTGATCTCGGGTGGAGAGATGCTGCATCTGGCGGACGGTATGATCATACATCCAGTCAAAGCGCTGGTCAGTAGTAGCTCGCCACGCATCCATCTGACCCATCCAGGCACCCTGGTGTGCCTGCCAGTCTCCCCGACTCATGTGTCAGTAGTAATCAGCCGTCCCCTCCTCATACCCGGCAAACTGATGCTGCTGGGGCATTCCCTCATCATCACCGTCATCATCCTCATCATCAGCCCCTACGTACCATGTGTAGGCACCATCCCCCATCTGCATCACAATGTTCATCTGCCTAAGGGATTTCGCCCTCACTACCCTGCAGTTCCCACAGTCGCTCAAGTACCCTATGATCTGAGGAGTAAGAAGACCATAGGAACGAGCCAACCGTGTGACGAACATCCCCCCATAAACCTTGTCGATATCCCTCTCACCCACACTGGTCCTCAAGTAACTGGTCACCCAAAATGGGATGTTGCAGTAGACATCCTCAGAAAAGATGGTGAACAAGTAGAATAAGTCCGAAGCAGTGATACGGTGAGTGGTGCCATGACGTGCAGACAAGCTGTATGTGATGCACCTGTGAACTAGCCTAACAATGGGGTCTCTGATCGATGCAGCCCCAGTAGTCGAGGTGTAAACCTCATTCCCTATGGTTGGCCAAAAGGTAACACACCTCATCTCACTCCGCTGAGTCTCTCCATGTAACAAATTCAGCAGAAAAGCCCCATCAACCTCCTCACTAGTATATAGCCCAAACCTCCAACCAAACTCAGCCACAGAACAAGACCTCAACTCTCCCCCTAGCCTAAAATATATCGTGGTGCCCCCCATATCTCCCCTAGCCTCAGCTTGATCAAAACGGAAGGTCGCAAAGAACTCCCGTACTAACTCACTATATACCGTCTCTCTCAACCTAAACAATCTCTCCCACTGCGGACCCGCAAATCCATCTGTGCGGATCCTCCCTACAAACGCAGCCTCCAACCCACTAGCCCTCAGAAAATCCCAGTCAACCACCGCCCCAGCATCGATGTGGTGGTTACACAACTCCTCATACTTAGTACTAGTACCAACATCACCAAACTTGCCCCAACTGTGCACTAATTCCCCATAATTGATCCCTTGAGATCTAGAAGAACTACCCTTTTGTTGGCGAGACCTTTTGCTCATTTTCCTGGAAAAAAGGTGGAGTGAATGGGAACGATTAGAATGCGAAATTTATATGAACTTTATGCAGTCAGACACATCTGACGCCGTCAAGAGTAATTTTTGACGCCGTCAGATGGATCAGAATTACAGCCATGCAAATGCGAGGGAAAAATCAATTTTCAAACTCTTAACCTATTACCCAAACGCTCCTTAAATCAGGAAACAGGGGGGGTCAAGGAATCCGAGGCATGATGGGTTTTCCCTAAATTAATGCATGATTTGGGTGAGACAACATCATCAAATGGTAACCCCACGATTACAAATCACCAATTGGATGGCATTACGATTTGCTAATGGTGGGTCAAGAATGGGGTTTCGGGCGAAAGGGGTTTTTCAAATTGACGGGTCCTAAGGATAATTAACCGAGAAAAGATGAAGAAAACTTACTTACAAAGTAGAGATCGGAGGCGGAAGATGTCGAATTGGGGGTTTGAGAATCGGAGTAGCAGCAACACTTGGGTGAGATTTGTGGGGTATGGCTTGAAAGTGATTGGTTTTGGGTTAATATTGCTGATCCGTCGAGCTGACGGCGTCAAGGGTTAAATCTGACGCCGTCAGATGCCCGTGTGGGGTGAGGTTTGGAGTAGTTTCAAGTTTAGTCCCTGCTCTTTGCGTGAATAACTAAACATAAGTAAAACCCATGAGTAGCTATTTCGTTAACGAGGTCCACCAGGGTCGAACGTCTCATTACTGTCGCGGAAAGAGGTGAGGTAGCAGCGGGGGTCGGGTAATGTTTTGGCCGAGTTGATCCTTATGCACGGGTCATCGGCGCGAGAAGAAAGATGTTGTTCAATAGGAGGTTTCAAATCAATGGTATTTATGAGGTGTGACCTCTTTACACCGGGTTTAAAACCAAAAGAACGTTTTTTTGATGAGATCAGGAATGTAGTTCGCAAGCATCCAACGAAAATGCGATTTATTTGCGAGCTTTTCTCCGCATGGGGGTGTTTATAGGTAGTTAATGGTAAAGCTTTTGAGGAGAATCCCCCGCTGTCCTCTTGGTCAAATACCAAAGAGGTTGACACCTCGAAGACTTTTTCAATTTTTTTAGGTATAAAATTTTCTTTGATCTTTTCTTTGACCCTTGATATGAATTGGTCTGCGAAATTCATAAAGGCTTTATGAGTGCTTTCCATGCGTGCCTCAAGGTGCTGGATTTGCTTTTCCTGATTATCCATGAAGGTTACCATTATTCCTTCGAATTCCTCTTGCCGTGAGCGTTCAGGAAAATTTTGGCTGATAACCGTATTCCTATGTGGATTAGGGTTCCACACGGGTTCAGCGGCCAGTTTCTCAATACTCATCAGTTCTTTTACCTGTTTCTCGATGCTTCCCAACAATTGTTCTTGGGTGGCACATGCGTAATCAAGCTTTGTTTTGCTCGGGAGCATCGGGTCCTCCCATCCTTCCTCTTCGTATTGTGCCAACTCCTCAAGAACTTTCCAGCATTCGTCAACGCTAAGTCTATCTAGCCTACCCTTGGCTGCGTAATCAATGGCTTTTTTTGTTTGATAGTCAACCTTACCATAAAAGATTTGGATCTGCAGCCATGGTTCGATCCCATGATGAGGAACTTTTCGGAGTAGGTCTTTATATTGATTCCATGCTTCATAAAAAGTTTCATTTTGACGTTGTTGGAACATCAAGATGTCATTCCTAAGCTTAGTAGTTCTCCCCGGTGGGAAAAATTGAGCAAGGAAACGAGTGGTGAGATCATCCCATGTGGTGATGGATCCCGCGGGTAAACGCTCAAGCCATTGACTAGCTTGATCCCGTAGAGAGAATTGGAATAGGCGTAAACGGGTAGTCTCTCTAGTTTCAACACCTAGGTCTATGGAATCTACGATTTTGAGGAAGTCCTTAAGATGTTGGTTTGGATCTTCAGAACGAAGTCCATGGAATGCACATCCGCTTTGCACCAACCGGATGGTGTCGGATCGCAAGGGGGTCACATTGTCTCCGGTGAGCTCAATGGTGTTTCGGTAGCCTTGGTGGCTAGGTCGGGAATACTCTCCTAAGGTTCGGGGCCTAAGGGTTCTAATGGTGGGTTTTGTTGTGGTGGGATGATGGGTTCAAAGATGTTACCACCTTCCATGATGTCGGATGGTAAAGAGTTACGAACAAAGGCACGAAGAAATAAGATAGACTAAAGAAGACCTAAAAATAAAAATAAAAATCTTACTAGAAAGGAATCTAGTAAGTAGACCTAATAAAAAGAAATCCTAACCTAGACAATAACTATTCCCCGGCAGCGGCGCCAAAAACTTGATGCGTGGGAATCGCACCTTGCTTTACCTCTCGAGGGATCTCGAGAAGCTTACAACCCCCACCAGGCAGTGTACCTGATCGTTGTAGTATAGTATAGTGACAAGTACCGGGGAATTGATCGTTCAGCTTAGGAATAGTGTCGCTAGGATTAGAAAACCTAATTAATAGTTCTAAAGGTGAGAGATGATTATTTTTGTATTTTTTTATATTTTTATGAAAGCAAGTAAAATCTCGGGTTTTGGAAGAATGGGCGGAATTAGTTGCTATTCAACTAACCCAAAGCTAAGATGCAATCAAAATAAAATAATAAAAATAAAAATAAACTAATTATACTAAGGTTGTGAGCAGTAATTGGAGAAATTGTGTTTACTTAGACTTCACTACTCCCTAGATATCTTTTACACATTAATTACTTGTTACACTTGTATGAATGACGGATTGTATTCCTTAATACCATTCGTGGGGTGGCATACATAACTCCCCAACTCTATGAGCTCTTATCTCCTCCTACACCATGACCCAGCACAACTATAGGGATTGTAAACAGTGGCTCATGCATTAAATACAACCAATAAAGACCTAGTACGCCTCGGTTCATGTTTCTTAAGACGTTCAAGCATGTTACCATTTGGAGATCTGCCAGTTTTCTTAAGCCTATCATATAACAGCATTCATCCAAAACAAGAATAGACAAGTAATCAACACATAATCAACATCTAGGTTTCATTAGATCTAAGCAAACACAAAAGAGATCTAGCCTAGCATAGTAGAATTGAGACAAGAACAAGATATAAACAACCAACACATAGACATATTGATTGAATTGGAAGAACACTTATCTCAATTACAATGCAAGGTCTCAAGGGTTTGGAACCCTTGAAAAACCTGTAAAAGATGCACCAAATTCTTCTTTAGTGTTTCACCAAAACTTATCTCTTTTTAATGAAAAAACTAGAAAACTATATATAGGAAAAGTAGGCTGACGGCGTCAAGAGTTACATGTGACGCCGTCACCTCACCGCCATATACTTCCTCGGACGGCCTTGATCTACTTATGACGGCCTATGTGACGCCGTCATCAACCACGGTATTTTATTCTTGCCACTTTGACGCCGTCATGAAGGCGTTTGACGCCGTCACCACCTTCGGTATTTTAATCTTCATGTCTGACGCCGTCAAGGTATTACTCTTGACGCCGTCACCTTGTATCTTCAGCATGGAAATTTGGTACTTTGCCGTTTTCTTCACTTTTATGCTCCAAAAATGTCCAAAATGGCTTCTTTTCCAGAATTCACTCTCCAAACACCTAAAATCACAAAAGGAACGATTTAGGGCAATATTTGATCAAATAAATTCGGATTCGGGCTTAAATGACCCCCTAAAAACGGATCATTTTTTGCCTCATCAAAACCCGTAAGATTCTCAAATCTCTTCATGACGGTGTTAAAATGCTTCAAGCATTAGCCTCAAATATGACATGCATTGTGCATCAAGATAGGGGTGTTGACACATGTGAGGACAATCTTGTAGATCACAAGAAATAGTCTCCTTATAACATGTATTGTCTAAGTGTGTTTGTTAGATGCATTGTGTGTATTTTGTGTTTCTTTGATCTCTTGGTACTATGATCTTGCTGTAAATTTAGCTCTCATGCTTTATTATAATAACAAATGCACTTCTCTCAACCTTGTCATGCTCAACTATTGGTCATTGGAGTCATATGGGACACACACACACACACACACACACACACACACACACACACACACACACACACACACACACACACACACACACATATATATATATATATATATATATATATATATATATATATATATATATATATATATATATATATATATAATATTGTGGACTAACCTATGTTGCAAGTCTCCAAATGGTCATCTAACCCATCTTGGAACTTTCACATGTGAGGATTTCTTGTTGGTTGCATGTTGTGATTTCTATGTGTAGCTAGGCCACCACAAAGGTGAGGCTCTTGACCCATGGATCCCCGCCTTGAATAAGAGGGAGCAACGATCTAGGGAGAGCTATGTTCAAGGGGGAGCACGTTCGAGTGCTATTAAAACAAGCTACTTTCCCATTTCAAATGGAAGTCCCGTCTTTTTTATTCGCCAAAAGGGGGAGAAAGAAAGCAAAGGTCATGAAATGTTTACCGCTTCACCAAAACTACAAGGCAAAGGTCAAGACGCAAAGCTACATCAAAGGCGCGCTTTGTCTTCACTAAGTTTGGTAATTTTATTTGCTTTCGGTTTTTGTTTGTCATCATCAAAAAGGGGGAGATTGTTAAGGCAACATGATCAAGATCTCTTTATGTTTTAATGATGACAAATAAACCATCGAAACACATAAAATAACAAACGTTAGCTCAAAACCGCCGGAGCCAATGTCTGCTCCTGGTGCGCTGCCCGCGCGTCAACGTGTGGGTGACGCGCCAGGAGTCTGTATGGTTCCGAGCGAATTTTGAAAGTCGGCTTTCCCCTTACCCGACAAATGTGGATCTTTCAATACAGGTATGAATATGTTATGTGCTTAATTGAGAACACTCGAAACGAGTTTTGAGACTAGAGAGATCCTACTTTTAAAACACCCATTTACGGGAAAATGCCAACTCATGTTTTCTAACTATCGCCTTTAGCCAAGGCTTTTCTAAACTTAGGGAGCTTGTATATTTCACATAACATCGTGTTGAAGCATCCATATGCTCATATCCCGTGCTTACGTCTTCTCTAATTACGTAACGGGTTTACTCCCTTATTAGTCAAACTAAGTCAAAGGTCACTTTGCGTAAACGCATCCTTTCCCACTTGGGTTATGCTTTACATCAAGGCAAAGCACTTAACTTGTTTGAACCAAGGTATTAGTTGAGAACGTCGAGTCTTGGAAAGTCACGAGATATGAAACTATGGATTCTCGACGTTGTGTTACTTGAACTTATAAGTAACCTATGATTCTCTCAACTTATAATCTTAACTGTCTAAACCTTTTCTTCTTAATGACAATTAGATTATGCCTTAATCCTCTCTTAAACCCATTTATGCATAAGATAAAACCAATCATATCCAATCATATCCAAATCAAATATTCTCTTACACAATCTCTTATACCCTTACATATTACCTTACACACTACATCCTAACCATCCATTCCCTTACAACACATCCCAAACCTTCATTTTCAACACATGCCAATTGTTGGAAACCCTAATATGGCTCCTCTCATCCTAGCCATTGATTTCAAATTACAACACATCACAACCATCCATCCAACCCCTCATCTCTATATCACCACATGGGCTTGATCCTAACCATTGAATTCAAATCAAACACATCTCAACCATCCATCCAATCCCTCTTCCCTATACCACCACATGTGTTTGATCCTAGCCATTGAATTCAAACCAAAACCATCTCAACCCTCCATTTCTCCTTTCCCCCCAAGCAAAGCATATTCCTTGGAATATCCTTCCTTAACCCTAACCTAGGCATGTGTGATCCTAGCCATCCATTCCAAATGAGATCATCTCATCCATCCATATTCTCCACATGCAAAATTATTTGAAAACCAAGGGAGGCTCCCTTTGATCCTAGCCATCCAATTCAAACCATTTTATCTCAACCCTCCATCACATTCTTCCCCCCCCCCCCCCCAAGCATTGGAATATTCCTTAGCATATTCTTTCTCTCTTTTCTATGCCATATCAGAAGATATACTTCTACCCCTTCCAAATTACCCAATCTACACTTTAAACCCTTGGTAATTTGGTTTCTCTTTAAGCACTTCACAAATGATTTCCAAATTGGCTATTTGAGTTGGTAAACCTTATAATGATTAATGTTAAGGTTTAGTGTGAAGTACAATTGGGGGTTTAGCAATGATAGGTATTTGTAAGATCCAAACACCCAGCACTTGGGAAAAAGTTACAGACGCCTGGCGCGCTGCCGGCGCTTTGACACGCGGGTGACGCGCCGACCTCGGTAAAATTTCCCAAGTTTGGGTTCTTGGCCTGTAAATACCACCCTTTCCTATTGTATTCCTCACCCCTTGCCATTATTCTTTCTCTTTAAACACTCTCAAATCTCTCAGTCTCTCTATCTCTAATCTTGTGTTCTTGATTTTCACACTAACATCTTTGGAAAAACACATATCTTTGCAAGGGAAGAATCACAAGAACCTAATCCACTCTTGTGATTGTGTCGAGGGTCTTCTTTTCTTATACCCTTTCTATTACAATCGAGTCTCTAGGTTAGGTTAGGACTTGATTGAACATTCATTCATTCAATTGTTTGTAAGGGAAGTCTTGTGTCTTGGTGACCAAGCCTAGATCATTGGGGATCTAGTTGGGGTTTGATACTTCCGGGTGGAAGTCTTGGTAGAGATCTTTGTGATCCTTAGGTAAAGTCGAATCGTGAGATTCTTTTGGGTGGTTTCTGAGGGCGAAATACCGTTGGTGAGTAACTCCTTCTTTGTGAGCATCAATATTGGTGAATATTGGTGGAGTGAATTGTAACGGTTTATAGTCCACCGAAAGGATTATACTAGTGAATAGTATCGGAGTCGCGGATTCGCAACTGGATGTACGGATGGTATAAACCCCCCATCCCGAACCAGTATATATCGTGGTGTCTTTCTTTACTCGCTTTATATACTTTGTTTGTGTTTGTGGTTGTTTGAATTGATTACACAACCACTTGTTTTCTTGAGGCTTAAATTTTTAAACGTCTTAAAAGCCAAAGAAACCGTATTCACCCCCTCTCCTCTACGGTTCTACTGGTATTTATACTGAAACTAGCCTTTAGATAATTTGATTGGAGTAACTAGCTGTTAAGCCTTTTATTCAAACTGAAACTTACACTGACATAACATCACAAACGATACGGAAATACTTAACATGAACCAACATACGATACAGGAATACAAATGCCATTAATTCATATATCTGTTCCAGTTGGTGTTGCTCTTCAAAATCAACCAAACTTGAAAATATTTGAAATCTTTCCCACCATTGCGTTCTTTGTAAACGTTCAACGCATCTTCAACACGAACATCTGGCTCACGTGTAGGCTGCAAATTAAAGAAAATTTCATGAAACTTTTGGCAATCAGAGTTCATTCTTGCCCACTTACCAGTTAGCTGGCTTTTGCTACGCAAAGGACCGTCTGATTGTTCATTGAACTTTTCTGTTACGACTTGCCAAAAAGGTCCTTCGCTGGCATGGAATTCGCTAACGTTTTGCCACATCTCGGCTAGCCAGCATTCTTCATCAATAGACCAACGATTTGCCATTGTGAATTTTTTAGAAAGTGAAGTGTGTGCAAAATTGTAGGATAATGTATGCTTTATATAAGAGTGTATTTTTAATTTTTCAAATTTCAAAGCATAGGGCGGGATATTTTTAAAATTTCAAATTTCAAATTTCAAAATTCAAAATTTGAAACAAAATATTTTCTACAAGACACTACAAAAACAATAAAACCCATAAAAAAAAAAAAAAAAAAAAAAAAAAAAAAAAAAAAAAAAGACACACCTTGCAGTCTCCTCCCTCGTCACGCAGACGACGAGATACTCCACAACGAGCCATGGCGAGCAAGAGAGGGTGTGGTGGCGTGCTCCAACGAGCTCCACGTCAGACGACGAGCTGCCATGTCGAGCCCACACCTCTCCCTCTAATAGTTAAATGTCTCTTTTACACCTTTAGAGGCACGTATGGCAGCAGTTTCTTCATCTAGTGATCAATAATTGTCGTCGTCACTATCGTTATTGACTCCTCCCAAACCAACCAGTCAACCGTGTGCAGATGATAGGCCCACCTGGGAGAAAAAGTCAAGTGTTAAAATCCATGGAAGTAAAGGGAAATCCCCGGGTCGTTAAGTCCCAACGAGATTGAAATTGTATTTGTAAACGTTTCGGGAATAAATGGTACTGAGGACAGTAACCAAAAATGAAGTGGGTTTGATTTACACTACTGATATTATTTGGATAATATAAAACAAGCACAATAAACAACTATGTATACACGTAAACTGATAATGTAAACAAATACGTGTGCGTACTGAGAAAAATGTGAGTTTTAAGGAAAAATAAACTACAGGGGTTAAAAATGAAATTTATGTAAACCTAAACTTAAAAGAAAATTAAATTAAAAAGAAAATTATTTTTTAGATTATTTTATTATTTATTATTATTTATCTAATTAAAAACTATTTAACTATTTAATTTAAAACTATCTTTAATTTAAACTACAAATAATAAAAACTACAAACTAAACTAAAAACTTGCAAAAATATTTTCTAAAACTTAAATGAACTTGAAGAAAGTATAAAAAATTAAAAATAAATATTTTTGTCTTTTTATGTGTTTTTTATTAATTAATTACTAAGTATTTTAATTAAACTAAATAAACTATTTTAAATTACTAAAAATACCAAAATGACTTATAAAATTATGAAAAAATTTATAAAACTAATTAACCATCACAGGAATCCTAAAAAATTATAAAATTATTCTAAAAATTATATTTAGGCTAATTTACTAATTAATTACTTATTTATTATTTAAGATCTAATTAACTAAATTTAATTAAAGAAAATAGGAAATGAACAGTAACAATTAGGAAATTATTTTTTTCAAATACCTAATGGTCTATAAGACTTTTAAAAAAATATAAAAAGATATTGTTATTAACTAAAAATTATTAAAACTATTTAATTACCTAATATTACTTAATTATTAATTAAACTCGGATTAATTAATATAATTATTATTTGAAAAGTAAAAATTATGAAAAAATTACAGTAAGTATATTTAGTGATGAAAAGCCTAAGAAAAATAAAATAGGACCAACAGCTTATCCAAATAAGCTGTAATAAGCAAAACAACTTATTTAAGCTTATTTCTCAAAAACCACCTTAAGTATATTAAGTGTGCAACCTATGACGGAACTAGTGCCCCAGAGCTTGTGGAAGGGGTGTGTGTTATATGCATGTTACTATCCAAGAGGTCTCAGGTTCGACTCCCACACACACCCAATTTTTTGGAAACTTTTTATTTTTTTATTTTTCTTTTACACAACTATTAAATAAGCTAAAATAACAATCTTTAAAAAAGGAAAACTTTTTATAACAACCAAATAAGCTCTGTATGAGCTTATTTGCTTATCAGTTGGCTTAAAAAGCCAAATTTGGTTTTTTAATAAGCTAAAAGCTACAACTAAGCTACAAAATGGAAACCTAGGATATTTTAAGCTATGAGTAATTCAAAGATACTGAGGATAAGCTAAAAGGCACCAATAAGCATACTCATAAGCCTTAATAAGCAAATAAGCAAATCCTAGAACACTGGTTTCCAAACACCCCTTGCAGTCAACTCTTTGGTCAAAATAAGCTTATGAAATAAGCTCAAAAAGACAAAATGATGATTGGAGTAGCAAGATGAGCTGGAAAGGTTTCAAAAAAGTTAAAGCTTACCAAGTGGAGATCACTGGTAAGCTTATTAGAAGCTTATGAAATGTGCTCAACTAAACTGATGACTCAGTATGCACAGTGGTGATGGGCAAGATAAAAGCTACAAGCAACCCTATCTAATAAGCTTGCAATCCAAAATAAAGCTTGGAATCCTAAAGTTTGGTGGTTTGGCTTTCCAATAAGCTAAACTACACTGGCTAAGAACCACAATTGAGCTCAATAAGAGCTTATGGATTTGGTACAACTACACTGATTGCTCAGTGTAGTGTATTGCTTGGAACAAATAAGGTGAGCATAATAAGCAGTGAAGATAAGCAATCTATAGAAAATGAAAAGTGCAAATAGCAAGCATGCCAGAAGGGCTTCACAAAGCAGCTAAACACACAAGCTAAGGCCAAATATTAAAGCTTATGCAAGCTTATCAATATGACTATAAATCTGTGCACAGGGGAACTTTTTGAAAAACTACTAAAAGAAAAGCACTAAATAAGCTGTTTAACTATTTTAATGAAAATTATCAAAAATACTATTAATAAGATCAGCAACAAATTATTATAAACCTACAAGCTCAAGCCCTATAATCAAATATTAAGCTCATGAGAAAATTCCCAAGTTTATTTAAAAACCATTGTGACTGAAATTTGACTTTTTATCAATTACAACTAAGTTGACTTATATGAGCTTTGATCCTAATTTATTGATTTATTAAGATATAATGAACTTAGATAAAACTAATTAAGGCTTAAGTTACAGCTTATAAGCTTAAGTGAGGATCCAATGGTTCTCAATTCCTTCACAGTTAACTGTGAAGGAAATTAAGCTATGATTTTGACTTTTATGTTAACTAGGTGTGATTTTTATGACTAAGATGTTCTATCTATCACTAATGTGTCATGCCTACACAGATTACCACAACTACCACAATCTCAAACACAGGACAAATGGTTAATCCAAACACCCCTATAAGTGACTGATTGTAAGATTTCTTATGCAAATAACACATTCAAACCATGAAATCAATTCCAGAGGTTCTATTATGATAATTTAAGTGTATTAGAACACAGAAACAACAACCATAACATCATTTAATCATAAATCACTAAAACACTAATTTTGCCTTTTAAAATGAGATACTAAGTAAATATGAATTACAATAAACAAGCAGCCTATTTTAATTGATCTATTAACTAATATATAGCAAATAAGTACAGATAAACAAGATTAAATAAGTTTCAAGCAATGAACAGTAAGGTGCTAAAATTTAAGATAGAAGCTTACAAATTGCAATCCAGCTAAAACTGAGAACAAAGGCCCAAAATCATTCCTATAAGCCTTCCACAAGGCTACTAAACCAAAGGGCAATCCACAATTAACCCTGCTTCATCTTGAAGTATTTCAACCTGCAATTTTTTATTTTAAAGCTATTTTTCTTGATTTTTTATATTTTTTTTTCTTTTTAAAGTAATACTGGAATTTGAGGTTTCTAATAACTCTAATAAGCTATATCATTAACTTATGTGAGCTAAAAGATCAAAAACAACCACAGAGAACAACTATTAAGCTAATAAGGATTTTTGAGTTTAAAGCAAGGATTCATAAACTGAAATTGTGAATAAGCTTGTATTAAAACTTGAATAACCTTTTCTTACAACAGAACAACAATAATAAAATGCTTAAAAGCTTTAATTGAAACTGAAAGGCTAAGTTACAAACTAAACGATTTGAATTGAAACTAAATAAAAACTAACTAACTAATCCTATGCTTCTTCTTCCTTTTATAGCCTTCAAGCTTGTTCCACGTGTCTTCCTAAGCAAATCCCACCACTTTTCAGCCCTTGGATCAGTTTACTTCATCACAGCCGTTTAAATGGCTTTTTGGCGCCAAAATGGGATAGGTTGCTTGCAGCCGATTTCCTTGCATTAAATGCTCTTGATTTGACAATTGAAGGTAAGGGGGGACAATTTGGAGTATAGGAGTGGTTTTTGGGTGGTGGTGTAAGGTGTTGCAGGTTATAGGGTGGTGGAGGGTGTAGGTGTTACACGTGGAGCTCCTCAGGTGCAAAACCAGGGGAGGGGGTTTGGTTGTGGGGGTGACAGAGGGGTGTTGAGGTGGAAAGTGGAAGCAAGTGGTAAGGTTGGATGGTGGATGGAGGATGAGCAGGTGACGAGGGGGTTGGAAGGTTGAAGGTGATGGGGGGTCAACGCGGGTCAAAGACCAGCGTTATTATAAAGGAGTTGGGCTTTTGTTGTGTTTGGGCCTGGTAAAAGTTTTGGATCAGGCTTTTGTTTTGGGTGGGTTATTATTTTGGATTTTAAGGATTTGGTTAAAAAGGGTAAATGGATCCGGTTTGGTTTTGGTGTTAAATAAGGCCCAAGGACTAGATGTGTAATTTGATGAAACTTTGGGGTTGATCATTTCATAATTCCAAAGTATCACAAAGGGCTATTCCTGCCATATAATCATTAGTACAAGGATATTATTTATTTTTTTTCATTTTAAAACCTCCAAGGACCATTTATGTAATTTCACCAAAGTTGAGGGGGTGAAATTGTAATTTCCCACAAGTTATCAAAAAGTTCCAAATTGTATTTTATGAATAGTACAAGGGTGATATTTGATAAAATTCCATTTTAAAACACCCAGGGACTAATTTTGCCAATTTTGAAACTTGAGGGGTAAATATTGCCATTTTGTAAAAACTTTTATCCAGGGATTTATAGTGAACATGTTTGATTTCACAAGGACCTAAGTTGACTTTTCTTTCATTTTTAAACCTTCAGGGACTGGTTTTGACAAGTTTTGAAAGTTGAGGGACTGAAACTGCCAATTATGCAAACTTTGTACATTTTTTATCTGTTTTTGATTATTTTGCATCTGAAACATATAAAACACACTTCTGGAATAATCTCAGTATTTTGATGCATATTTGAGTGTTTTTGGATGTTTTGGCAGTTCAGATTGGTATAAAATGATGAGTATTTAGACACTCATCAATCCCCCACACTAAAGTATTGCTAGTCCCTAGCAATATTTTGAGAAAATTTAATGGATTTTATGTCTCTTTACCAAAAGCCATTACTTCTGGAGTAGCCAGGTGTGAGAACTGTGGTACACCTGATAACCGTGTGATTTTGAGCAAACCACCAGCTGTCAACGGATTTGATTTGTCTTTACCAAAAGCCGTTTGCTTCTGGACTAGCCAACTCTTGATGGAATAGTCAACATCTTGGTGAGCTGATTACCAATTATGGTTTTTCCACGGCCTTTACCACAAGCCATAATCTTGCGGGCTAGCCAACTCATTTGCTTTATGGGATATGGGGAGTTGAGGAACCATACAATTTTTGGTAAATTGCAAGCCATCAACGGGTTTGAGATATCTTTACTAAGAGCCGTTTGCTCCTGGATTAGCCAATCCTTGTATGGGTTAGACATGGCGGACTGATAACCATTTATTGCATTTCTAAGTGTGAAAAAATTTTAAATTTTGATCAAATGAGGGTGCTTGATGGAACATGTGTTTGAATTCGTGAGAATCCCCCCCCCCCCCCCCCACACACACTTAGAAATGAATATTGCCCTCAATATTCAAAGAACCGGGTGTTAAACCGACACTTAGAACATAAGAAGGAAATATTAGTAACCTTTATTTTAGTCTATGTACATTTTTTTTTTTTTTTTTTTTTTTTTTTTTTTTTTTTTAAGCTATATACAACATGTGGGGCATCTCCCCCACACTAGGGTGGTACACACGGGTGAAAACCCATGTTCAGCTACTGTTTTTGATTACCGAGTCGCTAGCTTGACTCGACCCCGAATTTATAGGTCCATGGGGAAAGTTTGGAGATCCGGGACAACCATTGGTTGTATGTCCCCTCCAAAGTAGTGTTTTAACCGATGGCCATTCACTTTAAAGTTGGAACCGTCAGGTTGAGCTAACTCAACAGTTCCATATGGAAATACTCTTGTTACAGTGAATGGCCCAGACCAACGAGTTTTAAGCTTTCCTGAGAATATCTTCAATCGTGAATTGAAGAGAAGGACTCTGTCACCGATGTTGAAAACACAGTTTTTAATTTTAGAGTCGTGAATCTTATTGGTTTTTCCTTGTAAATCAAAGAATTCTCATAAGCTTGATCACGAAGTTCGTTTAATTCGTTTAATTGAACCTTGCGGTGATCATCCGCTGTGTGAAGGTCGAAGTTTGCATGTTTTAAGGCCTAGTAGGCCTTATGTTCTAATTCGATCGGAAGATGACATGCCTTCCCGTACACTAGCTTATATGGAGTACACCCGATGGGTGTTTTGTAAGCAGTGCGAAAAGCCCATAATGCATCATCCAGCTTATCCGACCAAGAGGCACGGTTTTCTCCTACCGTCCTCTCCAGTATTCTCTTAATACCCCGATTCGAGACCTCCACCTGCCCACTTGTTTGTGGGTGGTATGCTGTAGAAAGACAGTGAGTTACACCATATTTCAGCATCACTCTTGCAAATTGTTCATTGCAGAAGTGTGTGCCACGATCACTGATAATGGCACGAGGAGTCCCGAATCTGGCAAAGAGAGATTTCAGAAAGTTAACGACTACTCGGGCATCATTGGTGGGTAAGGCTTTTGCCTCAACCCATTTTGACAAATAGTCGACTGCCACGAGTATATACTTATTCCCTCGTGAAGACGGGAATGACCCCATAAAATCAATGCCCCACATATCAAATATTTCACAGACTTGGATGGCGTTTTGTGGCATCTCATTCTTTTTGGAAATATTCCCGTGACGCTGGCAAGCCTCACAGGTTTTGATAAGTTCATGGGCGTCTTTATAGATCGTGGGCCAAAAGAATCCTGAATCAAACACCTTTTTGGCGGTGTAGTTTGGGTTATGATGTCCCCCCGTGGGTCCATCATGACAAGCTTTAAGAATTTCCATGGCTTCTTGGCCATGGACACACCGTCGGATGACTTGATCCGCACATATTTTGAACAAGTAGGGGTCGTCCCAGAAATAATGTTTCACATCTTTAAAGAATTTTCTTTTCTGTTGGGACGACATCCCTTTCACAAGGAAATTTCCCGCATGGTAATTTGCAAAGTCGGCAAACCATGGGGTAGTAGTATCATCCCGGGTAGAGATTAGATTGAGAGTCTCCAGAGGAAAAGTTTCATTAATTTCTTTTCTCTCGAGAATATCCTGATGAGGATTCTCTAACCGGGACAAGTGATCAGCGGCAAGGTTCTCTGCTCCTTTTTTATCTCTTATGAGTATATCGAATTCCTGAAGGAGCAGGACCCAACGGAGTAGTCTTGGCTTTGCGTCCTGTTTAGTGAATAGGTATTTCAAAGCCGAGTGGTCCGTGTACACCACGCATTTGGTTAAGATTAAGTAAGGTCTAAATTTCTCAAAAGCATATACCACAGCTAATAATTCTTTTTCTGTGGTGGTATAGTGCATTTGAGCTTCACTCATGGTCTTACTTGCGTAGTGTATTGGCTGAAAATGTTTTGTTTTGCGTTGCCCCAGAACTGCACCAATAGCGAAGTCGCTAGCATCGCACATAAGTTCGAAAGGTAAGTCCCAGTCGGGGGCAACAAGGATCGGTGCCTCGGTAAGCCTTTTCTTTAGAGTTGAAAAAGCTTCGATGCACTCGAGGAAAAAGATGAAAGGAGCATCCTTTTCAAGAAGATGAGTCATGGGCCGGGCTATTTTGGAGAAATCCTGAATGAATCTCCGATAGAACCCGGCATGGCCGAGGAAACTCCTTATTCCTTTAACAATGGTGGGATGAGGTAGTTTAGCAATAACATCAATTTTAGCCTTATCGACCTCAATCCCACTTTTTGAAATTTTATGGCCGAGGACAATGCCCTCCCTAACCATAAAATGGCTCTTCTCCCAGTTTAGACAAAGATTAGTGTTTTCACAACGTTGAAGCATCTTTTCTAAATGGGAGAGGCATGAGTCGAAATAATTCCCGATGACTGAGAAGTCATCCATGAATACCTCCATGGTTTTCCCGATCATGTCGTGGAAAATAGCCATCATGCACCTCTGGAAAGTGCCCGGAGCATTGCATAACCCAAAAGGCATGCGACGATAGGCAAATGTCCCGTAAGGGCATGTGAAGGTAGTCTTCTCTTGATCCTGTGGATCAATGGGAATCTGGAAGTAACCCGAGAAGCCGTCGAGGAAGCAATAATACTCATTCCCCGCTAGTCTTTCGAGCATCTGATCCATAAAGGGCAGAGGGAAATGGTCTTTGCGGGTGGCTTCGTTAAGTTTTCTGTAATCGATACATACTCGCCACCCTGTAACCAAACGAGTTGGTATTAACTCGTTATCCTCATTTGTGACAACCGTGATGCCACCCTTTTTTGGAACGCAATGTATTGGGCTAACCTAAGGACTGTCTGATATAGGGTAAATCAATCCTGCATCGAGAAGTTTGATAACTTCTTCCTTGATAACTTCGTGGATTTTTGGATTTACCCTTCTTTGATGCTGCACGGCAGGTTTAAAGTCCTCTTCCATTAGGATTTTGTGTGTACAAAAATCCGGGTTAATACCCTTTATGTCTAAAAGCTTCCAAGCAATTGCTTGTTTGTGGGACTTTAAAACCTTAAGCAGCGCGGTTTTCTCCTCATCCTTTAAGTCTTTGGCAATAATGACTGGTAACTTATTGTTACCTTCCAAGAATGCATATTCTAGATGAGGAGGCAGGTCCTTAAGTTCGACCTCGGGGAAATCATCATTTTTCTCAACATATTTGACTTCCGCGTTATGAAGTTGTGGAGGTAGAACAGGAATGGGAGAAGGATCTTTGTTCAATAACTTCTCAAGGAGAAGTATATCCCTCTCCGGGTCAATCTCTTGGTTATCAATTCCTTCGGGAACTGAATCACTTTTGAGAAAGGCCTCTAATTCCTCAAGGACGAAATCACTTCCCTCAAACGGAGTGAGGGAAGGAGAAGAATTAACGATTATGGGGTGAGAAGAGGGAGTGGAATTTCCACTCGTAGAACTATCAGCGAAGCCAAGGATTTTTGAGTATACTCCTCGGATGCAATGTCAATGACATCAATTCGGTTGACCGATTCAGCATCATAATTCGAAGAGTATCTCGAGGTTTGATCAAGGTTGAACGTTATCGCTTCAGTGCCAACTCGTAACGTGATTTCCTCATCGAAAACATCGATTAATGCACGACCCGTCCTTAAGAATCCCCTCCCAAGAATGAGAGGAACTCTTGGATCCGCATCGAAATCAACAACGATAAAGTCTGCCGGAAAATGGAACTTTCCCACTCTTACAAATACGTCCTCAGCAATGCCAAGGGGACGTGAAATTGAACGGTCTGCAAGCTCGAAAGTCATGCATGTGGGACTAAGTGCCTGAAGAGAGAGCTTTTTCCAAACTGAGTGGGGCATTAAGTTGATGCTTGCACCAAGATCGGCCAAGGCAAAGCACTCAACCATCCCTGGGAAAATACATGGTATTAGGAATTTCCCGGGGTCTCCTAGCTTATCGGGAAGCTGTTTCAACAGAACCGCAGAGCAGTTCTCATTGAGTGGAGTTCGTGCCATCTCAAACAGTTTTTCTTTATTGCTCAACAGGTTTTTGATTGTCGATGCGAATTTGGGCATTAAAAGAAGAGCATCCGCGAAACTAATATCGAAGTGTAGTTCTTGGAAAATCTGAAAGAATTTTTCCATCTGATGATTAGCTTTTTCACGGAGCTTCTGGTCTTGTAATCGTGAGGGATATGGAATTGATGTTTTTGGGTTGGCTTTTGGATTTTCAACAGGACCTTCGGTATTTTCAAACACGACTCTTTTAGGGGGAGTCGGGACCGGGATAACTGGAGGAGGGATGTCATTGGTACCTCCGTTATTAGTAGGAAGTACCGTATCCGTAGTAACCTCAGTTTCACATTCCTCTACCGGGATAGGAGAAGAGGTAGATGGAGGTGTGGGTCCTTTATGAGAAACTCCACTTCTTGTGGTGATCGCCTTTACATCGCCCCTCGGATTAGCGATCGTGTTGCTAGGTAAAGTAGTACCTGAGCCCGAGGGTCGATCATTTAAAGACTTCTTCAAGTCAGAGATTTGACTAACCAACACTTTGTTAAGTTCATCTTGGGATTTCATAAACTGTTTTAATAACTCATCAGATGATGGTCCAGTTGGAACAATGGCTTGATTTTGGTTTGGAAAATTTTGAGCCCGATTGTTCTGGAAATTCCCATGTTGCTGGTTGTTATTACCCTGGAAGTGGTTTTGTTGTTGAAAATTACCCTGAGGGTAATTGTTCTGACCTTGATTACGGTTATAGTTTCCTTGGTTTTGATTGTTTTGAACCTGGTGTTGACCAGAGTTGAAATTCCCTTGGTTGTTAAAACCTTGGTTCATTCGGTTCTGGTTCTGATTCTGGTTAAAGTTCTGGTTTCTGTTTTGACCATTTTGGTTCTGGGATTGATTAAATCCCGGTGGTCCAATGTAGTTATTGGAACGATAACTCAACAGATTTCGGTCCCCTTGCGGTTGGTAAGAATTACCTCCCGTATTGTAGGAACCTTGAGCTGCGAATATGTTCTCTTGAGTGAAGCCACCGGAGGCTGGGCACTCATGATACGGGTGTGGACCACCACAGGTTTCACAACTGATAGTTTTATTCTGCTGATTGTGATTTGTCTGGTGAATTCGGAGAACCGCAGCAGACAAATCATCAAACTTTCTGGTAAGGGCAGCTATTTCAGTATTTGCCGGAGTGACTGACTTACATGAGTCATTCCTCTCTGCAGAGGAGTCCCAAAAATTGTGATGGGCAGTCATGTTTTCGATTAAGTCATAACACTCTTCAGGGGTCCTTTTCATAAAGGTGCCCCCAGCAGCAGCATTGATGGTGTCACGATGACGAAGTGTCAAGCCATTATAAAAGGTATCGATAATGGTGACAAGAAGCATGTTATGATTGGGACACCGATCAATAGCAAGTTTGTAGCGTTCCCATGCCTCAAATAAGGACTCTTCGGGAAGCTGTCTGAAGTTACTAATATCGTTTCTCAGCTTTGTAACCATAGACGGTGGAAAGTATTTAGCCAAGAATTTAGTAACCATCTCATCAAAAGTATGGATCGAATTCTTAGGAAGTCGATCAAACCATGAAGTCACATGATGAGTGAGAGAATATGGGAACAGGTATAGACGCAGGCCGTCTTCGGTGACGCCATTTTGTTTCATGCTCTGGGTGACGGTTAAAAATTTATCGAGATGCTTGTTAGCATCGTCACCCGGCAAACCGTGGAACTGACACGAATTTTGGACCTGTTGTATCATGTTATGTTTTAGTCCAAAATCCGAGGCTCCAATTGTAAGTGGTGCAATGGGTCCACCCCTCCCGTGCATGGTAGGTTGACACAGTTCCTCCATTGTTCGGGTGTCAGGAACTGGTTCCTCCTTGGGAGGGATTGGGGGCTCGTCGTTCATTTTTAGTGTGTGTTCTTCTTCAACAGTACGTAACTCGGTTACGTTTTTATGACGATTACGTCATGCTTGTGAATGAGTGCGCATGCACTAAAAACAATTTTCAAAACAATATCGAGTCAAAACCACAGTGAACTTAAATCCAATAATCACAAGTGAATTGGCTTCTTTGCAAAAGGTACACCAATCACAGGGATACAATGGCAAGTTTTTATCTTAAGTTTGGGAACTTATTATGTTCACACCCCCAGTTGGTAGGTGTTCTGCCTTGGTTTGCGGTGGTAAACTTTTATGTAATTATATTCACAGTAAAATGTTTTTGGCTTTTCGTGTATGGGTGAAAAAACTTGGAAAATATTTTTGGAACTGATTCGTTAACCGAAATCGTTCCTTTAAGATTACTCGCAGGCTAGCGGGAGGGAATAAATGGATCCCTCTTCAGTTCGCAATTTAATGTCAGAACTTACCTTATACCAGCTGTTTCAGGTTGTAATCTTAAAGACAACGAAGTAATTTAACTTCACAGTTTGTTTTGTTGTTTATGATTTTTTTTGGTGTTTTTAACACTTTAGGAAAAGTGTTAGTAAACTTTTTCAGATATGATTTTGATTTTTACAAAGTGATGGTATTTGTACAGGAGGGGTTTTGAAAACCACTATACCTAAATCGTTTTGAAATACGCAACAACCTCCCCGGCAACGGCGCCAAATTTTGACTCCTCCCAAACCAACCAGTCAACCGTGTGCAGATGATAGGCCCACCTGGGAGAAAAAGTCAAGTGTTAAAATCCGTGGAAGTACAGGGAAATCCCCGGGTCGTTAAGTCCCAACGAGATTGAAATTGTATTTGTAAACGTTTCGGGAATAAATGGTACTGAGGACAGTAACCAAAAAATGAAGTGGGTTTAATTTACACTACTGATATTATTTGGATAATATAAAACAAGCACAATAAACAACTATGTATACACGTAAACTGATAATGTAAACAAATACGTGTGCGTACTGAGAAAAATGTGAGTTTTAAGGAAAA
Source organism: Artemisia argyi (assembly GCA_030686995.1). NCBI lineage: Eukaryota > Viridiplantae > Streptophyta > Magnoliopsida > Asterales > Asteraceae > Artemisia > Artemisia argyi. The sequence goes on from CM060691.1 coordinate 32,989,354, forward strand.
ATAAACTACAGGGGTTAAAAATGAAATTTATGTAAACTTAAACTTAAAAGAAAATTAAATTAAAAAGAAAATTATTTTTTAGATTATTTTATTATTTATTATTATTTATCTAATTAAAAACTATTTAACTATTTAATTTAAAACTATCTTTAATTTAAACTACAAATAATAAAAACTACAAACTAAACTAAAAACTTGCAAAAATATTTTCTAAAACTTAAATGAACTTGAAGAAAGTATAAAAAATTAAAAATAAATATTTTTGTCTTTTTATGTGTTTTTTATTAATTAATTACTAAGTATTTTAATTAAACTAAATAAACTATTTTAAATTACTAAAAATACCAAAATGACTTATAAAATTATGAAAAAATTTATAAAACTAATTAACCATCACAGAAATCCTAAAAAATTATAAAATTATTCTAAAAATTATATTTAGGCTAATTTACTAATTAATTACTTATTTATTATTTAAGATCTAATTAACTAAATTTAATTAAAGAAAATAGGAAATGAACAGTAACAATTAGGAAATTATTTTTTTCAAATACCTAATGGTCTATAAGACTTTTAAAAAAATATAAAAAGATATTGTTATTAACTAAAAATTATTAAAACTATTTAATTACCTAATATTACTTAATTATTAATTAAACTCGGATTAATTAAAATAATTATTATTTGAAAAGTAAAAATTATGAAAAAATTACAGTAAGTATATTTAGTGATGAAAAGCCTAAGAAAAATAAAATAGGACCAACAGCTTATCCAAATAAGCTGTAATAAGCAAAACAACTTATTTAAGCTTATTTCTCAAAAACCATCTTAAGTATATTAAGTGTGCAACCTATGACGGAACTGGTGCCCCAGAGCTTGTGGAAGGGGTGTGTGTTATATGCATGTTACTATCCAAGAGGTCTCAGGTTCGACTCCCACACACACCCAATTTTTTGGAAACTTTTTATTTTTTATTTTTCTTTTACACAACTATTAAATAAGCTAAAATAACAATCTTTAAAAATGGAAAACTTTTTATAACAACCAAATAAGCTCTGTATGAGCTTATTTGCATATCAGTTGGCTTAAAAAGCCAAATTTGGTTTTTTAATAAGCTAAAAGCTACAACTAAGCTACAAAATGGAAACCTAGGATATTTTAAGCTATGAGTAATTCAAAGATACTGAGGATAAGCTAAAAGGCACCAATAAGCATACTCATAAGCCTTAATAAGCAAATAAGCAAATCCTAGAACACTGGTTTCCAAACACCCCTTGCAGTCAACTCTTTGGTCAAAATAAGCTTATGAAATAAGCTCAAAAAGACAAAATGATGATTGGAGTAGCAAGATGAGCTGGAAAGGTTTCAAAAAAGTTAAAGCTTACCAAGTGGAGATCACTGGTGAGCTTATTAGAAGCTTATGAAATGTGCTCAACTAAACTGATGACTCAGTATGCACAGTGGTGATGGGCAAGATAAAAGCTACAAGCAACCCTATCTAATAAGCTTGCAATCCAAAATAAAGCTTGGAATCCTAAAGTTTGGTGGTTGGGCTTTCCAATAAGCTAAACTACACTGGCTAAGAACCACAATTGAGCTCAATAAGAGCTTATGGATTTGGTACAACTACACTGATTGCTCAGTGTAGTGTATTGCTTGGAACAAATAAGGTGAGCATAATAAGCAGTGAAGATAAGCAATCTATAGAAAATGAAAAGTGCAAATAGCAAGCATGCCAGAAGGGCTTCACAAAGCAGCTAAACACACAAGCTAAGGCCAAATATTAAAGCTTATGCAAGCTTATCAATATGACTATAAATCTGTGCACAGGGGAACTTTTTGAAAAACTACTAAAAGAAAAGCACTAAATAAGCTGGTTAACTATTTTAATGAAAATTATCAAAAATACTATTAATAAGATCAGCAACAAATTATTATAAACCTACAAGCTCAAGCCCTATAATCAAATATTAAGCTCATGAGAAAATTCCCAAGTTTATTTAAAAACCATTGTGACTGAAATTTGACTTTTTATCAATTACAACTAAGTTGACTTATATGAGCTTTGATCCTAATTTATTGATTTATTAAGATATAATGAACTTAGATAAAACTAATTAAGGCTTAAGTTACAGCTTATAAGCTTAAGTGAGGATCCAATGGTTCTCAATTCCTTCACAGTTAACTGTGAAGGAAATTAAGCTATGATTTTGACTTTTATGTTAACTAGGTGTGATTTTTATGACTAAGATGTTCTATCTATCACTAATGTGTCATGCCTACACAGATTACCACAACTACCACAATCTCAAACACAGGACAAATGGTTAATCTAAACACCCCTATAAGTGACTGATTGTAAGATTTCTTATGCAAATAACACATTCAAACCATGAAATCAATTCCAGAGGTTCTATTATGATAATTTAAGTGTATTAGAACACAGAAACAACAACCATAACATCATTTAATCATAAATCACTAAAATACTAATTTTGCCTTTTAAAATGAGATACTAAGTAAATATGAATTACAATAAACAAGCAGCCTATTTTAATTGATCTATTAACTAATATATAGCAAATAAGTACAGATAAACAAGATTAAATAAGTTTCAAGCAATGAACAGTAAGGTGCTAAAATTTAAGATAGAAGCTTACAAATTGCAATCCAGCTAAAACTGAGAACAAAGGCCCAAAATCATTCCTATAAGCCTTCCACAAGGCTACTAAACCAAAGGGCAATCCACAATTAACCCTGCTCCATCTTGAAGTATTTCAACCTGCAATTTTTTATTTTAAAGCTATTTTTCTTGATTTTTTATATTTTTTTTTTCTTTTTAAAGTAATACTGGAATTTGAGGTTTCTAATAACTCTAATAAGCTATATCATTAACTTATGTGAGCTAAAAGATCAAAAACAACCACGGAGAACAACTATTAAGCTAATAAGGATTTTTGAGTTTAAAGCAAGGATTCATAAACTGAAATTGTGAATAAGCTTGTATTAAAACTTGAATAACCTTTTCTTACAACAGAACAACAATAATAAAATGCTTAAAAGCTTTAATTGAAACTGAAAGGCTAAGTTACAAACTAAACGATTTGAATTGAAACTAAATAAAAACTAACTAACTAATCCTATGCTTCTTCTTCCTTTTATAGCCTTCATGCTTGTTCCACGTGTCTTCCTAAGCAAATCCCACCACTTTTCATCCCTTGGATCAGTTTAATTCATCACAGCCGTTTAAATGGCTTTTTGGTGCCAAAATGGGATAGGTTGCTTGCAGCCGATTTCCTTGCATTAAATGCTCTTGATTTGACAATTGAAGGTGAGGGGGGACAATTTGGAGTATAGGAGTGGTTTTTGGGTGGTGGTGTAAGGTGTTGCAGGTTATAGGGTGGTGGAGGGTGTAGGTGTTACACGTGGAGCTCCCCTGGTGCAAAACCAGGGGAGGGGGTTTGGTTGTGGGGGTGACAGAGGGGGGTTGAGGTGGAAAGTGGAAGCAAGTGGTGAGGTTGGATGGTGGATGGAGGATGAGCAGGTGATGAGGGGGTTGGAAGGTTGAAGGTGATGGGGGGTCAACGCGGGTCAAAGACCAGCGTTATTATAAAGGAGTTGGGCTTTTGTTGTGTTTGGGCCTGGTAAAAGTTTTGGATCAGGCTTTTGTTTTGGGTGGGTTATTATTTTGGATTTTAAGGATTTGGTTAAAAAGGGTAAATGGATCCGGTTTGGTTTTGGTGTTAAATAAGGCCCAAGGACTAGATGTGTAATTTGATAAAACTTTGGGGTTGATCATTCCATAATTCCAAAGTATCACAAAGGGCTATTCCTGCCATATAATCATTAGTACAAGGATATTATTTATTTTTTTTCATTTTAAAACCTCCAGGGACCATTTATGTAATTTCACCAAAGTTGAGGGGGCGAAATTGTAATTTCCCACAAGTTATCAAAAAGTTCCAAATTGTATTTTATGAATAGTACAAGGGTGATATTTGATAAAATTCCATTTTAAAACACCCAGGGACTAATTTTGCCAATTTTGAAACTTGAGGGGTAAATATTGCCATTTTGTAAAAACTTTTATCCAGGGATTTATAGTGAACATGTTTGATTTCCCAAGGACCTAAGTTGACTTTTCTTTCATTTTTAAACCTTCAGGGACTAGTTTTGACAAGTTTTGAAAGTTGAGGGACTGAAACTGCCAATTATGCAAACTTTGTACGTTTTTTATCTGTTTTTGATTATTTTGCATCTGAAACATATAAAACACACTTCTGGAATAATCTCAGTATTTTGATGCATATTTGAGTGTTTTTGGATGTTTTAGCAGTTCAGATTAGTATAAAATGATGAGTATTTAGACACTCATCAGTTATTCGCATGTTTCTTAATGTTTGTTATATCCATCCTTTTAGAAACATAACATCATGGAATAAGTATAATTTAAGGGCGTTGGTCATTAAAATCATTTTCCATGAAAAAAATAGCAAAAACAAGCAAATAACTAATGAAAATATATGAGATGAACTGAAATCTTCTTAAGCAGGTGATTGAGTGTTGCTTTGAGAGTTTGTGGTAAAGTGCTTATGATACCCCTTTGATATAAATGAAACAAAATGGAAAGGATTATAGATACGATGGGTATAATGGAATTTAGTACATGCAAGTAAGAAGGAGTGGTCGAATGAATTGAATCACATATAATGAGTAAGTTGTAAGAAGGTGTATAAGAAATGCACATCAAAGTGGCCTTTCATTCGTAGGTGTAGATGTGAGTCATTTGTAAACTATTATGAAGTATGTAGGGAAATAAATGTATAGACCAAAGTTTTCGAGATTGAGATTCTACTCAGTTTTGTTTTTGTCTTTGCAAGATCGTGATTGTAAGATCGAATCGGGATCTTAAAATCATACTCTAATGTTATTTTTTAGTAGTTTTTGTAATATTATACAAATCTACAAATTATTATACATTATAAACATAAAATATTATGAATGTTTCATACAAATATTGTCCTAAATTATGATTATGAAATGTTTAAAAATATTAACATGTTGTTTTTAAATTCTAAAAAAATATATATATATATATATGATTTTTTAGTTTGTAATCCGAGAAAAGTAAGATCGGATCAGATCGTATGGTCAAGATCGGGATCCTATAAGATCTTAAGCTTGCAAAGATCTTATGTAGGATTCGGATCGTTTTTGCTTTGCAGTGTCGTAAAATCGTAAGATCATAAATCAGGATCAAGATCCTGACAACTATGGTATAGACAATAAATATCAAATTTCCTTTCGGATAAACGTGGTCATTAAACTATAGACAAAATTTTGAGAATTAAGGGTGCATTTAACAGGGAAAAAAATCTTTTATCTCTAATTTTGTAAGAAATTTGAAGCAAAAGTTTATCATCACAAAATACTTAAAACTTTAGATCACGTGTTTAGTTGTGTTTGTATTTTTGGTGGTCACCCGCATAGCCTATAAAATATGCAAAAACGAAAATAAACACCTAAAATCATGCAAACCAAACTCCTAATAGGCAGATCTACTAATCAGAGATATAACCTAATCCAACACACAAAAAGGTGTTTACACAGTTACTTGTTCTTGCAATCACGTATGCTCCTAACTCTTCTCTGCAATCAGATGCGTGCATGAAATCGTCTTTTTCTTCTTCTTGATGCGTCGATCGATCCAAGGGTTTCTTGGGGAGAATATCATGTTGGTTACCGTCAGGTATCCACCGGTACTACACAAGTAGAAGTAAGGCTAGATCCTAGCAAAGTTGGAGAGTACGAATTGACTGGAAGTTGAATTGTCGACTTAAGGGTTTCGATTGACCTAGAGTGAGAGGAGGATGGGAGTCGATTTAAGGTTTAGAGGATTAAATGAAGTATGGGTTAGAATGTCTTGACATTTATAGTGTACCATGAAACATTTTTAATACAACTAGGTTCCCTGTAATTATACCTTAAGTATACAAGTTTGATAAAAAGTCAAACTAACACCTCATTCCTCTAAAGGGTCGGCCGGACCATCAAACCCTTTTAGAGTTCATGGTTTTTGCCTTTTTCACTTTATATATTATCTTAGATAAATATAACCCTGAATAATTATGGCTTTACCTCTCTATGAGAATACTCTCATATTCTCATTTTCATTTCATTTCGTATCTTTTTTCTCATTACCAATTTACTAGTTTTGTTTAGTGTGCATCTATGTCTCACCGACATTTATATGAGTATTAGTTATGAAAGACGTTTTTTTTGCACACAAATCTTTTCAAAATAGAGGTTAAAGTATGACTTAATGAGGTAATAATGATGTAATGATCTAATGTTAAAAGCGTTCAAGGCATGCGGTGATTTAAGAAATAAGAGAATGTATATGAAATAAATAATTACAAGTTTTAGGTTATTTTTTAGGTAAAATATGTAATTATTGTTTGGATTTTTCTAACAAGAGCCCAAAGGGCTGTGATTAAAAGGATTTTTAATTATTATAAGAGTTAATTGCATTTTTGGTCCCTGTGGTTTGGCCAAATTGCAGATTTGGTCCCCAACTTTTTGAAAGTGCACCAGACGTCCCCATTTTCAAGTTTTCGTTGCATTTTTGGTCCCTGGGCCCACACTCCGTTAACGCTGCTCCGTTACTCACCCCATGTGCGTTGCACACGAGGGTTTTTTGGTCATTTCATTAGCTAAAAACAAACAAACCCACTTTATACCCGACCCAACCCCACCAAATCTATTATTAAAATTTACCCACCCCCCATTCAATTAAAAACAAATCCCCCATTTTACTGTAACCCTAATTTACTAACCAAAAGTTCATCCTAAATGATCTAAAGGCTTGCAAAATTCGTCCCTTAAGATTGACATTGTAAAATGGTTAGGGGAGTTCAAGTTTGGCGATTTCGACCTGATGACGCAATTAACACATATGATCCGTATACAGTATATGGTAAGACATGCAGAGTTTGTATGGATTATTGTGTTGGTTATTGATTAGCTTAAATTCTGACAATGTTGTTTTCTTTGTTAAACAGCCGATTATCCAAACATATTTTCAATGAAGGTGCACCATGGTGGTATTTTCACAAGCAGTCCTAAGAGGAATTATATAAATGGCAAGGTACAATTTGTGGATTTTGTGGATAGTGAATGCTTTACGGTTGAGGTGGTTAATAACATCGTAAAAATGTTAAAATATGATCCACAACAAATTATGTTCTATCACTTCAGAGAACCTAAGAAAAATTTGGATTGGGGACTTAGAGCATTGGGTTGTGATGATGATGTTGTTAGCATGATTAGTTATGTTTCAAAGCATAAGGTTATAGAAGTTTTCATTGAACACAATCAGACCAGGGTTGAGTCATTTTATAAGCCTTTATTTAGGAAAACAATGGAGATCAAGGAGATAGATGACACTAATGAAATAGTTGATTTGGATGATGATGATGTTGTGAAGAAACCAGTTCCTAGGTCTAGCAAACAGTTGGCCATTGAGTGGTTAAACTCAGATGCTAACAAAGATGTGGCTATGGTAGATCAGGTTACCAATGATGTGGCTATGGATAGTGTTAATGAGCAGGGAATGGAAAACTTCTTTGATAGTAATGATGAGCAGGGTAGTGAGCATGAGGGTAGTGAGCATGAGGAGGGTAGTGAGCATGAGGAGGGTAGTGAGCATGAGCATGAGCAGGGTAGTGAGCAGGGTAGTGACCATGAGCAGGGTAGTGACCATGAGCAGGGTAGTGAGCAGGGTAGTGACCATGAGCAAGTTATTGAGGATGAAGAACATGTTGTAGAGGAAGTAGATGTCCCTATGGATGGTTTTAGGTTTAATGTTGATTCTGCTGAAAGTGGTGTAATTCATGCTTTGAATACTGATGTTAACTTAACAGAGGATGATATTGAGGAAATTGACTTTGATTCTTATGAAAGTGATCTTGGGGATGATAGTGATAATGCTAGGAAATCGGTACTTAGGAAATTGAAGAAACAAGGGAAACAAGCAGCTGAACAAAAAAGGATTGTTAACTACTTCTTTGTTGGGAAAGAGTTTGCAACTAAGGAAGAAGCTAAGAAGAAGATTCAGGCACATATTGTTGAAACTAGGAGAAATATTAAGATGAAAAAGAATGATAAGGTTAGGATGAGGGCTGTTTGTTATGGCACAGTTCCAGGTTTGGGAAAAGGTGCTCTTGTTGGACAACAAGAATCTATTCAAAACACAAAAGGACAAATGTTGAATAGTCAAAAAGGAAAAAAATCTGTAAAGGAGAAAAACAAGGGCATATGTGTAATTGCACAAGAGGGTGAGGATAAAAAATGTCCTTGGAGTGTGTACCTTCACTATGTACCTGACATACAAAAATGGGTGGTTAGGACATTTACTGATGAACATAAATGTCTTCTCTCTAGAAAAATAAAAGCTTGCAATTCATCATTTCTATCATCACATGTTGAAGATCTGATAAAATTGAATCCAGAGATGTCAACCAAAGCTATACAAGATCAAATGCAGAAGCAGTTTCATGTGGGGGTTTCAATTCATAAGGCTTTTAGAGCAAAAGCAAAGGCAGAGTCTACTCTAAAAGGTGATGCTGAAGTGCAATATGGATTACTTAGAGACTATGTGTTAGAATTACAAAAGGCTAATCCAAACACAACAGTGAAGTTAGATTTTTATAGAGAAGGAGATCCAGAATCTACAACCAGAAAATTTAGAAGGATTTATGTGTGTTTGGGGGCTTTGAAAGAAGGCTTCAAAGCTGGTCAAAGGGAACTATTGGGTTTAGATGGAGCATTCATGAAAGGGCAATATCCTGGGCAACTATTAACTGCTGTAGCAGTTGATGGGAATAATGGTATTTATCCTGTAGCTTATGGGATAGTGGAGTCTGAATGTTTGGATTCTTGGTTATGGTTCTTGTCACAACTTGGTGATGATTTAGACTTAGAAAGGGACTCCCACTTTACTTTCATAACTGATAGGCAGAAGGTACATATTATTTCTTAATCATATTTGAATTCATTTAAATATTAACATGTTAAATATGTAATGACTATTTCTGTATTAACACAGGGACTCTTACCAGCAATAAAAAGGTTGTTTCCATCAGCTGAGCATAGATTCTGTGTCAGGCATATCAATGAAAATTTAAATTTGTTATGGAAAGGTGGGAGGTTCAAAGATGTATTGTGGAAAGCTGCAACTGCTACAACAAAAGTGGAATTCACAAATGTGATGAATGAACTCAAATCCCATCACTCACAAGCTTATGAATGGCTGAACAAAATTAACCCAGAACACTGGAGCAGATCCCATTTTTCTGGTAAATTAAGTTACTTTCATTGTTAAGTTTTCTAGTTACTGTCTATTTTTTTTGATAAAATCCTTACACACACAACATACAGGTAGGGCACATTGTGATTTGCTTATCAACAACATTTGTGAAGTTTTCAATAGACAGTTATTAGAGGCTAGGGACTCACCAATCATATCTGCCTTAGAGTATGTAAGAGCCTATCTAATGAAAAGGATTGTGATTGTGCAAAAAATTATTGCAAAATCTCAAGGTCCACTCACACCTGCTGTTACCAAAAGGTTTAAGTTTACTAAAGATGCAGCTGTAAACTACAAAGTAGATTGGAATGGATTAGATTTGTATGAAGTTAGAGGACCTAAAGGTGATCAATGTGTGGTTAACCTTACTAATAAGACTTGTTCTTGTAGAAAATGGGAAGTGTCTGGTATCCCTTGTAGACATGCAGTAGCATGCATTTATGATATGGCAGATCATGGAATGGATGTAGGATTGCCAGAAGATTGGGTCCATTCCTCATATAGGCTAGAAACTTGGGAAAAACAATATTCATTCAAGATAAATCCTGTGGTTGGTAGACACTTATGGGTGAAGAATGATTGGCCAACAAGATTGCTTCCACCTAAGGTTCATGTGCAGATTGGTAGGCCATCAAAAAAAAGAAAAAAGAGTGTTGGTGAGGTTGAAAGTATGGTGCAGTCAGGGAAAATGAGCAGGGTAGGGAAACAGGTCACATGTAAGAATTGCAATGGTAAAGGACATAACAAAAGAGGATGCAAGCAACCTCAAGCTTCTACAAGTCATGGCCAAGAATCCCAACCTTCTGCATCTCAGTCCCAAGCTGCTCAAACCCAACCTTCTGCAAGTCATGGCCAAGCTACTGGAACCCAACCTTCTGCAACATCAACCCCACAAGCTGCTAGTCAACCACAGTCTCAAGGTCCACAAGCTGCAAGCCAAGAAGCAACTAGGAAGAGAATGACAAAGAGGTCAACAAATAAAGTGTTGTCTCCTACCAAGAAAGCTTGAAGCCACTAAGCAAGTTACTTTCCACTATCTTTTGTTTAAGTCCATGAAAACAATGACTTTGTAACTCTAATGTCTTTACTTTTGGCACTTTTTAGATTTTATGTATTTTCAGACTTTGAATATCATGTTTATGTATGACTTTGATTCTAATGGTTGCACTTGGAATGTTATGTTTAGTTGGACTTGTTTCTGTCTTTGCAGTTTTGTTTGCACTTTATGTTAGCACTTTTCTTTACACTTTTGACAATTATGAATGTTTTCACTTTTGTGAACCACTTTTGCACACATTTGCACATTTTTGTTTGCAGTTTTCTTTAAACTTTTGGCATGCACTTATGCACACATTCACACCAAATTTGATTCCATATCTGCTTGTAAAATAGTTAATCCATATGAACTTTTGCACACATTTAGTTAACACAACATTCTTCATTGAAAAAGACAAGAGTAACTAATACAAAAGATGCAAATTAACCATATGAACTTTTGGTCAACTCTAACAAGTCCAACTAACAACCTAACTAAACAAATACACTAAAAAGATAATCCAACTGCAAATCAACCATTTCTTCAATCTTCCATTTTGAGCAACCAATGCATTGTTTGCTTGTTGAAGCTCATTTCGACCCCTTAGCAAACCAGGAATAATGGTCACTGCTCGAGCACACATTGGTGGATCAAACCAATCAAAAAACCCACATTCATCCTACAATTAATGATTCAATCAAACATTTGTGTTTGTTAACAAAAAAGAAAATATGGATCGAATGCATAACTTACGTGTTTGGGACAACAATAAAAACGACGACCAGGGTTCAATGGAGTCCATGATGTTCGAACTCTTGCACGCAAATCACAATGACAATAAACCATTTTTTTGTGAAGGCAGCAATTAGGGTTAAGGGTTAGGGTTTATTTTTAAATTGGGTATTGGGATTGATTTGGAGAAAGGGGGTGGTTTAATTTATATAAAAAAGAAAGAAAAGTGGGTTTGTTTGTTTTTAGCTAATGAAATGACCAAAAAACCCTCGTGTGCAACGCACATGGGGTGAGTAACGGAGCAGCGTTAACGGCGTGTGGGCCCAGGGACCAAAAATGCAACGAAAACTTGAAAATGGGGACGTCTGGTGCACTTTCAAAAAGTTGGGGACCAAATCTGCAATTTGGCCAAACCACAGGGACCAAAAATGCAATTAACTCTTATTATAATTGGTGTAGCAGATTATTCGATCAATCACAATTATGTGTTAGTTAATCATTTTCGAGATTGTTTCCATAATTTAAGTGTGAGTTGTGTACTTAGTTGTGTACTCAACTTTATTTCTCTATTATGTGTACTAACTTTCTTAAATCACCTTTCATATGTATCATTACAACCTACGAGTGTATTAAAAAATTATTACGATGCATTGAATTCAACGACATATGCAAAAGGATTATCCCTTCTTTGATCTCAAGAGGCTTCTCTGCTGAAGCTTATGAATTTTAAAAACACCAACCAAATTTCCATTCAAACAATAGTTTGAGAACTATGTTATTTTATTAACTCAAGCTACTTAATGTCAACGTCAAACACACCAATATCCAATATGCTATTGGGGGAAAAATGGGTACTTACAGGGTACGTGTTAGAATTTAACAATCAAAGTACACGTATTGCGGAAGCTAGGATCAAGTATAACACATAAGATTAACTAAAACATAAATAAGAACGTACCGTGGTGATTCTAGCCCGAACAAGAATCAAATAAGCAAGTCGTGAATTAATTGATGAACCCTAATTAGGGTTTATGAATCAATGATCAATCTCTTACCTTTTTTATTGATCGATTCCTTGATAACAACTATAGTGAGTTGTTACCTCGTTCTTGTACACACAAACTAATACCGAATCAAATTAATTGCAAGATTAAACACAAGTATTTTTTAGCTTATGAAAAAATCGATCCTGAACCCTTAGGGATGTAGGTTCGATCTGCCAAGGAAAAGAGAAGGGAAAAACCAAACTTTAGGGTATTGTGTGTGCACCAAAAGGTGAGAAACAAAAGACCCTTGGGTTTGTATATATACTAGATGAATTTCTTGGAGACCAAGCAAGCATGGATCGACCCTATGGGATTGGGTCGACCGGCCATACACCCCACAAGGGGTTCCCGGATCCTTCTTGTCCTCCAAATTACATTCTAGTCCCTTTCCTTATTATTTAACGATAATTAGTCCATACGTTTAATAACTAACGATCATTAACCCTTGAACTTGTGTTATTAATAAATATAACTAACAATTAATATTTATTAATCTTTGACTCTCGTTTGTATTGTGTGCAATCCCGAGGTCTCGGGTTCGATACTAGTCATTTACATATTAATATTTATACGTAACTTTTAACAGCTCTCACTCGTATATCTATTAATAGTAAAATGACATTGGTTGGCGTCTTGCAACACTCCAATGCCCCCAGCACGACCCGAGCTATATTTCCTGGAAAACCTTTAATGATTCATCATTATAATTATCCTTTTGTTTATAATACTACATTTAATAAAGATGTGAGATTCTTTATTAATATTCTGTTTCTCGTCTCTTTATGATTGAACAAAATTGCCAAAACATCTGAACGTATTTCAGATAGTCTTTGGGCGTGGCCACGCAAACATTTTGTCAACCCTACAAGGGGCCCAGCAGTATTAAACTTCTGAACAAAGCAGAAGGAACAAATTCTCTCTTGACTACAAGAATAACCCATGAACTTTGCAACACTTCTGAAAACAACCCTTATGACTTCCAATTACGGTAAGCGGTAGATTGTCTCACAAAAATGTACTACATCCATGACACTTATCTGGTATCTCAAGTCTGAGGATAGCTTTAAATATGATTCTCGCATAAATTTTAAATCATATTGTTGGGATAAGTCCAATACTCAATTCATTGAATATCATGTGAAATTGGTATGACTACGCATCAATATACTTTGCATACACGATTTGGGAATTCTGGATTCACAAACCCCTCAGGCTACGCCATATAGATGTCTTCATCTAGGCGACCATTTAAGAAAGCGGTTTTGACATCCATTTGCCAAATCTCATAGTCATAGTAAGCGGCTATGGCTATAAGAATCCTAATAGCCCTAATGTCAGCTACAGGAGAAAAGGTCTCCTCATAGTCAACACCAAAAGTTTGAGTATAGCCTTTAGCTACCAAACGGGCCTTATAGGTGTGTACAATGCCACCCATATCAGTCTTTTTCTTGTAGAGCCATTTACTCCCAACTAACTTGGCACCCGGAGGTATGTCTACTTCTTCCCAGACTTCACTGTCTTTCATGGATTGCATTTCCCCATTCATAGCTCCCTGCCATTTTTCTTTTTCAGGACTATTCATGGCAGATTTATAACTTGTAGGTTCATCAAAATCCCCTATCAAGTTGTCATCACACTCCATGTTAAGACATAGACGTGTAGGAGCCTTCACAGGTCTAGATGACCTACGAACGGGAACCACTTCAACTTCAGGTGGAGGACCTAAACTTTCAGGTTCCACAGGAAGTTGGCTAGTGTTTTCAGAAGGTACTACATCTTCATGATCATCTTCCAGATCATATACTCTCCCACTGAATTCTTGAGATATGAGCTCCTTTTCCAAGAAGTCTCCATACCTTGCAACAAAAACTTTGTTTTCAGGTGGGTAATAAAAGTAGTAACCCATAGTTTCCTTAGGGTATCCTACGAAGATGCACTTCACAGATCTTTGTTGGAGTTTTTCTGCTGAGTCACGTTTAACATACGCCTCACAACCCCAGACCTTAAGATAAGACAAGTTAGGAGCTTTTCCAGTCCATAACTCATATGGTGTCTTATCCACCTTCTTTGTTGGAACCATATTAAGAATGCGAACCGCAGATTCCAAGGCATAATCCCAAAACGAGTAAGGAAGAGTTGTTAGATTAAACATAGATCGTATCATGTCTTGCAATGTACGATTCCTTCTCTCAGATACATCATTTTGTTGTGGAGTATATGGAGAAGTAAGGTGTTGGACAATTCCCTCATTTGCTAAGTAATCTATGAACTCCTGACTCAGGTATTCACCTCCTCTATCGGATCGAAGAGCTTTAATCTTCTTTCCAAGTTGCAACTCTACTTCTGCTTTAAACACTTTGAATGTTTCAAACACCTCATGTTTATGTTTAAGTAAATAAACATAACCATAACGGCTATAATCATCCGTAAATGTTAAGAAGTAACTAGCACCTCTCCTTGACACATGTCTAAGTGGTCCACACACATCTGTGTGAATTGGACCAAGTAGATCATTAGCCCTTTCAATCCTATTTTTAAAGGGTGTCTTAGTCATCTTCCCAGCAATGCAAGATTCGCACTTATCAAATGATTCATCATTGATCTTTTCTAAAAGCCCATTATGTTGCAGCTTTTTCATGCGATCTTTGCCAATGTGAGCAAGTCGACAATGCCAAAGATAAGATGAATCCAGACCTTTCTTGATTCTCTTAGTATTGATGCTATACATTGAATTATTTTTAACAAAAGCATTATCATTATCATTCATATCAATTTCAAACACACCATTCACAACAATAGCATTAAAATAAAAAACACCATTTAAAGAAACTGAAATTCCATTGCTAGAAACAGTATGATGAAAACCAAGGTTCAACAAACATGAAAATGAAATTACACCTCTAACAATTGACGGTGCATAATGACAATTATTTAAAGATAATACTAGGCCCGAAGGCAACACTAAATCAAAAACTCCTATAGCTTCAACTCCTGCATGCGCTCCGTTACCCACGTACAAGAATTGTTGTCCATAGGCCAGCTTTCTCTCAACTCTAAACCCCTGCAAGGTATTGCAAATATGAATGCCACATCCCGTATCATATACCCATGAATTCAATTTTGGAGTAAGAGTGAATAATTCAATCATAAAGAACGCACCTGATGAACTGGGGTTATCAGCTTCATTCCCCTTCTTCTTGAGTCGCAAGTCATGAATGTAGAGAGGGCAATTGCGCTTCCAATGGCCTTTTCATGACAATGGTGACAAGCCTGATCCTTCTTGTTTGGCGGATTCACCTTGTTCTGCTTAGGCTGATGCTTCTTCACCTTGGGTTGAGGTTTATAGGCCATGACCTGCTTGCCTTTATCACCTTTCCCCTTGCCTTTGTTCACATGCGATTTCTTCTGGATTCTCCCCCCATGAATTGCCAACACTTGCGGGGTAGGAGCCTTGACCTTGGTTGGTAGACTTTTCTCATAATCAACAAGCAGTGCGAGTAATTCTGAGACTGTCTTCCCCGAGCAGTGCATGTTGAAATTCTGCACAAAACCAGCAAAGTCCTTGTTAAGGGCCCTATTGATCAAGTGCACTTACACATTCTCGGGGTAACCAAATCCAATTCTGTGAAGCTGATCAAAAGATTCCTTCATCTCAATCACATAATCTTCAACTGGTTTACCATCACCATGCTTGCAGTTGTGTAGCTTGTCAAGTTCATCATACAATTCAACTGCGGGAGGTTTCTCATAAGACTGTTGAAGTACTTCAAGCATATCTTTTGGGAAAAAGTACTCAAACTTCTTTTGTAATGGAGCACTCATGCTAGTGAGCATTAAACAAGCAACCTCATTAAACTTAACATGTTTCTCCCTCCACTCCGCCTTAACTGCTTCTGCTGCATTAGCAGCAGGCTCAGCTGGACATTCCTCGGTCAAGTAATTGAGCTTACCGGCCGCCCTCAAGACAATTCTGAGCGAACGGTGCCAATCATTGAAATTCTTTCCAGTCAATTTTTCTCTCTCAAGATGACTCTTGAAAGCAGAAATCACAGTTGGGTTATCGGGTTGAGCCATATCTACAGATAAAAGTTCAAACATTAGTATTTTCGAGAATAAATATCTTCAAGAAAATAAAATACCCATAGGCTATATTCATATAACCACCAAAATTTTCTTGAAAATCTAGGATCCAACTTTACATAATTCCACCACATCAGTTGATCTGCTAGTGGTGAAAGTACAAAAGATAGTAATCTGTCGAACAATAATTGGCAAACAAGATTTTCAATTGCTAGATCATTATGGGATTTACATCAAATTGATTCATCAATTTGCCTTGTAAGCATGTTTCATCCCATCTCATGCCTTAAGTTCTAGGTCTCACGCACAACTTAATTAAGTCGTCTACCTTAGAAACTGTAAAATTACAATTATGGTCTCACACACTAAAAGAATTTTACCTTGTTATAATAATTTAGCCTAGGTCTCACGTTTACTAAATTAAAATTTCAAGTGTTCCTTATAGATAGATAGCATGTAACTTAAATTTTAAAGGTATTCAATTTTTGATATGTCAATCAAAATATGTATAAAGATGCATGCACTCATCTTCATAGCATAATTTTCAAAACCTTTTTATTACTAATTCGTGAAATTAATACACAAAGTTTTACTTGAGGTTTAAGAAACCCTAAGATGACTTTCTACAAGCATGATTTTAAAAGAAATTCGTTTAAGACGTATTCAAGATTGTGATAACCAAGGCAGACTCTAAGGCTCTTTTCTAAGCCTTCAAATCACGGTTATGAATTTTGTCTTAAAAGAGTTTCTTTTAAAAGCACGTTTGTACAAAACATCAATCAAGCAAAAGTTTATGGATTCAATCTCTAAACATGTAATAAAGTATGAATCTTGCTAGTCTCGCCTTGGAGCGAATTACCGTGCGAAGCGAACCGTTGTTGGCACATAAGACTCCGTAAGATTCAATCTTTATCACTTAGGGTTTCACCATTATTAGTCCGTATTATTTTTTTTATAAAAAAATTACCCTTTCTATTGCTTACAACAAGTCAAACAATTAAGAAACAATAAAAACTAGTAATTCAAAGAAAAACAAACAACTAATAATAATAAAAGTGAAACAATTAGCCACATGCAAACCTTATTAAAAAGATCCTAATAAAATCAATTCTAGGTATAATTATGCATGTAATCAACTAAGGCCTTCTCCTCTTAATGGAGGAGAGCCACATGCGTTGACGAATCAATTGCGTAGGCCAAAGTTAATATACACACCACATAGCATATAAATTGATTTTAATATATATTGGAGTCTTCCCCAATTTTAGATCTATCTTAAACATGTGACATAGAAAAAAAAAAACAACAAGATCCATGACTAACATGCATGTTTCGTCACGAATACAACCTAACAATTAGCACATAGGTCACAAGATACGTTCACATAACTGGTTAAAGACCTAGGGTTTCTAGTGATTACAAATTAATCAATTAAACCACAAACCCTAATTAGGGTTTTATGTGGAAAATCGACCCCCCATAAATTAGGGTTAGGGTTTCAAATTTTATATAAAAAATAAATTTAAAGAAAAACCCTAGATCAAAAACATGTATCTAAAACAATTAAAGATCCGATTTTTATTACGTTTTAGTAATCAATTACATGTTATACATGGCTCGTGATGCCACTGTTAGAATTTAACAATCAAAGTACACGTATTGCGGAAGCTAGGATCAAGTATAACACATAAGATTAACTAAAACATAAATAGAAACGTACCGTGGTGATTCTAGCCCGAACAAGAATCAAATAAGCAAGTCTTGAATTAATTGATGAACCCTAATTAGGGTTTATGAATCAATGATCAATCCCTTACCTTTTTTATTGATCGATTCCTTGATAACAACTATAGTGAGTTGTTACCTCGTTCTTGTACACACAAACTAATACCGAATCAAATTAATTGCAAGATTAAACACAAATAATGTTTAGCTTATGAAAAAATCAATCCTAAACCCTTAGGGATGTAGGTTCGATCGGCCAAGGAAAAGAGAAGGGAAAAACCAAACTTTAGGGTATTGTGTGTGCACCAAAAGGTGAGAAACAAAAGACCCTTGGGTTTGTATATATACTAGATGAATTTCTTGGAAACCAAGCAAGCATGGATCGACGTTATGGGATTGGGTCGACCGGCCATACACCCCACAAGGGGTTTCCGGATCCTTCTTGTCCTCCAAATTACATTCTAGTCCCTTTCCTTATTATTTAACGATAATTAGTCCATACGTTTAATAACTAACGATCATTAACCCTTGAACTTGTGTTATTAATAAATATAACTAACAATTAATATTTATTAATCTTTGACTCTCGTTTGTATTGTGTGCAATCCCGAGGTCTCGGGTTCGATACTAGTCATTTACATATTAATATTTATACGTAACTTTTAACAGTACGGTGGCGAGAAATACATGCCAGTCCTAGGTGGCAAGCAAACTGGTGTCGCTAGTGTCGAGCGATGTTCACGAGCTAGTTAACTGGCGAGCGTGAGTCTTGTGATTGTGTTGTGTTTGTGATTTTTTATGTATATTAAAATGGGTTTGTGTTGCGTTTGTGTGTGTTTGTGTGTGCATAATTATATGAAGAAGATGTTTTTTTCTTTTCTTCTTCTTATTATTTTTTATTTATTTTGAAACGTGTTAATGGGCTTGATTGTTGGATCTGGCAATGTTACATACTTTGTTCACTTTGTATTTCTTAATGAATTAAGACTTTAGTTTTAACTTTTTAAGTTTAACTTTTTTAATTTTAAATTTGTAACTTTTTAATAAAAATATTATTTGTAATTTAATTTAATCAATAACTAGTTTATTTGAAAAAAATAGAAAAAGAAAATTGATAGGCGATGTCCTTTTAACTCGAGCTATGATAAAAAGGGTATTTTAGTATGTGCGTGAATTGAAAAAGTTGCTAACATAACGCTAAAATGCCAAATTGACTCAAAAGCCCTCATACCCACTGCTCTAAGTTGATGCATCCAAGCACCAAAAGTTGTCCCATAAGCGTTAATTGTTCCGAAATACTTGTTTTGTATATTTCATGATAAACCCACATGACATCATCAATGAGCATATCAATTACGGATTACTACATGTGCAACTTGCATAAAGATGTAAACATACTTGCTACCTTTTCTAGGTATTTTCACGTAGACTTCTCTACTTTAATTGTCAACCAGTGGGGTTGCCCGCGCGTTGCGGCGGGTGTGTTTTGTATTTTGTCGGTTGTACGGTATAATTAATAATTTTGTTATTTGAAGTATGCATATGTTTACTTGGAAGCATAATTTGTTTATATTTACGGATTTTTTTTTTTTTTTTTTTTTTGGCGTTGCGGTTGAAATTTTTTTTGGTTGTTTGTTTTCTCGGTATGTTTTTTTTTTTTTTTTTTTTTTTTTTTAAATAAACAAATTTGTATAAGAAATTTTTTGTAAGTGTATTATTTTTTGTATTTTTTTTAAAAACAAATTTTCTTAAGGAAATTTATGTTAAAAAAAAAAAAAAAAAAAAAACTCTGTACCGAGTACTGTAGTGACGAAAAAAAATGTATTATTTTTTGTATTTTTTTTTTTCAAAAAACAAATTTTT
Source organism: Artemisia argyi (assembly GCA_030686995.1). Taxonomy (NCBI): domain Eukaryota; kingdom Viridiplantae; phylum Streptophyta; class Magnoliopsida; order Asterales; family Asteraceae; genus Artemisia; species Artemisia argyi. Next base: position 33,009,203 of record CM060691.1, read on the forward strand.
TTAAGGAAATTTATGTAAAATAAAAAAAAAAAAAAAAAAAAAAAATGTACCGAGTACTGTAGCAACGCAAAAAAAGGTTACTGTAGCGAGTTACCGTAGCACTGTAGCTGCTACAGTGTTTTGACACATGTCGCGTTGTGGTTAAGCGCCTGAGTTTTAGAATATATATATAATAAGATAAGAGGAGTTTTACAAAAAAAAATCTCACGTAATGAGGCGTTATATAATTTGTTGCATTTTCTTTTTAACATTTAAATTATATCCTTTATTTTTATTCACAAATTCAATTGCCACTTTAATGTGTGAATTTGTTTTTGTAAATTTTAGATGGTCAAATGCTATAAATACTCTATTTACCTCCTTCTCCGTCTTAAATTTATTATCAACTATTGACTTTTTTAGTATTTCTTATTCAACTTTGACCTTAAATATTTTGTGTGTGTTATATAATATTTTATGCAAAATATATAAATGAATTGAGTTTTAAGTGTATTTTTTAATGGTATAATTTTTCATCAACTATTATATAATAAAAAAATATATATTTATGGTCAAAGTTGTATCAGTTTGACTTTGAAAATTCAAACTGGACAATAATTTTGAGACTAAAGGAGTACTTATTAGATGAATCATTATAAATAACAAACTCACAAACGACTCATTCTTCTTAAACCAGATTCAAAATAAACAAGAACATATGTATTAACTTGATTAAAAAAAATGTGAAATAATTTGTGATCGTATATTGTGAGATAGTTAGTTGTTATTAAAAAAAATAAAAATAATAAAAAGTAATAATAGTTAAGTGGGATCAACGAGCTTAAACATTGCCTTTTATTAGGCTAACAAAATCAACTACTCTTATATCAAATCTCATTCTAATCTTCTTTTTTCGAGTCATAAATGGTATACCGTATACAAGAAAAGAAATCTTAATTTAAAACTCACACGAAAAGAAAATTAATGCTTCGAGGCTTTGCTTGGTGCATCAAACTAATCGCACAAACGTATTCAAACTATCCATATCACGAAATTTACCACAGGAATAATACATTCTGGCTCAACCATTCGGACCTGTCCAATATGCCAAACTTTTACATCCCACCAACATATTTTTTTTTTTTGAAAGGTGAATTTCAACTTAGAATCGACCATCTTCGCGGACAGCGAAGGCCCCATCGCCACCCCGCCAGACTATGTTGTCTGAACCGGGTCCACGCTGATCTCAGGTGGTAACGGGTTTCCCCCGAAAACCGTACTGCCTCCACACAAGTTTTACCTTGCTGGAGAAACAGCCGGATGAAAACCGGGCCATGCTCAAGATTTGAACCCCGCACCAACATATAATTACATGTTTCGAATAAAACACCCATTAACAATAATAAGAATCTTGAATGAGTACGGAATCTAAATGATACAAACAAAACTTTGACTTTGTTTTTTCTAGAAAAAAAGACCACAAAATACCGCATCTTATCTTCACAAAAAGAAATTGATATTCGACGTGTAACATTGACATATGCGTATGCATATATTCATGTGGCCCCACTAACACGTTTTAGAATGCGCGTTTTGTTTTCGCCGTGCAAATAAACGAATTTCTAGAACACAAAGTAATAAAATGGAAACTTCTCACAACAACACTTATAAAAAGTTATGTTTAAGAGAAGAAGGTATATTTGCACTGTCATAGGCATCATCACGTCAACATATGTCTGTTAATTTATACAGTGCAAATACACCTTCTTCTCTTAAACATAGGTCAACGTGTGTTTGTTAACTTTTTTATATACGGATGATCAAATTCATTCAAAAATCGACCCTAACCGACAAACCGAACGAAATCGGACCGAACTGACCTTTTTCGGTTTTTTATATTTATTTCAGTTTTTGTCGGTTTCGGTTTTTCTCTGTTCGAAACCCAAAAACCGACCGGAACTAAGTTATTCGGTTTCGGTTTTGGTTTTGATATTTCTCGGTTTGAGTTTTTCCCTTTTTCTAGTTTTCGGGTCGGGTCGGTTTTCGTCGGATCAGATCAGGTTTGACCTGATGCTCACCCCTACTTTTATAACATAACCACCTTCTTCAATAACACACCATAATACACACTTATGAGAAGAAAAAAAGTGTAACGAATGCCATCCCCATGGCTATAACGCCTATAACATCTTGAAGCGGTGCAATATAAGTTTTATAAGGGTGTCATGGTGCCATTTTGACACCTATAACGTGTTATATGACACTGCACCGTGCCCTCTAACAACAAAGTACAAATTTTATATTAAGAGGTGTTCGTCTAAGTTTATACTTAAGGTTTAAACATATACTTCATGACTATGCTATGACATATCATACTATCTTATAAAGCATTTAGGCATTGTAAAAAAAAGAAATATTTAAAATTTAGCATTACAAGTTCTTAAGCTAAAAATGCAACTAATTAAAACATATTTTTTAACATTAAATATAATTACAAGTTCTTAAGCTACATGTACAACTAATTAAAACATATTTTTTAACATTAAATACAATATTTAAATAGACAACTTAAAATTTAGTATTACAAGTTTTTAAACTAAAAGTACAACTAACTAAAACATATTTACTAACATTAAATACAATATAAAACACTATTAATGTGGTCAAAATATTTAATTTAGTTAATTAATTAATTAGTCAGTAAATGTAATTAATGCAGTTATTAAAACACCCTTTAAATAAGAAATACAAATCTTTAATCATATTATACAACCAATTTAAGCACAATTCTTGCATTAAATGTCATTAATAAAAATAATAAAACACATTATACAAATATTCAAGCCCAAACGGGTAATGGGCTTGACCCTGAACTGGCACCGGCCAAACGGGCTCGAGCCCGAACAGGCATGGGCCAACGGGCTCGAGCCCGAACGGTTTACAACTCCTAGCTATCACTTTTGCCTTTCGATGTCGTTGACAATTATTTTAGGATACCCGTCACTGCAACATGCTGGTACCTACTTGTAAATACATAATTACATGTTTAGTGTTTAGATGAGCATATAGTTAAGGAAAATGAATTGTAGGCCTAAAAGTTGAACCTAAAGTTAAACCTAAAAATGTGATTGGTGGATTTAAAAAATTGATTGATGAAAAATGATTAGAGAGAAAAAGTGGATAACACTTGTCACAAATTGAATGAATTAGGTCTATTATTAGGTCTCTTTATTAGGCATGAATATCAATACTCTATAGTTAATAAGTTAAAACACCGACATTAAAAGTTGTATTTGTTGTATGAGGGTATAAATATCATTTGTTATAACACCTCTTAAACCGATGAATGTGAGTTTAATAAAAACCTCCACACATTAGCTCATAAAAACCTTGTCGAATAGGGGTGTTAAAAAAGCCGAGAGCTTGATGAGACAAACTGAATTGGATGCTCGCACAACTTGATATCTGCAAAGCATGACCATTTGAGTCGAGTTTTGGTTTTAGTTTTCCAGTACATGTAGGTATCTGAACTGAATCGTATTGAAAAACTGTACAAGATACATACTGAATTAGGATCAAATAAGAAGTAAAATTAAAATAAGAAGTGTACGAAGAAACCACAACCACACATTTCAGATGCACATACAAAAATAAATGCATATCCTTTTAAAATTATTTTTTTATTTAAAATGTGCAGCTAAAATGTCATTTCAGTTTTTCTTCCGCATTTTTTTAGAAAAAAAACAAAAACAAAAATTATAGTCTTTAAATAGAATTTCTTTATTGACCAGGGGTCACTTTCGACAATCCTAATATTCAACAGCTCTATCTCAAACCGACCTCTAAAAGGTCATTTCCGTCATTTAACAACTCTAGTCCTAAAGAATGTCTCCCTATAAATACGAGGGTTTGTTACCACACAATCTTCATACGCTATACAAAAAAAACATTCTTGTCTATTAAATCGAAATTGAAATTAGGGTTTGATAAAAAAAAAATGGCAACAGGTGATTGTGTGATTGTTTGCCATAACGAGGTTGAGTTTAAGACTCAGGTTGATAAAGCTAAGGCTGACAAGAAACTGGTATAACTTTTTTTTTTTTTTTTTTTTTTTTTAATTATTATTATTATTATTATGATTTTTTAAAATTTCTTGGATGGTTTGATTAAGTTATGTTATTATTTATTTGATTTTTATTTTAGGTATGTTTTTTATTTGTTTTGATGTTGAGGTAGAAATAAGAGGTTTTAATTATTTAGGGGTGTTTGTTTCGGCTTATATAGCTGGCTTATGGCTTATTTGGTTTTCGGCTTATGTTTCATAAGCTCATCTTTTGTGGCTTATTTTGAAACATTTCGGTTTATATAAGCTTATTATGTCATAATAAACTTATATAAGTTTAAAAAGTTTGAAAATAAGCCACAAAAAGTGAGGTTATGAAACATAAGCCCAAAACCAAATAAGCGCTTATATATGGGCTTATTAAGTTATTAGCTTATATGATAATAAGCCACAATTTTGTGGCTTATTTTGACACCCATAAGTGTCGAAATAAGCAACAAAATTGTGGCTTACTATGTTATAATAAGCGGAACACGGCTTATGTTATATAAGCTTAACACCCCCCCCCCCCCCCCCCCCCCAGTTTTGAGGTCAAAGGACGCAAAAGTAGCATTTTGTAGAAACCAAGGTTGTGTTTAGTGCAGAGAAATATTCTCACTTTTTCATTTTTGGTTTTCTTGAGAATGGAAGGGTTTTCTTCTCTAGGAAAGAGTTAATAAGTTGGAAATTACATTTTTCATTTTAGAAAAAGTTTGTAACTAAACGGTTTTCTGTTTTTTCATTTTTCATACTAGAGACATAAACAAATAAACTTGCCATGCATAATTTCTATCAATAAACAGTCATAAACCTGCCAAATAAACACACCAACTAATTTCTATGAAAAATGTTTTATTTCTCACCAACTAAACACACCCCAAGTTTTCGTGTTTTGTTAATTAAATGGTTTCTGTTTTGTTTTGATTATTATACTTGCAGTTGATGGGTTAAAATGTTAACTTGTTATTTTTTTGACCGGAGACAGTTAAACTATCTAGTTAAATGTCTGACTGATGTTATTATGAGTTACACTAAAATGATATCATAATGACGTAGTTGGTGATTTGTTTTGGTAATGTTGATATGTAGTAGTACCTTGTACCAATTACCAAAAGCATTATTGTTTTGAATATTAACGTCATCAAGACACATGGCCAAACATGTCAACGTTTTAGTATAACTTAGTGCAAATTAATGCACATAAGACCAGCTAAGTTGATGATGCAAAATAGCAATTTTAAGAAACCATGGTTGTTGGCTTTATGGTTGTTTTTGTGTATAGGCTGTTTATTAAGGGGTTATTAAATTTAGAAATTTACCTTTGTTAGCTGTTCGTTTTGGTTATTTGGTGGGTTAAGATTGTAATCTTTTTCCCTTTTCAACTGGTATCTGGTTAAACCGCACTAAAGTGTCTCGCTTGGTATAGGTTATGCTAAATTGCTAACATGGTTCGGGGACGTGTCTTGATGACATTGATCTTTACTACTTTGTATAAAAGAAGGTTATTGGTCTAAAATCTCATGACACGCCCTCACATCTTGTTTGCTTTTGAGTATAGCTTATAAAATGTCAGACAGTATAACCTGTTATGCTGGTTACCAGTTGACATAACGGGTGAAAATTGCTATTTAAACGACTAGCATAAAGTAGGTTTCTATTATATGACTATCCCTTTAATTTTTTTGCGGACATTGGGGTGGATATGTTTGATGGCTTTGGTTTCACAGAAAATTATATGCACTTTACAAGTGGTGGAGAGGAATAATACTGTAGTTAAGATCGTCAATAGCAAGTTGTTTTCTGAGTTTTGGCATGCTGGTTATTAAGTTACTATGTTTTCTCTATTTGCAAATTTCTAAGTACTTTTAAGGGGATGACCGCTAGTTGTGGCCGTGGCAAATATTCGAGTACTCATCAAGCTTAGTTTGTGAGTCATGTTAAGAATTGCTGTCTTAATTGTAAATTTTGAAATAGATTTTTTGAGAATACGTGGATGTTGGCATCATGCCACCATGGTTGTTTTCGTGTTTTGGTAATCAGTATTTTTCCACTTTTGGTTACCATAATTACATTTTGTTGGTTGAAATGGTAATTATTTTCTGTTTTTCTCCACCGGTAGCCTGATGTGTAATAAGTTTTACTAAAAAGCGAAGATGATGACGTGTTTTGGTGGTGTGTCTTGATGATGTTGATATTTAGTACTTTGTACTAAATATGATTTTTTTTTTTTATTATTTTTTTTTATTATTATTTTTTTTTTATTATTATTATTAATATCCATGTCATCAATACATCAGTCAAGCACCTCTGCATTCAAGTATAAATTGCTATAACTTATGACACGCTAGACAAAGTTTAATTGGTTACGCTGGCTGATAAAACGTGAGATATAATCATTTTAACCCACAAAATGCTAGTATAATAACCAATACGGACACAGAAAAGTTTGATTACCAAATCGGCAACATGTCTATTTTATGAATATAAATTTAAAATTTTTGAAAACTTTGGGAGGTGATCTGCTGTTATGTAGCAAGTTGTATCATCACTTCATCAGTTTTGGTGTGGTTGTTATTAAGATATCACAAGTAAGGGTATGACCACTAGTCCTATGAGTGGCAACTAGTGCCTGATATATGAGTATTAGTCATGGTAAATTTGTGAGTTAGATACTTAGATCAATAATTACTTTGTTAATTCGTCAAATTTTAATGCCACTTCTATAATTATATGTACAAATCATGAGGAGGTTGTCTTGTCATGTTTATAACTACATGCAAGTCCCAGAAATCTAATTACTGTGGCATTTTTTTCTTTCTGTACATATGTTCTTTAGGGAATTAAGGGTAAAATTTATTGAACTCCACATGACTGCATTTTGAATTGCTGTATGTTTTTATTGTAAAAAATGGCTACTTGGAATGTCTCTAACAAATGAATGTTGATATTGAAAGGTGGTTGTCGATTTCACTGCCTCATGGTGTGGTCCTTGCCGCGTAATTGCTCCAGCCTTTGCTGAGTTTGCTAAGAAGTTCGCTGGTGCTGTTTTCCTTAAGGTGGATGTTGATGAAGTTGAGGTAAAATATTAGTTTTTATATGCGGTTTGTTCGATTAGTGTCTTCCAACATAGGACTAACTAAATCCTTCTTGGTCTGTATGTGTACAGAAAGTTGCTGCTGAGTACTCGGTGGAGGCAATGCCAACATTCCTGTTTCTTAAGAATGGAGAAGTGGTGGACAAGGTTGTGGGTGCTAAGAAAGATGATCTCCAGGCTGTCATCGTGAAACATCATGAAGTTGCATCTGCATCTGCATCTGCTTAGTTCGAACTTAGTATGATATTATGATTATCAGCAACAACTTATTGGTGTCTTTTGGATGATTTACTTTATTTCAGTCGTTGTGTAACTGGTTTATCACTTGGGCTTTGATCTATATGCATAAATTAATGTTGCTGTTGTGTGAAAATTTCATATATTTTGTGTCAATTTTCTGCTTCTCATTAATTCACTTCTTATACTTATTATCTTCTCTTACAAGAAGGTGTGTTTTATTTTCTTATCAAAGCTACTTGTATTGAATTTGAGGTTGTTGGAATACTTATTCAAACCGGCTATTATTTCAAACATCTGAAATTGATTATATTTCAAACATTGCAAGGAAACAATATCAATAAGCAGTTATATTCACATTCAAGACATCAGATATCAGTATTGTGTAGTTTATAAGTTGGTTCAGGTGGTTTGATTCAAATTTCGGAATTGGTTACGACCTTCCAAGACAATCAGTATTGTGTAGTAACATAGTTGGTTCATGTGGTTTTATTCAAATACGGAATTGGTTACGTCAATGCAAACGATTTTAGCCTTTATAACATCAAGAAGCAGAACATCAGATAAGCAATCAGTGTCACTTGTGGTCTATGTTGAATTAGTTGCGTTAAAGAGAAAACGCGATGGCTAAATATGAAAGAGAACATTGTTTTTACTTTTTAGGGACTACATCTGTGTGACAAATTCAGTAATCTTAAGCAGTGTTGATGAGACTAATTAACTGTATTGTAAGCAAATAACAGAAATCACTCAGTAATATAATCTTATAGTTTAAACCTTAGAGAACAGGGTATATCATATCTGGAATGAATAGAACAGAATCATGAAAGGGAACATTATGTGATCAAAACTAAAATTTCAGCTTCAGGGTATATTTTGCTTTATGTTTTCGCCACTGGTTTAGGTTGTCCATTATTTTGGTTCGAAAGCTACATAAATGGCTATAACGGCGGACACAAGGAATGGTATCTGTGTTCCTCAATGTCCCTTTCACTGTGCTCCTCAACATACGTTCTGTTTATTCATGGGTTATGAATTTACTTTTGTTAGCTGTTCGTTTTGGTTATTTGGTGGGTTAAGGCCGTAATCTTTTTTTCCTTTTTTTAACTGGTATCCAGTTGAAGTGCACTAAAGCGTATCGATGGTATAATGGTGGTTATTAAGTTACTATGTTTTCTCTATTTGAAAATTTCTAAGTACTTTTAAGGGGATGGCCACTAGTTGTGGGCTTGTGGCCGTGGTAAATAATGCACGATATTTGAGTATTCATCATGCTTAATTTGTGAGTTGTATCAAGAATTGCTTTCTTAATAGTAGATTTCGAAATAGAAATTTTAAGAATACATCATGCTTTAATGGTTGTCTTTGTGTTTTTTGTTGGTTTAAATGATAATTATTTCTTGTTTTTCTCGACTGGTAGCCACGTTTAACAAAAATGCTAACATGATGATGTGTTTTGGTTCTGTGTCTTGATGATGTTTATGTTTGGTACCCTGTCATCGTGAAGCATCATGGAGCTGCATCTGCATCGGCATAGGCTGTACTAGTACTACATATCAGTATGATTTAATGATATCAGCAACTTATTGGACTCTTCTGGTTGATTTGCTTTTATGTTAATCGTTGTGTAACTGTGGTTTATAACATGTGATTTGATCTGTAAGCATAAATTTAAGTTGCTGCTGTTTGAAGATTTCATATATTTTGTGTCAGCTTTCTGCTTCTTATAATTATACTCCTTGCTTAATATAGTTGGTGGTTATTATCCATATTCCTACAGTATCTATCCAAACTTCTTATTATTAGTTTCGAGGATGGTTGAAAAGCTTATTTAAGTGACAGATTTTATCATTTGTGAAAGATATAAGCAGATCTGAATAGCTTCAAGTTGCTTATTTGAACCCAAGACCTTTGGTCTAGCTAGTGGTATAACCAAGAGGTTGTGAGTTCATGTCTCTTTAATGATATTTGTGAGATTGTGTCTGAGATAGGTTTGTATAAAATTGTTTTTCAGAAAAAGAGTTGCTTATTTGCAACTGATTATATTTCACACATCCTGTGGGCAAATAAACAATTTCAATAAGCAATTCTAATCACCTTCAGGATGTCTGGTATTGTGTAGTTATATAGATGGTTCACGTACGGATTTGGTTATGGTTTTAGTGTTCTACTGTAACTTAATTCCATCAAAGTATGCACAATCTCACTTGCACTTTTGGTCTATTAAAGTATGTAACACATTTGCGATCCGGTTACTTTTTATGGACTGTATCTGTACTTTTTATTGGAGACCAGTTAGGTAATTAAAAGGAGGGTATAGCATATAATTCATATCTGGTATGAAAAGAACAAAATCAATGTTAAGGAACATTAATACATTATTTGATCAAAGGTGGAATTTCATCTTTATTTTTTCTCCACTTGTTTTGCTTGTCCCTTATTCTGGTTCGAAAGCGAAAAAAAAAAAAAAAAAAAGTTGGACACAAGTAAGGGTGTTAACTGGGTCGGGTCGTGTCGGGTCAATTCGGGTCGAGGCTAAAAATAACATAGCCGAACCCGACCCTATTTGAACTCAGGTTCGGGCCAATTCAGGTCGGGTCCGGGTCCAAATATGAGTAAAATGATCATAAAATTGCTTATTTGTTCTGGAAGGAAATGATGTGTTGCAGCCATCCTATTATACATTAAGCTTATAGGAAATGTCGTTCTGTTTTATTATACTGTTCATAGGAAACAATTATGTGTTGCAGCCATTTTTCATAAACTTATTAGCGCAATCATACTGCATATGGTCCACATGGCTTCTACTTTGCAGGTATGCATGCCATCTAATTTCAATGTCATATGTAGATGAAAACTGAACTTCAAATTTCAATAACAACATTTATGATGATTAGTGAATTACGAATTTACGATTACGATACTTAATACCCCGTAGTTAGTATGTCGTTTTGTTTGTCTAAATCATATCTTTTAACTGCAAGTTGGATTAAAATCAGGATTTTTATTACTTATTATTTCGTGCTTAACAAACTTATGGAAATGGCCAAATAGGAAAAGAAAGGAGCAAGGTGCTATGTTGTTGTGAAGACATAATGTTGGAAAGAGAAGGAGGCTGTAGAAGAAAAAAGGGACAATACTGGTGTGGTATTAGTTTTAATAAAGGAAAGGGTATTGGTTATAATTGTTGCTGTTGCTGTTATAAAGATTGTTGCACAAATGTCGTTAATACAAGTGGTTGATAGAGGTGTTACATCTGGCTGAAGGTCGACAAGTGGTCTTTAGAAGCTACTGTAATGTGTGGTGTAGTGTACAATTTTTGAGCAGAAATGGTTAAGATTGGTGACGAAAAGGTGGTCTATGGTTTAAGTGAGTGGAGTGATGGTAATGGTTTAAAGGTGCTTGAATTTCCTCAAGGCTTTGGTGTATGTGTTGATCTAATGGATCAATGGAAGTGTTGCAGTTGCTACTTGGGAGCCAGTGAAATACATTATGACGAGATTTCCTCAATTTGAGCTTGATACTTGAGGACAAGTATCATTTGAAGAGGGATGGAATGTTATATGCTGAAATAGGAAGACCACGTGTGTAGCACGTGCCCAGTTCAAATAAGTCAAACGCGCCCTTAACCAACCATAAGTACTTTTTCCTCCTCCATAATTAGGCTATTAATACACCATTTCACCTCATTAGTTAGTTAGACAAGAATGAACTACAACCTGTAACCATTCGATAAACATTTAGCTCCGAGTTCATCTTCTTGATTCGTGAATTCCAGTTACTTGTTTGTGATTAATCTCCAATCTATAGGATTCAGATTAAGCACGTTACAGTTTCAACGTTTGGAACTGTAAAATTCTTATTGCTACTATAACTAATATATACTAACTGTGCTAATCACGTGGTAACCAGGATTGCACTGAGTAAAGCTACTGATTTAAAGCCAACAGACAAAAAAAAGACGATGGAAATGAAAGTATGCCGTAAGTGGATTACTCAAAATCCTCCGGACCCAACACCAACAGGCTCTTCACTACTGTAAATCTCTAAAACAGCCAGGTAACACTCGCAATGCAGATATAAAAGAACCCTTTCGGTATATTTATTTTAATTTTTTTTTTTTTTTTTTTTTTTTTGTTATTTTCGGGTACTATTCTATAAACTGATTAGTCCAAGTAAAAGGTCCCACTGTATTGATGTTAGGTGTTTTTAGCGCTTAAAGATTATGCGTTGTCATTATAAGGGGCCTTTTATTCATTACAACCCGCAATTATTTGACAATAGACCTATTATTTGTGGGGCAATTTGCAATTATCACCACTAATGAAATGGATTTCCTCCCTATAAATAAAAGCATTTGGTGCTGCACAATCTTCATATATACCGGAAAAAATGTCGTCACTGGAAGAAGGTGTAGTAATTAGTGTCCACTCCGTTGCTGAGTGGAAGGCGCTGAAAGAAAACCTTGATGCTTCTGGAAAGTTGGTAAAAGCATAATTTCATTTTTACATTAGAAGTTATAATTGCTCTTTCATGTGAATTTGCATAATAAGAATTTTTTCTATTATGTTGTTTATCACGAATATGATGTTGTTAATGATTGGATATTATCTATTGCTTTCGTTAACTAGATCTATGGGATGTTAGTATTAGTTTTAGGATGCTTTGATATTTTTGAAGTGAAAAGACACACGGACACACCCACACACTACTTTGACCTACTCTAAACCTTTTAATCTACATATTGTCCACAACGGGACTTGATTCCACGACCTTTCAGTTCATGGACCATGTGGGTACCACTAGGCTACAAGCCAGTTATTCAATATGACGAATATTCATGTTGATTGTTGACAGGGGGTTGTGGATTTCTGAAAGAAAACTTAATATTGCCCAATCAGATTAATGATAAAGAGTTTTACAACCAAAACTGTTCTCAAACAGTTATACGAGTACTTGATCTCAATCAAGGAACACAAAATAATAATACAAGAGAATGAATAATGTTTTTGTGATAATCTTCAAGGAGAGATGAGAGCTGATATATATAGATCATCAGCAGAAGATGATATCCAAGAAGAGGACAAGAAAACGGCTTAATCACCAGAATACAGCTATACCACACTCAGGGATGTGAGTGTGTGAAGCCCAAGATAAGCAACCATCTTTCATTCTTTCCAATAATAGCACAAAGCCCCCTTCATCTTTCTCTTCTTATCGTAAAGACACCAAACCATTATTAAGCATAAAATCTGAAATACAAAAGAGGCAACATTAGTCCCTTAACTTTATTCAGACCAAAATTCATTTTAACATCCCCCCTGGATTTTGGCCTGGAAGACATCAAGTAAACCCAGTTTAGAAACCATTTTGACATGTTGAGTTTTATCAAGCCTTTTTGTAAAAATGTCTGCTGTTTGATCAGCAGTGTGAATTTTAGCTGTTTCAATGACACCAGTTAGAATCTTTTCTCTTACAAAATGAAGATCAATTTCCAAGTGTTTTGTTCTCTCATGAAAGACAGGATTAGCAGCAATCTTAATTGCTGCTTGGCTGTCACAAAAGATTTTAACCGGCATAAAATGTTCCCAGTTGAGATCCTTAAGAATTTTCAGGATCCAAACAATCTCAGAAGTCACAGAAGCCAAAGCTCTATACTCAGCTTCTGCAGAAGACTTTGAGAGGGTGTTCTGTTTTTTGCTTTTCCAAGAAACCATAGAACCATTGAGACTAACATAGTATCCAGTGACCGATTTCCTTGTAACTACACACTTGGCCCAATCTGCATCAACGAATGCATTCATAAAGTTCTTAGGATTCTTAGTTATATGCACACCTAGACCTGGAGCACCTTTCAAATACCTCAACACCTTTAGGGCAATTTTCAAATGAGACCTTAAAGGGGAATGCATAAATTGGCTCAGGTAGTGAACAGTGTAAGAAATATCAGGCCTAGTGTGAGTTAGATAAATCAGTTTCCCAATGAGTTTTTGATACTCAGTGATATTATCAAGTAAGGGATCTGTGTCAGTAGGCTCAGAGGTGATGTACACACTTTGCTCTAAAGGAATAGCAGAGGGTTTACAAGCAAGGAGACCAAACTCAGATAATAAATCTAGGCAATATTTCCTTTGAGATAAACAAACCCCATTCTTAGTTTCAATAACTTCAATGCCAAGAAAATATTTGAGTTTGCCTAAATCTTTTATCTGAAATTTGGTCTTAAGATACCTTTTGACTTCATCAATGGCACCAAGATCATTCCCAGTGATAATAATATCATCAACGTAAACAAGTAAAGCGATAAACACACCAGACTCATTTTTAGTAAACAGCGAGTAATCACTTTTACTTTGCACAAAACCATTTTCAAGAGGAGTGCTAGTCAATTTGGCATTCCACTGTCTAGGAGCTTGTTTCAAGCCATATAAAGACTTTTTAAGTCTGCACACTTTCTTGTCATTTTCATCAAAATAACCCGGAGGAAGTTTCATGTAAACAGTTTCCTCAAGGTCACCATATAAAAAGGCATTGTTAACATCCAATTGAAAAATGGGCCAAGATTGTTGAACAGCTAAATTAATAACACATCGAATAGTAACAATTTTGACCACAGGGGAGAAAGTCTCATCAAAGTCAACTCCTTCCTTTTGATTAAACCCATGAACAACAAGTCTAGCTTTAAATATATCAATCTCACCACTAGACTTATATTTAATCTTAAACACCCATTTAGACCCAATGGCCTTTCTATCACAAGGTAATTCAACAATCTCAAAAGTATCATTTTCATATATAGCGTTCATTTCAGTGTTCATTGCCTCTTTCCAGTGCTCAGATTTGCTAGCTTCCAAATGATTTTTTGGTTCAGAAAGTTTATTTAACTTGATTACAAAACAGAAGTTTTCAGAACTGAGGTTGGCATAGCTAACAAATTTTTCAAGTCCATATTTTACTTTAGAATCAACCACAAAGTCATTATATTTGTTTGGAAAAACAGAGGATCTTTCTGATCTTCTAGTGGGTTGAGTTTGAGAAATCATATGATGATCTGTGATTGGACTATTATGAGATGTACCCTCAGATAATGCATTATCATTCTCAAGTGTAGCTGACACCTCATTTTCAGGGGCAAAACAATTGGAACCCTGAGGATGCCCCAACTCATCCTCAATTAGGTCAATTGTTGGACTGCCATCAAGAAAGGAGTTTCTGCCTTCACTAGGAGAGTTAGCATACTTGTTTCCATCATAAGATGGTTTTTTGTTAATGTTTTTCTCATCATGGGGTATGTCAGGATCCTCATACACAACTTTATCGAAAAAGTTTGTATGATCCAGATCCAAACAAGTCTCAATCACAGGGTTAGTCTTAAAGGGAAACATATTCTCAAAGAATTCAACATCTCTTGAGTACAAGAATTGTTTCCTTTCAAGACTAAACAGTTTATAACCTTTTTTAAAAGACGCATAGCCAACCAACACACATTTTTCAGATCTGCTACTGAACTTATCATCATTATTAAGGACAGTAGCAAAACACAAACATCCAAAAGTTCTTAGGTGATTTAAAGAACATTTATTGTTAAAAACCATGTTGTAAGGAGAATTCCCATTTAGCACTGAAGAGGGCAACCTGTTAATGAGATAACAAGCAGTGAGAACACATTCGGACCACAAATTTAAGGGAATTCCCCCCTGAAACAGAAGGGATCTGGCCACATTAAGCAGATGCCTATGTTTCCGTTCCACAATCTCATTCTGCTGAGGGGTATATGCACAAGATGTCTGATGTATTATTCCACGAGTGACACAAAATTCACTAAACCTTTTATTCACAAATTCAGTGCCATTATCACTTCTGAAAATTTTAACGGTTTTCTTAAATTGATTTTTGATCAAATTAAAGAAGGTATAGACACAATCAAACACTTCAGTTTTAGTCTTAAGCAAGTAAACCCAAACAGCCCTGGTGTAATCATCAACAATGGTCAAAAAATACCTATATCCTTCTCTACTGGTAACCCGATAGGGACCCCAAACATCAAGATGGACAAGGTCAGCAAGGGCAGAAGTTTTGTGTTCACTCAAGGGAAAGGGTTCTCTGGTTTGTTTAGCCTTTTGACAAATTTCACAAAACTGCACATTATCATTAGATTTAAAATTAAGATCTTTGTTTAGAACTTTTAGGACTTGGTCAGAAGGATGACCAAGTCTGCAATGCCACAAGTGTTTGGACAAACCAGAGAAAAGGTAAGGTTGGTCTCTAGAGGGTAAATTACCTTCAGTTTTATCAAAGAAATATAAACCATCAGACTGTCTACCAGTCCCCAGAAGTTTCACATCCCTCAAACCCTGAGATAACACATAGCATTTAGATTCATCAAAGGCCACAACAAATTTGCTATCTCTAGCAATCTTATGAACAGACATAAGACTCACACAATACTCTGGAACCACAAGCACATCATACAGGGTTAAGTTTTTGGTTAGGATCATATTTCCAACTTTTGTAATTAAAGCCTTTGTTCCATTAGGATGAGAGACTTTAATTCCAAGTTTGAAAATGTCGACAACATTAACCAAAAATTTATCAGTGTATGTTAGATGTTGATTAGCTCCAGAGTCAACAATAATACCAGCAGCAATGAGAGCAGCCCTGGCCTTACTATTATTACAAAAGAATCTATGAAAATTTTGATTAAAAAACTTGCTGTTGTTAAAAACAATACCTGCCATGTTGGCATGTACACTTTTGCCTTTTCCATCATCATTGACAGAAGTGTCTTTGATGAGAGACAAGAGTTTAGAAATCTGTTCATCTGAAAGGTTTAAAAGAGAGCTAGAACCAACAGAGTTGTTGTTCTTTATAAACTTTTTGTTAAAGTTTTGAACACCCTGATTAGAATTAGTACCAGTGTAACCATTTCGTTTCCCAAAATTAGGAGGATACCCAATCAACTTAAAACATCTATCCTCAGTATGTCCATTAAACCCACAATTTTCACAAACAAGAGTAGAGCCACCAGCAGCCCTATTGTTCCAATTAGTATTAGGTCTGGGGGCATTACTGGGCCTGAAAGAGTTCCCAGAGGTTTGGGGCCTCTGAGTACTCCCTCTATTAGGCACATTAGAGTGAAAGACAGATGACTGAGGTCTTTGAGAGACCCCAGTCCCGGAGACCACAGCTCTGTGAGACTCCTCACTAGAGATAATGGCAAAAGCCCCCTTAACATCAGGCAATGGGTCTCTAGACAAAATGTTGCTTCTAATTTGCATATAAGAATCATCAAGCCCCATAAGGAATTGCATTAACTTCATTAACTGGTTGTGTTTCTTAAAATCATCAGCAGCATGACAAGTGCATCTAGGCAATTTAATAAGAGCATCAAATTGTTTCCACAAAGTGCTTAACTTGTTGAAATATTCAGCAATAGATGTACCATTTTGAGACAAAGAGTTGATTTTATGGTGTAAATTAAAGGTAACAGACCCATCAACTCTATCAAATGTTTCTTTTAACTCAGTCCAGACATCAGAAGCCTTTTTTGAAAAAATTTGTCCAAGAAACAGTTCCTCAGAAATGGAGTTTAAGATCCAACCCAGAACAATAGCATTTACCCTGTCCCATTGTCTCCCAAGTACATCATCAGTATTAGACCTCCTACAGGAACCATCTATAAAACCAATTTTGTTTTTGCCTTCAAGAGCTAACAACATAGCACAAGACCACACATTATAGTTTTCAGTTCCTTTTAATTTTATAGATATAACAGTTAATGTGGCAGAGTCATTAGGATGCAAGTGTAGAGGGTGACTGATATCAAGTTTGCTAATAAGAGTAACAGGCAAAGCATCATCTTCCTCTGCATCAGAACCCTGAGCAGAGGGAGTAGGACTACCATTATCTAAAGACATAGAGAAGCAAGCAAGAAACAATAAACAACCAGATAATAAGAAGGGAAGAAGGAAGTTCCCAGGCTTCCGTACCACTCAAGGTGGTAGGTCAAGGGCTTTAACTACAAAAAAAAAAAAAAAAAAAAAAAAAAAAAAAAAAAAAAAAAACAACTTCAACAATCTCTCAAATCCTACTCCCCATCAATCTAAACAATATAAATTAAATGCAAGAAAATAAAGGTGTGAGAGGTGTTACAGTGCACGCAAAGCAAGGCAGCAGCGGAATCAGACCTACTACACCCTAGATTCACTTAGTCTAGGGATATAGCAGATATACACAGCGAACCCAGATCCACCAAACCTTAATTTTTTAAATTAGGGCAAATTACCAGAACCACTTGCAATCGAAGCCAATAACACCAATACTATCGATTAAGTAACTTAAACGACCTTTGGAACCTTCAATTGAAAAAAAGCCCCAAAATACCCAAACCCTAATTTTCTCAAAAGGTTTTTTCAGAGCAACCTGGCTCTGATACCATGAAAGAAAACTTAATATTGCCCAATCAGATTAATGATAAAGAGTTTTACAACCAAAACTGTTCTCAAACAGTTATACGAGTACTTGATCTCAATCAAGGAACACAAAATAATAATACAAGAGAATGAATAATGTTTTTGTGATAATCTTCAAGGAGAGATGAGAGCTGATATATATAGATCATCAGCAGAAGATGATATCCAAGAAGAGGACAAGAAAACGGCTTAATCACCAGAATACAACTATACCACACTCAGGGATGTGAGTGTGTGAAGCCCAAGATAAGCAACCATCTTTCCAATAATAGCACAAAGCCCCCTTCATCTTTCTCTTCTTATCGTAAAGACACCAAACCATTATTAAGCATAAAATCTGAAATACAAAAGAGGCAACATTAGTCCCTTAACTTTATTCAGACCAAAATTCATTTTAACAATTTCACTGCCGTATGGTGTGGTCCTTGCCGTGTGATTGCACCAGTCTTTGCGGATCTTGCGAAAAAGTTCTCTAGTGCTGTCTTCCTTAAGGTTGATGTGGATGAACTTGAGGTAAAGTTACTAAACTACCGTCTTTATTCAGATTGCTTGAGTTGTGGATTTCAACTCAGAAATTAAAAACCGAATTTTTTCTTGGTCTATGTGCAGAGTGTTGCTAAGGAGTTCTCAGTGGAAGCAATGCCAACATTCTTATTTTTTAAGAATGGAAAAGAGATAGACAGGATTGTGGGTGCCGTGAAAGAGGTTCTCACTGCAAAAGTCGGGCTTCATACTGGGCAAGTAGTCGCAGCTGCTTAGTATAAAGTTTAAACATACTGTATTATGAAATTGTGATTATCAGCAATAACTTATGCGTCTCTTTTATGGATGATGTACTTTGTGTATAAACGCTGTGTAACCTTGGTCTATAAGCTGTGCTTTGATCTTTGCGTAAACTGAAGTTGCTGCAGTGTGAAGATCCTACATGTTTTGTATCAAGTCTGGTTTTCATTTATTTACTCGATTACGAGAATGTAGTAAGTTGGCGATTTTGTGTTTGGACTTTGGACTTCTTATCCAAACTTCTTAATTTTCTTGTTATTAATAGTTTTCACTTTTCAGGGTGTTTCGACTTCTTATCCAAACAAATTTTTGGAACAGCAAGAATTTAAGCTTTGGATAGAATTTGCTTTACTTTTTCTCTACTGGTTTTACTTGTCCATTGTAAGTTGTAATATTCTCATTATTCAGTTTCGAAAGCAACACAAAAGACTAGAACATTATATATGGACAAAAGGAAGTTGCTAAAGGAATGGTATATGTACTGCTCAATTACCCTTTCACATGTTCTCGATGGTTTTTTGTGATCTTTGTTTGTCATGAATTTACAATAGTAATTTTGATATTGGGAAAAATGACATGGACACAATTAGATTTGGATCGGACAAACGAATGCTAATGTGGGATTTTATCCGCTGATGTTTGTTTATCTGTTAAATGAACGAACATTAGCAATATTTAACGTTTGCCAAGTAAAATGAACAAACATCGAGAAAAGTCTCGTCCATTCATTTATGCGTTCATCAATGTCCGTTCATGCTTTCGTTAATAGTTGTTTATTTCCATTTATTTGCTTATGTCCTTATGTCAAAAAAATTTTTTTTGCTATACTTAAAAGAGAAACAACACTTATAAAACACAATATTGTAGGGCTGAGCTTTTCCGACCGACTACCGACACCCGACCGCTACTTGACACCGACCGAAACTAAACGATCTACACTCGGGTCGGGAGGCGGTTTGATTTTTCCGGCTAATCGGGATCGGGATCGGGATCGGGATCGGGATCGGGTCGGGAATCGGGATTACCCGACAAAACACAAAGTCGACCACTGTCCCGACCGCCACCCGACACCGACTGACACTAACCGATCTACACTCGGGTCGGGAGTCGGTTTGATTTTTCCGGCTAATCGGGATCGGGATAAGTCAGGATCGGGACGGGACGGGTCGGGATCGTCCCGATGCTCAGCCCTACAATATTGTGCATATTTTGAATATCAAGTATTTTCTTTACGTTCAATTGTGTTCGTCGTTTATGTCCGTTTAATGTTAGATGAACAAACATAAACGAACATGAACAACCTCATTCTTGATAAAAAAAAAATATGAATAAAAAAATTTCGGATACTAAAACGTTCGTGTCTTTCCGGTTAAAAGTTAAACAATCATCATTAATAAGTCCGTCCGTGTTGGTATGGTTCGTTTACGCCTAATATTAGACCCTGAAAATAGACATTTTATTAAAAACCCATAACTATTTTTATGAAAATTTGACATTACAGTAGTCGATATGTTAAGAAAAAGTTTTTGTGAAAATAGACATTTTATTAAAAACCCATAACTATTTTTATGAAAATTTGGCATTACAGTAGTCGATATGTTAAGAAAAAGTTTTTGAGAAGGGAATTGATTTCCACATTTTGTGAATTGACTAGGACACTCCATCTCTGCATTAAATTAAACTAGAACAGTATTCGCGCAATGCGGTGACGGGTACCGTGTGATTATATTTTGCGTTATTTAGTTACACGTTTTTAGTTGTTTTCATGCTTTATAAGTAGGGATATTAGAGATAGTTAAATCAAATAATTTTAGTTTGAAAAACCAACCGATTTCTAACAAACTTTCTAACCAACTTGATTCCTAACAAATTAATTTTGAAATCTTTCCATAATAAGTAAGAAAAAAGTCTAAATTTTAAGCATTCCAAATTATAGAATAATCCCAAATACATTATAATGTAGTATAAATACTTGTACAATATTAAACATAATTGTTCAACTAATTGTATGTTAAACTAGTTATAATGCCCGCGCACGCGCGGGTTTTTTAAATTTTTTTGATTTATATATTTTTATTTATTAAAAACAAATAATTTAATCTTTGTTTTGTTTGATTTATAATGTTTAATTATAGTTTTTTATTATTAAAGATAATTATTTAAAAATTCTAATCTTATTATTAATTGCATTTTATCTATATTTTTTGTAATTATTTTTTACTTGTGTTATGGATAAATATAAAATGTTAACTAATAAGAAAATAATTTTTTTTTTTAATAAAATTATTACTAAAACGTACAAATAAATTTTGAGAGTATATCCGGGCAATAACCAGATTCTTCTGGAATATTAGATGGGGCAAAGTGGTTAAGTGGGACACAATTAATTCCAGATACCATGACACGTGGCAAATAATCTTTAGGCATCACCCGTATAATTCACGCAGGTCTGGATACCTCCAAAGCAACTCTGACCGTCCGATCAAAACATACCTTTTGACTAATTACACTCAATCACGAGTCTTGACTTTTAGCAATACATTGTTAAAGGTCCCCAATGTTTCTATGTAGATTAAAGAAGACCCCCCAAATGTTTAACAAGGTTTCATTTCAACACCTAATTATTATGTCAATCAACTAAAATGTCCATGCACCAAGCATAATACTATCTCCATCCTAATATTATTATTTACATTTCTTTTTTGGATATCTTAAATTAATTATCCACCAATAAAAATAGATTGAAAATTTGATACTCCCTCCGTCTTAAAATAATTGTCCGGAAACAAAAAACACAAAGTTTAATAAAAGTGATGTCATTTTATTTTTCATCCACTCAAATAGAATATTTCTTCATTATATTCTCTAGTTTTTACTAAAAAAAGAAAATGGACAATTTTTTTTTGAGACATCCATTTTAGTAAATATAGACAATTAATTTGAGACGGATGTAGTATAAATTATCATATTACCTTTACTTATTATTATTATAAACCTTAAAGAAAATAGTAATTAATTAGTTAAAATTAAAATTGTTATTATGTAAAAAATAAGAGAAAGAAATCATTTTTTTTAGTTTGTGTGTTTTTGTTGGAAAACAATTATTTTGAAACAAAAGGAGTAAGATTCGGTAGGAAATTCAAAGTATTATGAATTTTTCTATCAGATAATCAAAGTACTTTCATACTAATGTATAGTCTCAATTCTTGCTAAAAAAATGTATACTAGTAGTTTCAATTGTCACAATCACTTATACACATTTAAATTATCAGAATACATATGTTTTTTTTTGTGTGTGATTGTCTTTTTTTATGTTGAGAAAGTTGAATATAAATATTTTAAGAGTATTCTCGTAAGCGTCTAAACACTAGATATGTTATCCTAAAATCATAAAACTAAACAACACGTACAAAAGCCATTATATGTGACATTAACAAGACTTCGAATTGCAACAAAACTTTTCTTTACTCGATACTTGATCCAATTTTTTATTTATTTATTTATTTATTTATTTTTTATTTTACTCTAGTTAAATGATATCGTTTTTGAAAAACATGTCCAATATAAGGCCAAATCAATACTAACATTCAAGTTTTAAATACTCCCACATTTGCTTATGTGGATATTTAGTTATATTTTCTACGGATTAATCAGATCATCTCACAACCTTCCATTATGTTTGACATATCATTGTTTTGGTCAACATATGATTGATCATGTTGAGTTTTGTTATGACTGGAAATGAACAAGTGGGACTTTGATTTTATTAAAAGAAAAAGTTTTATACATTTAATTTATTTGTGATCGGTGAACAAATGTTTCACTCAACTTGAGACGGTGTTAATCTTTAAAATATTGGGATAGAAAAGGTAAGATTTATGTTGTAGAAGTACTAAAACTATTCCAATACCAAACTCAAAAACCGTTAATGATTAATCCAAAACCCAGTCGACAAAAAAACACAAACTGATTAAACTCTCCCTCTCTCATCAATCACATTCTCTCTCACTCTCTCTCTCTAGAAACTAGAAACCATGACAAGTCCTTCTGCTTCTTCTCGCAAGGTTTTTTTTAACAATATCTCAATTGTTATAATTTCAAATACATATGTTAAAACTAATTCAACGCTAATCATGGTTAATTAATCTTTATAATTACAGGCACTCAGCAAGATCGCAACGAATCGCCTCCAGAAAGAGCTGATGGAATGGCAGGTTAATCCACCTACTGGCTTTAAGCATAAAGTTACTGATAATCTTCAAAGGTATATTTACTTTCTATTAGTTTAATTGTAAGTGTTTTTATTAATAAAAGAGGTTTAATGATTAGTATAAATTATGAATGATTAAGGTGGGTGATTGAGGTTCATGGTGCACCGGGGACGTTGTATTCGAATGAAGTGTTTCAGTTGCAAGTTGACTTCCCTGAACATTATCCTATGGAAGCTCCTCAGGTCTCATTACTTTATTATTATTATTATTATTATTATTATTATTATGGTTTGAATATGATTGTGTTTATTTTGGTGTGGCGTTTGAGGCGTTTTTGAAGTGATTATTGCGTTTGCAACGTAGAGTGTTAAGAATAATGTTTAGAGGGAGATGATTATCTACTTTTTCTTTGACACAAAACGCAGTTTTTCAAATGCGGAATCTCTTATGTATTTGTCTGTTTGTGAGGAACATCTAGGTGAAAAACAACATTAATTTTACGATTTAGTAGTGGTCGTATTTTATAAGTTGCCTATTTAAGCGTCTATCTTTATAAGTAACGACCTAGACTTAAATTTCTTGTTCCAAGGATAGTTAGAAATTAGCGTTTGGAGTACCATTAGAAAAATGCAAACGCATAATCTTAGAACTTAATTTGTGTGTTTCGGGGGTTTTTTAATGTAGAAAAATATCTAAGAAAGGAACATTTCTTCTAGGTAAGTACTAGTGGAGTAATATACAATGTGTCACTTTATAGGTTGGCTAGTTAACTGTCTTTCTTTTTAAGCAATCAAGAATGAATTTATAGTTTCTGTAACTGGAATGTCGTAATCGTAGCTAAGTCTATTTGAATGCGTCATGAAGTTTTGTAAATGTCATTTCACATAAGGGACAAGTTTCACCATTTGGAAATTTATTTTGTGCGTGACTTATTAATTTCATGTTGTTTTCACTGGTGAAGTTTTATGTGGGGTGAAATAAATGATACCTATGCGTATGACTGTAGCACTTTAATTAATATTTGACGTACTAGCAAAGTGAGCTGACATGTCTACTTGATTTAGCACAACACCAGAAAAACAGAAAAGCACCAAGAAAATCCAATTATGGAATTTGTCAAACTGGTTAATTTCATTAATAAATTCTGGTTTGCAATATAACTTTCAGTTTTCATAATGCAATCTGGATATAATATATAACGTCTGACATACTAGCTGTTTGTAGACATGTCTACTTTAGAAACTTAATGTATTCATACGCCTAATGTGGATATATATTATTAAAGGAGTTATGTCAACATAATTTGATATGTGTATTGTATTTTTTTTGGCTACGGCTCCAAGTTGTTCAAGTCTTGTTTTGGATGTTTAGGAGCGTTTACAACCACTGCAACTAGTTTATAGCTAAATGTTATTATTAAGCTTCTCTTCCGTAATATTTTCGATCTTTGTTTTGATAAACTCTGTTTGTTGAACAGGTTATCTTTGTTCCTCCAGCTCCACTTCATCCACACATTTATAGCAATGGTCATATTTGTTTAGGTTTGTCTCTTGACCCTTATTCCGGAAACATATGATTTTGTTTTAATACTTTTTACCTTATTCGTTTATTTTCAAGATCTGTAGCCTAACAGTTAAGATTAGACCACATTGCTTATAAGCCTGTCTATGGTTCTGCTTGCTACTTCTAGTTGTTGACTGTAGCAGTGTCTTGGCTTAACAGTTAGATGTATGAAAAGACAATACTTGTCTAATATTACATCAATAAGATCGATTTCTAGAAGCTAATTGACACATTAAAAAGAAAGTTCACACTCATATTCTTTAGCCATAATTTTAGAGCTCGTATTAGTGAATTCTTTCAGCAAAAGCTAAGAGTATTGATAAGTAATGGAGGTAATCATGGTATGCATAGGTGACATAAGATAATATTGTTACAAACAAGTAAATTTTGGGATGGGCAGGGTCTACAATAAACTGAAGGAATAAGATGTAGAAACACCATTCATGTGGATTCTTGTAAAGTGATCAATAAGGTTATATGACAATGATTTCGATAATTGAACTGATAACAAAAACTTTAGGCTGTTGATCTGTATGAGTGAAATAAAAGGTGAAATTCTACCATGACCACTCTGATGTTTCTTAACTTTCTATTTGCAAATTATCATTTGCATTCGGAGACTGAGGTTGCTTCCGGCATTGATACTTTGATAGATTGCATCTACTAGTACATGGTTGACATGCAATAGCTTTTAAATGGGCCTATTTCCGATTTTTGGTGGATCTTAGAACATGTATGCTAATGAGTAATAACCATTGCTTTGTTAGAAATGTTCAATGCCTTCCATCATCTTTCATATACATTTCCATTGTGTTATTGATTTTGTCTCACATGCATTGTCAATATTCCTTAACTAAAGATCAGTCTGGGGAGGGTGTGGGGAGGGTGTTAAATCATTTGGGGGAGGTTGTTGGTGACTATTCCATGCTGTAACTAATTAATTCTCTTAAGTCAAAGCTGTCATGCAGCTTAAAGTGGTGGATTTTTAGGTCCCAATGTCCCATCATGTAGTCACTATCCTCATTTCTCTGTTTGAAATTAATGGGATTCACCATCTCCTCTTCATCTCTTCACGCATGGTGCGAATGCGACACACAGAATAAGAGTATTGCATAAATGAGTAGGACATTGACCTTTAGTTCTGAGTCTCAAATTTCAACTTATAATATTGGAAGAGTATTCAAAAAATTGTGAAGCTTCTGTCTTCCTACAAAAGATGAAATATAAAATTACCATACCCCAAGATGTGGAGTACACCCTACCACAAAATATTACTTAAATGAATTTCATATATTCATGTCTCAAGTTGCCTGTGCTGTGTGAGATGTTCATTTTCTTCGAGCTTGATGCGCCATATATGATTCATTGGAGAGGTACATCGGTGGCAAGTTGAGTTGACCCATCTTGTTGCTACTTGCGGCACTTGTGGACTCCTTTATAAATTTTTTGGCATGATGTATTTTCATATGTATTCTAATTATCAAAACCAGTTATCCTGTTGAAGGTTTGAAGTTAGTCCTTGCCTTCAACTCGAACTCTGGTGTAACATGACTTTAGTTTCTGTAGTGTTTATGGCTGAATAAGTTGGGCGCAATTGACTTAATATGTACTATGATACAGATTATGCGTTGATACATTCGCAGTTGACTTTAGTTTCTGTAGGTAATATGACTTGAAATAACCGTAGTAGTACTGGGTTGTGTTTTAAGCATACTGCTTGAAGTTAGAACCCCAGCGAGTTTTATGTTGCTTAAATGTATTAAGCATACTGCCTAAAGTTAGAAATGTCTGTTGGCATGAAATCTAACAATTGCCAATAATAAATAATAGCGTCAATATATTCAGAACTAGAAGTGACCGAATTAGTATGTCTTTTTCTGGCTTCATCTCAGTTTACTTGAGAATAGACTGTAGGTTATACTGTAGTTTTTTAAGTTTTTATGTTAGTGAGTCAGTCAACCATTTTGACACAATTCACATGTATAAGAGAAAATAGCGTCAACCAATTTGATGAAGATTTAAACCGTGTAATAATTTGGCTACTGGTGCAGATATCTTGTATGATTCTTGGTCCCCTGCAATGACTGTCAGTTCTGTATGCATCAGCATCCTCTCCATGTTATCAAGCTCTCCTGCCAAGGTTTGTTTTCATGCTGCTTCATCTGCTAGGTTCTCTTATTATAAATCCAAACTTACACAGTTTGCAAGTTATCCATCTTCACAATGTTTATGTTGTGATTAACTGATTACAACACTCGTCTGCACTCTGCAGACAGAATTAAATTTTGAATGTGGACTGTATGTTTGAGGCATGAGTAGTAATATCTGTATTGGTTTAATATATAACATGTATGTTTGTGACCTTTTGGTG
Organism: Artemisia argyi; assembly: GCA_030686995.1. NCBI lineage: Eukaryota > Viridiplantae > Streptophyta > Magnoliopsida > Asterales > Asteraceae > Artemisia > Artemisia argyi. Next base: position 33,036,015 of record CM060691.1, read on the forward strand.
TTACAGCAACGACCAGCTGATGATGAACGATATGTGAAGAACTGCAGGAATGGGAGATCTCCTAAGGAGACGAGATGGTGGTTCCATGACGATAAAGTATAGTCACTAAAAAATCTGTAAAAAAGTCCAATCCTTGATTTGGACCTTAGGTTTAGAGAGGATGTGGTGTCCTTTTCTATCCTTCCCTATTTGGAAAAAAATGATCAGATAAGCTATACATTTTAAACAGTCGTCTAACTTAATTATGCTTGTGGCTCCAGTTAAGATTTGTGTGACTGAGTCAACAATGAATGCGTTATGTACTTGTGAACTGGTCAGTGTTTTCTTGCCTTGAAAATGCAAGCTCGCCAAGTGTTGCAATGTCATTGTTATCTTTATGTTAAAACTTTTTGGATGGTGAAATTTTAATAGAATCAATGACTTGGTGTCTAACTAGTAGATCATTTTATTACGGATATCTTTCCAGTTCTAGCATCCTATTACGGTCATAGATAACAGTTTAAGATTCATGTATCGTGAGTGTCATCAATCGTTTTGAACTGCATCTTCAGTCTGCAACTTAATGTTTGGTGAGATAAAACTGAAATTTTGACAGGGAATGAGTGATGGATCAAAAATTTGTTTGAAGCTATGTGGAGCAAATATAAAAGCAGATTTTCATGAAATTGGGATTATATTTGCTTTTGTATTGAACAGTAAATTTATGGTTGGTTAGTGTCTTATTAGATAATAATGTCTGCTTATCACACCTAGTATTAGAGGAAATTGTTTTTGAACTTTGTATTCAAAAAGGGAAGCATGTTTCATTGTCTTTTTAATCTATCAACGACATGCTCAACAGGTCAGCGAGGTACGAGCAGGAGAGTGGCTAAAATCCCTCAGCCCTTGAAAGCCAGTTCAGTTTTGAACCGATACAGTCTTATAACCTCCTATTAAGATGAATGAGTTACTCGATTGGCAAGTTTTCTACTTCATTCCTAATGGAATCAACCTACTTCTGCATTTTTACACTACGAAAGCCCGATTACTTTTAAAACTTAGGTTTTAAAATGCTTGAGGTTGAATGTTCCATTTAGCTTCGCGACCTGACATACTATAATAAAATCACCGAATTTTATAGAAGGTTTATTTATCATCCAACAACAAAACGTCATAACAGTTCAGAGGCCATAAAACGAAGTATGTTGTACCTTTTGCAAAACCTAGTATCATAAATGGAGTCTTGACCAATAATCATACAAATTTTAAACCAGTCTCTCAATTCAAATGTACATACGATTTAAACATGGGGACATTGTTAGGTTATTAACAAGATAGTCTTAGACCTCGTCTACTGATGCATAGTCTTAGACCTTCTTGTCTTGAATTCAGTGACTCATTCAATTGGCAAGTTTTCTACTTCATTCCTCACAGAATCAAACAGCACCGTTGATAAATAACGCTCCCCAAAGCTTGGAAAAACCACCTGCTCATTTTAGTATGATAAATGAAGTTACATGTAAATACCAGCCTAGCTTTCAGACAATATGCTAATGGAATATAACATGAAGACTGAGATAACACAGCTACAATAATATATAATCCTCTAAAAAGAAAACAATAAGAAACAAGATTGTCTTACTACAATAAGCTTCCCTGCAAATTCTGGTCGTTTTGCTATTTTGATTGCAGCAGCTGCTGCAGCTCCAGATGAAATCCCAACCTATAGATTTTGAGTTAACGAGTAGCAATTGGACACAGTTAATGTAAACAACCAAAGTCTTGCAACAGTAAACCAACTGGCACAAAAATGGGGTTGTAACATTTTTTAACAACGTACCAGCAAACCTTCTTTTAGCGCAAGAAGCTTAGCAGTTTCAATGGCTTCTTCGCTATCTATCTGAAGGAGATTACAAACATATATAAATGTCAAGAAACAAATACCACGTTGGTGTGACGATATACAAAAACATTAATTATGAATTATATCAAATAGACTTGCAGTTTGAGGCTCACCATAATAACTTCATCAAGAAGGCTGACGTCTAAAACATCAGGAATCATGCCAGCACCAATTCCTTGAATCTTATGAGGTCCTAAATTAAGTGAACAACAATTGGGCATGTTTCTTTGAAAAAATCAGAATCATGAAACATTGAAAGAAAAAAAGTAAACCATCAAACCAGAAACTTATAAAAATCAAGCATAAACAGACTGATACTAAATTTTAAGTCTAACAAATATGCTTACCGGGTTTTCCTCCATTTAGAACAGCACTTTCACTTGGCTCTACACCGTACACCTAAATCCAAAATACGTCAAACAATAAGGAATCTAAGTTAACTCTCCCATTGCCCCAAACTGTTACTTTTTTTATTTCAATAACATTATCACCTTAATGTTGGAATTTTTCTCTTTAAGAAACTTCCCCACGCCAGTCAATGTACCACCCGTCCCTATGCCAGAAACGAAAGCATCAACTTTCCCTTTAGATCCATCCCATATCTCGGGTCCGGTTGTTTCATAATGTATCTACAAAGTTATTATTATCAATATCTGCACTCATAAATCATTTTTAACTTTTCGTTACAGACAACATTACAAAAAGGAACACCTTTGGGTTTGCTGGATTTTCAAACTGCTTAAGGAAAAAACTATTAGGTGTTTCTGCCACTATTTCCTCAGCTTTTTGAAAAGTGAAATCAACACCCTTGGCTATATCTGTGATTCGTAACTCTGCTCCAAAAGCACGCATAACGATCCTTCTTTCCATGCTAAAAGAAGATGGCATAACTAAGATAAGTTTGTAGCCTCGAGTTGCTGCAATGAAGGCCAACCCAATACCAGTATTGCCAGCTGTAGTCTCGACAAGCACCGTCTATATCAAACATCAATTCATTAAGTAAATATGCGCATCAACATTAAGCTTTTTATAAAGCAGAATATCTAACCTTTCCAGGGGTAATCAGACCCTTTTCTTCTGCATCTTTAATCATGCTTAATGCAATCCTATTTGCTTGAATGAAAAAGAAATAATGAGCACGTCGATAATTCAAGAATCGACATAAAGCAAGAAACTTCACCTGTCTTTTACACTGGAGCAGGGTTCCATAGCTTCTAGCTTGACAGCAATACGTGCAACACAACCGTCTACAATCTTTTTAAGATACACCATAGGTGTGTTTCCTATCAACTGCACATGATTACAATGTTAAAGGAAAAAAAAAGAAAAATGAGAAAAAACAAATATCGAAGATATTTGATCAAGTAGTAAATTAATGTGTTCAGGATATTTAAGAAATAAATTTACTTCGGTAACATCTTCTGCAATTCCAGTGTTGGATTCCATGTTTCTTTGAGGTTACTGAACAATTATTACAAGAAAGAACTTAGCATATCTTTAAATTATACGACGATTCAAGGCAAATTAATTTAATGCTTTAATGTGTTATCTGTTATCCATTTTGTCAGCCTGATCTCTGACTTCATTAAAAGTGAGCAGGTTCTAGAATCACGTATCTTTCAAATGTTACAAGGTAATTTGTTGAAGATACATCCAACCCGAAATTGAAACATGAAGTGAGGAGAATCGAGATAGGCCAAAAAAAAAAAACGGAAGAAATGCAAATTAAGCACTTATAATGGATCCACTAAGAAGAAAAATAAGAATAAGAAGAATGAGAAATGTTTTCAGCCACACATTTTAAATGAAGAAGGAGAATATCATAAATGAGCGGATGTGGTTATTTCTGATCCTTCTCATTTTAGTTTTATTTCTTATTTGATCCTTACTCGCATAAGTTATACATAAGACCATGTAACAACTAAAATACAAAAAAGACAAGGTAAACAAGATTGTTAAACTCTAATACCACTTGTAACGGGCACTTGGGTCAAGCATGATCACAGAACACAAAACTGAAATGATACCACAAATACATCAAAGACTGAGCAACAACATTTAACCATTAACAACTAATCAACACAAAAACACTGATCGGCTAAAGCATTATGTTCCATTAAACAAAACAAATTATAAAACCCACTCAGTACCTAAACCAACATAAAAGAACAGCATATAGATTTAAAAAAAACACAATCTTGGAGTTCCAAGTATACAACACCAGTCAAATGTTCAGTTCCTCTTCCAACCAGGCCAGCAGTATTGGTAAGTTAATACAGTAGTAGTTAATTACACGAAAACATATGAATCAGCAAATTAAGTTAAAGAATAGTGTACCTTATAAATCAGGTGTTCAAAGACTTTTCACTTTTAATAACTGTTCAAAGTCATTTAAAAGTCGTTGCCAAGTCTTTTACAAGCTTTATACTTTGAAATAAATAAATAAATGAGTTAATTACATAAATGGTCTTTGTGATTTACCCATAGTTGCAAGTTTAGTCCTTAACTCTCAAAATTACACCAGTCGTGTTTTTGGTTGTCCATTTTGAGTTGACTGGTCTTTTAACCAAATGAGGGTTAGTTTTTTCGTTAAATCCAGACATGTGACTGACACGTGAGCAGCCAAAATAGTCCTTTTAACCATGCGAAACAAGAAGGATGATCTATGTAACCACAAGTCCTTTTAGACATGTGACTGGCACGTGAGCAGCCAAAATAGTACTCTTTTATCTTCATACTCCCACCACCCATTCCTTTATTTGAGTTATAAAACCTCTAAGAGCACACGGTATCATGTCTTCAATCTTGCGTTATGGCCTACGTGAGGTAAGTTTACGTGAGTTATGATCAAGTTATGATACTGCCATCCTCAAGTTATAGTTGAGTTATAACTTTGCGTTACCATGGTAACGTTGAGTTATGGTTGCTAGCGGACAAAAAAGTGATGTTTATGTGTGTGTAGTTTGTAAGTATTTAAATAAAAGTGGGTCTCAAAAGATAGTGTTATGGTTTTGTTATGATAAGGGGTGTTTTTTGTAAGTTAAGGTTGAAATGTTAAAGCTGATGTATCGCTGACGTGACGCTGAGTTATGGCATAACCTCAAGTCATGATACCAAGTGCTCTAAGCAAAACTAAATTGACATGTGACCTATAATTAAGAACACTTAGAGCAAAGGGTAAGGTGACTTAAGGTTAAAACTTAACGCACTGCCACATCAGCGTCACATCAGCTTTTACCTTTTAACCTTAACTCTTGACTTTCCACCCCGGTAGCATAACTCACCTATAACTCACCTTAACTCACCTCAACCTCAATTATTTTCAATTTCAACCCCAAATTTTAACAAATACTTCATTTATTTAAAACATAACATTAATTCAAACAAAACATTACATTACGAAATCAAAAAAAAAAAAAAAAAAAAAAAAAAAAAAAAAAAAAAACCTACTAAAAAAAGTACGAAATAAATAAAACACTACATCACATAATTATTCATAATTGACGAGGAGGCAACCCAAGTTTCATGGCCATTCGATCCTTTTCCATATTAACGAACGCTACCCAATGTGGATCTTTGCCGGTAGTTGTAACACTCCCAAATTTATGTTTTAGCAGTGGAAAAGTAATTTGGGTGTTACGGGGAGGATCGAAGTTGATGTGTGGGAATTGCACCAGGCTTTACCTCTCGAGGGATCTCGAGAAGCTTACAACCCCCACCAGGCAGTGTACCTGATCGTTGTAGTATAGTATAGTGACAAGTACTGGGGGATTGATCGTTCAACTCAGGAATAGTGTCGCTAGGATTAGAAAGCCTAAAAACTATGTCTAGAGGTGAGGGATGATTCTTTTTGTATTTTTTATATTTTATGAAAGCAAGTAAAATCTCGGTTTTGAAGGAGTGGGCGGAATTAGTTGCTAGTCAACTAACCCAATAACTAAGATGCAATCAAAATAAAATAATAAAAATAAAAATAAACTAAATTAAACTAATATGGAGTGAACAATAAATAGGAGAATTGTGTTTACTTATATTTCACTACTACCTAGATATCTTTTACAGGTTAATTACTTGTTACAGTTGCGTGGATGACGGATTGTATTCCTTAATACCAATCATGGGGTGGCGTACTTACTTCCCCAATTCTATAAGCTCCTACTTCACTCCTATGTCGAGCCGGCTAAGAAGCTCCTAACATGGGATCACTAGAATTCGCTCATGCATTAAATACAACCATAAAAACCTAGTACACATCGGTTCATGTTTCTTAAGACGTTCAAGCAAGTTACACAATGGAGATCTGCCAGTTTTCTTAAGCCTAACATTGAAATCATTCATCCATTACAACTATAAACAAGCAATCAACCTATAATCAACATCTAGGTTTCATTACATCTAAGCAAACACACAAAAGATCTAGCCTAGCATGTTAAAATCAAGACAAGCATAAGATATATTCAAACAACACATAGACATATTGAATGAATTGAAAGAAAACTTATCTCAATTGAACATGAAGGGTTTCAAGGGGTGAAAACCCTTGAAAATACTGTTACAAACGACCTAGGGTTTATTAGGTTCGGCCCTAGAATTCTCCACACAAGTTCCTCTTTTAATGAATGAAAAATAGAAAAGTATATATAGATTCTGTGAGGTGACTGCGTCAAGAGGAAAAATCTGACGCCGTCATCTCGCCGCCAATAAAGTTCTCGGACTGCCCAGATCTATATCTGACGCCGTCATGTGTAATCTTTCTCCAGGCCGTCACCAAAATTACTCTTGACGCCCTACTTCTGACGCCGTCACGTTTTATCTGGGCCGTCATCCATTTTGCTCTTGACGCCGTCATAAAATTCTTCTTGACGCCGTCATCTACTGTTCCCAGCAAGGAAAATTAAGACTTTGCCGTTTTCTTCACTTTTATGCTTCAAAAACGTCCAAAATGCTTCCTTTTCCAGAATTCACTCCCAAAGTACCTAAAATCACAAAAGGAACGATTTAGGGCAATATTTGATCAAATAAATTCCAATTCCGGCTTAAATGACCCCCGAAAAACGGATCATTTTTCGCCTCATCATATACCCTTACACTTGAGATTTGCTTGTCCTCAAGCAAATGCGCTTTTATTCAAATCAAAATACAAGTTAGGGGTCATTTAACACTAATATAAAAGTAATTACAACAAATAATCGTTCCACTAAAGACCAAAGACAAGCACGGAGGTCATACACTAGCACCTCACAAATAGTGTTTAGATACTCACATCTCTCGGGTGTAATAAAGTATATATCACAATATGGAAATGGAAAACATCTCTCACTACCTGTCATAGCAAAATAGATTACCATAGGCTTGGGAAAGGATCAAACCTCCACTACATGGCGTAAGCACCTAGGATAAACTATCAAAGAGGTCTTTTTAAAGGGTTGTAACGTTAGGTGTAGGGATATGGAATACACGGTTTTGTTGGATATAGGCAATTTTTACTGGTGGCGAGCTAATAATCTTGGTCAATTACATGTACAATGTGGCGTTGCTAAGCCAAGACTAGACTCGACTTAAGCTAATAAATGAAAAATAACAAAAACTTAAAATAAACATAGAATGAAACGGGATGGTAGTTCGTTTTTTTTTTTTTTTTTTTTTTTTTTTTTCATACACTTTTACCCTACCATCCAAAATGATACATCATAGGGAATGAACATTCCCCTTACACTTGAATTTTTACATATTTTACAATAAACTAATCTAACGACTCGAATTAAGATAATCAAAACACTTGGAGTACTTTTAAGATTAACGCACATATGGGGGTAATAAAATGATGTTCTTCCCCATTACTCCAAAACATTAGTACTTTACCCATGAGTCCCAATCGTCCCAAAACAATATGTACAAGGATATGACTCGACTTAGCAACCATGTAATCAGTTAGATAATTAACTAGGGGTTTAAACATATAACAATAATGCACTAAGGATGAGTGCATGCACGGAAGGCTAAGGCGATTTGGGTGTACATTTAAGTGGGGTGTAACAAATTCTTCCTTTAAGTAAGATGCTTAAAGTTAGAAACGAAAAGATAGGCTCGGAGGGGTGTACTAGGGGTTTCGTGTACTAAAAATGAGTACAACGCTAAGGTTGTGGGAAAATTAATTGACTTAACTAGCCAAGTAATATGACTTAAATGGTCAAGTAATTATGATACGGGTTTAACACAAGGGTGATCCTAATGCCTCTTATCATGTAGTAAATCCTACTACACGAATGCAGTCTCACTAACGGTCTCAGGATGTATCACTAACGCAAGTTCTAGAATCTAAATGCTACCTGTACACTCATAAGCACTAATAGTAAATGCTTTTCCTATCAAATCTAAAGGTGAACCTCACATATTTGGGTGGAAAATTTTTTCTGAATAGTACGGTTTTGTGCTGGTCATATGACTCCTATCCATGAGACGCTTGCTATGGCTAAAGTTTCACTCCTAAATGTTGTAAAAAAATTTAAATTTGGCACTAAAATTACACTAACAAGTATTTCTCATAGTTTTATTACACACCTACCATCAAACAAACAAACTCAAGTGAAAGTTTATCCTATGAGGTATCATCATTTTACCCTCCCCTTACACTTAGGATGAACATTGTCCCCAATGTTCAAGTAAAGAATGTAAAAGTAAAATAGGCAAAAGAATGAAATCAAATACTCCCCTGATTCGCTCGGTATGGATAATATGGTAACCAGGTTAGATCTTCCTCCAAGAAAATGAAAAATCAAAGCTTCCCTTCCAGAGTATAAATCATCTTCTTGTCATACATAACCTGTTAAACCTGAGAAAATAAACAAGGCAACCTCGCGTAAAATCGGTGGCAATCTATATATGCTAACAAATCCTACAAAACAAAGTAAGATATAATGCTTGTGGAATGAATGTTTCCAGATTTCCTGGAGATTATAAAACTAAAGATTTAACAAAAACCTTAAGACTCCGTTAGAAAAACAAAACTGGTAAAATTTCCAGATTTTTACACGTGACGCCGTCAGGAATTTCTTCCTGACGCCGTCAGAAGTGACCTGCAGAAATTCTTATGTTAAGTTTCCGGAAAATTTATGGAAAAACTTTGTCCTACTTCCTGGAAAATCCTGCAAAACATCATTATGACTCGATACAAGCACTTGACTATAACAATTACAAATATACATGTTCATTTAATATTGTGGAGAATCATGATCGGTTTCGTTTCTTAAAAAACATATTTGGGGTTTCCCCTTACACTTATCTTTTGCGAAACACCTTTGGATGAAGTTAAGACTAAGCTAAACAACAAAATTAAGTATTTTCACCATTTTAGTTTGAAACATGATCTACCAACGATAAAAATAAAGCATGCATACGGAAGCAAATAACAATCAAACAATTAAAAATCACACAAAACATGGGTTGCCTCCCAAGAAGCGCTTTTCTTTATTTACGAGTCTTGTAGCTAGACTCAAGGTCATGGGTTACGTTTTCCTTTCCCACTTTTGTGCCGACTCAAAACATCTAACCCAATTCTCATCACGCTTATACTCAGGGCCTCGATTCATGCAACCTGAATAGTATGTTCGCCTCCTGTCATAATAAGCATCATCATCAATTCCCTCTTCCTTAACCTCATAAGGTCGAATCTCATCAATTTGTAGATTCTTGATGCCTTTTAATTCTTCCTTCATGTGAGGCATCATAAAAGTAATCTTCTCTATCCCATCAGTAAACTGAACTATCCCCTTCTCATGATCACAATACATCTTAGTCTTCTCAACAAAAGGTCGTCCTAGAACCATCTCTCCTAGGTGTGGATCTATAATGCCTCTAACATCTTCTAGGATTACAAAGTCGCATTGATAAGTAAAATTTCCTATAAAGATGTGTACCCCTTTAACTCTCCTGACGAAATTACATAGCCTATTAGAGTTGTAAGGGTCTTTTCTAGGGCTTAACCTTTCGTTCATTATCCAGTTGTAGTTGAGCCTAGACATAATATTCATGGGTGCTTTTAAGTTAATGTATGTATGCTCTCTAGACATGTACCCAATCATGCAAGGAATTTTTATGTTCCTAAAGTTATGCCTCCTAATCCATGGTACCTTTCTATATTTTAAGGGGCAGGGGTGTTGTAAAAGGAATCTATGGTAACTCAATTCATCCGGGGTTGGAGCGAAGTCTGTAAACCCAATTTTCATTTGGAGAGGCTTACTAAATTCCTTAAATGTGTTAACTTCTCTCTTTCTTCTTTTATTTGCTATAAGCCTCTTGCTAACTTCTAAACGGCGACTCCCTAAATCCATAAAGACCAAACTAGTACAAACAAAGACACGAAGAAAAAGATAGACTAAAGAAAACCTAAATATAAAAATAAAATCTTACTAGAAAGGAATCTAGCAAGTAGACCTAATAAAAAGAAATCATAACCTAGACAATAACTATTCCCAGGGCTGCGGTGCCAAAAACTTGATGCGTGGGAATTGCACCAGGCTTTACCTCTCGAGGGATCTCGAGAAGCTTACAACCCCCACCAGGCAGTGTACCTGATCGTTGTATTATTGTATAGTGACAAGTACCGGGGGATTGATCATTCAACTCAGGAATAGTGTCGCTAGGATTAGAAAGCCTAAAAACTAGGTCTAGAGGTGAGGGATGATTCTTTTTGTATTTTTTATATTTTATGAAAGCAAGTAAAATCTTGGTTTTGAAGGAGTGGGCGAAATTAGTTGCTAGTCAACTAACCCAATAACTAAGATGCAATCAAAATAAAATAATAAAAATGAAAATAAACTAAATTAAACTAATATGGAGTGAACAATAAATGGGAGAATTGTGCTTACTTAGATTTCACTACTCCCTAGATATCTTTTACAGGTTAATTACTTGTTACAGTTGCGTGGATGACGGATTGTATTCCTTAATACCAATCATGGGGTGGCGTACTTACTTCCCCAATTCTATAAGCTCCTACTTCACTCCTATGTCGAGCCGGCTAAGAAGCTACTAACATGGGATCACTAGAATTCGCTCATGCATTAAATACAACCATAAAAACCTAGTACACATCGGTTCATGTTTCTTAAGACGTTCAAGCAAGTTACACAATGGAGATCTGCCAGTTTTCTTAAGCCTAACATTGAAATCATTCATTCATTACAACTATAAACAAGCAATTAACCTATAATCAACATCTAGGTTTCATTACATCTAAGCAAACACACAAAAGATCTAGCCTAGCATGTTAAAATCAAGACAAGCATAAGATATATTCTAACAACACATAGACATATTGAATGAATTGAAAGAAAACTTATCTCAATTGAACATGAAGGGTTTCAAGGGGTGAAAACCCTTGAAAATACTGTTACAAACGACCTAGGGTTTATTAGGTTCGGCCCTAGAATTCTCCACACAAGTTCCTCTTTTAATGAATGAAAAATAGAAAAGTATATATAGATTCTGTGAGGTGACTGCGTCAAGAGGAAAAATCTGACGCCGTCATCTCGCCGCCAATAAAGTTCTCGGACTGCCCAGATCTATATCTGACGCCGTCATGTGTAATCTTTCTCCAGGCCGTCACCAAAATTACTCTTGACGCCCTACTTCTGACGCCGTCACGTTTTATCTGGGCCGTCATCCATTTTGCTCTTGACGCCGTCATAAAATTCTTCTTGACGCCGTCATCTACTGTTCCCAGCAAGGAAAATTAAGACTTTGCCATTTTCTTCACTTTTATGCTCCAAAAACGTCTAAAATGCTTCCTTTTCCAGAATTCACTCCCAAAGTACCTAAAATCACAAAAGGAACGATTTAGGGCAATATTTGATCAAATAAATTCCAATTCCGGCTTAAATGACCCCCTAAAAACGGATCATTTTTCGCCTCATCAGAAGTTATAATCACATAAAACAGCTTAAAAGAAGCGTTTTGAAAGTTATTTGTCATTCAAATAATGTTCTTGATAAAAGATGAAGCATTTGATTTAAAATCTTATTAAAAGATGTATAGGCTTGTAAGAATGACATATTTGATTTTTACACCATTTTTATTTATCAGAGTAATAAATGCCCGCTCCGTGTCTTGTCCTGCTCCGTTAATTACCTGAGATACACATGCTTAAAAGTGTCAACACAAAGGTTGGTGAGTTCATAGAGTTTTATGGAAAACCATTTATTTTAATAGATTCAGGAATATTTAGTAATAGTTGTAATAAATACTAACAGTAATAGAACAAGTATTGAGTGATGTTGATTTTAATCACAGATAATTCATATAGATATTCAATCAAATTCAAATAATGGATCATAATCCTAACATGAGATGGAAACTCATGATACTAATGTAGTGATATTTATAATTCAAGTCTGGTCAAATATCTATACAGCTGTATCTAAATATATGTTGAATACATATATCTTTTTATGGATATTGCCCCAAGCCTCATGACACGCAAAACGTTAACAAAAGGATGGTTATCAAGTCAATGATAATATTGCCCTCTTGTAATAGGTGATTTGCCAATTTCTATTTTTACTCAAATATAATGTATCACGACTAATACGACTAACCACATGCATGTGGCATTTCGTCAAGTATTAGTGGGATAGGAGGTCAAGCCTTAACATGTTTCGAAGCTGTTCACTATATTCGCGCTCACATACAAGTGATTAATGGCTCATGATTGAGGGACTTTATGGCAATAAGGGTAACTTAGGCAATATCAAGGCAATGATGTAACTAGAGTATTTGTGCTCTTCCTAGCAATTATTTCTGTTGAAATATAGAAATATCATATAGAGATAATGGAATCATTCAGGATGTTATAGTATAGTCAAGCATCATGCCACAATAATAATTTGGAAACATTATCATCTGAGTATCAGTATTTCAGTTAAGTAATTCGCCAGTAACATATATATACCACATCTTAAGTCATAAATTTCATCAGGTAACTATTAATAAGGAAATTGATTTGAATCATGTAATTTATTCATATACTTATAAAGTTATCAAAGTATATGTAAGCATATATCTCTCCCAAAAAGTTAAAAACAAGTATTGGAAATGGGGCTATGACTCACCTTGATTGATACTGGAATGATGAAAAGTAAAGTCGGATGAGATTATGAGAATGATTATAGAAACGTCTTTAATAAGGAACCTGATAAATAAATTTATCTAAGAATCTAACCAAATACTATTTGGTAATAAATAACGATTAATCGTTATGATGAAAAGATAATATGCGAATGAAATTCTTATGTTTATAATAGTATGACGAGATATGTTATTATTTCTAAAGTTTTCCTTATTTAACAATGATGATAATAATACGTAAAGATAATTAGTTAAAATATCATTATATATATTATTAACGTAAAACTAACTAATATATAAATAAAATGTAATGAAAATGCATATGGTGTGATAGGGTGACGAAAAATAGAAAATAAAATAAGAATGTCAAATATAATATGTGGGTCCTTGTTCTTTTCCCAATTTTACACTTTTTACCCTAACGGCGTTAGCGTTGCACCGTTAGTCCTTATTTTATAATATTTACATTTATAGTCCACTACTTGTACAATATAGCATTCTAAGCTTGGAATATTAAATAATATCAATTTTTAACCTAAACTTTCTATTTTGGCAGTTTTAGTCCAAGTTTAAATGGTTTGGCAGTTTTAGTCCTTCTAGGCGTTGTCGCGTTACATTTTTAGTCCAAAGTTACAAAAATTATGAGAAAAATTACATAAAAATTTCCGAAGCTTATTTAATTAATAACAAGCTTATTTCAATAGCTTATTTGGTAAAATAGTGATGCGTGGGAATCGCAACAGGCTTTACCTCTCGAGGGATCTCGAGAAGCTTACAACCCCCACCAGGCAGTGTACCTGATCGTTGTAGTATAGTATAGTGACAAGTACCAGGGGATTGATCGTTCAGCTTAGGAATGGTGTCGCTAGGATTAGAAAGCCTAATTACTAGTTCTAGAGGTGAGGGATGATTATTTTTGTATTTTTATATTTTTATGAAAGCAAGTAAAAATCTTGGGTTTTGGAAGAGTGGGCGGAATTAGTTGCTATTCAACTAACCCAAAACTAAGATGCAATCAAAATAAAATACAAAAAATGAAATTAAACTAATTTATACTAAAGTTGTGAGCAGTAATTGGAGAAAATTGTGTTTACTTAGACTTCACTACTCCCTAGATATCTTTTACACGTTAATTACTTGTTATAATTGTATGGATGACGGATTGTATTCCTTAATACCATTCATGGGGTGGCATACATAACTCCCCAATTCTATGAGCTCTTATCTCCTCCTACACCATGACCCAGCACAACTCTAGGGATTGTAAACAGTGGCTCATGCATTAAATACAACCAATAAAGACCTAGTACGCCTCGGTTCATGTTTCTTAAGACGTTCAAGCATGTTACCATTTGGAGATCTGCCAGTTTTCTTAAGCCTAACATATAAAATCATTCATCCAAGACAAGGATAAACAAGTAATCAACACATAATCAATATCTAGGTTTCATTAGATCTAAGCAAACACAAAAGAGATCTAGCCTAGCATAATGGAATTGGGACAAGAACAAGATATAGACAACCAACACATAGACATATTGATTGAATTAGAAGAACACTTATCTCAATTACAATGCAAGGTATCAAGGGTTTGGAACCCTTGAAAAACCTGTAAAAGTTGCACCAAATTCGTCTTTAGGGTTTCACCAAAACTTCTCTTTCTTTAATGAAAAAACTAGAAAACTATATATAGGAAAACTGGGGTGACGGCGTCAAGAGCAATGGTGTGACGCCGTCATCTCGCCGCCAAATACTTCCTCGGACGGCCTTGATATACTTATAACGGCTTATGTGACGCCGTCATCAACCACGGTATTTTATTCTTGGGACTCTGACGCCGTCAAGAGCAACTCTTGACGCCTTCATGCACTGTTCCCAGCATAGAAATTTGAGACTTTGCCGTTTTCTTCACTTTTATGCTCCAAAAACGTCCGAAATGGCTTCTTTTCCAGAATTCACTCTCCAAGTACCTAAAATCACAAAAGGAACGATTTAGGGCAATATTTGATCAAATAAAGTCGGATTCGGGCTTAAATGACCCCCTAAAAATGGATCATTTTTCGCCTCATCATATACCCTTATACTTGAGATTTGCTTGTCCTCAAGCAAATGCACTTTTATTCTACTCAAAAAATATGTTAGGGGTCATTTAACACTAATATAAAAGTAATTAAACAAATAATCGTTCCACTAAAGACCAATAGACAAGCACGGAGGTCATACACAAGCACCTCACAAATAGTGTTTAGATACTCACATCTCTCGGGTGTAATAAAGTAATATAACATTATGGAAATGGAAGATATCTCTCACTACTTGTCATAGCAAAATAGATTACCATAGGCTTGGGAAAGGATCAAACCTCCACCACATGGCGTAAGCACCTAGGATAAACTATCAAAGAGGTCTTTTAAAGGGTTGTAACGTTAGGTATAGGGATATGAATTACACGGTTTTGTTGGATAAAGGAAGTTTTACTGGTGGCGAGTTAACAATCTTAGTTAATTACATGTACAAGATGGCGTTGCTAAGCCAAGACTTGACTCGACTTAAGCTAACAAATGAAAAATAACTAAAAACATAAAATTAACATAGAATGAAACGGGATGGTAGTCTGTATGTTTTTTTTTTTTTTTTTTTTTTTTTTTTTTTTTTTTTTTTTTTTTTTGCATACACTCTTACCCTACCATCCAAAATAATACATCATAGGGGTATGAACATTCCCCTTACACTTGAATCTTTACATACTTTACATTTAACTATTCTAATGACTCGAATTAAGAAAATCAAAACACTTGGAGCACTTTTAAGATTAACGTACATATGGGGGTAATAATATTATGTTCTTCCCCATCACTCCATAAAATAAGTACTTTACCCATGAGTCCCAATCGTCCCAAAACAATATGTACAAGGATATGACTCGACTTAGCAACCATGTAATCAATTAGAAAGTTAACTTAGGGTTTAACAAATAACAATAATGCACTAAAAATGAGCGCATACACGGAAGGCTAAGGCGATTTGGTTGTACATTTAAGTGGGGTGTAACAAATTCTTCCTTTAAGTAAGATGCTTAAAGTTAGAAACGAAAAGATAGGCTCGGAGGGGTGTACTAGGGGTTTCGTGTACTAAAAATGAGTACAACGCTAAAGGTGTGGGAAAAATTAGTTGACTTAACTAGCCAAGTAATATGACTTAAATGGTCAAGTAATTATAATACGGGTTTAACACAAGGGTAATCCTAATGCCTCTTATCATGTAGTAAATCCTACTACACGAATGTAGTCTCACTAGCGGTCTCGGGATGCATCACTAACGCAAGTTCTAGAATCTAAATGCTACCGGTACACTCATAAGCACTAATAATGAATGCTTTTCCTATCAAATCTAAAGGCGAACCTCACATTTTTGGGTGGAAAATTTTTCTGAATATACGGTTATGTGCTAGTCATACAATCTCCTATCCATGAGACGCTTGCCATGGCTAAAGTTTCACTCCTAAATGTTGTAAAAAATTTTAAATTTGGCGCTAAAATTGCACTAACAAGAATTTCTCATAGTTTTATTACACATCTACCATCAAACAAAACAAACTCAAGCGAAAGTGCATATGTAAGGTATCATCTTTTTACCCTCCCCTTACACTTAAGATGAACATTGTCCCTAATGTTCAAGTAAAGAATGTAAAAGTGAAAAAGTAAAGAGAATGAAGTCAAATACTCCCCTGATTCGCTCGGTATGGATTATAGGTTGGCCAGGTTAAATCTTCCTCCAAGGAAACGAACAATCAAAGCTTCCCTTCCAGAATATAAATCATCTCCTTGTCGAACATAACCTGTAAATCCTGACAACAATAGACAAGACAACCTCGCGTAAAATCGGCGGCATCCTATATAAGTTTCTAAATCCTAGAAAACAAAGTAAGATATAATGCTTGTAGAATGAAGTTTGCAGATTTCCTGGAGATTATAAAACTTAATAATTCACAAAAATCATAAGACTCCGTTAGAAAAACAAAACCGGTAAAATTTCCAAATTTTAACTCCTGACGCCGTCAAGAGTAAACCCCTGACGCCGTCAGAATGGACCTGCAGAAATTCTTATGTTAAGTTTCCAGAAAATTTCTGGAAAAACTTGGTCCTACTTCCTGGAAAATCCTGCAAAACTTCATTATGACTCAATACAAGCATTTGACTCTAACAAATACGAATATACATGTTCATTTAATATTGTGGAGAATCATGATCGGTTTGTTTCTTAAAAACATATTTGGGGTTTCCCCTTACACTTATCTTTTGCAAAAAATACTTTTAGGTTGGAGTTAAGACTAGGCCAAACAACATAGTAAAGTATTTCCACATTTTAATTGAGAAACATGATCAACCAACAATAAAAATAAAACATGCATACGGAAGCAAATAACAATCAAACAAATAAAATCACACAAAACATGGATTGCCTCCCAAGAAGCGCTTTTCTTTATTTACGAGTCTTGTAGCTAGACTCAAGGTCATGGGTTATCACGTGATCTCATCATTGGTTCCACTCTCTAGGTCGTCTTCTAGACCAGTTTTGTATTCCGGACCTAGTTGCAAGCACTCTTTGTAGAAACCAAGCATCATATTCTTTACATATTCTACTCCCCTACGTCTATCCTCCTCATTCCTATAATAAGCCGCTTGCTTATGTTCCTTTTCGAAATTAGAGAGAAGGCGGTATTGTTCGATCTTGTAGGGCATTTGATAAGCAACCTCATCATTCTCTTTCTTGAATCTAACTATCCCTAAAGTCGGATCATAACTCATCCTAGTGGCCTCAACAAATGGTTTTTCGAATATTATTTGGCTTAGGCAAGCATCAATCACCGGACGAGTGTCCTCAACTATCATAAAATCGATCTCATAAATGAGATTCCCTATAATCACATGCAGTCCCTTCACTCTTCCTGTAAAATTACTTATCAGATTCTTACCGGGCATCATCCTAAAATTGAGTTGCTTCTTCATCACCCAATTGTAATAGGTCCTAGTCATGATGTTCACGGGGGATCTAAGGTCGATGTAAGCTTTCCATATATGCATGTGCCTGATATTACATGGGATGTTAATGTTAGAAGGGTCTCCCATTTTGATAAGGGGGTCGCCAAAGATATCTGTTCTCTCGGGACCATCGAATAAATCCTTATGGTATTCCCGTTCTTCCTTGGTTGGCAACTTATCAAAGTATTCTTCTATAGGTTCTACCTCCTCTAATTCCTCACCCTTATTAACCTCAACTTCCCTACTCTCATCCTTACTATCGGCTTCTACTCTAACTTCATCCTTGTCACTCTCCTCTATCTCCTTATCTATCGGTTTAATGGTGACAACATTGACAAAGTGGACATGTTTGGATGATGAGGGGTCCTTAATTTGGATTCCACTATTGGTGTCCCTAGTGTCCTTCCTAGGTGTGATTAATGCTTGGTTGCTGAGGGCTTTCAACAAGTTGTCAATCTTGTTGGTCATCTCCGTTTGTTGTTGGTTGAATTCGGTTTCGAACCTAGCTATGCGGGCTTCTTGAGATGCCATGAACTTTGACATCAATTCTTCAAGATTGTTGGTACTACCATAGTTGTTAGAAGGATTGTTGTTGAAAGTACGGTTGGATGGTGGACCGTTTGGTTGGTAACGATTAGGCGGATTGGAAGAATTGGGTTGATTTTGTCTCCACCTAAGGTTTGGGTGATTTTTCCATGAGGGGTTGTATGAATCACCATATGTGTTTGGCTCGGGCTTGAAAGTGTACCACTTATCTCCCGCTTCGTCGGTACGCGTGGATGCGTAGTCCGCAAAAGCTGTTCCGGGGAGTTCCACACAATCACGAGTGTCATGGGGACCACTACATAATTCGCATGAAGAAGTGATTTTGTTCACTTGGCTTGAAGGCTTCGGAGCTTCGTAAGATTTCATGAGAAACTTGACTTGGTCCTCAAGTTCCATGATCCTACGGTCGGGAGTGCTAGAATTGTTCGAAGGCAAAGATATTGCCTTGACCGTTTTGTTCAAATCACGGGGATCATTCCAACTTTCGTTGTCATAGAGAGCAAGATCTTCTATGAGTTCCCATGATTGTTCCGCACTAAGATCACGTAGCTTACCACCGGCCGATTGGTCAATGGTTCACCTCGTGGAGATGTCGATATGGTCATAGAAAATTTGGACTTGGAGCCAAAGATCTATGCCATGATGAGGGACTTTTTAGAGTAAGTCCTTGAAACGAGTCCATGCTTCATAAAGAGATTCATTTTGACGTTGTTGGAACATCAAGATGTCATTTCTAAGCTTAGTAGTTCTCCCCGGTGGGAAAAATTGAGCAAGGAAACGAGTGGTGAGATCATCCCATGTGGTGATGGATCCCGCGGGTAAACGCTCAAGCCATTGACTAGCTTGATCCCGTAGAGAGAATTGGAATAGGCGTAAACGGGTAGTCTCTCTAGTTTCAACACCTAGGTCTATGGAATCTACGATTTTGAGGAAGTCCTTAAGATGTTGTTTTGGATCTTCGGAACGAAGTCCATGGAATGCACATCCGCTTTGCACCAACCGGATGGTGTCGGATCGCAAGGGGGTCACATTGTCTCCGGTGAGCTCAATGGTGTTTCAGTAGCCTTGGTGGCTAGGTCGGGAATACTCTCCTAAGGTTCGGGGCCTAAGGGGTTCTAGTGGTGGGTTTTGTTGTGGTGGGATGACGGGTTCAAAGATGTTACCACCTTCCATGATGTCGGATGGTAAAGAGTTACGAACAAAGGCACGAAGAAATAAGATAGACTAAAGAAGACCTAAAAAATAAAAATAAAAAATCTTACTAGAAAGGAATCTAGCAAGTAGACCTAATAAAAAGAAATTCTAACCTAGACAATAACTATTCCCCGGGCTGCGGCGCCAAAAACTTGATGCGTGGGAATCGCAACAGGCTTTACCTCTCGAGGGATCTCGAGAAGCTTACAACCCCCACCAGGCAGTGTACCTGATCGTTGTAGTATAGTATAGTGACAAGTACCGGGGGATTGATCGTTCAGCTTAGGAATAGTGTCGCTAGGATTAGAAAGCCTAATTACTAGTTCTAAAGGTGAGGGATGATTATTTTTGTATTTTTATATTTTTATGAAAGCAAGTAAAAATCTCGGGTTTTGGAAGAGTGGGCAGAATTAGTTGCTATTCAACTAACCCAAAACTAAGATGCAATCAAAATAAAATACAGAAAATGAAATTAAACTAATTTATACTAAAGTTGTGAGCAGTAATTGGAGAAAATTGTGTTTACTTAGACTTCACTACTCCCTAGATATCTTTTACACGTTAATTACTTGTTATAATTGTATGGATGACGGATTGTATTCCTTAATACCATTCATGGGGTGGCATACATAACTCCCCAATTCTATGAGCTCTTATCTCCTCCTACACCATGACCCAGCACAACCATAGGGATTGTAAACAGTGGCTCATGCATTAAATACAACCAATAAAGACCTAGTACGCCTCGGTTCATGTTTCTTAAGACGTTCAAGCATGTTACCATTTGGAGATCTGCCAGTTTTCTTAAGCCTAACATATAAAATCATTCATCCAAGACAAGAATAAACAAGTAATCAACACATAATCAATATCTAGGTTTCATTAGATCTAAGCAAACACAAAAGAGATCTAGCCTAGCATAATGGAATTGAGACAAGAACAAGATATAGACAACCAACACATAGACATATTGATTGAATTAGAAGAACACTTATCTCAATTACAATGCAAGGTATCAAGGGTTTGGAACCCTTGAAAAACCTGTAAAAGTTGCACCAAATTCGTCTTTAGGGTTTCACCAAAACTTCTCTTTCTTTAATGAAAAAACTAGAAAACTATATATAGGAAAACTGGGGTGACGGCGTCAAGAGCAATGGTGTGACGCCGTCATCTCGCCGCCAAATACTTCCTCGGACGGCCTTGATATACTTATAACGGCTTATGTGACGCCGTCATCAACCACGGTATTTTATTCTTGGGACTCTGACGCCGTCAAGAGCAACTCTTGACGCCTTCATGCACTGTTCCCAGCATAGAAATTTGAGACTTTGCCGTTTTCTTCACTTTTATGCTCCAAAAACGTCCGAAATGGCTTCTTTTCCAGAATTCACTCTCCAAGTACCTAAAATCACAAAAGGAACGATTTAAGGCAATATTTGATCAAATAAAGTCGGATTCGGGCTTAAATGACCCCCTAAAAATGGATCATTTTTCGCTTCATCAAATAGCTTATTTTTATATAAATGGGCTTTTAACGAACCAAAACAAAGGCCCAATAACGTTTTAAAAACCGTACTTCGTGAGACGAGTTGAGCTCATCAAAATTATCATTTTTCATGTTCTATTTTCATATCAAAAAAGTTTCAATAAGCCAGCTTATTTAAAAGAGCTTAAAACTGCTTATTGGGCTTAAGGCCCAAATCGTTAAATTATTGGTTTTTGAAAATGAGTTTCTGCCATTTACTTTGGTCGATTTAGAGTGTCAAGACGCGAGTATTTTTACAAGTTGTCTAAATGAAAATGATAGTTAGCTAGGTGGTCTATCACGTGGTGTAAAAATATTGCATGGTCGTTAAGTTAGATTTCGATATACGAGGTCGTTTTATAGGCGCTGGAACGTTTATTGTATATGTCAAATGACTTGGTGAAATTTTCTAAGTATTTTGTGTTTGTGTATGTGAATCAAACTGAGATCAAATTCGGTTCGAAATATGCATGTAACAATAACATAAACGTGAGGTGAGTGTTTATCATGATTCCTAGGCCTTCCACAAGGGAGGCTAATCATGTTTGGCGTTCTAGTATGAAACGTATGCATGTATATATATACGTTCGATATAAATAAAAATGTTGCATGATTAATAAAATAGCGTACGAGATGAATTTAATAGAGATGAAAACGACTTACAACACCTCAAAGGTGGTAGAGAGTCGTTTGTGAAGGAAGAAAGCACAAGAAAACTTCACGTTAACTTTATACTCATAATAACGATTTATAGAAATAAAGTCGTTATATTTGTTTTCTTCCAAAACTTCGAATGGTACACTTCTGGTCAATCAGTGAGAGTCTTGAGAGTATAACAGAGTTATTATAAGTGTTTCGAGTGAAGGAAATAAGAGAATGAGGCTTTAATATATATAGTATGAAATTTAACACGTAAGGGTGAGAATAATTCAAAGAAACATATATACTATACATGTAAGTGAATTGGACGATGGTAAATTCATTTTCATTCATTCTTGGACTTTAAGGAAATTATGTAAGCTTAAATTGAGGAATATGTCTTTGTGATTTAACATATATGTCGACCAACATATTATTTTGTACACGAATTGGAAAAACGAATAAGACTTGGTTTCTAGTTGATGAAACTCATTATTAATCATGAATTCATGCTTGAAATATTATTAGAATTATTTAGAAAGAAACCGAGATTAAAACGGTTGAGTTTTGGATTTTGTATATGTCGAATGGTTTGTTTTAGGACCGATCACTTTGCCCTTTGAAACCATAGAAATACTCGACATGTGATTTTGAGATTGGACACGTTAATAGTTTACTAGGTGAGGAACGAGATGGTGCAAAAATATATAGGTGTCGTGTTTAAATATTGAAAGAAAACGAGGGCTTTTGGAGATGCCTAGTCGACTGATTTGGAATAGAAAAGAAATGTTGGGCTTTTGTATTGGACCTGATGAATAGTACTTTTCGAATGGGGTTGGGCTGATTGGGCTTGAAAATAATTAAGTGCTCGTTAGTCTTTGATTAGTGTTAAGTTAGGTTTAGTGTAGTTTTTAAGTTTCGTTAAATATGTCGAGAACTCGTTTCGTCATTTGGTGAATTTTTGCAATATCGTAATCATGACCATTTAATATAATAAGAAAATTTCAAATTTTCCTGTAAAAATGGTGATTAAAATAATGACAGAGATTAATATATAATTAAACGTTGTTAATTATATGGATTTTTGCGAGGTTTACAGTACCCACTTGTCATTCTGAATTTCGTCCCGAAATTCAAGTTTAACGTGATTACTGGAGTAGAGAAGTTTGGTAAGAGGGTTATCGAGAGATTTTTATTCCAAAAATTAAGGAAACATGATTCAGTTAGATTTACATGTACTAAACAAGACAAAGTAATTGATTTATTTAAGGGTTGTGAACATTGAAAATAGTGATCCTGAATAGTGGAAAATTTATGGCTAGTGAACAGTATTCTAACGGTCGGGAATAGTGAATTCCAACGGCCATGAATAGTGTTCCAACGGCTATATTTTAGCCTATAAATACCCATCTCTAATTTCTATTTCTTCCATCAACCATTTTCTTCTTATTTCACATCTCAAAATGCCGCATCTCATCACTATACTAGCAATTGTATATGTCGTCCTTGCCTCTATCTACTTAGCGTATGTTCCAGATGAAGACTTTGGATTCTTGGTCGCGATCTTGTTGTTTGTCGTACTCCTCATGGTCCTAACCATTACCGTAGACAAGATATGGGGGTAATAATCTTGAGCTAGGGTTTTCCTACTTGTACTTTTGCAGGGTTCTCATCATAATGATGATGAGATAAGATAGGTATTTATTGTGGTTTGTTCAATGTAATACTTATGAACAGTTCATTTTAGCTCTATATTTTGCTTTTGAATGAAGATTGTTATTTAGAAGATCTGAAACTATAACTGTTCCCTTCATAACATGATTCTTCCTAAATTAGACATAGTTGATCAGGCTATGTATAATTGAGGACTAATGATGTGATGTTTGGCTCAATCATATGTTTCTCTAAATTGTTTTAGATGGTGTTCAACGTGTCGTTTTTATAATATAACATGTAATTTCTTTTAAGAATAAAGTAGAAAACTTTAGTGTTTATACTATGAATCAGAAATTGCTAAAGTAATATCAGTATATTGTTATTTGGTAAATGGGACAGAAATTGAAATTAACGTAGATTATGATTATTATGGAAATATTACAAGGTACATTTTTCGATACGGTAGAAAGATAGTTGTTATACTTAGGTTACATCCATCGTAACTTAAAGTAAAATACAAGAAAGAGATACAACTTAGGAAAATTTTGAACTAGAGTTTATTTATTCACAACAGGAATTGATTCATCTGCTTAAATCTAGTTATCATTCCCTTGATATTATCGAAGTCTTTAAAGATTCTTCATTGTCTTGCAAAAGTCTTGGCTTTCCAATTGATATTGTAGTTTGGACATTGGCTCTTGTAGTGCCCTTTTCCACCACATCCGTGGCATACTACAGTTGTTGGTTGTCCTTTCCTATCCGGAGTCTTACAGCTATTTGCCTTGTGACCTGTTTTCTGACATTTCCTGCACTTAACAATGCAGATTCCTGTGTGATGCTTCTTGCATTTTTGACACAGGGGTTGACTTCCACGATAACCACTTCCAGTAACAGGTGTGGCGAGGCATTCTCTACTAGCTTGTTGTTTGTATTCCAGCTGACGATGATAATTGATACGATCTTCCAGATGTTTACGATAGCAGTCTTGAGCATTGGTGAAATTGCAGCAGATGGGGTTGATGATTCCTCTTTCAGTGAGTTTTCGCTTTTGGTTATTTCCATTAGATATAACTCCTTGTCTAATCCCTTGGTTAGGGGTGATGGTAGGGTTAATCATTCTTTCTGGAGTTTTAAAGTGGGTTGGCCTATATTCCATGAAACTTTCATGGTTATGCTTACCAGGTATACCCGTCTCTCTTCTCGGATAAATTATGGTAGTCCTTTCGAGTACTACTGACACGATGTTGTTTACCAATTTCTTGATGGCCTCAGGAGTCATGGTGATTTTTGATGATGATGGAGTATATGTATTGTTCATATTGTCCATTTTTTGAAATCATTAATGAAACTCAACATTAGAATCCATATACTATCAGAATAAATAATGAAGCTAATTATTTCATTGATGATAGAGTGAATTGAATCCCTACTGTAATCTAATTTCAAGATATGTCTGGGTTGTATCATAGATAAATGATCAACTCTTGATATGAGATTACTAAGGAACAAACCGATTTGTCTATTAAAATAATCTTCTCTTCATTCTTCAAGTTCTCTCTTGAAAATTTATCTTTAAACAATTCTTTGGTTTTGGTTACTTATAATGTATTTAAAAAATCTTAACAATTGTAAGAAATCCTACGGTAGATTCGAATAATATCGCAGAAATTAACATAATATTAATAACTTGACTGATTGTTTTTGCAAAACAAACGATACAAGATCTTTTATTAATACTCCATTGATCTGCGTAGAGTCATTTGTTTATCAAAGAAAATAACAAATGATGAGATTTTTGTATGAAGGTATGAGGATTCATTACATACATGATTGATATGAAAGAAAAGATTGATTCATAACAAAGAGATATAACAGAAAATGATGTTATTATACATTATGATTCGATTACAAGTTCTGAAGTTTCAGATTTATTGAACATTACATGAAATACTAACCAAAACTATTGCGGAAATCTGAAACTTCAGAACTTGTACACTTGTTGTACCTACTAAACCAAATAGTTTTGGAGATGCCTAGTCGACTTATTTGGAATAGAAAAGAAATGTTGGGCTTTTGTATTGGATCTGATGAATAGTACTTTTTGAATAGGGTTGGGCTGATTGGGCTTGAAAATAATTAAGGGCCCGTTAGTCTTTGATTAGTGTTAAGTTAGGTTTAGTGTAGTTTTTAAGTTCCGTTAAATATGTCGAGAACTCGTTTCGTCATTTGGTGAATTTTTGCAATATCGTAATCATGACCATTTAATATAATAAGAAAATTTCAAATTTTCCTGTAAATGGTGATTAAAATAATGGCAGAGATTAATATATAATTAAACGTTGTTAATTATATAGATTTTTGCGAGGTTTTACAGTAGTGTCGAGCATCAAAAATTCTAGCACCTTCAACCTTTGTTGTGTGACTTGGTTTTCTGCGGTCACCTTGTATGCCCTGGACGCATCTTCATGTTTTGACCAATACTCTTCGCGCATAATCTCCCCGAAATTGAATGAAGAAAAGGAACCGCCGGTGCTAGCCGTGCCTCCGGTGCTTGTTGTTGCATCGGATTTTTGTTTCTGCGAAGCCTGCTTTTTTCCAATAGGCCGTGGTATTTCATCACGACCAAACAACGCCTCGTTTGTTTGGCTTGGGACGTCGCCGGTTAAATCAATCGGGTCCGGCGAGTTCCATTTGGAATGTTTACGCAAAACGTTCCAAGCATCATCATTCATGAACGGCGGGTTTTCTTGACGATACAGTTGGTTAGGCCGTGTTAGGATATCAACTTCACTTTCACCACTTTTCACCTCGCGTTGTGCCTTTTTGTAAAAATGTTGAACTTAGTGCAATCACGGTTCAACGTTTTCCACTTAGAATGTAGCATATCCTTGTTGCGGTCTTTTGGATTTATTCTATTGAACTCGGTTCTTATACGTTGCCATAACGTATCCTTAGATTAGGAACTCCCGACCTTCAGATCCTCTGAACATGCCACCCAACAATTGGCAAGCAATTCTTCCTCATTTGGCGTCCAACGTTCCACCCTCACTTTTTCAGCATCTTCTTCCTCGGCTTGTACAGGGTCTTTGGATTTTTTTGCCTTACGTTTTCCACGACTTTTTGGTTTTGGAGAAGTAGGTGTTTCCGGAACTTCATATGTTTCCGTTTGGGATTGTTGTAATTGTTGAGTGAATTGAAGATTTTGGAAATTGGAATTTAAGCTGTTTTGTTAGCTATCGTTCCAATATTGGAAGGCTTGATGTTGTGCGTAAGCTTCTTGACTCGACAAACCGAACTCGTTTGGGTTACCCGAAATCGGTGTTGACGAACCCTCGTTTGGATTTGAGGGAGAACCCGCGTATGGGTTATTCCACCTAGCACCGAGAAGATTCGTAAACGAGTCTTCGTTGTTGTTACCGCCCGACATTATTTTTTTTTAGCTAATAGAAGTGTATTGTAGATTAAAAGAGTAGTGAAAGTGTGAAAAAAATATTGTGTGGGTGAATTGGTATTTATAGTTGTAATAAAATGGGTATAGAAAAGTGTGTGTGTGTGTTTTTTTTAACACATTCTAGCCGTTTGTAAACGGTAGGAAATATAGGGGTCTAAATTGAAACTTTTTTTTTTGAATACAACGGTTATATATCGGTTGGTGAGGGGCGTTTTTTTTTTTTTTTTTTTTTTTTACAAAGATTGCATGTTAACGCACGTTTAGACTTTGCCCTCCCCCTTTAACGCACCCCTTTAACGTGGAACCCGGTAACATAACACACCCAAATTGGTGCCTGCGTTAAGTTTTAACGTGGTGTAATAGTCACGTTACCCCTTGCTCTTAGGGTGTTTTTGTTTTTTGAAAAAATTCTTACTAGCCTCTTACTCTTATTAAGTCAGAGGTGGTCAGACATTTATGTTTGTTTGTTTTTTCTTTTGAGTCAGACCCGGTCAGACATATAACATCTTACTCGATAAGATGTGGGGACTTGTGTTACTTCCTCTTACCCAATAAGATATTGAAGATTTATGTTAATATAATATATTTGATAGTTTATTAACTATATTATATTTATGATAAAAAGTTTTGTTTTATATTTACACAAACTACTTATTTATGGTATTGCTATAATATAATATATATACTTAAAAAAATACAATTAAACTCATTTAGACGATTATACGAAAAACAAACATTATTTTATTCAGATTCAGACTTTATAGCCACATCTTACTCTTACTAGTAAGATATGGTAGTGACCCAAAACATCTTAATGAAACAAACACACCCTTAAATTGTTTATCAAATCAAATTTACATGTGATTTATAGTCAAGTATGATCTCTTTTACAGTTTCAGACAGGGAAAAGATGCTTCGAGTCATCTTAGTCGATGAATCATATCCGTAAAACATTGGTTCAGTTTTTAATCGATGTACTCTCGTGCAACCTCGTCATATGATCAATGATTCACTCGATTGGCAAGTTTTCTACTTCATTCCTTATAGAATCAAACAACACCGTTGACAAGTAACGCTCCCCAAAGCTTGGAAAAACCACCTGCTCATTATTTATTAAACAAAAGTTACAAGCAATACCAACCTATAATAATCAAAATATGAAGACTAAATTCAGTTAATGGTAAGTTAAGCTTTTCAAAAAAAAAAAAAAAAAAAAAAAAAAAGTTAATGGTAAGTTGAGACAGATTAAGATTATCTTACAACAATGAGCTTCCCAGCATATTCTGGTCGTTTTGCTATTTTGATAGCAGCTGCAGCTGCTGCTCCAGATGAAATCCCAACCTATAGATGTTAGGTGAATGAGTTGCAAACTTGCAATCACAGTTTATGAAAACAAGCCAGTAGTAAAAAACCCGAATGTCCAATATGTGTTAGTAACATTCTGTAAGAACATACCAGCAAACCTTCTTTTAGTGCGAGAAGCTTAGCAGTTTCAATGGCCTCTTCGCTATCTATCTGAAGATATTACAGACATATATTATATAGTTTAAAAAACAATCCCCACGCTGCGTAACATATGCTATTCTATCTTAAGAATCATATAAATAGAATTGCAGTTTGATGCTAACCATAACAACTTCATCAAGAACACTGACATCCAAAGCATCAGGAATAATACCAGCACCAATTCCTTGAATCTTATGAGGTCCTAAATCAAAGAAATAACAATTGTGAATTTTCATTATAGAATAGAGGAGACCATCAGATTATATGAGATCAACAAACAGAAGAGCCAGAAATGAGAAGCGAATCCAAATGTAAAATGACTAAAA
This sequence comes from Artemisia argyi, assembly GCA_030686995.1. NCBI lineage: Eukaryota > Viridiplantae > Streptophyta > Magnoliopsida > Asterales > Asteraceae > Artemisia > Artemisia argyi. Next base: position 33,064,906 of record CM060691.1, read on the forward strand.
AACAAGAGAGATGCACGAAATGAAACTTTACAAGAAAAAAACAAACCATCAAACAGAAAACTTAATAAGAACTTGGCATATAAAGTTATAAACTTACGAGTAACACATAACAAGTAGGTACCAAATTAGCTTACCAGGCTTTCCTCCATTTAGAACAGCACTTTCACTTGGCTCTACACCGTATACCTAAATTCAAATTATGCCACACAATATGAAAACTAGATTAGCTATCCTATTGCGCCAGATAACTGTATCCTGAAATCAAGAACATAATTACCTTTATGTTGCCATTTTTCTCCTTGAGAAACTTCCCCACACCAGTAACAGTACCTCCTGTCCCTATGCCAGAAACGAAAGCATCAACTTTCCCATCAGACCCATTCCATATCTCCGGTCCAGTTGTTTCATAATGAATCTACAAAGTTACCCTTGTGTACATTAACACTCGTAAATCATTTTATCATTTCTTTGTAGATAGCAGTAAAAACAGGAACCACCTTTGGGTTAGCTGGATTTTCAAACTGCTTAAGAAAATAGCTGTTGGGCGTTTCCGCCAATATTTTATCCACTAATTGAAAAACGCCATCGATACCCTTGTCTGTGAGACGCAGCTCTGCTCCGAAAGCTCGCATAAGGATCCTTCTTTCCATGCTATAACTAGATGGCATAACTATGATAAGTTTGTAGCCTCGAACTGCTGCAATGAAAGCCAGCCCAATACCAGTATTGCCACTTGTAGCCTCAACAAGCACCGTCTATATTAAAACGCTACTCCATTATTTTAAAAACTTGCATCTTGATTAATATTTTTATAAAGGAGATCATCTAACCTTTCCAGGGGTAATCAGACCCTTTTCTTCTGCATCATTAATCATACTTAATGCAATCCTGTTAGTCCAATAATAGTATCAATAACCTCACGTTATAAATAAAAGAATTAACGGAAAGCAAGAAAATTGACCTGTCTTTTACGCTGGAGCATGGTTCCATAGTCTCTAACTTGACAGCAATACGCGCAACACAACCGTCAACAATCTTTTTTAGATAAACCATAGGTGTATTTCCTATCAACTGCACATGATTACAATGTTAAAATAGAAACAAATTCTAAAGTTATTTGATTTAGTAGGAAATCAATGTCTTCAAGATTATCAAGAAATGAATTTACTTCAGTAACATCTTCTGCAATTCTAGTGTTGGATTCCATGATTCTTTGAGATTACTGAATACCTGTTACAGGAAACAAGTTGGCATTTATATATATGAAAATTCAATGATACTTATTCATACGCGGTCCGGGTGCTATTCAGTTCTTCATTTTGTGAGTCCCATACAAACTTTATTTGAAGTGAATGGGACCTACAATCAAATACTTACATGTTCGCAGGAAGAAAAGTACATGTAACATACTAACATCGTGATTCGTTCAAGACACAAAACATTTTAGCAGTTCATTTTGTTAGTGTGATGCAACCCGAAAATGAAACATGGAGTGAGAGGAACCCAGAGAGGCCAACAAAATGAAAAACGGAAAATAAACGCAAATTAACATTTACTAAGTTAGGCCATGTAACATGTAACACACAAAAATGATGAGGAGATTATATTGTTAAATTTCTAGAAAAGGCATTCATGTTTAACTCTCATCAATGCTATTGTGCTTTCATATTAAAATCAATGCAACTTATTGCAAATTCAAGACTAACATTTTTTTTATCGCATCCTATCTATATCTATATACTACATTATAATGCATTTGGGACTATTCTATAATTAGACATGCTTAAAATTCAGACTATTTTTTCTTGCTTATTATGAAAAGAGTTCAAAATTAATTTGTTAGGAAGCAGGTTGGTTAGGAAGTTTGTTAGGAAGCGGTTGGTTGTTGAAACTAAAATTATTTGGCTTAACCATCTATAATATCTCTACTTATAAAGCATGAAGACAACTAAACGTGTAACCGAATAACGCAAAATATAATCACATGTACCCGCCGCCGCATTGCGCGGGTACCATTCTAGTATAGGTAATGCAGTATACACTTTCTTTACAATTACTTCCATCATGAAAGTGTGTTTGACCACAATAGTCAACCTACTAAAACACGACAATTTCATATGTAAGAAGCTTAACTTGTTGCATCTTTTATGGAATACTAGAAGGGTACCCGTTATATATTGCTTTATGTGGTTACACGTTTAGTTGTCTTCATGCTTTATAAGTAGAGATATTAGAGATGGTTAAGCCAAATAATTTTAGATTAAACAACCAACCGCCTCCTAACAAACTTCCTAACTAACTTGCTTCCTAACAAATTAATTTTGAAATCTTTTCATAATAAGTAAGAAAAAAGTCTGAATTTTAAGCCTTTCTAATTATAGAATAGTCCAAATGCATTATAATGTAGTATAGACTATAGTTACTATCTGAAAATTAGTGTGTTTGACCACAAAGTCAAACTCAAAGATAAGCAGCCTGCCTTGAACTATCAAGAAGGTGAACAATGTTCATAAATCACATAACACAATAAGATAAACAACCCACGAAAAGTAGTAGCCTAAACAACAAACAGAACCACATAATCCAAACAAACAAAACAGAATTAATAATGAGTTAAAAGAGTAGCAGTACCTTGACAAGTTATAAATTTTGGATAAATAACAACACCCAAACACAGTGACTGAAGTGAAGAGGGTGGCTGAGTTGACTTTATCTGGGTATTTGTATCCAAAGTCTTTTGACTTTTATTTGATTGAACAAGTTAGTGGCGTTTGGTACGAGGCAGGGACGGTTTAGACCAGTGTTTTGAAACCCGGGTCGACCCGGCCGGGTTAACCGGTTCTGGGCAAAAAAAGGGTAAAAAAACCCGGGTTTCTAAAACAGGGTTAACCGGTTAGACCGCCAGGTTTTGAGTAACCTGGGTCAACCCGGTTCTTGAAACCCGACCGGGTTTCGTTTTTTTAAAATTTTTTAATAAAAACCCGGGTTGACCCGGCGGTCGAACCGATTGACCCAGTCGAAAAAATAAAAAAAATAATAAATGGAAAACTGAGTTGATCCGGCGGTCGAACCGGTTAACCTGATACCCGGTGACTCAACTAATTTTTTAAAGTTATGTAATAATAATTTCAATTACAAATAATACGATAAACTCGATCAAACTTCACTATCTATGTTTAGTATAGTATGGGACAATTAAATTAGAACATCCGATTATTAATTTGCGACGAGAGGAGTATTAAAGTCTTCTTTGTACGGCTCTAGTAGTACTTATTAAGTGAAATTTGCTCCGACTTTCAATGTCAAACAAAATTACACATATTTGACTTTTAAAGTATCAGATTGTTTGACCTATTAGGTCACCATCATTAACTCAGCTTCACATAGCTTTTCACTTCATCACCAATATCACCACCAAACGGGTGTAATAACCCTGTTTATACACAAACATGTCCCACAAAAACTAACATCACACACACAACTCTCTCCAGAAGTCAGTCTTGTAGACGACCAATTTGTGCTCAAAATCGACCAAAGACGCGTCATCCGAGGTGCTTTTTGAAAGGGGCCGCTTCGTTTAAGGTGGGTAAGACGTGTCTTTGCCTTCCTATTACACCCAGCCTTATCCATATACGTCGATATCTTCTCATACACGCGTTCATTCTCAGCGGCAATTTCTCCCTCGTAAAATGCTAACAATGAGGAATTTTATACTACTATATGTCAAGGTCTCAAAGCTTGGCCAATATGTTTAACCAACTAAATTGCAGTTGACTAAATCAGAATCCAAACAAATTTGTGTTACTGTATTCACCAAATTTTGTAAAACTTATTTATCATCCAACAATAAAACTTCAAAAATGTTCGGACGCCGTTAAACAAACTTTGTTGAACAATTTACAAAAGCTCATAATATCATGAGCTGATTCTTGACCAATAATCATACACTTTTTAAATTGTTTTTCAATTCAAATGTACATTTGATTGAAAAGCAGTATAGTCTATTTATAATTATGCATTTGGGGCATATATCTTAACAAGATAAACACTACTATCAGAGTCGCCCTTGTTTCAGTTTGACTCACTCGATTGGCAAGTTTTCTACTTCGTTTCTCACAGAATCAAACAACGCCGTTGATAAATAACGCTCCCCGAAGCTAGGAAAAATCACCTGCTCATTTTCATACAGAAAAAAAGGAAAAGATACATGCACTGCAATATAGCTCTAAAACAATATGTTACTGGAATAAAATATAAAGACAATTTAACTTAGCTACAGTGGTATCGAATCCTGTAACCAGAAAATATAAAGAAACAAATCTTTACAAGGTAAGTTATGGAAGAATTGTCTTACTACAATAAGCTTCCCTGCATATTCTGGTCGTTTTGCTATTTTGATTGCAGCAGCTGCTGCTGCCCCAGATGAAATCCCAACCTATAGATGTTAATTGAAAGGAGTTGCTGTCACAGTTAATGAAAACAACAAAAAACTTGCAGTACTATCAGACACGAATGGAAAATATGTGTTTGTAACATTCTCTAAGAAGTAAGAACATACCAGCAAACCTTCTTTCAGTGCAAGAAGCTTAGCAGTTTCAAAGGCTTCTTCGCTATCTATCAGAAGAGATTACAAACATATATGTAATCTTAAGAAACAAACACCACGAGGTGTAACAAATACAGCTCATTAACTATGAATTGTATGTATACAAATTGCAGTTTTGATGCTAACCATAACAACTTCATCAAGAATGCTGACATCCAAAACATCAGGAATAAAACCAGCACCAATTCCTTGAATCTTATGAGGTCCTAAAACAAGGAAACAACAATTGTGAATTTTCATTATAGAATAGAGGAGACCATCAGAGTATATGGGATCAACAAACAGAAGAGCGAGAAATGAGAAGTGGATCCAGATGTAAAATGACTAAAATAAGAGAGACACGCAAAAAACTTAATAAGAACTTCGCATATAAAGTTATAAACTTTAAGAGTAACACATAAACAAGAAGGTACCAAATTAGCTTACCAGGCTTTCCTCCATTTAGAACAGCACTTTCACTTGGCTCTACACCATATACCTAAATTCAAATTATGCCACACAATATGAAAACTAGATTAGCTCTTCCATTGCCCCAGATAATAGTATCCTGAAATCAAGAACATAATTACCTTTATGTTGGCATTTTTCTCCTTAAGAAACCTCCCTGTACCAGCAATCGTACCTCCTGTCCCTATCCCAGATACGAAAGCATCAACTTTCCCTTTAGACGCGTTCCATATCTCTGGCCCCGTAGTTTCATAATGAATCTACAGAGTTACCTTTATTAACATCTACACTAATAAAATTTACTATCTTATGTAGGCATAGAAAAAGGTAATACCTTAGGGTTAGCGGGATTTTCAAACTGCTTAAGAAAAAAACTATTAGGCGTTTCAGCCACTATTTCATCAGCTTTTTGGAAAATGCCATTAACTCCTTTGGCCGCATCTGTGATGCGCAACTCTGCTCCGAAAGCTCGCATAAGGATCCTTCTTTCCATGCTATAACTAGATGGCATAGCTATGATAAGTTTGTAGCCTCTAACTGCTGCAACGAAAGCCAGCCCGATACCAGTATTGCCACTAGTAGCTTCAACAAGAACCGTCTATATCAAAACATCAATCCATGAGTTAAATATATGCATCAAGATTAAAATTTTTCATAAGGAAGAGTATCTAACCTTTCCAGGGGTAATTAGACCCTTTTCTTCTGCATCTTTGATCATACTTAATGCAATCCTATTTATTCCAATGATAAAATAAGTAACAAACACGTTGATGACTAAAAACATAATGGAAAGCAAGAAAATTGACCTGTCTTTTACACTGGAGCAGGGTTCCATAGTCTCTAACTTGACAGCAATACGAGCAACACAACCATCAACAATCTTTTTTAGATAAACCATAGGTGTATTTCCTATCAACTGCACATGAGAACAATGTGAAAATTGAAAAAAGATGTAAGTGATTTAATCAACAGGAAACTAATATGTTCAAGATTCTCAAGAAATGAAATTACTTCGGTAACATCTTCTGCAATTCCAATGCTAGACTCCATGTTCCTTTGAGATTACTGAATGATTGTTACAAGAAAGAAGTTAGCATACTTATACGAGTCAAGGGAAGTTATCCAAAGGCCGGCGTTTTAGGTGTTATTTTGTTCTTCATGTTGTGGGTCCCATATCACATATCCTTCGAAGGACAACACATTTAAAATTCTATCATTTCATTTTGTTTAGTGTGATGCAACCAAAAAATGAAACGTGAAGTGATGAGAATTGGGGTAGGCCTATATAAGGCCATCTGGCCATGTTTCATGCAAAAATGAAGAGTAGTAATATTTCTTTTTTGTATAGTCAAAACTGCTGCTTTCAAATTCTATATTGATGCAAATTATTTCAAATTCAAGAACAGTATCTTTAAAAACTGTTGCATCAATGTTACTTTCGTTACGGTTATGATTACTTTAATCACAAATATAAGCTTAAGTAATGCATGTGTTATAGAATGATGTATTCACTTTCTTTATAACAACTTAAATCATGAATACTACAGTAGAATTTTAAGATAACATGTAAGTCGTTTGACCACAATAGTCAAACTACCAAAAACAACAAAGTCAACCTTGAAACATAAAAACAAGAAGGCCAACAAAGTTCATTATCACATGACACAAACGAGGCCAAAAAAAAAAACACATCAAAGACTTGGTTCAGTTCTTTGCTATGTGGCAACCACCCTGAAACAGCCGCGTCAAACTCCTGAAAAGGGAGGGTTTAGCAGATTTGACTAGGTGTGGCGGTGTGTTCAAAACCCATGGACTAGTAGAAGGTTGAAAAAAAAAAGTTCTAAACTTTAAACAAAAGACAGCAGCACAACAAATATCATCAAAAACCCACAACAATCAATAGATAATATAACAAAAAGAAGAACATAATCAAGAAAAGAAATAATCGAACCTTGGAGTTGAAAGATGTCAGCAAAACCAGTCAAAATTTAGTTCTTCAAAACCCACAAGAGTTACAGTTAGTTAGTACTCTATTTAAATACAAATTAAACTAGTAGCTTAGATTCTGTGAGAGTATATTTTAATACTTTTTAGATAAAGAAGAACATCACACGGAAGTAATGAAATGACTTTACTGTCTGTTTCCAAGTGAATGAGTGATGCATGCATGCAAAAATATTGACTTTTTATCTTTGTTTTATATAAGTTTTAACACAATTGACCGGCGAGGTAGGGACACTTTGGCATCAAATTTCTTGTTTGTAGTTTGTACGGCTCTTAAAAATAAGTTTAACCGGATACAGTTGTATCGGTGGTCGTTTTCGTGTCAAAACACATACTTCGGTTGAGGATGTGGTACTCGCAACATCAACTTCATGTCCTAAAAACTTTTTCTTTAACTTTAACTTTTTCCTCCATTCATTTTTATTTTTCTATTAATATTAATTAATTTAAATATAATATATAAAATAAATCATTTATTCGTTAATTCAAAATAAAACATTACAACTTCATAAAAAGTCATAACTTGAAAATAAAAAAAATAAATAAATAAATAAATAAATAAAACACCAACCAATTGGGGGATGTTTGGTAGGATGGAAAGGAAAAAGTGAAAGAGAATGAGAATCACTTCCTTAGTTTAGTACTAGGTGAGAATGAAAATAAAGCGGTAAAAGTTGGAATCGTATCCATTCTCCCAGTTCTTCTCAAAATGTAGAGAAAGCTGAGAATCAAGAAAACACGCCTCCTCCATTCCCAGGTCATGCTCTTTGGAAAGTCAAAAACATACAAATGAAAGATAATATCACATGAGTTGCACATTCTAAACAAAATTATACAAGATCACATCCCCAATCCAAAGTTATCCATGGTTTTTCTTTTACCTATTTGAATGAGACTAGTTGGTTAAACTAGCCAAAATGTGGGTTGCCTAGTTATGATGTTATTGTCAGTGTGTGAAGCTTATTGTTGATGTGGAAGGAAGCAAATGATTGTGCTTGGCCTGGTAAGTGATGTCTATAATGCAAATGTATTAAATGATATATGATAGCTTATTATGTCTATTACTTACTAAGCGTAATGCTTACGGTTTAGTGTTTAACCATTTTGTAGGTTTGTATGATTTAAAGGATGGCTCGAATAGTAGCTTATGGTGCTAATAAGGAATGGAAGTGCTTGTTGATATTTAGACAAGTAAATATGATAAATATCGAGCTCAAAGTAATATTGAACCCCCAAGTGTCGTGTGAGTTTTAAAGTATTGAAAAGTGTAGAGTTGTGGAGTCCTCTTATGGGTTTAAACTTGTATTTGTAAAATTTAAGTATACTGCAATACTTTGAGTGAATAGTATGAAAGTGTTTAAAGAGGGTGTTTGGTTTAATAGCTATTATACCCATTTTGGGTTCAAACAGTTCGAATGGTTGTATGTTCGTCGTATATGTCTGGTTGCAATTTTGGTAGTCAAATGGATGATAAAGTCAGGTTATTAGTTTTTTATGTGTCTAAATGAGTTTTGGTCAAGTGTTAAAAGTGTGCAAGTTTTGGGTACCTGTACTGGTATGTGGCATAGAGGCTTGGGAGTCTCTACGGCGTAACCAGTATATTGGTCATAAGCTTTTTATCACAAAACAGTCTACGGTGTAGAGACCCTATTAGTTTTACTGCGTTGACAATGTGAGGTCTTCATGCCTTTTTATTCATTGTTGTATACGGCGTAGGTGGCACATAGCCTCTACGGTGTAGACACCCAGTTAGAAAAAATAAATATCGAGTCGGGAAAGGGGCGTTTGATGAGACGAAAGTGTACCGCATTTAGGGGGTCATTTAAGCCCAAGGTCGAGATTATTTGATCAAATATTGCCCTAAATCGTTCCTTTTGTCATTTTAGGTACTTTTGAGGAGAAATCTGGAAAAAGAAGCATTTTGGACGTTTTTGGAGCGAAAAAGTGAAGAAAACGACAAGGTCTCAAATTCATGCTGGAAATTGTACCTGACGGCGTCAGGAATTGCATGTGACGCCGTCACCCTTTGACAAAGAGGAGGATAAATCAAGTTACAGGTGACGCGCCAGAGAGTTTTTGGAAGAATTATACATGACGGCGTCACCAAGACTGTCAAGAGCAAATTACATGTGACGGCCAAGATAGAATTTACACATGACGACGTCAGAAGTGGATCTAGGCAATACGATGATAATTATGGCGGCAAGTTGACGTCGTCAGAACTTACTCTTGACGCCGTCAGACTCAATAATCTATATATAGTTTTTGATTTTTCATTCATTGTGTGCAACTTTGAGAGGAGAAACCCTAGACGAATTTTACTGTATTTTTTGAGGGTTTCAAACCCTTGTTTCATCCATACTAAATTGAAGATAAGTTTTCCAATAATCATTCAATATGTCTATGTGTTGTTTGATTCTATCTTATGCTTGTCTTCTTTTTAACATGCTACGCTAGGTTTTCTTTATGTTTGCTTAGATGTAATGAAACTTAGATATTGATTATTGGTTGGTTGTTTGTTTATAATTGTTGTGGATGAATGATTTCGATGTTAGGCTTAAGAAAACTGGCAGACTTCTAATTGGTAACTTGCTTGAACGTATTAAGAAACATGATCGGAGGTGTACTACGATAAATTGGTTATATTTAATGCATAGGTAACTACTAATGAGGCCATGTTAGGAGCTAGTAGTCGGCTCGATATAGGAATAGGTAGAAGCTTATAGAGTTAGGGAAGATCGTACACGGCCCTACGAATGGTATTAAGGAATATAACCCGTCATCCATGCAATTGTAACAAACTAATCAACCGGTAAAAGATAGCTAGGGAGTAGTGAAATCTAAGTAAACACATTTTCTCTTATTATTGTTTTCGCCAAATTTACTTTAAGTTCATTTTATTTTGTTTTGTTTGCAATTGTAGTAATTTGGGTTAGTTGACTAACAACTAATTTCGCTCGCTCTTCCAAAACCCAAGATTTTTACTTGCTTTCCATAAAATATAAAAATACAAAAAGAATCATCCCTCACCTCTAGACCTAGTTTAATTGAATTTTAACCCTAGAGAACACTATTCTTTAAGTTGAACGATCAATCCCCCGGTACTTGCTACTATAGTATAGTACAACGGTCAGGTACACTGCCTGGTGGGGATTGCAAGCTTCTCAAGATTCCTTGAGAGGTAAAACCTTTTGCAAGGTTGCAAAATCACGCATCAAGTTTTTGGCGCCGCAGCCCGGGGAATAGTTATTGTCTAGGTTGAAATTTCTTTTTATTAGGTCTACTTGCTAGATTCCTTTCTAATAAGATCTTTATTTTTATTTTTATAAGTCTTCCTTAGTCTATCTTTTTCTTTGTTTCCTTTGTTCATAACCGTTGCCATCCGCCATCATGGAAGGTGGTAATCTCTTTGATCCTATCAACCCACCACAACAAAACCATCCACAAAACCCACCACAATCAAACCAACCTCCTAGACCCCGAACTTTAGGAGAGTACCCCCGTCCTAGCCACCAAGGCTATCGAAACACCATTGAGCTCACTCAAGGAGCCAATGTGTCTCCCTTGCGATCCAACATCATCCAGTTGCTGCAAAGCGGATGTGCATTCCATGGACTTCGTTCCGAAGATCCTAATCAACATCTCAAGAATTTCCTCAAACTCGTAGATTCCATAGACCTTGATGTTGAAACTCGAGAGACGACCCGATTGCGTCTCTTCCAATTCTCTCTACGTGACCAAGCTAGTCAATGGCTTGAGCATTTACCCATGGGATCTCTTGGGATGATCTCACAACTCGTTTCCTTGCTCAATTTTTCCCACCGGGGAGAACCTCTAAGCTTAGAAATGACATCTTGATGTTGCAACAACGTCAAGGTGAAACTCTTTATGAAGCATGGACTCGTTTCAAGGACTTACTCCAAAAAGTCCCTCATCATGGCATAGATCTTTGGCTTCAAGTCCAAATTTTCTATAACCATATCGATCTCTCCACAAGACGAACCATTGACCAATCTGCCGGTGGCAAGCTACGTGATCTAAGTGCAGAAGAATCATGGGAACTCTTAGAAGATCTTGCTCTCTATGACAACGAAAGTTGGAATTATCCCCGTGATTTGAACAAAACGGTCAAGGCAATATCTTTGCCTTCGAACAATTCTAGCACTCCCGACCGTAGGATCATGGAACTTGAAGGCCAAGTCAAGTTTCTTATGAAATCCTACGAAGCTCCTAAACCTTCAAGCCAAGTGAACAGAATCACTTCTTCATGCGAATTATGTAGTGGTCCCCATGACACTCGTGATTGCATGGAACTCCCCGAACAAGCTTTTGCGGATTACGCATCCTCGCGTACCGACGGAGCGAGAGACAAGTGGTACACTTTCAAACCCGAGCAAAATCCTTACGGTGATTCATACAACCCCTCTTGGAAAAATCACCCAAACCTTAGGTGGAAACAAAACCAAAACATGTTCCAAAACAATTCTTCCACTCTACCTAATCATTATCAACCAAACGGTCCACCTCCTAACCGTACTATCAACAACAATCCTTCCAACAACTAAGGTAGTACCAATAATTTTGAAGGATTGATGTCCAAATTTATGGCATCTCAAGAAGCTCGCATAGCTAAGTTTGAATCCGAATTCAATCAACAACAAGCGGAGATGACCAATAAAACCGACAACTTGTTGAAAGCCCTCAACAACCAAGTGCTAACTACACCAAAGAAGGACACGTCCACTTTGTCAACGTAGTCACTATTAAGCCAGTCGATAATAATAGGGAAGAAACTGATACGGATGAGATTAAGGAAGTTGAGGATAAAAAGGAAGAGAAGGTTGAGGAAGTAGAAAATGTAGAGGAATACTTTGATAGGTTACCTACCAAGGAAGAACGGGAATACCATAGGGATTTATTCGATGACTCCGAAATGCCATACGTCCTTGCTTCACCAATCATCAAAGCGGGTGATCCCTCTAACATCAACATATCATGCAACATTGGGCATGTGCATGTGTGAAAAGCCTACATCGATCTTAGATCTCCCATAAACATTATGACTAGGACCCATTACAATTGGGTAATGAAAAAGCAACTTGGACATAGGATGATTCCCAACACAGGTTGGATGAGTAACTTTGTGGGAAGAGTGAAAGGATTGCACGTCTTTGTAGGAAACTTTATTTACGTTACCGACTTTGTGATTGTAGAGGATATTCGTCCGGTAATAGATGGTTGCCTAAGTCAAGTAGTGTTCGGAAATCTGTTTGTTGAGACTTCTAAGATGAATTATGACCAATCTCTAGGGATAGTTAGGTTCAAAGATAAGAACGATGAGATAGCTTACCAAATGCCCTATAAGATTGAACAATTTCGTCTTTTATCAAACATCGAAAAGGAACACAAGCAAGCGGTCTACTATAGGAATGATGAGGATAGACGTAGAGGAGTAGACTATGTTATGAATAGAATATTTGGTCTTTACAAGGAATGCCTGCAACTAGGTCCGGAATACAAAACTAAAATTGAGGATGACCTAGGAACCGTGACCAATGACGAGGTCATGTAATAGGGTGTGACCTTGAGTCTAGCTACAAGACTCGTAAATAAAGAAAAGCGCTTCTTGGGAGGCAACCCAAGTTTTATTTGTTTTATTTGTTTGATTGTTTGTTTGTTTGATTTTATTTGTTTCCATATGCATGCTTTATTTTTATTGTTTGTGGATCATGTTTCAAAATAAATTGTGAAAATGCTTTACCTTGTTGTTTTCTTAACTTTATAAAAAGGTATTTCATAAAAGCTAAGTGTAAGGGAAATCTAAATTTGTTTGTAAGAATGTGATTGAACATGAACCACAACAATATTAAATGAACATGTATATTAGTATTTGTTTGAGTCAAATGCTTGTATCGAGTCATAATGATGTTTTGCAGGAATTCCAGGAATTAAGGCGTGAGTTTTTCTAGAAATTTTTCGGAAACTTAACATAAGATTTCTGTCAGAACACTCTGACGGCGTCAGGATCATAACCTGAGGGCATCAGGTGTAAAATTCTGAAAAATTTTGCAAATTTTGTTTTTCTACCAGAGTCTTAAAGTTTTTGTTAATTCTTTAGTTTTATAAACTCCAGGAGATCTGCAAACATTCATTCCACAAGCATTATATCCTTATATATAGAGATTGTCGTCGATTTTACGCGAGGTTTGCCATGATTGTTTTCTCAGGTTTAACAGGTTATATTGGACAAGAAGATGATTTATATTTCTAGAGGGAAGCTTGCAACGTTCATTTCCTTGGAGGAGGATTTAACCATGTTATCCATTTATCCACACCAAACGAATCAGGGAAGTATTTGTTTCATTCGTTTACCTTCATTACTTTTACATCCTTTTTATTTAACATTGGGGACAATGTTCAGCCTAAGTGTAAGGGGAGGGTAAATGATAATACCTTAGAGAATACAATTGCACTTGAGTTTGTTTGTTCAATAGTAGGTGTGTAATAAAACTAAGAGAAATACTTGTTAGGGCAATTTTAGCGCCAAATTTAAAATTTTTTACAACATTTAGGAGTGAAGCTTTAGTCTTAATGAGCGTCTCATGGATAGGAGTTGTATAACTAGCACAAAAACCGTACCACTCAAAATTTTCCACCCAAATATTTGAGGTTCACCCCTAGATTTGTTAGGAAAAAAAATGCTTATGAGTGTACCGGTAGTACTTAAATTCTAGAACTTGCGTTAGTGATGCATCCCGAGACCGCTAGTGAGACTACATTCGTGTAGTTCGGATTTACTACATGATAAGAGGCATTAGGATCACCCTTGTGTTTAAACCCGTATCATAATTACTTGACCAATGAAGTCATAATCACTTGACTAGTAAAGTCAATTAATTTTCCCACACCTTTGCGATGTACTCATTTTTAGTACACAATACCCCTAGTACGTACACCCCTCTGAGCCTATCTTTTTTGTTTCTAACTTTAAGCATTTTACTTAAAGGAAGAATTTGTTAACAATCCACCCCAAATGTGCAACCACATCGCCTTAGCCTTCCTTGTATGCACTCATCTTTAGTGCATTATTGTTACATGTTTAAACCCTTAGTTCATTGTCTAATTGATTACATGGTTGCTAAGTCGAGTCATATTTTGTGCATATTCTTTTGGGACGATTGGGACTCATGGGTAAAGTACTAGTGTTATGGAGTAATGGGGAAGAACATCATATATTACCCCTATATGTGGGTTAATCTTTAAAAAGTACTCCAAGTGTTTTGATTATCTTGATTCGAGTCACTATAATAGTTGATTGTAAAGTATGTAAAAGTTCAAGTGTAAGGGGAATGCAAATTCCCTATGATGTATTATTTTGGATGGTATGGCAAGAGTGCATGCAAAAATATATATATATATATATATATATATATATATATATATATATATATATATATATATATATATATATATATATATATATATATATGGACTACCATCCCGTTTCCTTTTATGTTTATTTTATGTTTTTGTTAGTTTATGATTATCTTAAGTCGAGTCGAGTCTTGGCTTAGCAACGCCACATTGTACATGTAATTGACCAAGATGATTAACTCGCCATCAGTAAATATTGCCTTTATCCAACAAAACCGTGTTTATCATATCCCTACACCTCACGTTATCACCCTTTGAAAAGACCTCTTTGATGGTTTATCCTAGGTGCTTACGCCAAGTGGTGGAGGTTTGATCCTTTCCCAAGCCTATGGTAATCTATTTGCTATGACAGGTAGTGAGAGATGTTTTCCATTTCCATATTGTGATATATACTTTATTACACCCTAGAGATGTGAGTATCTAAACACTATTTGTGAGGTACTAGTGTATAATTTTCGTGCTTGTCTTGGTTGAAGTGAAACGATTATTTGTTGCAATTACTTTTATATTAGTGTTAAATGACCCGTAGTTTGTATTTTGATTAGAATAAAAGCGCATTTGCTTGAGGACAAGCAAATCTCAAGTTTAAGGGTATTTGATGAGACGAAAAGTGTATCGCTTTTAGGGGGTCATTTAAGCCCAAAGTCGAGATTATTTGATCAAATATTGCCCTAAATCATTCCTTTTGTCATTTTAGGTACTTTTGAGGAGAAATCTAGAAAAGGAAGCATTTTGGATGTTTTTGAAGCGAAAAAGTGAAGAAATCGACAAAGTCTCAAATTCATGCAGGAAATTGTACCTGACGGCGTCAGGAATTGCATGTGACGCCGTCACCCTTTGACAAAGAGGAGGATAAATCAAGTTACACGTGACGCGCTAGAGAGTTTTTGGAAGAATTATAAATGACGGCGTCACCAAGGCCGTCAAGAGCAAATTACATGTGACGGCCAAGATGGAGTTTACACATGACGATGTCAGAAGTGGATGTAGGCAATACGATGATAATTATGGCGGCGAGTTGACGGCATCAGAACTTACTCTTGATGCCGTCAGACTCAATAATCTATATATAGTTTTTGATTTTTCATTCATTGTGTGCAACTTTGAGAGGAGAAACCCTAGACGAATTTTACTGTATTTTTGAGGGTTTCAAACCCTTGTTTCATCCATGCTTAATTGAAGTTAAGTTTTCCAATAATCATTCAATATGTCTATGTGTTGTTTGATTCTATCTTATGCTTGTCTTCTCTTTAATATGCTAGGCTAGGTTTTCTTTGTGTTTGCTTAGATGTAATGAAACTTAGATACTGATTATTGGTTGGTTGTTTGTTTATAATTGTTGTGGATGAATGATTTCAATTTTAGGCTTAAGAAAACTGGCAGACTTCCAATTGGTAACTTGCTTGAGTGTCTTAAGAAACATAATCGGAGGTGTACTACGATAAATTGGTTATATTTAATGCATAGGTAACTACTAATAAGGCCATGTTAGGAGCTAGTAGTCGGCTCGACATAGGAAGAGGTAAAAGCTTATAGAGTTAGGGAAGATCGTAGACGGCCCTACGAATGGTATTAAGGAATATAACCCGTCATCCATGCAATTGTAACAAACTAATCAACCGGTAAAAGATAGCTAGGGAGTAGTGAAATCTAAGTAAACACATTTTCTCTTATTATTGTTTTCGCCAAATTTACTTTAAGTTTATTTTATTTTATTTTGTTTGCAATTGTAGTAATTTGGGTTAGTTGACTAGCAACTAATTCCGCCCACTCTTCCAAAAATCGAGATTTTTACTTGCTTTCCATAAAATATAAGAATGCAAAAAGAATCATCCCTCACCTCTAGACCTAGTTTAATAGAATTTTAACCCTAGCGAACACTATTTTTTGAGTTGAACGATCAATCCCCCGGTACTTGCCACTATACTATACTACAACGTTCAGGTACACTGCCTGGTGGGGATTGCAAGCTTCTCAAGATCCCTTGAGAGGTAAAACCTTTTGCAAGGTTGCAAAACCACGCATCAGCATTTCAACTTGGTATTAGAGCTTCGGTTTCAGTGAATTAGGACACTATAGGGTTGCTTAAACTTAGACCACTAATAGTTGCGTGTGTCGTAAATTTGAGTTATGTGAAAGTATTATGATGCTTAGTTATAAGGTACTGTTAGTGCTTGCGGCAAAGATGAGACAAATATGCTTAAACTTGAAATGTGATATATGAGCCATAGACTATGTAATTTGAATGTGAATAAGAATGTTTCAACACTTGTCGAATAATTGTTAAGTTTATATTATATGATGTATATGTGACGTTAAGTCTATGGTAGTTTATTTTATGTATAAATAATGTTAGGAATATAAATATTCTAGTTAAAGACTCGGTCACCCCGAGTATTGTTTTGCATTATGTAGCTCATAGAAGTAGTAATATATTAGTTTAGTTATTGTAGTATTAGTTTAGTTAACGTAGTACTTGTGGAGGACGGACGGGTCTTTACCCACTGTACACCTGATCCACAGCTCGCAGGAGGGCGTTTTGTTTGTTACTATAAATACCCCTCTCCACATGTGGAGAGGGTTGGAGCTTCCAATTCATCAATCTAACATTCTCATTTTTCTCTCATCTCTTTCTCACTCTAGGCATCCTCCCAACTCACTTTCTCTCTCTAACTTCTAACACAATTCGAACCATAATCACAATAACCATACATGTTATAGTTATGAATATCCTACAATTGGTATCAAGAGCCATGGTTTCATCTTAGGGCCTTAGATATTCGAATTTGGTGTGGTTTTTTGGGTTTTGTTGGTTAGAATAGTTTTTCTAGTAAAACACCTTGGCTTGATCTTTTTTGTGATATATGAAGTGTTATGGGTGTACTTTATTAATAAGTGGTGTTACATTTACTTAGTTCTTCTGTTGGATAAACTATATCTTTCGTTAGTTTGGAGTTTTGAAGGATTTTGGGTCGTTTTCTTGTTTGTGATTATCTCGACTGTTTGTTGTTCTTCGTAGCAATTAGCTCAGTTTGAGTAGCGATTAACTCCAACGATTAGTGGGATTTTACTATTTTTGGACATACAAACAAAAACGCTAGAAAGTGACTGTTTTGGCAGTTAGCGTTAGCGATTAGTACACTTTGTCGTTGATTAGCTCCTTCAGCGATTAGCTCCTTCTAGCGATTAGTTCCAACTAGCGATTACCTATTTTCAGCGATTAGCTCCATCAATTTGGTGGTGTTTAACGATTAACTCAGTTGTGAGATTCTAGTGATTTGTTAATTACTTGTATTTGGTGAATTGTTGTAACTTAAGTCGTTTCGATTAATCTGATTGTGATTTGACGTTGTGAGTTAATTCTTACGACTTGACTTATTACGATCGGATATATTGTTACTTGACTTGTCGCGACTTGACACTTAGTGCAAATTGTGACTTATCTAAGATCTCACTCTAAGTCTAATTTGCATATTACACCTCACGGTTTCTTCTTGATTTTGTAAAATCCCGCGAAAGCATTTATTTCTCGGTTTAAATCATAGAATTGTAAAATCCCGTACACGTTCATATCATGTCAAATTCTTTAGATGGTGTCATACCTGAGATACTCAAATTGTACGACATGATCGACGAACATAAGATTTCCAACCCTGGACAACAAATACATGGGTTTGAGTCTGATATTGCAAGACTGGAATTATTGTGCTCGAATTCGCAAAAGAGAGAACTTCAACAGCCACAACAAGAGCTTCACAATGCAAATGAAAGCTGCATAGAATGTTTTCAACAACTTCATTCACACCTCTCGGTACTTTTAAACGGATTTGGATTTAAGATGGGATTCGAACATGCATTTGCAACACTCTTTGGTCAAGATGTTCAGACTTTCAAAGACACAATGATTCTTAACTTAAATCAACTACAACAACAACTTGACCAGGGAGAATCTTCCAAAATTGGATCCATGGCTGCCCTTTGTGTCATCAACAAACAACTCCATGTGTTCATCGATCCGAAATTCACTCTGGAATATGACTACGATAGTCAGATGACAAATAAGTGTTTTGCGGATCACATGGGAATCGAGGTTGACACGTTCAGAGATACACTCCACCAACTCATGGGTAATGTGAAAAGGTTCATTCACGAAAGAGCACAACATCAGCAAAGTAGTGACATTAAGTCTGCTAAGCATGACACAAATGACTGCTCTGGCATTGATATTAATCACAGATCTGAACATGATCAAGTATCATCTACTGAGGTACATGTCACTGATCAGCATATTGTGCCTTCTAATGAACGACAGCAGACTGATCAAGTTAAACCCACTTATGACACATATTTGTTGGAAAAGACTGATAGCAATACCATCTCTAATTCAACAAAAATGAATCATAAAGGGGGAGAAAGTGATCGGGATGCTGAACGTGATGATGTGTCAAGTTCTTTGTTTACGGTTGAGTCTTTTAAATCAAATGATATGGTTGATAAAGAAGTTTTTAATGAACTTTCAAACAAATTTGCACAACTTGAAAAAACATTGTATTTCACTTGAAATCTCAATGCAACAAAAAGAAGAAAGTTTTCAAACTAACCAACCATGTAAAAATCTAAAACTTCCTGATTTCCGTGAATTTTTTATGATAAATGATTTGAAAGCTCAGCTAGAAGCCAAAAACTTAACGATCAACAACTTAAAAACTCAAATTACTATGATGCATGAGATGTGTAATAGTGTGAAGGATAAACTTGACTATGAAGCAACTGAAATTTCAAACGTTCAATTGGAACGAAATGTGACTGAATTACTTTTGGAAAATGAGTCTTTGAAAAAGCATTGTAAAAATCTTAATGAGTCAATCAAAGAAACGAGAACTAAGACGATAGAACAAACAACCTCTTTGATTGCCAAAAATGATGAATTCAAAGCTCAACTTCAAGAAAAGGGTTTCACAATTACAGTACATCATTAAAGAACGAGCTAAGAAAAGCAACAGGGTATAGTGTGAACACTAAGTTTGCAAAACCATCAATCTTAGGGAAACCAGTTTCTCAATTGAATAGAAACCAATCAGTTGTTAGACAACCGACTGCGTTTAGATCTGAACGACCAAAACTTTCAAAAGCACGGTTTGCCTCCCAAGTTAATGAGGAACAAGTTTTGACAAAACCAGTCACTCCACATTATTTGCCCAAGATAACTGCTTCTAGTTCGGCCAAACCTCAACAAGTAGCTACTCCAACTCCCAGCTCCTCTAGGATTGGTTCAAAAACAGGGTCGAAACCAAGCATTAAGATTATAAACTCTTATGTGATAAATGACGTGTACAAGAACTATGATCTAGATATGGCTAGGAAAAGGGCACTACTTCATAAGGATGGAATCTTAGGCTCACAACCTTGTAGGATGCCTCCTAGTTTATTGAGGAACATTGCTAAGGTTCAACCTGCGAAGTCTAGGATTTTTAGTAAGTCATCCACAATGCATAAGAAGCAATACAAACCTAAAACTTCTCCTAGGTGGATACAAACTGCTAAATCTTTGGAGTCTAGGAATAAGGATAAACCTTCCACTATGCATAAGAATCTCAACAATCCTAGACCTTGCCATAAGTGGATTCCAACTGGTAGAATTTTTAAGGACGTCAGACTTAAATGGATGCCTACTGGTAAGCTGCTTACCGATGACAATACCATGGTTGACCGTGAAACCCCCAAGGGTTAATTTGGATACTAATGTCACTAACCCATATATATGCAATCAAGTTTGTAATGTTAGTGCAGGTAGTCCTTACTCAGTTGCAGGTACATCGATCATTCACTACATGAGAAGACTCAAAGTCTGGAGGCCTAAAGCAAGCATATCTCCTACTTCAGGAGGTATAGAAGGTCAATGTTGATGTATGTCTGCTATGACGTTTGAACAATTCAGTTCAAGCCTCGTTCTTCAGCGACTACGACGTCTGTTCACATCAGTTCAGGCCTCGCTCTTCATCATTATGGTGTCTGCTGACAACACTTCAGGCCCCATTTCCTCAAAGAAAAGAAAAGTGTACGCTTGAGTGCGCTTTATCTTCTGAAGAAGTGAAATGTTCTTGCTTCTGACCATTCCCATCAACAAACTTCATTTTTGTTCTACGCTCGTTCAGTCACCAAGTGGATTACTTTCATCAGATTGTATTTTTATTCACTCGATCAAAAATGGCATCTTCAAATGCAATTTTTGAGAAGGAGAAGTGTGAACAGTGGATCAACCTCTTATGTAATTTTTGAGGGGTAGAAGTGTGAATAAACTACACGTATTTCTATTCACTTGTTCAATAAAAAATCGCATCCTCATATGCAATATTTGAGGGGGAGAAGTGTGAATAAAATACATGTTGATTGATGCTTGAAATGACTCTCTTCTCCTCCAACACCTAATGTTCCACTAACTAAGGATGACTAATTGTGTCTACGGAGTTGATTGGGTATCACGTATTTAAGATTGAAGTTGACTTTCACAAAAGCGTGATCTTAGTTTATCTTGAAGTCGGGGTTGGTTGGATGAATGACTTTCAACGATAACTTGCTCGTGCTTGAGATTTAAGTTGAAGACTTGGTTTATCTAGTTACCAGCAGTCAAGGTGGATGGTTGAAGACCTGGTTAACTATCACTTAAAAGAGTTACGATGTAGCACTCAGTGTCACATGCCGATGTCGTTTTGGATAATCGCAAGAGGTGGTAATGTCTCATGCTTCGGTTGGGTAGTGAGTACTTAGAGATTTGCTTGGAGCATAAATTCTCTACACCATTCTTCCAACATTAGTGCAAGCTTAAGTCACAAGAACGGGGAACTCTACTTCAGTTTCAAGTTTGGTATATCGGGTTTTTTCCATACGTGGTCATTTACTATTAGCCAGTGGAAGTGAAAAGAGGTTTAATTAAGGGTTGATCTACAGAGAATTGTTGAAGAGAATTGTTATCGACATCTACTCATGGGGTATTGATTGTACACATAGTTATGATGATTCCGAGTGATCGTCATCATCATCATGGAGGGAGAAATGTGTACATCGGGGATTTTATCAAAGAACTGGAAGCATTCTCAGTGAGTTGAAAATGTCGACATGACGTTCCCCAAACAAACCCGTGAAGAAGTTACAGTTTTTCAGTCTATGATCCATTTCCCGCTGTGCATGACAAGATAAGAGACTGAGGACAATTTGGGCAGAATTGAGAGATACTTCTTCAACAAGCATCAAGGTTATTTCAAACGGGTTGTCAGTTTGGGAGGGAGCAAGTATACTAATGGGCTTACTAATTGGGAGGGAGTACTAACCCAATTAGTGAGAGTTTCTATAGTAGTTGATTCTCACCAGTTACATTTAAGCCAATTTAGTTCTTCTCACAAGATTTCAAGTAGATGTGCCTATAATGTGTTGCTGATTCTGAGGTATCAAAAGGATATCATTCTGCAGGTTGAAGAAGTCTGTAGTCAACATCTCTTAAACTTTCACCACCAAAGCATTCAAGGCTCACGAATAATCATCTGAACTTGTGCCTTCTCAATGTGATACTTTGGTAGCTTCCCCCCAAACCGACAATCATCTACATGAGACCACTTCCCCAAGTAGTTGAAGTGATGCAAAAAGTCTCATTGTATGACGCTCAAAGACCCAAAGAAAATGATAGCACCGAAGTAACAAGGTGAACCACGGATCATCTCTGAGGTTATCAATCCCGGAATATATGATGAAGCCCGATCACATGACCCTGTTGTACGTCCCCAATGTGCACATTTCTTTGAGGTTTGGAGAAGTTGTCTATTCAGGGGAATAAGATATCAACATCTTCATTTCACCAAATGTTTTCCAGTTATCTTACACATACCAACTCAATCCATATTGTACGCATGTATCCAACACAAGAAGAAACGATGATACCAAAGTAGTAGGTTGAAGCACTGACCCTCTCTGCGGATATCAACTCCAAAGTAAATGATTAAGCCCGGTCACGTGAACCTGTTGTGCGCCCCTGATGTACACAAATCTCTCCCCTGATGGTTGTGATCTCATCGGAATCAGCATAACAATGTGTACATGAATCATTAACCAGAAGCACTTTTCCATAAATCATATCAGCTCATATGAAGATGTCAATAAGCAGTATCATCTCACGCTCCCAATATTCTTCTCATATTTAAATCAATTGAGATCCAAAATCTCAAAAGACTTGATATTTTTTATCGGGGGAGAGAATGTGACTTAAATAAGAAATCTGATAAAATATGATCTTTTGTACTCAAGAATAGGCTCCCTCATATGTGCTAAACTCTTTCATAATATCGATGCACATATTAAGAGGGAGCAAATGGCGTTTGTGGAAAGATATCAAAAGACCGACCATCTTATTTAATGCATGGAGTTATAAGGATGGTAAGGTTAGGTATTAGTTCCCATGATCCACCAGAACTGGAGGGATCTACCCAGGGGCAATCCTCTAGTTAGAATAGAAGTCCTTAGGTATGATGAAAAAAAGGAGAAAAGTGAGAAAGAGAAGAGTGCCGACTGAGATAGAGCTAGGACTGGAACAAATCCAACAAGGTTCTAGTAATGAAGTCTCAGTAAGCACTGAAGGGGTTGAAGAATGAAAAAAAAAAATATAATGAGAAAGGGTGAAAAGAAATAGCCCTCCATATATTCAACCTTAGGGCAGAAACCGGGTTCAACTCATATGCTACTGGTTGTTGCTAAGGCGACACCGGTATTGAAGACAAGACGTCATGGACCCAGTGACGCACTGCACCAAACTTCCTAGCCACTCAAGTTCTCTTAAAAGAACTTGTTTCATTCTCATGGGGAACCTTGCATAAACTATCGACCACTCATTGCAAGCTATGTTGATATTGAAACAGGAGACACCTCTCCAGTCTCCGGTTGCGGAATCAAAATGCACTATTGAGTCTAGAGCCAAGAGATCATCCATAAATCTCATTAGGACACACTTCCAATATAATTACTGTTTCATACACTATGGAAAGTAAGAAAAATATATTAAGAGTTCTACGCATTATCCTTGTGGTATTGTCAGAACATCTGAGTGATATGCTATATGAAGATGGAAATCCTTCTAGAGTGAACATCATACAAGCTCTTGGTAGGTGACATGTGAGATCCTTCATGGATCGAACTAGTGACAACTGGAAATCAACAATGGGGCGATTTACATTTTGAATCAAACTTGTTCCAGGAAATGGATTGACGGATGCTTTTGTACAAAACCATTCAATGTGCTCACCAACTAAATTTCGAGCACATTGGTTGTGTATAATTTCTCAAAAAAAAATTATTTAGGATGGAAATGTGATCCAAGCTACAAAACTCTCGTCGTGTCACAAAAATATATTCAGTGACATGCGAGTGATTTCTCTAATCAATTTCTCATCAATCAGTGAATTTTATATTCACCGATTCACTCTACCGTGCTGTCTGCTTTGAGACGTTCCGGTATGAGAACATGCGTAGTATGATGATTCTGAAGTGAAGTCTTTGGAAGATTCACTACTACAAGCTGGAAATTCCTGTCAAGGAGAGTCTTCTTTAAAGAAGATTATACCTGATCATAGGTCGGTCCTCACAGATTCGAAGGTTAATCCAACCACCTAGAGCGAGTGACAAAGCCATATTCGCTCTCCGACTTTATTGCTAACTGTTTTATTTCAGATATTCATATAAAGATGGCGATGGTGGTTCCTAATTCCAGCTGAATCGTGTCAATCCACACCTCATGCTCACACAACCAACTCATTATCAATGAAGATCATGAATGAAGAGAGACTTACCAACAATGCTTCCGCAACTCTGATGCAAAGTCTCCTAATCTGGAAGAGTGTGAGCATGATGGTCCTAAAGTCACTACATCACATGAAGGCGATACAACTAAGGATGAGCTAGGAGATTTACATTGGCTGATGATCTCAAGGAATGCTCAAAGATCACACATACCAAAGGAACATTAATCACAAGATCATTGCTTGAAGTACAAAGTGTGTTGAACATGAAGAATCAAAAGACTATGAGCTACAAGATTTCAAGAATGCTAGATTCAGGATTTATTTTCTGGGGTGACCTCCCTTAGGGGGAGATTGTTAGGAATATAAATATTCTAGTTAAAGACTCGGTCACCCTGAGTATTGTTTAGCATTATGTTGGTCGTAGAAGTAGTAATCTATTAATTTAGTTATTGTAGTATTAGTTGAGTTAACATAGTAGTTGTGGAGGATGGACGGGTCTTTACCCACTGTACACCCGATCCACAGCCCGCAGGAGGGCGTTTTATTTGTAACTATAAATACCCCTCTCCACATGTGGAGAGGGTTGAAGCTTCCATTTCATCAATCTAACATTCTCATTTTTCTCTCATCTCTTTCTCTCTCTAGGAATCCTCCCAACTCACTTTCTCTCTCTAACTTCTAACACAATTCGAACCATAATCATAATAAACATACAAATGTGAATGTGTTTGATAGCATGTCGCATATAAGTGGATGAGTGAAGAAGGATGCATTGGAATGCATATTAAGACTTGATAGGAACGTGTAAGTATTGCACAAGTGTGAAAATGGTTGATGATAGGTTATTGCATAGAAAGCACAAATTAAGTGTAATGTAATGTATATGTGCTAATATATGTGTGATGACCTAGTGGTGGCTAAAGGTTGATAAACCATATTGACACGTGAAAAAGTTAAGAAGTATGATAAGTGTTTTATAAAGCCTAGATGCTTAGAAAGTTTGAGATTAAGCATATGACAATTAGTGAAGTATGTTTATCGTATAACGCATTGAAATGCACGATTAGAATATGATAATGATTAGATGCTTGAAGGCATGACTTCTTATGAGCATAAATTAAAATGAGGATAAGTCGAAGTGTATGGTTAAGAGGTGATGAGAGCATGTTACATAGAAAATATGATAATGTAAAAAGCGATAGAATAAATGCTTAAGCGTCATGAGATAGATTACACTGAAAATCATAAGTGATATAAAATGCGCTAGAAAGAATTGTAAAACATGAATAGAATCATGTTAATATATTGAGAATATATATGATAGTAAAATGCGAGATTTATGTGTATGGAAGAGTCGAATAGACTAATACAATGTAATAGTATAAAGCCAAAAATATGGTCAACTAGGGGTTGACGAATAAAGGTAAAAGCACGTTGTGAAAACACATAGAAAATGTGTGAATTATAAAATTGACAAGTATTATATAGAATCTTGTCTAAATGAAAATGTATGTAAGTGTGTGTTTGAAAATTGGTAAGGCAATAAGAATATGGAAATGGAAAAGTAATTCGCCAGAAAAGTACATGAATAAAAATTGAGTAAGGATGTTAAGATATGAATAGCTTGGATCCGATGCTTTAGTTTTAGTATCCTTCGGAATAGCCCAACTTGCCTTTTATGGCATGTGTTTTGGTATTCATCGGGATAGCCCAGCTTGCCTTTTATGGCATGTGTTTTGGTATCCTTCGGGATAGCCCAACTTGCCTTTTTATGGCATGTGTTTTGGTATCCTTCGGGATAGCCTAGCTTGCCCTTTATGGCATGGGATTTTAGCTTGCACAAGGGTACTAGCTTGCCTTTATGGCATGGGTTTAGTTGGCGCAAGGGTATTAGCTTGAATTCATGGCATGGTTAAGTGGCGAAGCCCTACGGGGAAAGACCAAGAAAGCTTAGTGAGATTTGATCGAAGACTAGAAAAGAAAGAAGAGTAAAGAAAGTATTAGGTAAGTACGAATGTCGTCTCGGAAGTACGTAAATAGGATGATTTATAATCTCCTTATTTAAATGGATTAGGACGCCATTTCATTTAAATAAAGAAATTGTAAATCACTGAATCATTAATTTATAATATCCCTATTTACATCGATTAGGATGCCTCTTTATGTAAATAAAGAATTATGAGTCATTGGGCTTATGTGTATTCGATATGACACGATTACAGGTTAAGAATTGGATAAGTGAAACTTAAAACAAGTTAGACGTTCTAAGAAATAAGATAAGTGCGTATAGAACTAGGTGATGATGCTAAGAGTAGAAGTGAAACCAAGAAGGTAAACACTTAAATGAAGGTTATGATGTGAAACATGAAAGAGGTTAGCAATTATATGTCAAGAAAATTATACTTGGTTTAAGAAGTATCTTATGATTTAAAGAAAATAATGATACATTGAATGTGTGAGACGCTAAATTATATAGAACATCGACGAACTATGGATGACATGGCGTTCAAGTTGACTTAAACAAAGTCAAAATTAGCGAAATTTCCAATGTGACAAGTGGTCCTTGTTGGAGATTTTAGAAATAAACATGAGAAAATCTGTTGATGCTAGTAGAAATATGGTAAATGATAGAATTGACTATAGAAAAATATGACGGAAATGACGCGGTCATTAGAAAGAGGCGTAAATTAATGGAACTAATGCGATCTTAGAAGTGTGACCATGGAATAGTATGATTAAGATTGCATAGACTAATTAAACTGTGACAAGTATAAGAAGAATTATGGCATTGTGAGATAAAAGGAGGACCAGAAATATAGACAAGTTTTGCGAATAGTCGCAAACTTTAACCAAACAGATTTTGGGGACGCAATCTATATAAGGAGGTAGATTTGTAACACCTCGATCGGTTTTTAGGTATTTAATTACGAAGAATGCAATTGGATAGTTTGACCTAGAACCTTTGGTTTTAAAATAAATGATGAGATGAAAAGTGTACCACTTTTGGGGGGTCATTTAAGCCTAAAGTCGAGATTATTTGATTAAATATTGCCCTAAATCGTTCCTTTTGTCATTTTAGGTACTTTTGAGGAGAAATCTGGAAAAGGAAGCATTTTGGACGTTTTTGGAGCGAAAAAGTAAATAAAATGACAAAGACTTAAATTCATGCTGAAAATAGTACCTGACGCGTCAGGATTTGCTTGTGACGCCGTCACCCTTTGGCAAAGAGGTGGATAATCAAGTTACACGTGACGTGCCAAAGAGTTTTTGGAGGAATTACACGTGACGGTGTCACCAAGGCCGTCAAGAGCAAATTACATGTGACGGCCAAGACCAAGTTTACACATGACGGCGTCAGAATTGGATCTAGGCAATACGATGATAATTATGGCGGCGAGTTGACGGCGTCAGAACTTACTCTTGACGCTGTCAGACCCAATACTCTATATATAGTTTTTGATTTTTCATTCATTAGGGTGCAACTTTTGGTGTGCAACTTTGAGAGGAGAAACCCTAGACGAATTTTACAGTATTTTTAAGGGTTTCAAACCCTTGTTTAATCAATGCTTAATTGAAGATAAGTTTTCCAATAATCATTTAATATGTCTATGTGTTGTTTGATTCTATCTTATGCTTGTCTTCTCTTTAACATGCTAGGCTAGGTTTTCTTTGTGTTTGCTTAGATGTAATGAAACTTAGATATTGATTATTGGTTGGTTATTTGTTTATAATTGTTGTGGATGAATGATTTCGATGTTAGGCTTAAGAAAACTGGCAGACTTCCAATTGATAACTTGCTTGAACGTCTTAAGAAACATGATCGGATGTGTACTACGATAAATTGGTTATATTTAATGCATAGGTAATTACTAATGATGCCATGTTAGGAGCTAGTAGTCGGCTCGACATAGGAACAAGTAGAAGCTTATAGAGTTAGGGAAGATCGTACACGGCCCTACGAATGGTATTAAGGAATATAACTCGTCATCTATGCAATTGTAACAAACTAGTCAACCGGTAAAAGATAGCTAGGGAGTAGTGAAATCTAAGTAAACACATTTTCTCTTATTATTGTTTTCACCAAATTTACTTTAGTATCATTTTATTATGTTTTGTTTGCATTCGTAGTTATTTGGGTTAGTTGACTAGCAACTAATTCCGCCCCTCCTTCCAAAACCCGATATTTTTACTTGCTTTCCATAAAATACAAAAATACAAAATGAATCATCCCTCACCTCTAGACCTAGTTTAATTGAGTTTTAACCCTAGCGAACACTATTCTTTGAGTTGGACGATCAATCCCCCGGTACTTGCCACTATACTATACTGGTGGGGATTGCAAGCTTCTCAAGATCCCTTGAGAGGTAAAACCTTTTGCAAGGTTGCAAAACCACGCATCAATAAATACAAAGGGATGATTCAAGGGATTCATAACTTAACATAAAACTCTTTCTCCCTTCTCCTTCTTGGTGGCTGATCGAACTAAACCCAAACGAGGGTTTTGGGATTTCGTTTTCTTGTTTTATAAGTGATTACGTAAGGGTAAGGTTGAATCATGTATTCAAAGGTGTTACGACTAGCATCGCTAGGTATCGTGTAACATGTAGTGTAGATCAACTTTGGAGAATAATCTACTTTGATTATTAGTTTCTTGATCATACCGAGCATAAAAGGTTGGTATCTCTTTTATATTTTGCATGATTAATTGCATAAATTGTATGATCCTAATTAGTGTTTTATGTGCTTCCGCTCACTTTGTTTTAATATATTTGATAGTCTAATATGTTAATTAAATATTAAATCGTTTAGTTTAAAGCCTAGAGACTAACAGCAGGTGATTGTGCTTTGCCTAGTAATTGATGTCTATAATGCAAATGTGTTTTAATGATATATGATAGCTTGTTATGTCTATTACTTACTAAGCGTAATACTTACGATTTAGTGTTTAACCGTTTTGTAGGTTTGTATATTTAAAGGATGGCTCGGATAGTAGCTTATGGTGTTAATAAGGAATGAAAGTGCTTGTTGATATTTAGACAAGTAAATATGATAAATACTTAGCTCAAAGTAATGTTGAACCCCCAAGTGTCGCGTGAGGTTTGTAGTATTGAAAAGCGTAGAGTTGTAGAGTCCTCTTATGGGTTTAAACTTGTATTTATAGAATTTAAGTATATCGTATTACTTTGAGTGAATGGTATGAAAGTGTTTAAAAAGGGTGTTTGGTTTAATAGCTATTATACCCATTTTGGGTTCAAACGAGTTGAATGGTTGTATGTTCGTCGTAGGAATTTACGTGCTCTATTTCGCTGAGAGTCCTCGATCGTAAAACCCGGAGGATTTGATATAGACACAACGTTGCATATCGACAACGATCCAAAGCAACGCAATGCCATTGGTGATAAATAGAAAACGTAAGAGAATAGCCAATCACCATCATGTAAAAGAGGGACTTAATAGTGTTTTGTGAAAATTTTTGTGTGCTTTCTTGCAAATATCTCATCTTCTAAAAATAGCCATTAAAACGCTTTTATAGCTGAGTACAAGTGGTTTTAGATCGTAATCAAAGTGACTAGTTACGATCATGATCCTCCTCCTAATAATCAACAACATGGGAGACGGTTTCAAGTATTATTGCTTACTATGTCAACCATTTAAGCTTTAGTCACTTATGCCTTTATCGCCTCTGAGACACGCAAAACAAGTACCACATTATAGGATATGTAGCTCGTAGTGTGAACCAACTTTGCTCCAAAAAATTATAGCACCTACATAGAATTCCCACCATTCTCTCAAACTCTTAAGTTGGATTTGCATTAAGTTTAATTACTATAAACTCATTGAGTTTTCACTCCAACATCAATTTTGGATAATGAAAACTTCCAACCTCATCATTATTTCCAACAGTTAGTGAAATTGAAAACGTGAACTTTAAATAGATAAATATCATGCAAGTTGAACATGACTAGTCATGTTGTCTCAAATAAGAGAATGTTTCCTCAAGACGACTCACTTTTAAAAAACACACTAAATTTTATTTGAGACAACATGACTAATAATGTTAAACTCAATATCATAGGATCCTAATTAATCCACTTTAATTAGAAAACTTGTAACCTTCGCACAATACTTTCAATAGGTTATAATGAACATGAGACTTCGTGAACCAATAAAGATTATAATGAACATGAGCCCATACTAAGTTGTTGGTAAATTAACTGGGTCGTCTCAATAGGTTGTAAGACTATGTTTATCAAGTAGGTCGGCAACTCAATTAAAATGTATACAGCACAAAAATAATTTTTTTTAATGAAACCATCCAATCTTCCTATCCAACCTAGATCATAAGGCAACCCAAGTTGGCAACATTCAATATGTCACATGACAGCCCACAAATGGCTAGTTTTTTTTGTTTTTTTTGTTTTTTTTTCTAATACTTATTATTTAATATTATTACTAAGTTGAGTTGTTGATAAATGGTAAAAAAATATAGATTGGTTGTATGTATTGATTGTATAAATGAAGGAAAGATAAAATAATATTTTAATAAGATATTGGGTTGCGGTAGATTATTGATAAACATAATCTAAATATAATGCAACTAGTTAAACTTGCAATTTAAAATTTTTTAACTATATTTTTAAACAGATAGTCTAAAACGGGCTTGTTAGGTCAATGCGTAGACAATTTTGTTACTAAACAATCTAGTTGTGGCGAGTTCGTGTCTGACATGAATTGCAACCAATACATTATGGAAACTTATTTCCTACGACCCGTTCATTATAATGATGCTACAAAATAAATATATATAAAAAGCTGTTTTATAAAATACTGATTATCTATCTTTTCTGGAAAATTTTAAGGTAAGAGGTAAACCAAATATAATCAACGATGCAATGAGAAAAAACGTATACCTGCTTCAAAAAAGATGCAATGCGAAAATAGAGAGCCCTACTAGATTTTGGTAATTAGAAAACGTTACAAAGGTTTAAAGATAATGATATTTAATAGAAACCACTTATATATTGTCCACTTGTTCAGAAAAATCTTGGTTAGTGATAAAATGGTCCCCAAGTCAATTGTGGATAATGACGTGACAATGCACAAAACAGTCACTATTTATAGTCTTATAAAATACAAACATTAGTCACATTTTCGTTGTAGAATTAACTAAATAAATGCCATTTCATGGTTGTTTTAAACATGATTGTTAAAAAATGAAACTCGGTAAAAAGCCTCTTTTCTCATTTCTGGAATTTACATTACGATCACTTGACCGGACTATAAATGCCGATAAAGAGAGAGTTGATCATTTTTTGCCGGCACATGTGGGCATGTATTTCTTGCTACTCCTTCTAATCAGATTGATAAGTTTTTAAGGACATGATACATCTAAACAGATTTTGCATTGCCTATGAATGTATAATTTTTACGATTTTTTTTGCATTGAAGAAACTATTAAAGAGTTCCTTGAATCAAACGATATTGGGTTGAGTTATGGTGGCCCATTGGACCACGGCAACCATATTCATTTATTCTCTCTTTATTTCATTTAATCCGTATAATGATATTGCATTCAGAATGTTCGACCCAAATAAATAAATTGTACATACACAGATCAATGTATGAGTTTTTTAAATAAGCGAAGGTTATATAATATATGTTTTGTTTGACAACAAAATATGTAGTTGCTTTTGAAGTTTACAAAGTCTAATTTTGAAAGCCTTTTAAAGTGGTTTTTGAAAGAAGTATAAGCTCATTTCTAGCTATCGTAAACTTTAACTCATATAAGTTTCAGTTCCATCATCAACTATAGCTAGCAACTAGTTTCACATACATACCTTATGTATCTCGAAAAACAAATTTTTAGGATGGACATCCAACTTATAAAACCTTTTAACCCGACATTAAAGATATCTGAGTCGGATAAAATACTACTCGGCATAACTAATTATGATGAAAAGTTATATTAGACTAGTTTCAAAATCTTAAAGGATGTACTAAACATTTAAATGAGGATCATACCAATAGTAACGTGAGTATATCTATACTACTTATAAAGCACTTATATTATTTTGAAAAACTAAAAAATGAATAAAGTAGTTTTTCTAAAATAACCCTCATTAATAATACCCTTTAATGCTTCTTAAACTTTACTCTTAAATGCAAACTTCTAAAATGATAACTTAGACAAACTATGTAAATAATAATAATAATAATAATAATAATAATAATAATAATAATAAATCTACATAGTTTATAATTTGAATGAAATTTTTTAATAGAAATGAAAACTTTTTAATAAGATAGTTTTTAATTTCTAAACACAACTAAATGATTTACCAATTTTGAATGATCACACGAAAATGAATAATTAAAAAAAATGATTACAAATTTAATCCGTAAGTGTTGCATCAAGAGTCACGCTATTATCACAAATCGTAAGTATAATTATTTGACGTTATATACCGTTTACGTAAGTAAAAATGACAAATAAGAAGAAAAGAAAAAGTAGAAATGAGATTCAACAACGTATTCGGATCCAACGAGGCCTACACCTGCATCATTAAATATTCTACTTCTTTGATTGGTTATCTTTTTAAAGGAAGATTGTATTTGACTTCGTATAAATTTCTTTTTCTAAACTGAAAAAAATTAGTAACATTTTTCTTAACAAAAATAATAATTCTATATACACAGATAAGCTTAATTTTGACAACTTTTCTAATACACTTATTTTTTCTCTAAATGTATAACTATATGATTTTATTTGTATAAAAATGTTTGATAACGTAAATATAAGTGAAAATAATATAAGGTGATGTCATAAAATAAAGCTTAAATTTCTCAGGCAAGACACAACAATAAGGGTCAATCTCTCTTATTTTCTCTGTCACGTCAGCTTTCTGTCTCCAGCGACTTACAGGCGATTCAGTGCGGCAATAAGAGCAACTAAGCTCAATTTAAAAAAAAATAATAATAAAATAAAAAAAATAAAAAATAACACAAACTAAAAATTTCATTCATAAATTAAAACGTTACATATTAATTCAACTAAAATAAAAGGTTGTATTGTCCTTGATCGCGTCTTTGAGTTCTTGCATTTTTTGTCGTTGAAATGCGGGCAAAGATGGGTTGATTGGTTTGAAATAGAAGATGATGTCTTTTTGATATTTTTTTTGTCGCTTAAATTCAAGCCTTTCTGCTTCCATTGCCAATCTTTTATCTTCTTGCTCCGCTTTCTTTTGCTGCAGCGTCAACTCCTTATCCATTTGCTCCAGTTCTTTTTCCTTCAATTTGTAGTATCCGTCTGCAAGCTCCTGCTTCTTACCTCATGCCTTTGACGTAATGGCTTGCCATTTTTCGGCTACCCCATCCAAACTAAACCCCAACAATTTCTTCTTAGTAGCCTTATTTTTCTTAGCTGCATCACGCCCAACCGGTCGCTCATTTCGAGGCTCTTCATTACCAGGCACATCCGAGCCCGTGTCAGAAGTCCGTGGTTTTTTTCGAGCCGCATTTTGGTTAAAAAAAAACCGGCATCTCATTTTTCTTCCAAATCTGATGGTCCCTCAAAATCTCCCAACAATGATCCAAATGAAACGTGTGCTTCATCATTATTGCATATTCGTCACACGCTCTTTGGTAAATATTGAAATCATTCGCACCACTTCCAAAATTCTCATAACAATTGTCGTAAATGGCACAAAATGCACCAACTCTAGGACGAATCCTATTTTTCCACTTGCTAGTAATTGAGTTGTACGATCTCCCTTCACCGACCTCCTTTTCAAAGTATGCAATCACTTTTGCCCAAAATCCTTTAGAGTTTTGGTTGTTTCCAACTACGCTATCCTCCGATGAATCACACCAAGCCATGCACAACGCGACCTCTTCTTGTTTTGACCAATTCGAGCTATCTTTGTCAACATCTTTCTCAACCGCCTTCTTCTTAGCCTTTGTAGCACGCTTCTTTGGTTTGACCGGTGACATCTCTTCAGAAATAGTGTTGTCGTCATCAACACCAACAAGATCATCATTTGGAACCGAATCGTGATACGATCCGTGACCCGAACCTTGATAACCCGGTGACATTTGTTGACTCGGATAACCCGAACCGGTTCCAACAAAAAAAGCCGGATTGTTTTCTAATTGTTCCATAAAATCAACCGCATCAAGATTGATGTGGTTAACCGGAGAATAATTTTGATAATTAGAGTATGAAGACATTGATGAGTCCATTGTTGGATGATAGCCCGATTCGGGGGAGCCATACATAGATTGTTGGCTTCGACGAGAGTTGCTTTTTTGTGGTTGTTGGAAGTTTTGTTGTGGTTGTTGTTGTTGGATATTTTGATACGGTGGAATGAACGGACGATTTAAATTACGATTCATAGCAAATGGATTGAATGTTTGTTGTTGTGGAGGTCGTTGAGATTCGTAATCAAGAGAACGAGGTCGGAAATTGATGCTTGGTGACACACCGGTTAATCGAAAAGTCGAATCCGGTGATACTTGCGGGATGTTTTGTGGTACTCAGGATTTTCGGCCTTTTTCTTGTGGTGTTTTCTTAGACATTTTTAATAGAGATAGTGTGAATTGAAGTGTTGTTATGTTGGGTATTTATAAGAATTTTTTTTAGCCGAACGTTGCAACCCAAACGGTCAAAAAAAAATTACTATTGTTGGTTTCTAGTTCAAACGGTCAAAAACACAATTAATTCATGTTCAACGGATCAAAAATACAAAGTTTTCTAGTTTCAAAATCGGTCGAGCTTAGGACCGAATTCATTTCTGTTTTGGGTTTATCTCGGTCGCGACCGACTGCTTACAACAAGGACGACCGAGTCCTTTTGCTCGACCGACTCGGTCGATTTCATTATTGTGGCCAGTCTCATAATGTAGACGCATTCGTTAAAGAGTGTATCTAATGTCTTGTTACCAACTGCCAAAAAAAATTAGAAGTACCTCAAAGTTTACTTTTTTACATTTTGAGATTTGCTAACAAGGTTTTGTTTAAGCTTTAATTTAACGAGGATGTAAACCCGCGCGTTGCCGCGGGGTGTTTGTATCCATTAGTTCAGTCAGCAAAAAAATAAGGGTCCGAACTCGGAGCCATTTTTCTGTAAATTATAGTAGTTATTCCATCACTACGATACAGATTCGAACACATAAGGCGCATATAAATTCTCTTTTATAGTTGTTAAACCTTGAGTACAAAGTGCAAGAAATCAGAAACTTACCCATCAACAATGATAACAGTATCAAACACACCGTGGTCGCGCTGTAGCATATGATCGTCTTTCGAGCTAAGCATCATTGCTGGATCAATCAAAATCACACCACAAACACTTGAGTACATTAGTGGATGTGGAATCTTTTCAACTGCACTACACTTTTCATGCAACTTTAATCGTCAAAATGACCAATATGATAACCTTTTTCTTGCTTCAAACTGTCCCAAACCAACCAAATTCATTTCAACCCGTTACCTTTTTCTACTCTCTGTCTCTCGGCCTGTATAACAACGAATTACGGAAAGGTAAATTCAAACGCAAAAATTTGTGGATATTGAAAGCAATAAATTAGAAAAGAAATATATCCTTTGCACTCTTTATTCCAAAGTTTGTGCCAGTCGCGCTAGTCGTATCTCCATTTGTTGAGAAACGGATCCGGCTACCATACATACTCTCTCACGCATCTTATACTGTGCCATAACCACCTGTTTTGAGAGCAGATTACATAATTACGGAACTCGTTATTTTTAGAGATACATGTCATTGAAGATTATGGAATTTCTGTTGTCCAAAATTCAGCTTTAAAAACCGCAAGTTTTTTAAGTAGTCCACATGATGTGTTCCTAAATGATTGGCATCGACATATGTTACAGGTAGGTGTCTATTATAACAAAAACAATAGATGCCTGTAACAAATGGTTTTTCAACTCGTAAATAAAAATTCAATATAAGTACATGAAACAAAAATTGTATCTTCAAATTAACTGAATGGAGCATGAGGAAACATTTTTACCGTCAACATCAACATCAAGCAACTTCACATCGAGAGTTTTCGTATTGTTAGCCGTTCGACTACCCAAAGAACAATGTTGCTCCGGTTGACCACTTCAGCCTTCAGCAATGTTACTGGTTGAAGCTGAATTTTGTAAAATACGGTCCACAACTTGGTGCATCAGTACGTCTTGTTGAACACGCTGTGGCATCCAAAAAGAATGTCATTATCAATAATCATACATAATAAAACCAAAAAAAGAACTCTGAATTACACCATAACTTGTAGAGCTTTGACTTGATAATCATCCACACCAGAAGTTCCATAGCTTGCTTCAGGGATCCCTTGTGTATTTTGAAACATTACAATGGGGGTATTCGGCAGAGGGTGAAAATGATTTCAATGAATCACCACTTGACTGAAAACCGGGAACGGCTTCTACTTTCCTTCTGTATATATGAACAAAAATCCATCAAGACATAAAATTAATCAGGAAACACTTCATGGTTGACCTATTTATCTGGTTACTTACCTACCACATTAATAAAAGACCAACGTGTCATCTTTCTTTCTCCGTATTCACCACCACCACCAGTTACCATTTCAACCCTGTGACGAAACAATACAATTTTCAAACAACATATATACATAAGTTATACTGTGGTTAATAGGTCTTTTGGAAGAAATAAAGAAGTTCAAATTTCACGATATAGAGATGACATTAGCATCCTGTAATTACGTGTGTTTATGAAACTGCTATCTCAATTATGAGGTAAGAAAAAAAATGACAATACCTCTAACTTAGAACAACTATTATCTCCATAATTGTCTTTAGATGAACTGGCCGCCACCATCAACGGGTGCAACATCACAGATCCTCTGAAAAAAGGAACAAAAAATAGATTAGCTCAAACCGCGCAGCATGAATAAAGACTGCATAAGCACCTTAAATACACAACCCCAAACATCCACTAATCACAAAATCCAATAATTTGACCCAAAACAATAAAATAATCAGAATACTTGTGAGAAACTAAAAATGCTAATTTTTAGTGCTTATCCGCTTAACCGCTAGTTCAGTTTCAAATATGGCCATAAACCCAAGAAATATGCTAACCCACATACCAAGCCTCAGCAGCATATGAAAGGTGGACTACGCAGACGGAATACCAAAAGCTACTTATTTATGCACTGACATATTACAGTTAAACTAATAAGAAAAATACGTCTTACAAATTATAGTGCTAAATAAGCATGATTAACCAAATTTTGAAACCAATATTCTACTATTAATAAACTATACTATTAATCAACTTGATATATTAAAAGCGTTTTAACTCTAGTACTTGACTCGATCATATAGCACTAAAACAATACAAACATTGCAAAATATGATCAAGTAACCTTCCAACCAACATCTTCTCAACATAAGGGGCAACATTATTATTCTAACGGGTGCACAATATTCGTTTAAGCCATACAGTTAAGCCTTTTAATGGTGGGGTAAAACTAAAAGATGGGGTAAAAGAACTCCACCGAATGTAATGTATGACTGCCAAAGCGGTAACCAAAACCTGGCATGGCTGCAATCACATAGCTGCCATGCCAATATAGCCGGTTTGGCAAACAACGCTTAGAAAACAGGCACCGAATACCAGAACAACTTGCCATTTCGAACTGCCTTTATACATAAGTAGTGCTGGAAATCAGCCAACTGTTTCCATTTTGTATAACCGAGGCTCAGAGAGATTAGTCAAAATAGGGGGAGCACGCACAATGGTTGCAACCCTAGCCGACTGCCATGCCAATAGGCCGCCACCCTGACTTGTAGTCGACCTTATCCATGCTCATCATAGCCAATCAGCACATCACTCTGTACGGAGTTGCGTACATCGCCGCAAAGAATGAATAGCAGCCATAGGCTGCAACGACAGTATACCACAACACTTGTGCCAAAACCCCACTGTTTCCTTTGTGTACAACTGAGGCTCAGACAGAAGGGTCGAAAAAGCGGGCGCACTCGGTGTGGCTGCAACCTTAGCAGGCTACCATGCCAATAGGCGGGCACCTGGACCTTTAATCGACCCTACTCAGACTCATCATAGCTGATCAATATACAAGTATACAACTATACAACGTGCAAGGCACAGGGCTGCAAACATAGCCGTAAAAACACCAATAGCAGCCATAAGCCTACAAATGAAACACACACAAAAAAGGTCATAAACCACTTAATTAATACGACACCCAAATCCGAAACACCCCTAAATTCAATGCCAGACTCGCAATCCCAAACACCACTGATTTCACAAAAAAACCTAGCAATATATATAAATGAAAAAACCTTGCAAACTTAAAGAATAACACCATAAAATCCAAAAAACAAAGTAAAATTAACATAAAAACTTACTTGGAAAAATTAAAGAACAACACCATAAAAATTAACGGAACCCTAATTTGTAAAAATAAGAGAAGACATAGATCGTTTGTGTGTTTTTGTGTTTTGTGGGTTATGAAGAATCCAGAAGAGATGGATGTGGCTAAAAAAAACCCAGCAACTGTAGATTGTACCAAACGCATTCATACAACCACAAAATAATATGAATCCTCTCACATATATATTGTTCCCACATTTAAAAATTAGTGTCCTGTAGATGTTTTTGTAGAAACACTCACAACCTGCACTGTGGATATCCCTTTGTCGGATTGGAGCAATTCGGTCCATCGGTTTTTTTTCTCGGTGTCGGAGCAAGGAGATGAGAGAGGAGGTGAGAGAGAAGTGTGAGTGGGTCCGAATAAGTGGGTATTCTTTTTCTCGGGTCTGGGCAAACCGAAAAAAGTTGGAGCCCCAAAGTTGGCATGAACAGAACACGCTCTTTATACTTATTTATAATATAAAATATTTTCAATATGACTTTACTTGATATTAATACACACCTTATTAAAATGCACTTACTTTAACTATATGTGTTGAAGTAAAATATTAATTGAAATGGTGAGTTTCGTTTTGAAAACATTCCTAATTAAGTGTAACAACTCGTAATTTTCCACGTCTTCATTTATTTCCTGAACTTTCCAAATTTACTATTCATCAGTTACTATTCACCAAACACTATTCATCGTTTTTGAAGTCGGTTAGTGATATTGAGATGTTTTTCAAAAAATTTACTATTCACGAAACACTATTCACTCCCGGAGAAAGTTTGTCATTCATGCGTGAGTTTGCATCATTTCTGTATACGTACGGTTATCTATCTAATAAACGTTATCCTATGAGCTATTATTTTGAATAATTGATCCGACAATCCCGACTATGGTCCTAACATATTTTTACACTCGTTATAATGATATAAGAGTTATATTCTTAACTTACCCGACGTTTTGAATTTATTTGATATACGTATCGTTAAACGTTTATAACTACGACGGTTTTCTGTAATTTCAACACGACAAATATTTATTCACCCGTTACTTGTGAGAAACGTAATTTTATAATTTTTACGACTTTAATATATTCCATATCGTTCCGTTAAAATTGATTTCTAGCTAACCCAGCACCCAAAACTTACAACGTAACACGTTATATGCACTAAATGACTATAATACACTAAATACAAATATCTCAACACTTATATACATGTGTCAACCTTAATATACACCAACACATGTAAGACTTTGCTTCCCTAGGTGAAATTACCAAATTACCCCCATGTGCAAGATATTTCATACATAAACACATTTAACCATAACATAAGACTTTAACAAAATCAATTCACTAGGTTTTTCTTCTTTTGTTCCTTCCTTAGCCACGTCCAAGATCAAAAACAAGAAGAAGATCCAAAGTTTTTCAAGTTTCAAGCATATTTACACACCTAGATTACTTCTCTTTATAGTTTTGAAATAAAAACTAGGAAGTTATTAAGAACCTTGATCATTTAAACCTCATCATCCAACTAGTGAGTTTCAAGTAACTTTTTAAATCATCTCATACTTTCATTTACTTACCAATATGTTGTATTTTCAAGATATATTAGCTAAACATGCAAGTATATATGTTAAAGTTACCACTTTCAAGTATCTATTGGTTTTTATGAATTTATAACAAACCTATGATCATCCCCTTGATATCCTACAAGTTTTGTGAATACTAGGAACCCATGACACCCTAAGAAGGTGTATGGTAAGATTAGACTAACTTGTGGTGTGTTGAAGTGGTTTAAACATAAGCTAGAAACTAGAAAAGTGATATTTAAACAAATATAAAAAGGTTCTGTCCATTTTTGCCAAATCCCGAAACTTCAGGGGGCTGTGGTAATTTTTGGTTTTCATATTCCGGAAACACTTTCAAAAACGAAACCGTAGCCGCTGGAATCGCTAAAAGATCATTTACGATGTGAAAGTTATGCTAAAAACGAGTTAACGACGAAACTTATATTTTTCCAGAAATTATGTTGCTGTTGAACAGTTTTTGCGGACTGTTTTGAGGTGTAAAACTTGATCTAGCCATCCCGACTTATCAAAAATATATTAATACGTTGTCCCACGATTCCGGGGATATAAAGAACATAGAAAACGAGCTTATAACGACCAAGATACAAGCGTTTGAATTTTAGATGATTTTAATATTTTCCTTCAGCCCAACACTTAGAAAATATTTTCCAAGTATTAAACATTTTGCCAAGTGACTATGTTGAGAGCTACTTTTCTCATTGATAAACTCATTTCTGGAACATTTACATCAATGATAAAAAGTTAGAACACCCAGCCTAGTTTTCAAAACATCTAACCGTTTGTCAAAAGGATTAATAACGAATAACATATGGCCTTCAAAACTTTCCCGAAAACTGCCCAGAAACTGCAGAAACT
Source organism: Artemisia argyi (assembly GCA_030686995.1). NCBI lineage: Eukaryota > Viridiplantae > Streptophyta > Magnoliopsida > Asterales > Asteraceae > Artemisia > Artemisia argyi. Next base: position 33,106,050 of record CM060691.1, read on the forward strand.
GCAGAAACAGCCAGAACACCTCACTTCGCGGCTATTTTTCTTTATGATCGAGACCCGTATAGACAAACTTCAGTTCTATGACTTTTTAGATAAGGTGAAAATCTCCTCAAAACTACTGAGCTTCTTTCCTAACTCTTAATATTCAGCATTTTGCGACTAGTTTTGCAAGGCCAATTTGGACATATTTTCGAGTAATGAAAATGTTATATTTTGCGACGAAAACCTTATATTTGCCGATAGAACACCAAACAAGGATCGTGGAGTACCGTTTCAACATATTTACATAAAAAGTGGTTATTAACTCAATGAGACGTAAAAAATGTATTTTTCGACGATAAACATTCTTTTCAAATTTACGAGTGGTATCGATAACATACGTATTTGCATGTGTAGCATCATTTCATTTCTTACAATAGATCATATCATTCATATTAGGTTGCGGTTAGAGATCGTGCCTTATTTCAGTTCATACATTTTGTCATCATATCGCTTGTAACGAGTGAGTATTCACGAACCCCTTTTTTTAACTATTTTAATCACTTTGGGGTGGATGCATGAATTATTACTTGAACTCTTTGAACATTGTTTTGAACCTTTGATTATTATGAACTCTTTTGACTTGTCTTGACCTTATAACTTGTTTTGAACTCTTGAACTTGACTTGAACTTTTGAACTTAATGTACCATACGTACTATGACCTAAAGTCTCGCCATTTTTGGTGGAGCGTTCTTAACCCTAAAGTCTCGCCATTTTTGGTGGAGCGTGCAAAGTCTCACCTTATTGGTGGAGCATTCTTGACCTAAAGTTTCACCTTATTGGTGGAGCGTGCTAAGTCTCCCACGTTTGGAGCGTTCTTAATCGTATATAATAGTTGTATGATGTACTGTTCGTACATTCGCATTGTTCGTCACCTATTAGTAGTATAAATAGCGCTATTAGAGGTCGGCCAACCTCTCGTCCACTATGTTACGGGACGCATATTATTTAATTAGGGGCTTTGCCTGTCATACATTATTATATATGTGGTGCTTATATTGTGACTTATTATGACCGCGTGTGCTTGACTACAAGACATAATGCTTTACCTGCAAGGGGTTGTGAACACACAGGTTGCAAGTTTTGTATGGACGGGATTTGCAACTGAGTGGATTTACAATGCCTTTGCCTTGCGAACTTTCTCAAATGGTTTTTCATATTATATAAAACCTGTGTGCTCACCAACTATTTTCATAGTTGACATGTTTTCTCTCATGCATTTCAGGTGATCGTCAGAAAGCTTTTCTTCAAGGTTTTTGCATAATGAAGTTTTCACATGTCACTACTGATCATTATGTATTAAAATGCTATCTTTTGGGAACCAAACTTTATATTTTAAGTTGGCAATGTCGGCTATAACAATGTTGTAATGATATACTTTTCCTTTAATGTAAATTATGGTATTGTTCTATTTCTCTTTGGCAATGTATATTGATTTCGTTGCACCTCGTGTTTCCGCCTTCAACGGGGTGTGACATTAAGGAATGCTTAAACAAACAATAAAATTCTTGTTAACAAAACTCATTTTTTATAAAATAAAAGAATTACATTAATCTTATTAAAAAAAAAATGTTGACTAATCAAGTTACTTTATTTTAACACGTGACAAAATCGAGCAATGTGATTGGGCAAGTTTTTCTACGCTTCGATAATAACAAAATAAAAAAACATTTTACGACAAAGTTTGCGTAAACAAGTTATTAGTCGTAAATTTTCATTTCGACGTAAATCATAAAAGGTATAAACAAATAAACATTAGACTTGATGAATGATAAAAGAAATAATTTTTGTCATACACTTTACATTTTTACATATGTGACAAAACATTTCTAGGAAAAAATAATTAGACAAATTATTTTTGTATATTTATAAAATATTTTAATAAGAATGTTGACATAAATAATGTGTGAAAACGTTATTCATATCTTTCGATATCTCTATATTTTGACGATCACAAAATGTAAAATCGTCAATCGTATAATTACTACGTAAACAAGTATTAAGCTAGTTTATATCACTATATCCAACTTAATCACTTAAGGTATGGATAAACAAGTGCTTAATACATCTCATGATCAAAGGGGTATTTAATTAATTAACACAAAGTTTATTTAATCATATAAACATATTATATATTTTTGAAAAACACTTTTGGTAATAAAGAAAAATGTTTTAATCATACTAAATATATGATTTCAAATATTTAACCAAAATCAGTTAGTTTTTCACCAAATAAACTTTCCCCACTAAAAGACAAGTTTTCTGGCCGTTACAGTTGGGCGGCCCCCTTAATTATAAGGGGCGGTCCCCTTAATTTTAAGGGGGCCGGCCATGATTTAAGGGGACCGGCCAGGCTCCCCTGTCAGAAACTGTCAGAATTCTTCTTCTATAAATACCACCTTAACTCTGGAATTTTTCCCCACCTTTTGCACGAAATTTTCAGATCTATAACTCTCTAAACATTCTCTAAAACCCTTTGATCATTAGTATATTAATCCTTGTTTCAAGTGATTCAATCCCTAATCATCCATTCTCATTCAAAGTGCAAAAGAAGAACACTCTCTCTACAACCAAGCTCAAGAAGTGTTGAAGAATAGTTGTGCATAGTGTATTTATATATTCATTTGTGAATATTGTGTTGTGCTTGTGATTAGTTTTGTAGATAATAGAAGTTGATAAGTAGTGAAGTAGGATAGTTGTGAAGTAGAAGATTGGTGTGTAGAAGATAGTTGTGAAGAAGATTGGTGTGAAGAAGTTGTGTAGAAGGCGTGATCAAGTTGTGAAGTTGTGTGGTGTGTAAATTGGTGTGTAAGGTTTTCTCCGCCAAAAGGGAGTTTGTTGACATAGTGAAGAAAACTCTCGAGTAGGTGACTCGGGGAGTGGAGTAGGAACAAGGAAGGTGTCCTTGTAGCCGAACCACTATAAATCCTTGTGTTGTGGTTTGATCTTTCTAACTCTTCTCATTACTTATTTATTTAACTTTACTATATTAGTGTTGTTAGTTAGTTACCATACAATTGTTCATATAGTGCAAGTATTGAATTCACATAAACTAGAATCGAAGTTTTTAAAACAAACTTGTGTTTATAAATTTAAAAGGACGTAAAACTATTCAACCCCCCCTTCTAGTTTTCCACAATTGGTATCAGGAGCCACGTCTAGCAAGATCTTTAAAATATATTGTATTTTAAAACTTGTAACGATCTATGGAATCTGAAAAATATTTAGAAGGGCAATCTATGCAAAGACCACCACTATTTGAAAGTGATGGATTTTTATATTAGAAAAATCGATTCGAAACTTATGTGAAATCAAAAGATCTAGATCTTTGGCATATTATTACCAATGGTGATTTTTTACCTATTCAAAATAACCCGGAAACTAAGAAAGATGAAATCGTACCTTTTGAAAAACAAAATGATGATTTAAAAAGAAAACTTGCTAAAAATAATGAAGCAAAAATGGTTATTTACAATGCGCTACCACGTAAAGAGTACGAAAGGATCTTTATGTGTGAAACCGCAAAAGAAATTTGGAACTCTTTGTTAATAACCCACCAAGGTAATAATCAAGTCAAAGATAACAAAATAGATCTACTTGTTCAACAATATGAGCAATTCACGATTCCGGAAGAGGAATCAATTGATAATGCTTTTGCTAGATTTAACACCATAATCACAAGTTTAAAAGCACTTGATGAGAATTTCTCTAGTAAGAATTTTGTTAGGAAGTTTCTTAGAGCTCTTCACCCAAAATGGCGAGCTAAAGTGACGGCTATTGAAGAATCGAAGAATTTGTCAACGCTACAACTTGATGAATTACTTGGTAATTTAAAAGTCTACGAAGCTATAATGAAGAAGGACTCCGAAATGGTTAAAGGGAAACGAGAGCAAAGCAAGTCAATCGCCTTGAAAGCTAGAAAGGAATCCAACAACGAAGATAGCTCATCTTCCGAAAGTGAAGACGAAGAATATGCCATGGCCGTAAGAGATTTCAAGAAATTCTTCAAAAGGCGATGAAGATTCGTTAGACAACCACACGATGAAAGAAGAACATCTCAAAAGAATAATGATGACAAGTATAGCAAGAATGAGAGAAAATGTTTCAAGTGTGGTGACCCGAATCACCTTATTGGAAAATGTCCAATGATGACAAGAGATCAAAATCAAAGAGCGTTTGTTGGAGGCGCTTGGAGTGATAGCGATGAAGATGCGAAAGAAACAACAAAGGAAGAAAAGTGTCTCATGGCTAAAACATCAAGTGAGGTACGTTCCGAAACCGAATATTTTAGTAATGAAAATTTATCATTAGATGAAAAAGACTTAGATAGTGAATACAATAGATTATGCAAACTAGGACAACAAGTTATGGCTAAAAACAAGTCACTAAAATACATAAATAACCAATTAGAAAATGAAGTACTTGAACTAAAAATTAAAATACATCAACTTGAGAAAGGTAAAGAAACTTTTGAAGAATGTAAATCATGTCAAGTGCTTAGAAGTGAAAACAACAAACTTAAGGAAGAAATTTGTAAACTTGATAAATTTGAAAATAGTAGTAACTCACTTAGTAAAATTATAAGTTTTCAAAGAATATCCGGAGATAAAACCGGTCTAGGTTTTAACTCAACCGAAGCCTCAACAAGTGAAGTTAAAAATGTTAAATTTGAAAGCGAACTCAAGGAACTAAAACCTTCAAAATCTAATCCTGAGTATATACTCATAAATGATAAGAAAATACATCTAGCTAGTAATGAAGAAATAAAACCGTCTTATAAACCATCTTTAAAAACCGAAGTAGGATCGTCCAAAACTAAAACAAGATCTAAAACACCACCACCTAGGAAACCGAATAATTCTTACCCTAGACCTAAAACACCTCAACCAAGAGTAAACCAAAGTAGACAAAACTTTAACAATAATCAACAAATGTGGAACTTCAATCCATGGGGAATGTTTCCACCATATATGCACCCAAGTCAAATACAAAACATGTTCGGGACAAACAACTTTGGTCAAATGAGACCATAGGGACCAACGTGAAAACTTTCGCCATTCATACATGGAAATCTTTGATGTCACCTCGTCTTCGGACTTTCCTTTGAAAATTTTGAAGTTTAACGCATTGAAGACGAAAGGTACACATTTCCTTTTATTTCCTTGTAAACAAATGCATGCTTAGTTTAGTATCTAGCTTTTATGTGATTTTGATTGGTTCATTATTCTCTCTAGTCTTTACTTCTATACATATATATACTTATTTACTTATACTATATATATATATATATATATATATATATATATATATATATATATATATATATATATATACACTTAGTTATATCTAGGATCTTATAACCTAGAAAACTCATTTGTTGATTTTCTAGAACTAGAAATTGTTCGTTTACGAACCTTTTCTTTTCCCCATTTGCCTTATTGAACTTTAATGTTCAACAACACTCATGCTGATGAAGAGAGATGAGTCGAAAAATCTATGGATGAAACAAACTCCCGACTTCCGTTGCATTCGACTCCTTCCTTTATTCTCGTCTTATAAGCCCATACTACATACATATATATTTATATATATATATATATATATATATATATATATATATATATATATATATATATATACATATACTTATGAACCTTCCACAACGTTCTCGTGTACTTGACAACTTGATAAATTTCATCCGAAACGATCAAGAAAATTTAATTAGCAAATTGTCGATTAAAAGTGTCAAGTAATTCCTTTCGTGCGAATACCCTCCAACGTATTTTTGATTAAATATAAATCTAATACATACATATGAATAATTTTTTGCTCTTTCCAGAATCCAAAATCACAAAAATCGAATTTTGGAGGGCGGCCCCCTTAATGTTTAAGGGGACCGGCAGCCAAATGAAGGGCGGCCCCCTTAATGTTTAAGGGGGCCGGCCATCTGATTGTTCAAACCCGTTTTTCTCCTTTTTCCTTTTGCCAAACACTCCACTTTTTCATACACCCCTTCCACTGCTTCTGCTGTGACGAAAACAAAAACCCAAAAACCTCTCAAATCACTTCCAAATCACATAATTCGGGCTAATTCGCAAAGGGCAAATTCATCTAACACATTCACCATTACTTATTGTAAGTTTTTCATAACACATTTCATCTAATTTCATCTTATTTGATCATACTCATGATTATGCATGTTTTATAAAATTCGTCAAATTTCATAATTTCTTTCGAATTAAGCCTTAAAACTCCATAACCAAATGCTTCCCCTAGGATTAGGATGATTAATCAACACTAGAAACTAGTTACTATAAACTATCATGTCAATTTTTTTTTTTTAAATGTCATATACTCCTTTTCAAAATTTTTGAGTAAACTCATTGTTGAATAATGATTTGAAAACGTGTTAAAACTAATCACATTATAATTTTGTAACTTGTAATACTTGAAATTACATTTTTCGACTAAGATAAATTATATTGGTTCACAATATAGGGGTGTTTGGATTATGTCCAAATAATATCGAAACATAGTCATTATAATTTTTATAAAACTTTGTTATAATTATAAACCTAAAAATTACTAATCGGACTTGTCAAGATATATAATTCATATATATATTGATATACTAGTGGTATACGTCAATAGTTAAGGAAGCGTTTGGTTTATTACTAAAAATGACATTTTTAAGTAAAAATACAAACCATCTTTTTCAAAAACAAATCACATGCATAAGAAACTCGCAAGAAATAGCTAGTTTTACAATCTAATGTAAATCTAGTAAATTTCATGATATATTAAGATGTTTAAAGGGGCGTTTGGATTTGTCCATAACTACTTGTTAAACATCATAAAGTATATCTAGAACGAGTTAATAACAATATTAAGGAACATGGTAATCTACTTCTTAGGACTAGTAACGAAGTATGTTTACGTTCTAACATAAGCCTTAACAATAAACATACACTTTTATCTTTCTTTATATTTATTTTGGTCTTTTTGTATTGTTGATGTGTTTAGGTGAAAATGCCCAAAGCAAGTACCGAAGATCTTTCTCACACTAAAAACTATATTCCTAAAGTTTCCCAACTCCCTACCACATCTCCTTCCATTGGACTTATCTATCGTCAAATTGAAGATAGAAATGTTCATGAGGGACGTGTAGTAGATCTTGCTTTTGCTCAATCCGAGTACATAAATCGCTTGTTTTCAAGCATCAACTTTAATTGTCTTTATGAAATAAATGAACCTATCATTCCTCGCTTCATAGTGGATTTCTATAGCCAAGTCACCGTCCAAGCCAATGATCTTGGTTTCATCACCATCTCTTTCATGATTCAAAATGAATTTATCACCCTAACTCTCGAACAATTTGGTCATATCCTCCAAATTCCATTTAGAGGTCAAGCCATTTTCTCAAACGAGTGGGACCTCGAATCTCTTAATCGTTATCGACCAACCTTCGGTCCCTATCTCGACGAAATTCCTCATCCCGACGAAATTCGTCAAGTCCTTGGTATAGATCGTGCCACCACAAGTCAAAAAATAAAATCCAAAAATGTTCAAATCTCTCCATACCAACTTATCCTCAAAGAATTAAGCCCTCACATGAAGCGTTGGGAAGAACTCATTCGTGAGAATGCGTTTGGTACTGGAGGTCACCGGGACCATCTCCCGACTAGCCTTGCTCACATGTTGTATTGTATAGCTGTCGAAAAGCCGTACAATTTGGCCTACTTCTTTATCAAACGGATTGAGTGTGCTAGAAAAACTCCCAAAGCCAACCTTCCATATGGAATGTTCCTTACTCGTATCTAGCGTCATGTTATCGGGTACTACCCCGATCTTGACAATAGTATCTATGAGTCCATCTACCCCACTCTACGTCCTCTCGCTCTAAAACAAGCTCGACGAACTCGAAGTGACAAGGGTAAACCTCGTCGTCATAGCTTTCATGGATCATCCTCAAGGCAAGACGATGACGATGAGGAGGAAAACATCCATGATGCTAGTACCCCTTCGTTTTCTGAGTTCATTGACAATTTAGAGGATCTTGACTATCCCGAGTATTCTACCCCATCTCCTAGTGAGCAAAACGAAGAAGTGCTTCATGAACGAACTACCGAGATGCTTAGAAGACAAAAGAGCTTGCACGAAGAAGTTAGAGGTGGCTTCAAGTCTATCGGAAAAACTTTGAAGGGCATCTTCGGGAAGAAAAAGAAATAATGTGCTTGGATTATGTTTGTTAAACAATATTTAATTTTTATGCCTTGTGTGCTATTTGTCCGAAGTATATTCGGAAGTACTTGTTATTTGGATATTTGTTTAGGATGCTAACTTGATTATCTTTGATATGTGTTTTTTTTTAATGCATGCTTCTCTTAATCTATATATATGTTTGCATTATTAGTTAATGTTTATATAACTATATGACATGTATGCTTTCTAATAGACCAAAACAAATGTGAAATGTCCAAATAGAGCTTGCTGCAAATACAAAACAGAACATAACATTTTTCCAGAAAATTTTTGAAAAATTTTGGTTTCTGGGTCGTCAGATGGGCGGCCCCCTTAAATCATAAAGGGCGGCCCCTTAAAATTAAGGGGACCGGCCTCCATTTAAGGGGACCGGCCATCTGGAACAGTTTTTACACTGTTTTCTTTTGCATCTTGTGATCCCTTTTGCTAGTCCCAGCTACCATTTCCCTTAAAAACTAAACTGATTTTGGAATATAACATTACAATTTCAAAATAATTCCACTTCTAAACATGTTTTCCCACTATATAATCTCCATGCATGTTTAATTCACATTCCATCATCCTCAAACATTCATCAAACATCATCATGTCATCACCAAGAACCACCTATTCAAACAATGCCAAGAAACAAAAACTTGTCATCATTCCACCCAAACAACTCTTCATTGATCTTACAAATGAAGACAACACCACTCCATCTCCACCACCTCATTGTTCATCTCCTAGTGCACCAAATGCACCCTCAAAAACACCTTCAACAAATGGAAATGCCACTTCCTCCATACCATCCACTTCATCCATAAATGACTACATCAACACCCACTTATCTCCTCCAACAATTGATCAACCATCACAACCTACCAATGAGAACACATCTCTTGCACTCACTCTCTCATTATCACCATTAACACCTCTTGATGCACATTTCTCATCATCTCCTATCAACCCACCAACCTATAACCCCGTCCCATGGAGCTTACTTGAAGCTCATGGAGACACTTGCCTTTGTTGCATTCACAACCGAACAATTGTGTTCGGATTAAGAGATGAGATCCAATACATGTTTTCTCATATTGAAAACATGTTGCATCAACCACCAACAACAAACACAACACCCCCATCACCATCAACAAACACACCTCCACCATCACCATCTCCATGTTCACCATCCATTCCTCCCAATTAAACATGTATGGTGTTTCACAAATAAAATTGTGTTAAACCTTTTTGGATGGCAAGCTCTAGAGAAGACTCTCATGTTTGAGACTTGGTCTTTTATTTTAATGATGATTCTAAGCCTTTAAGGCTTTTGTAATGCTTGATGTATCTTTCTTTTATATTATTAATGTTATGGTTATGTTTAATCTTTACTCTTGCATGTTATATACATATATATGTTGCTTGCCACTAAATATTTTTGCAAGATATCCATATCTCGATTCCTTTTGGCCTCATAACGAGGGGGAGTATACTTCGAGGGGGAGTTTACATTATAATGGGATAACCTTTTTGATGCTAACAAAAAGGGGGAGAAGTGATATAAACTCTCACAATAATACTTGAATATATACTAATTTTCGATTAATGAGTTTAAATTTTGTAATCATCAAAAAGGGGGAGATTGTTGACATAAATAATGTGTGAAAACGTTATTCATATCTTTCGATATCTCTATATTTTGACGATCACAAAATGTAAAATCGTCAATCGTATAATTACTACGTAAACAAGTATTAAGCTAATTTATATCACTATATCCAACTTAATCACTTAAGGTATGGATAAACAAGTGCTTAATACATCTCATGATCAAAGGGGTATTTAATTAATTAACACAAAGTTTATTTAATCATATAAACATATTATATATTTTTGAAAAACACTTTTGGTAATAAAGAAAAATGTTTTAATCATACTAAATATATGATTTCAAATATTTAACCAAAATCAGTTAGTTTTTCACCAAATAAACTTTCCCCACTAAAAGATAAGTTTTCTGGCCGTTACAGTTGGGCGGCCCCCTTAATTATAAGGGGCGGTCCCCTTAATTTTAAGGGGGCCGGCCATGATTTAAGGGGACCGGCCAGGCTCCCCTGTCAGAAACTGTCAGAATTCTTCTCCTATAAATACCACCTTAACTCTGGAATTTTTCCCCACCTTTTGCACGAAATTTTCAGATCTATAACTCTCTAAACATTCTCTAAAACCCTTTGATCATTAGTATATTAATCCTTGTTTCAAGTGATTCAATCCCTAATCATCCATTCTCATTCAAAGTGCAAAAGAAGAACACTCTCTCTACAACCAAGCTCAAGAAGTGTTGAAGAATAGTTGTGCATTGTGTATTTATATATTCATTTGTGAATATTGTGTTGTGCTTGTGATTAGTTGTGTAGATAATAGAAGTTGATAAGTAGTGAAGTAGGATAGTTGTGAAGATAGATGTGAAGTAGAAGATTGGTGTGTAGAAGATAGTTGTGAAGAAGATTGGTGTGTAGTATATTGGTGTGAAGAAGTTGTGTAGAAGGCGTGATCAAGTTGTGAAGTTGTGTGGTGTGTAAATTGGTGTGTAAGGTTTTCTCCGCCAAAAGGGAGTTTGTTGATATAGTGAAGAAAACTCTCGAGTAGGTGACTCGGGGAGTGGAGTAGGAACAAGGAAGGTGTCCTTGTAGCCGAACCACTATAAATCCTTGTGTTGTGGTTTGATCTTTCTAACTCTTCTCATTACTTATTTATTTAACTTTACTATATTAGTGTTGTTAGTTAGTTACCATACAATTGTTCATATAGTGCAAGTATTGAATTCACATAAACTAGAATCGAAGTTTTTAAAACAAACTTGTGTTTATAAATTTAAAAGGACGTAAAACTATTCAACCCCCCCTTCTAGTTTTCCACAAAGAATATATTTCAAATTTCAAAATCTGATTATTTGCCCCCAAAATCATATAAAACTTCACTAAATAAATCAGTAACCAGAAAAAAAAATTCCCTTAAATAGAGGACGGTTCCTAGATATATTTGGGAACCGTGGGAACGTCTGAGTATAACGGTCAGATTTCTGCTGCTTATAAATAGTGACTCATTTTTTATTTATTTTTTTTTATTTTATTTTTTGCATAAAACTCACCTTTTGCATACAGTTTCTCTGTTTATTTCCAGTATCATAATCCTACATTTCTTTTATCATTAAGCTTATTCAAGTTTGTTTAAAGTGATCCAAACATTCATCACTTCAAGTGCAAGATAAGAACACGTGTTATCGTTAAGATATGAAGTGTTGTAGAGTAATTAGTGCATTTGTAACGTTTGTTACATTCTTGTTGTGTATTGTCGTAGATCGATTCCATAACTACTAAACTTGTTTAGTTGTTAGATCGGGTTAGTATTTTAGTCCTGAAAATACGTGAGTGATCATGTATGTATTTTAGTCCTGAAAATACGCGCGTGTGAGAGATTGGTTCTAGCTTGATTAGAACTCGATATTTAGGTTAGTGTCAGAAATTGGTGTAAGCGACGTTGTACGATTTTCTTCACCTGAAGGGAGCATTTTAACATAGTGAAGTAAACCCTCGAGTTGGATACTCGGGGACTGGAGTAGGGCGAAGAGGAGCTTCGTTACTAAACCACTATAAATCTTCGTATTGTGATTTGATCTTTCTAACTCTTTATTATTGTTTTGCACTTTATCTTTCACAGTTAATATTGTTCTTCGTCTTGTATTTATTTATATTGTATTAATATTGTGATTGCTTGATCTCACATAAACTCGAATCTAAAAGTTTTGAAAGTATAATTTAAAACGATAAAAAACAGTAAAACTATTTAACCCCCTTATAGTTTTCCACAATTGGTATCATAGCTACGTTGACCAAGATTTTATACCTATTGAAAAGAATCCAGAAACTAAAAAGATTGAAATTGTTTCTTACAAAAAACAACGTGACGAACTTAAAAGGAAACTTGCTAAAAATGATGAGGCTAAAATGGTAATTTATAATACTCTCAGAAAAAGGAATACAAAAGGATTTTTATGTATAACACAACAAAAGAATTTTGGAAAACTTTACTATCACTTGACGAATTTATCGGTAACTTGAAAGTTCATGAAGCGATAATGAAGAAAGACTTCGAAATAGATAAAGGTAAAGGAGATAGATGAGATATCTTGCCTTAAAAGCTAAGAAGGAGGCTAATGATGACGAGGATTCGACGTCCGAAAGTGAAGACAAAGAATATGCTATGGCAGTAAGGGACTTTAAAAAGTTCTTCACAAGAAGAGGTAGATATGTGAGACAACCAAGAGATGAAAAAAAAGTCATTCCAAAAGAATCGGGATGACAAGAAAGGGAAAAGTGAAAGGAAGGGTTTTAGATATGGAGATCCAAATCATCTTATCGGAGAATGTCCGAAACCACCAAGAAACAAGAACCAAAGGACTTTCGTTGGAGGTTCTTGGAGTGACAGCAGTGACGAAGATGAAGAAAAGGCCAACGAAGAAACGTGTCTTATGGCTTAAGCATCTAATGAGGTATATTCCGACTACTCGTACTATAGTGATAATGCTTCTTCAATAGATGATGATACCTTGCATAGTGAATATAATAAGTTATGTGAAGTTAGTTTAAAGGTCATAATGAAAAACAATATGTTAAAAATTATTACAACTAGGTTAGAAAAGGAAATACTTGAGTTAAAATAAAAGGTTGAGAAACTTGAGAAAAAACAAATATATTGACTTCGGATATATGTCGTGTCAAAATCTTCGAGTAGAAAACGAGAAACTCAAAGAGAAAGCATCTAGGCTTAATAATTTGAAAAGACTACGTGGTCACTTGAAGAAATATTAAGTATTCAAAAACCCTGTGGTGATAAAACGGGACTAGGCTTTAATTTGGTCGAAGCATCAACTAGTTGGAAAAAACAAGTAAAATTTGGAAGGTCATAGAAAACTGCTAGAACAGATGACGGCTCCCATAATTGTCCTGACGGCTCCCTTAAATATAAGGAAACCGTGGGATAGTCACCTGCTGAAGACATACCAGTTTCGAATTTGAAGTCCAACTTGAGTCCTAAACCAAAACACGCAGTTATTAATAATGTCAAGATGCCTATTGCTAGTAAAAATAAGGTTAAACATTTTAATAAACTACTTTCTGAACCCGAAGTTGAATTTGTAAAACCTGAACTTAGATAAAAAAAAAAATCCTCCACCTACGAATATAATTACTTCTCAACCTCGGTCTAAAACACCGCAGCCTAAAAGTAATTTTAGAAGACAAAGTTACACAAATAACTATCTCGTAACTTGGAATAACTTCTAACAACAAAGTTACATGCCTTGGGGAATTTGCCCACCATTTCAACATCCGAATCAAATGCAAAAAAATACATGGGATGTTTAATGCTAACAACTTTGAACTCATGAGATATTGGGGATCGAATGTTTGAGTTTTCTTAGTTTAAATCTATATGCTTGGGAGTTGATTCAGAGCCCGATGAATTGATTAAAGATAGTGGATGCACAAATCATATGATGCTCAACAAAAGTCTCTTCTTCTCATATAAAGCATACAACGGAAGTAATGTCATTTTTGGTAGCAAACTATGAGGAAATATCATTGGCAAATGTACGACTTCTCATGACTCCATTACTATTACAAATGTTGAGCATGTAAATAACTTCGGTTTTAATTTACTTAGTCTTAGTTAAATATATGATAATAAGTGTAAGGTAATATTATCCGAGCACGATAGTGAGATTACTAAGGATGGGAAAACCATAGGTAGAGGAATTAGGAAGAACGACTTGTATGTGATGAAAATAGGAAATAAGCTGCAAGACAGACTTTGCCTAGCAACCATGGACGGAAACTCTACTTTAAGGAGACTTGGTCACGCAAATATGCATTTGATTCAATTTTTGGCGCCTAATGAATTAGTTAGAAATTTACCTAAGCTTAAGTTTGATCAACACTTTTGTGATGCTTTTAAAATTGGAAAACAAGCTCATGCTAGTAACAAAAGCTAAGAACATGGTCTCAACAAATAGGTGTCTAGAACTCTTACACATGGGTCTATTCGGTCCATCTGCCGTACGGAGGAAACCTTTACACCTTAATAATAATAGACGACTATTCTAGGTACACTTGGACAAGATTTCTTAACCTTTTTTTTTTTTTTTTTTTTTTTTTTTTTTTTTTTTTTTTTTTTGAAATATCAAGAGGTCTTATTATTATTGTTGTTATTATTATTATTATTATTATTATTATTATTATTATTATTATTATTATTATTATTATTATGAACCATCACTTTATTATTATTATTATTATTATTATTATTATTATTATTATTATTATTATTATTATTATTATTATTATTATTATTATTATTATTATAGTAAGTTTCATCGATCGTTCCTGAAGTTGACCTGATTCGCCCGTTTGGATTTTGTGGCGAAGGCGGTCCCTGATGTGTGTGTTTGGTCCCTGGCACCCCAATATGGCTAACGGGCGTTATCTTTGCTCGATAGCTGATGTGGCATGACATTTTTTTTTTCACTCCTTTTCCCTTTGCATGTTTGGTCCCTAACACCGTTCTATAAGTACACCTTTGCCTCTCCACCGGTACTGACATTTGATATTTCCCATATTTCCTTTCCCACTTTCCCGCCCAATCACATCAACCATCTCATCTCAAAACTCTCGAGTCTCGTCACTAATTTTGCAATCTCAGTAAAAGGTTGGCACAAATTTGTGTCAATAATGGCGTTACCAACATAGAAGATGCGGGAAAAAGGAGCAAGGGTTACAACTGAACAGTTGGAGATGGAGTGCGAAAAGTAATATGGTAATGACTTAAAATCCTGCTGCTTTGAGATACATTTTGATATGAACTTGTGTTAATATATGTTGATTTACTAAGCAATTGACTTTTTATTGCAGAATATACACGACATTTATTCAGCATACGAATATACCATGGTGGGCATTCATGTGTTTTCCTAATAGAGAATACGTTGGTGGTGATGAAGCCATCTTCGATAGGGTTGATGCTGATGTTTTCTCAGTGTGTGACCTAAACCAGATGGTTACACAACTAGGCTACACATGTAAGAATGAGCCTCTGTTTTATCACTATTTAAGTCCAATGAGTAGTCTAGATGATGGGTTGTTTCCAGTGTCATGTGATGAAGATGTTCGATGTTTGAGTTCCCTACTAGTTAGTTTCAAGTTGATTTAGGTGTACATAGAGCATGGTTCTACTAGGGTTAATTATTACCAAAGGTCACCTGGACAAACTAGGGCAAGAATAGATGTTGTACTTGACATGGCATGGGAATACTGATCATAATTGTGCACCTTCAGCTAACTCACCTCAAGGTTTGAGATTTACACAATTGACAGACAATGAATGTGGTGAAGACCAAAACAATGACCTTCCACACATAGATTCACAGTTTGGGAGTTTAAACCTTAGTTTCACCCAGTGGAACCAACTGTTAATAATGTGGTAGCTGAAAGAATAGCTGGTGGTTAGTTTAATGGAGTTTGAGGAGAATGAATTGGATAGGGGTCCATCATTTAGTTATTTGGATGCTATGAATGTTGACAGTACTACTGGTTTAAGTCATGACGAACATTTTGGAGTTGATGACTTGGACTTAAACATGGGCTTAGATGTTGACCTAAATGTTCCCCAAACTGAATTGCAAGTAGATGGTAGAACCGAGGAACAACATGATGAGCAGGATGACATTGATAGTGTTCATGATAGTTAATATGAAGGAGACTCCAGTGACAATGCTGATTCACATACTGAAGAAGAGGCTGTTATGGATGATGAAGGACATCGTGGAGACGAGCCTGAGGTTCAAGTAAATATGTTTCAACTAACTGGGAATAAAGCTTTTGACAACATTGGCAACTGCAGTCAAATTGGAGATGTTGTAGAAGGAATAGAAGCCGTAAGAGTAGAAGGTTTTGATAGTGAAACATGTTCTGAGGATGAATCTGGTTTTAGTAGAAGGAAGGAGTTAAGGGAAATAAGAAGAAGGATGGAACATAATCCTATTGTGGAGAAGTACTTTTTTTTTTTTTTTTTTTCAGTAGCCAAGAGTTTTCTACTCTAGAAGAGGCGAAGGAAAGAGTATATTTGCATGCAATTGAGACTATAAAAAATTTGATGTTGAAAAAGAATTATGCGGTTAGGATAAGAGTTATATGTCATAACAAAATACCTATCTTTATTGAGTTACACGTTAGTGGACCAACAGGCCCAAGTGAAGCAAGTGATGTTGGGCCTAGTGGATCAAGTGGCCCAGTTGGTAGAGGTACTAAAAGGAAGAGGAAGAGTGTAGGAAGTTCTGGTGTTGAACTTGAAAGCAATCAATGCCCATGGGTCATGTATGCTAGCAAAGATAAAGTAACAAAAAATTGGACTGTGAAGATACACAGAAGCACACACACTTGCCTTCAATCAAGCGATATAAACACTGCACTTATAAATTTTTGGCAAGTAAGATCTTTGACCAAGTTAAGGTTAATCCACAAATCCCAGGAAAGGCAATTCTAGACCAGCTCCAACGTGAATTACAGCTTCAGGTATCTATGAGCAAAGCATTCAGAGCCAAAGCTAAAGCTGAAAGAGAGGTTGCAGGTGATCACACGCTGCAATATGCAATGCTTAGAGACTATATTGGTGAATTGCTGTCTACAAACCTTAATACCACTTTGAAGCTTGCAATTGATAGAGATACTGCTGATCCTGAGTTGACTACAAGGGTGTTTAAAAGAGTATATGTTTGTTTGGGAGCATTGAATGAAGGGTATAGGGCTTGCAAAAGAGAATTGTTGGGGCTAGATGGTGCTTTCATGAAAGGTCCATTTCCAGGCCAAGTGTTGGTGGCTGTTTGACTTGATCCAAACAATAGAATTTACCTATTGGCTTATGCCTGGTAGAAGCTGAAAGTAAGAGTTCATGGTCTTAGTTCTTAATGTGTTTGGGTGATGACATAGATCTAAACCCTAGTTCAAATTTCACATTCATCAGTGATAGACAAAAGGTTAGTAACATGCTTCTCTAGTTGAATTCTTAAACACAACATAATATGACGCACATGTCCTCGAAATGCTTAAGAAATTTGAGATAAAAGAGTCTAAAACAATTAAAACGCACATGTCCTCGAAAACGAAACTCACAAAATATGAAAAAAAGTGAGTCCATGGATAATACTAAATATAGGGACATAATAGGTAGTTTATTATTCCTAACGATAAGTAGCCCCGATATCATGTTTAGTGTCTACCGGTCAAACGTATTTAATCAATCATCTTACCTTATTATATATATCCTACTACATGCTATTAAGCAAAGTAATAAAGATTATGTTCCAAAAAAAAAAAAAGGTAATAAAGATTAAAAATATTTATGTTTACAAAAATCAAAATCGGACGGTGGAAAAAAAAGTGGTGTTAGTTAATAGTTGCTGCCGGCAGCAACACGAATAAATAAATGTAGAGAGATTTAAAAAGAAAACGTAATACACGTTGGAGACGTGTGTTTCTCATTTGACTTCTTTTTAATGCATCGTCACATTAAATTTCTTTAACATAAAACACTATTTCATTTAAAATTTAACAAAAAAAAAATATATATTAAATAAAGAAAGAAGGTGTGTTAAGTTTTAGGTCCACCAACTGGTTGTTGCTACAATCCCATTTTTTCAAGCAATCTTTTTTATTTCTTCTTCTTCTACTTCCATTATTCTTCCTTTAAACAGTAGTTTCTAATAATATCATCATAAATCCTTTTGAAAATCTCGTCTTTTGTCCGCACGTGACACCATTTAACACCTTTTATTAAATATTGTTTTTGTTTGCTTGTTATCCAATTATTGCATTTTTTTTTATTTTTGTAAGGTGGTCATTGTTCAATGATAACAAGGGTTAGTTGTGTTTATTTTTATTAAAATATTAATTTTTATATTTTAATATTACTAATTGTGTGGAATCATTTTATTTTCTTGTTGTTCATATCCAAATTTTGTCCCCATTTTACAAGATTTTGTTTCATCTTTTTATCTTTTGATCATATTTTCATATACCCTTTATCTCTCACACACAAACCCTTAAACACATAGTGATATTAGCCTTTGTGGGTCAACTTTTCTTCTATGTACTGTAAGTGTTTGATTTTATGTCTGTTAAGTAATTTTGTTTGAATTTTGAAAATTTGTATGTTTTTAGTATTGGATTTTGTTAATGAATCATGGGTATGTTTTGTTTTTAGTTTTTATGATGTTTATAGTTGGGTAGGATTGATAAAGTGAACTGAAAAACATGTTTTTTTTGTGTGTTTTTGTTGTTGTGTTAGGTTTTGTATGAGGGTGTAAAGTTTATAGGAATTTAGATGGCTACTTATTATCCTAGTTCAAGTAATCATCAAAGAGATGTGTTTACGAATTCATATGTATCGAGTCAACTAGAGGTTGAATCGTATCAAGGATCGCCTTGTCCTCCTGTTGATATGATGTATCAAAACCAAACGTCCACGGATACGTCTTTCTTAGAGCTTTTGTCTGGTAATATGCAACCAAATTCGCAAATGATTTCTCGGGTTGAGGATCGTAATGGTTTGGATGAAGAACGTAATTTGCAGTATCAGGAATTGTCGCTTAGTTTAGGAATGCAAATACCTTCGTCTTCGATGGCTTTTCAGTATAATTACTTGAATTCCCATATTCCGAATTCGAGTGATCATGGGTCTCAGAAAGTGGAAAACACTGAGTATCTGTCGTTTAATGTGGTTGGTACTCCTAAGAATGGTCAATGCTCGATATCCGATACATATGATGGTTCATATGGGGTTGTGGGTAGAATCATGGACTCAAAATATCTAAAACCTTCACAGGAATTGCTTCAGGAAGTAGCTAATCTTGGCGATGCGTTAAGGCAGCTGAAGATGAATCGCCAACATAAGGTTCAGGTTGATGAAAAAGATTCCAAATCGACCCCTCTCGAGTCTACTACTAGTTCATCTGGTGAACTTACGGCTTCTGAGAAACAGGAATTGCAGAACAAGGTCACGAAATTGTTTTCGTTGTTAGATGAGGTAATAATATTACAAGTTTTACCCTTTAATGTATTTCTTGAATATTGCGCAGTGTGAGCGACTAAGGACTAATACGAATATATGAAATATAGGTTGATCGAAAATACAGAGAATATTGCCAGCAATTGCAAATTGTTGAAGCAACGTTAGATGTAGTGTCGGGATGTGGTGCTGCAAGGCCATACACAGCACTTGCACATCTAACAATATCTCGTCACTTTCGATGCTTAAGGGATGCAATTAATGGTCAAATTCAAGTGACCCGTCAAAGCTTAGGAGAACAAGATGATTCATCAGACCGAGTGTTACCACGTCTAAGGAACATGGAAAAGCAGCTCAGGCAACAAAGAAGTCTTCAGCATCTTGGTGTGAATCGACATTCGTGGAGGCCACAAAGAGGTTTGCCAGAAGCCTCGGTCTCTATTCTTCGTGCTTGGCTGTTTGAGCATTTTCTTAACCCGTATGTTGTTTTATATTTCACTTTTTATTAAGCTTCTATATGTTTGCTGGTTTTGTTCCAATGTTTCTAATGTTAACATTCTTCAGTTACCCGAAGGATTCAGAGAAAATCATGCTAGCCAAGCAAACTGGACTCACCCGAGGCCAGGTAAATACAGTTTCTACATATGAACCTTTATTATTTCGCACAAACTTCATAAAATAGCAACATACTTTTCAAATGGTATAATTTGGTAAGTATAGAGTTTTTTACGGGTTTGTTTGGTAATTATATTGCAAAAAGGTGTAGTTACAATGGAGTATCATTCAAACTAAGCTTGGAGTTAAAAAAAAGTTTTAATTATCAATGGACTATTTTTCAACCTATGTTGCTACTTTTTGGAATGTTTCCTTATTATTTGTGATGATCTTGGTATGCATTTCATGAATTGATTTATAAATGTTTTGTAATTAGATTGCGAATTGGTTCATCAATGCACGGGTGCGCTTATGGAAACCGATGATTGAAGACATGTACAAAGAAGAATTCAATGATCAAGAAGGCAAATCAGCGAACAATAACTCATCATCTTCAGAAGATAAAGAGAAAGAATTGGCTCCAATGGCTAGCGACTCAAATCCTGACTTTTACAACGAGATAGATGCCAGCAGGTCTCCGACACAAAGGCACACTGACTTGGCTGATCAATACAGGTTATTATCTGATTTTGTGGTATAATAAAAAAACCAACGAAGTGTACACGACACACGCATGCTGATCTTGATTTGAGTATGTGAAGTAGTAGTGTAAATAAGGATGTGAATATAGTTGGTGTTTTGTTTAGACGTATAGCGAAGAATTTTCCATCAAGGATCAGCCTTTAAGTAAAACTCATATTGGATAAACAAACTTATTATTTGGTGAGTATAGATGTTACCATTTCTTATGTAATAAAAACACAAGTTGTTAGCTTCTTTCTTATGCAGAACACACCTCAATCTAGTGTCCAATGATCTTTGTAGTAACCTAGCAGCCTACTATTAGAAAAAGGGTTGGGTGGTGGTTTGAGTTAGGGTTGGGACCAGTTCATCTTTAGGACCTGTTGCATAGCTGAGTCATATAGGTTTTGCTGCATTGTAGCTGCATGTGAGATTACTAGTTTTAGCTGTTTTTTAGCATGATTAGTTAAACATATGTATCCTTTATACATATCTTCAATTTGGAAGCTTCTGTAAATGTGTGTGAGGGGCCTGAATTGTGAAAATAATTGACATTTATGACCTCCACTAGTTTTTGTGCACCTACTCTCCTTCATTCAACACACACTGGTTTTTCACCATCTTGGAAAGATAGGTCCTTTATTTTCCCTAATTTATTTGTGATAGGACCATATCACTTTTCTTGAAATTGGAACTCTTTAAGAATTCATTAGACCAATCTTGTTTGACCTCATACTATGCTGTTAAACATTGTTTGACCAACTTATGGTTTAAACCAATGTATAATTCATTAGATTCTTCAGTTTTGATCCTAGACCAAGTCAAACTCTGTATATATGTAACCGGTTATGTTTATGCGTTTCAATATGAGATTTGAAATATTATGTAGATGAAACTGGGATTCTTACAAGGATTATTCATGTTTCGTTTAGTCACGTCGTATAGTGTGGGGCATACAATATTGCGGGTTTCATTCACTTTGCTTCACATGATTTTAATGGATTGAACATACTAATATATGAATATCTAAACATTTCATGTATTGTATCAAAGCACAAAGCAACTTAAATAGAGTTGTTTGGACAAGTATCCGTAGAATTCCACATGTATCTCAATTTACACAACGAATCTCGCACAAGGTTTCTCGTTCTCATTGAATCATGTGATAGTTCAGAATTGTCCTCGATAATTAATACATAAGGATTCTCTAAAAGGACATATAGTGCTTCAATATTGGTTGTTTTTATGATGTCATCGTTTATAATCATCCTGTACAAAATCTTATGAAAATAGAAGTAGAAATGCAAGCAAAATCACATCTGTGCGTTTGCTGCATCTGTTGGCATATCGCTTGTTTTTTCAATCAGTTAAAAGTTGTAACCTTTTCGTGACCACTTATTATAGCATAGTCATTGTAGATTACGCAATTTGTTGCCCCAAAAGTTATTAGAGTCTTGATATTACCATGAAATAATTGTTGAATCGTGAAAAATAAAATTTTGAGGATCGAAACATTACTCTAAAAACTCAACACATTATTGCTAGTAAAATAAAGATCAAGTAGAAACGAAAACAAACATAATAAGTCTTAAACTATAAATCGATCTCTAATAAATCCTATGAAAAAAAAAAAAAAAAAAAAAAAAACTTTATTAGGCTAAAATAGTGTAACACTGGAATTTATAAAATTGCAAGGGCTGAAACGAAACTGTTAACGGGTCCTGCATTACTGAATAAGTGAAATGGAGTAGTTAATATCACGCATGCGTTCCTTAGGCCTAATATCCAATTACTACAAAATGGTTGTTCCGGTTATATGATCGAATCCACTCAAGTTCACCCAAACATTTCTTTGACCCAAGTCGAACTTGGTACCTTTTTTTAAAGGGGCTGTTAGAATGCTTC
Organism: Artemisia argyi; assembly: GCA_030686995.1. Lineage (NCBI taxonomy): Eukaryota > Viridiplantae > Streptophyta > Magnoliopsida > Asterales > Asteraceae > Artemisia > Artemisia argyi. Next base: position 33,128,527 of record CM060691.1, read on the forward strand.
AACTCTATTTGGAGACTAACAGGGTTACACGCTTGTATAATTACTTGATAGTTGATAGTCTCCATTAGGCCTGAGGGTGTGCATGCGGAAACATGCAGCATATTGGACTTGTTAGTGGCAATGTACCTAAACGCCGACCCCCATCTCACTTTGCCGCAAAACTGGAAGTTTTTTGGGCACAAAATTTCAGAGAGGGAAAAAAAAGGGGTGCATGTATTTGTGTGTGTATTTTCTGCGAATAGAAAATGGGAAAATTATGTGGCGCAGGGCGAAGGCTGTAAAATTTTTAGAGAATGGAAACATAATGGCATAATGCTAATGTGGAGCTGATCTGCTGATGAGACATCCATAAAACGAGTGTTTAACCTGGAAGACACCCTCCAATCTTAAAATGAGTACCTTATGTTGGTAGTCTTTCAATATGCGTTATAAATATTTCTTGAACATTTTGTTCGAATTTCAAGTCGAGTTATTATGCAACAAGCTTTTTCTCAAACTTTCTAATTTTGCAGTACTTTATCTTAGCCCTTAGATTGCAACATTAAAACTAATTCTCAGGTAACTTAGTTGATTTTGAAAGAGAATACTTGGCGAGTAAATAATCACGCTATCTATAAAACCGATCATTTGAAGGAACCAAAACTCAGATTCATTTAAAACCAAATTTTAGACCCGTACAGAATCTTACCTACTTTTATATCACTCCATATCTTATTGTTACATGATGGAGTATAAGTTTTTCGGTTTTGCTACCAAGTGCCCACTGGGCACAAGTTAGCGTGTAATTTTTACTTAAATGAACCAAAATATTCTTTTTATTAACACGTTAATATGTGCCCTGTGGGTACTGTTAGCAAAACCCTAAGTTTTTACCTCTCCCCACTCTTCACCCTTCTTCATGTTACTATAATAGTATGCACTATTTTATGTGCATTTTCTTGGAAACATTTCAAGTTTTCCCTGGTGTTTTTTAAGTTACTTTTTATAAAATTTATATTAATGGTTTGGTGTTTTTGCGATTTTCTTGTAAAGTTATTGCACTAAAACTAAATAACATGGAAAGCCAATTGTTAGGGATGATTATAAAGTTACATATTTAGGACATATTTATGATGGTATAAAGTTACATTTGCTACTTACTAAAATCTATGCAATAATTTGATTTGGTGTGTGCTAGTTAAATACTGTTTGGATTTGGTTTTAGTATTCAGTATGTTTATAATGGAACCATGGGATGTACAGTCAGTACAGACTAACATTACTCGAGCGTCAGGATAGGCGAGGAATAACTCTTGATCTTTAACACATGATTTCACAAGCAAAAATGTGTGAATTTATTCTAAATCTTTAACTACATCTTTAAATTATAAAAATTTGAGCAAATGACAACATCAACTAGCCTTTTCGTTTCTTCGCCATATTTTAGTACTCTAATGGATCAATCTAATCGATATTAACCCGTTTGACCCGTGAGTCAGTGCCCATATTAACAAATACCAGAAAAAAAAAATGTCCATTTTACTCGTGTATATCACGCAGTATAATTTTCACCTGTGATCCAACGCGGACAGGTCCATCTTACCGGTATTGCTTCTTTCATACATATAGCTCAGGTATACGAGTTTCAAATTTTGAATAGTTCAAACGCATGATATCCAATCTAAGGCTAAAAGTTTGAAGTGTTGGATAAAGCAAAAGTGTTTACACTTAACTCCAACAAGTTATGCCAAATTTGATCAATTCTAAAGCAGAAATATGACATGTCATGATCCAAATTTGATTTTGGAGCAGGTAAAACTGCAATCACAACCACTCTAGCAAAAGTGTAACAAATATTTTGTTTTCGGATATTCAGTAAAAACCATAACATTTTCCCTTCGTCCTACGTGAATATTGACAAACCTCTAGCTATACCAATTCTTCTCTTAGTATAACTGTATAAGTACCATATTCCAACCGGCTTCGTTCAACCATTTCCTTCTGGATCCATGTTATCAAACCTAACCCATTGTACAGAACTTACCTTTAATCTTCGGTAAGATCTTGTATCATGTATATCCCCATAAACTTCTCACTATTTCACCAAAAACACGCACTCATTGGACGTATCTAAAAGGGTACCATGTAACATGCATCTTGAAATGGTCTTGATCACCTACTAGTGTCAATAAGGTATGGTAAGAGAGGTGGTACATTCACTCTATTTATACATTAGTAATTTGCACCCTATTATGCAATCTTTATATACATTAGTAATTCACTCTTTATATACATTAGTAATGGCTTTTCTTATCTACAATACTTGTATGCTAATGGTTTAATTTTGCTCTCGTCCTCGGTGACAAGCTTTGCTTTTCCGGGGTTTAACTTTGGATGGGGTGGTGGTGGAGGTGGCGGAGATGGGTCTTTCGGCGGGGGAGATGGGTCTTTTGGCGGTGGCCAAGGGTATGCTGGTCTTTTTCCAGAATTCTATAGTTTCTTGTGTCCTCAAGCTAATGACATTGTCATGTCTGTCCTTGAGGATGTCATTGCTAAAGATCCAAGAATGGCTGCTTCTTTACTAAGGCTTCATTTTCATGATTGCTTTGTTCAAGTAATTAGTATATTACATTTTGCTTAATATATTATTGTTACATTAATGTAAATGATAATTTGAACTCAAAATTTGGCCGGTAATTGATTCTTACCTTAATGTGTACCAGGGATGTGATGCGTCTGTCTTGTTGGATGATAGTGCAATGTTTACAAGCGAAAAGAATGCAGTGCCTAATGCTAATTCAATTAGGGGATTCGAAGTGATTGATGAGATTAAATCTAAATTTGAAGAGGCATGTCCAGAGACGGTTTCTTGTGCAGACATTCTCGCCCTTGCTGCTCGAGGTTCTACTGTTCTAGTAAGCATTCGAACTTTGGGGCAGTTTAGGCAGTTTTAATAACCATTCCCAAACACATATATCTATTTGGACTTCAAAAAAAAAAAAAAAAAAAAAAAAAAAAAAAAACCCAAATTGATGATATGCTCACGTGATGAAAAAGATTTCATTATTAACTAACTAGCTAACGAATTGCTTGCAAAACCATCACAGAGTGGTGGACCGAATTGGGAATTACCGTTAGGAAGGAGGGATGCAACACAAGCAAATTTCAAGGAATCAAACAACAACCTTCCTCCACCGAACTCCACCATTCAAAACCTTATCACACTGTTTCGTCGCCAAGGTCTTGATGAAGTTGACCTCGTCTCTCTTTCTGGTTAGTAAAAAGGCTGAATTTCCAAAACCATCTTATTTTGTTTTTGTCATTCAACATTTAAGATTTCTGATTAATTTCTATCTCTTAAAGGAGCACATACAATAGGAATGGCTAGATGCACTTCATTTAAGCAAAGACTATACAATCAAGACGGAAATAATCAGCCAGATTCAACTTTAGAGAGGACATACTCCAATGGCTTAAAAGAAATTTGCCCAAAAACAGGCGGCGATAGCAACATTTCTCCTCTAGATTTTTCATCTCCTGCAAGATTTGATAACACTTATTTCAAGCTCATTATGTGGGGGAAAGGTCTTTTAACTTCTGATCAAGTGCTTCTAAATGGAAACGTCGAAGAAACTATGTTTTTAGTCAAGGCATTCGCCGAGGATGATTCTCTCTTCTATGACCAATTTGCTAGATCCATGGTTAAAATGGGAAACATCAATCCCCTCACTGGTTTTAATGGCGAAATTAGGAAGAACTGTCGAATGGTTAACCAACTATAACCATATAATGGTGCCTATTATAATTCCACTAGATGTAAGCTATCTAAATTATTGTAATGCTGGAAAAATTGGTTTCTAATGAATTAATGGCTTTCTAAGTTGCTACAGACCTACAATCATATATTGTCTGCTCAAAGCGGATACAAAAACTTTCAATAGGCATTCAAGTGATACACACAATATCGCAATTCTTTGATGAATAATTAGCATACATTAATGGGCCAGAGCTAGCTGGCTGAATGCGGATCTTTTAATTTGTCCAATTTGTATTTCATCATTCTTACAATATTGCAGAACCAGTAAGTACTAACTATAAAGAGTCCCACACCTATTGCCTGCACATATGCAATAATAACATTCAGTTTAGAGGGTCTAATTCATTTCATCAGGTCTTACAAGTGTTACCAAATTCATAAGAAATCATACCTTCACAAGAATAGGATTATTGGAAAATAGCAATTCAAAGCAGAGATATGATCCAAAACACATTCTTGCAACCGTGTAGGTCACTGCAAATGAAACCTGTAAATTATATAAAGATGTAAACAACTCCATAAGAACTTTTGTATAAAAGAAGTATTGCATTTTCAAAAATATCAGTTACGAGTTGAGAAAATAAAAGGAACTAACATCAGCCGCTAAGTTGAGATTAGTGTCCTTATAGCCAAGATCTTTGAGAAATTCTCTTAAATGTAGAGATGCTCTTGATATCTCTGTGATCCGCATTGCAGCACCATAAGAACTTTTGTATAAAAGAAGTATTGCATTTTCAAAAATATCAGTTACGAGTTGAGAAAATAAAAGGAACTAACATCAGCCGCTAAGTTGAGATTAGTGTCCTTATAGCCAAGATCTTTGAGAAATTCTCTTAAATGTAGAGATGCTCTTGATATCTCTGTGATCCGCATTGCAGCACCATTTCTGTTCCACACTGCATAGTGCATATGTTTCATAAAAACTAATTAAATTCACTTTGAAGAAAATACAAACATAAAAAACTTAAGTTAAAATTTTAAAAGAGCAGGTACCCTTTCATGAGCAAGGCCTTTTCCAATTCCAACAATGCAAACTAAATGATGAACCAAATTATCGATCTTCAAATTCTTGTCGTACCAGCAACATACTAAATCATATATTAAATAAGCAAGAGTAACTCCCAAAGCTCTCATCTGTTCATAGTTTAATATATATAATTGAATTCTATATCTATCTATAAACAAAAAAGATATATATAATCTTTTGATTTTTCCAATTGTTCATTCCTGGGGAGAGGAAGAAGCAGATAGAGCAAAGGCCTCCTCTTTCCGTTCGCTCTTCCCGAAGTGAGCGAATTGCATGTAGAGATCCGTAGGGGCTTATAGTTTAATTGGTTGAAACGTACCGCTCATAACGGTGATATTGTAGGTTCGAGCCCTACTAAGCCTACCACCCCCTGCTCTTCTCTTTCAGCCCTTGCTGGTGAAAGTCTTAGAATGAATGTTGGCCTAGATAGAGGAATAAAAACTAGCTCGACCGGAAGGGAGAGGATAGGCGAATCAGTAACTGAAATGAAAGCTGGAGTAAGACAGTCAGTTGGAGAGCTAGCATGAAGAAGTAGGAAGGGATATTCGAAAGGCAGAAGGGTAAGAGCTAGAAGGCTGTCTTTGAGGATAGGATGGTCGGACAAGGAATCCAACCTCTTTCTATAGATAAGATAAGTCTGTAACTTCAGGTCGAATCACTAGAAGGTATACTATTCTGAGGGTAGGCATTCGTCGTCCCTCAATCGCTTACTGATATGCTTTATCTCATCTAGCAGCACTCTAAGAGCCTCTTTCCACCCTACTGGCTTTAGGTAAGGGTCTCAGATCGTATGCCTTCTAGCCTGCCTCTTTCTTGAGCTGGCCATGGGATAAAAAGTAGATCTCTATCTGATCTGTGAAGTGAAAGACTAGTCCTGATCTTATTGAATGAATTCCATCTAAGAAGTAGAAGTAGGTTCGCTGAAGCCCATCTATTCAATAAGATCAGTTAAGCAGGTTGTTAGGGCCACTCGACTTATAAGTAGTAGTATCACTTTGATCCTATATGAGCATCCACTTTTTCAAACAATTGAGCCTTCATCATGGGAATAAATAGGATAACAGGATTCCAGCTGTAGTTTATTGGCCGTTAGGTCGGTCAAACTGTCCATGTAGCTAAAGTCAAGCCAATTGTTCGAGTTCGCGTTCTCGTTCAGGACAGGACAGTATGGGACCTCTTGCTTAGGGCTTTGGAAGCAAGCAACCAACCTGGCAGAACTCGATCGGAAGTTTACTATTTGACAAAGGGGCGCGTTAGCGGCATAAGAGTAAGTAAACAGATCAGGTGTAGCGATAGGGCGGTTTACAATTCTATTCAAACAGGCTATTGCGCCTAAGTCAATCCCTAGCCTAGGGCTTTGCCATATCAGTGAGTCTGAGGCGCTGCTCTCGACCAAAGTCGCACATGATACTAAGTAAGGATGAACCCCCCTACCACTGTGAAATAGCGCCCTCTTCTCTTACTATAGTAAGCTGGCGGGCTTCTCCCAAGAGAATGCCTTCACTCCACTCCGCCTTTAGACGCCTATGGAGAACTAAGGTACCTCTTAAGAGCCGAAGGCAGGGGGGACTCGAAAACAACAAACGCCACTATTTAACTTAACTATTTAGGCGAAACTCCACGCACAACTCGCATTGAAGACGCTCCACTCGTTCGTAAGCACAATGGACTCGTTGTGAGTATGGAAGAAGGATAGGGTCAGCAGGCCTTTCTATCTCTTGTATTCATCTTCTTGTTGTACTCTTTCTAAAGTGTGGGGCGAACGGCGACCTCCGTTTGCAGGAAGGAAAGTGGCAACCGCCCTCAAGTAAAGACTTTTTCGAAGGTGGAGCCTTACTCTATTCCTTCGCCCGTGAGACATCTACTTAGTTGTACATCGGTACTCGGACACCCAATCTCATCCCCCTATTCCGTATAGATGTTGGTTTTTGATGTAGTTGCTTGTACTTCTCTTTTTTTTGTCGAGATCAACGTTTTCGTTTGAGGACCCCGTTAGACTTACCAGCCCTTGACCAATTGGAAGTGGTGCATATTGTGGTTGTTTCGGTACTTCTGTAAGCCTTGCACCTCTATTGAGTAATGCCTGAGTCGCAGCATCCAGGTCTGACCCAAATTGAGCAAGGGCGGCCACTTCGCGATATTGTGCCAATTCCAGTTTTGAACTACCGCAGACTTGTTTCATAGTTTTCAACTGAGCGGCAGACCCAACACGACTGGATATCCTTTAAGATAAGAAGCTAGCTCCTGTCTTGGTTGGGACAGCTAGCTTATTGTTCCACTGCCTCCCCTTTGAAATAAGCTAAGCAAGAACGCAAGAAAGCCTTCTCGCAAGGAAGCAAGAAGGAAGGCTTTTAAGATGGAAAGCCCCTATTGAGTCAGATTGCGAGCTAGTTTCCATCCTCAACAAGAAGAGCCCCTTCAATCAGTGAAATCTAGAAAGAAGTATCATTTCACCATTAGGGAGAATCAACTTTATCCATTGAAATCTCTGTCATCGAAGGAAAAAAGTGCTAGCATCATTTCTCTATTGGGGAGATAGAACTTTTGAAATGAAAGATCAACTCTTCGAAGGGAAAAGCTCAAGGGCAAATCGCATAAAAAGGTATCCATCTTAGGTCCAATTTCAATTAAAGTTACTACTCTTTTTTTTTTTCTCAATTTAAGGTACCGACTTTTTTTTTGGCCGATTAAGGTTTTTTTCTAACTTTCGTTAACTATTTCGTTAGTAAATTACATAATTGGTCCTTGAGTTTGTATAGGCATTTCATGTTTAGTAAATTACATGATTTAGGTTTTTTTTCTAACTTCCGTTAACTATTTCGTTAACTTTTTACGTTTTCGTCAGATTTTTTACGTTTTCGTCCGATTTTTCACGTTTTCGCCTGATTTTTTACGTTTTCGCCCGATTTTTTACGTTTTCGTCTGTTTTTGACGTTTTTCGTCCGTTTTTTCACGTTTTCGTCCGTTTTTTTCACGTTTTCGCCCGTTTTTTTACGTTTTCGTCCGTTTTTTTCACGTTTTCGTCCGTTTTTTTTACGTTTTCGTCCGTTCTTTTACGTTTTCGTCCATTTTTTCACGTTTTCGTCCGTTTTTTCACGTTTTTGTCGTTTTTTTTTACGTTTTCGTCCGGTTTTTCACGTTTTCGTTCGTTTTTTCACGTTTTCGTCCGTTTTTTCATGTTTTCGTCCGTTTTTTCGTGTTTTCGTCCTTTTTTTACGTTTTCGTCTGTTTTTTCCCGTTTTCGTCCATTTTTTCACGTTTTCGTCCGTTTTTTCGCGTTTTCATCCGTTTTTTACGTTTTCGTCCGTCTTTTCACGTTTTCGTCTGTTTTTTCACGTTTCCGTCCGATTTTTCACGTTTTCGTCTGTTTTTTCACGTTTCTGAAAACGTGTAAAATTGGAAGAAAAAGTGAAAAAATGGACGAAAACGTGAAAAAACGGACGAAAATGTGAAAAACCGGACGGAAATGTAAAAAACCGGACGAAAACGTGAGAAAACGGACGAAAACGTAAAAAAACGACAAAAGCGTAAAAAACGGACGAAAACGTGAAAAAACCGACGAAAACGTGAAAAATCGGACGAAAACGTAAAAAAACGGACGAAAACGTAAAAAAACGAACGAAAACGTAAAAAAACGGACGAAAACGTAAATAAACGGACGAAAACGTAAAAAATCGGGCGAAAACGTGAAAAAACGGACAAAAACGTGAAAAACCAGACGAAAACGTGAAAAAACGGACGAAAAACGTAAAAACAGACGAAAACGTGAAAAATCGGGCGAAAACGTAAAAAATGGGACGAAAACGTGAAAAAACGGGCGAAAACGTAAAAAATCAGACGAAAACGTAAAAAAACGGACGAAAAACATAAAAAGTTAACGAAATAGTTAACGAAAGTTAGAAAAAAAACCTAAATCATGTAATTTACTAAACATGAAATGCCTATACAAACTCAAGGACCAATTATGTAATTTACTAACGAAATAGTTAACGAAAGTTAGAAAAAAACCTTAATCGGCAAAAAAAAAAAGAGTAGTACCTTTAATTGAAATTGGACTTAAGATGGATACCTTTTTATGCGATTTGCCCTATAAATAAAACATTTTCATATATTCAAGATTTTCACAAAAAGTAATGAATAGCCGCAAGATCTGAAATGTTTTCTTAACCTGAAGAGGGGAAGAGTTTGAAGCCAAGGGAAAAACTGGGTATCTCCAGTCCTGAACTGATATAGATGACAAGATGACAGCAAACACAGCATAAATCGTGGAGATGATACGTTTACAGATATCGAAAGAACTATCTGGGAAAATCTTTCGTGTTAACAAGAATGCACTTGTCCAAAAGATCACTCCAGACACAACTGTAGACCTTGTAATGCTTCATATCACAAGTTTGGAAGGAAAATCATAAGCAGTCTAGTATAAAGTCTATTAAAACTTTAGTATATGTATTTATTTAGTTAAGTTTGGGTCGAATATTAATGTTGTATGGGTCGAATGATGTTTGACAGTTAAATTAGTTATGTGACAGTTATTGGCCAAAGGATGCAACGTTTGGAAATAACTGTCAATAGATAGTCATGTCGTTTAGGAAAGAGTTGTGACTCTTCACTATGTATATATATGTTTTCTTTCAGAAAACATAAAAAGCTCTTTCGTTTATATAAGAAAAGTCCATATTGTTATAGTAAGATTGTTGTTCTTATTGTATCTTTACTGCACACGACACAAACACAAATCTCACAGAAATCATGGTTAATTACAAACACATCTTGCATTCTAGAAATGTTGGCAAATGTCTTGTGAACAAATGGTATCAGAGCTATGGCTCTCGACCATGGGATTTGCCAACATCAATGATCAATGGAGGTTTTCACACTGGAAGATATTTGCTCAGGGAAACACCCAAGCGTGTTTATCAATGGAACACAAGGAAGACAAACATCTCTCCCAAAGGGAAAGAAATGCTTCTGAAAGAGGTCTTGGAGAACAAAGCATACAACGATGACAAGTTGAAAGAAAACCAGAAAGAAGAGAAGATGAAAACAAAGAGAGAAAAGAAATCAAGATGTTATATCTGTAAAGAGAAGGGACATGCCTTCTGGGCGTGTGAAAGTAGGAAACGAATTGCAGTTGCAAAATTAAATCAAGAATTGTCCACTACATCAAACATTCTTGAAGAAGAAGCAAAATACCCAGAGACTGTTCATGTTATTGGAGATTACATGGTAGAAGGAACAAACTTGAAAACTTGGAATGAAGTTTGGTACGTTAGTAATCAGTACAAGTTCCATCTATGTCCAAGAAGAAAACTATTCAAGAAGATTAAATACAAATTTAAGATGATTGGGAAAGAGGAGACAGAGAAGAAATTTATATTCTCATATGGAATTGGTCATGTTTCGATTGACACAGAAGATGGAGAAGTGATAATACCAAACGTTCAATATGCACCAGAGGTATCTCTAAACATTCTCAGTTATGATTTATTGGAAGAGCAAGGGTATATGGTGAATACAGAAAACAACAAGTGCAAAATCAAATACATGTTTGATGAGGGAAGGACTGGAAAGAAAGAGGGAATGAACACAGAAGATTTTGATCAGATATGGGGGCCAAAGCATGTAATAACAAAACACAACAGATACTTGGATGATTACTTTGGATCCTAAAGAAGAGTGCTCCCTGGTTAAAGGATTGGATGATCTGAATGTTGACAGAGATGATGAGCATGATTATATAGATGATGACTATATAAGTTGGAATGGTACACTCTATGCCTTAAAAGTTAATTCATACAATAGGTTTTTATCTTTCATGAATTTACTTAAAAAGGATAGTATTGTGTACAAAAATTGGAAAGTGTTCAGTAGAAAGTTTGTGGACATGCTAAAATGGTTTTACTTGGTGTATCTAAATTATGATTCTTTGGATGAGATACCACAAAAAATTGGAGTGATTGAAATGGATTTGCTAGCCTTACACAAATCAGTAGATAGTCTTGGAGGCTATGTGGCAGTCACATTAAGTGGCAAATGGGGTTTGGTTGCACAAATGCATGGTCTGACAACCGAGGAAGGAGAGGCAACAAAATATTGTTTCACAAAGTTCATAGATATGGTTCTGGTATACCAAGACACTGCTCAAGTAGAGAAGGGTGAAAGCAGTTGGACTGCAGAAAAGAACAACCCACAAGGCTTTGAAGGTTCAACAGGCAGATCAGTTAGGGATGGGTACACAGAAGAAGAGGTGAACCGGTTTGGTGTTAGAGATGCAAGCAATGGAAGTAGCAGTGACTTTGATGTCATTGTGTGAAGGAAAAGATGCACTCACAAGAAACTTTGATACTAAAGCATTAGGAGGGAGATGTAGACCTTGTAATGCTTCATATCACAAGTTTGGAAGGAAAATCATAAGCAGTCTAGTATAAAGTCTATTAAAACTTTAGTATATGTATTTATTTAGTTAAGTTTGGGTCGAATATTAATGTTGTATGGGTCGAATAATGTTTGACAGTTAAATTAGTTATGTGAAAGTTATTGGCCAAAGGATGCAACGTTTGTAAATAACTGTCAATAAATAGTCATGTCGTTTAGGAAAGAGTTGTGACTCTTCACTATGTATATATATGTTTTCTTTCAGAAAACATAAAAAGCTCTTCCGTTTAAATAAGAAAAGTCCATATTGTTATAGTAAGATTGTTGTTCTTATTGTATCTTTACTGCACACGACACAAACACAAATCTCACAGAAATCATGGTTAATTACAAACACATCTTGCATTCTAGAAATGTTGGCAAACGTCCTGTGAACAACAACCAGATAAACCATGTCACGTCCATGATTAACTAATCCAAACAGCTCCCTTTTCATATGTCAAACAAACAACATAAGAGATTAGCATCTTTAATATAATATGTGAAAGGCTAAGGGCGAACTAAATATTTAAAATTTCAAAGAATAAAATGTTGTTTATGTGTCGTATGTGGGGTGATAGGGTATCCTGATAGCAATTAGAAGTCACGAGTATGAACGCTTTCAGATCGATTAAATTGGAGTGGATACCAATTAACGACCAGATAAAATCTAATTGATTCAAGTTTGTGTATGTTGTTATGTTTGCAATCAGAATCGTTTCTGTATCCTTATGTTTTTCTGTATATTACACTAGAACTTTTTATCTGATGAAACGGGATTTAGGGTTAACTGCCTTTTGGCAGTTTCAAGGTTTCAAGCTGTCAAATTTAGTCCCTCAATTTCCGAAAATTTAATTTTCTGAGGAATTTTTGACATAGCAACTTAGTGGAAATAAAAAATTTTCCCCAGCCAGGGGCGCTGCCCCTTGGACCCTGCCAGGGGCTGCCGCCCCTTGGACCCTGCTTCTCTCAGGGGCGTTGCCCCCGAACCCCCACCAAGGGGGCTACCGCCCCCTTGGAACCCCCGTTAGTCCAGTTAATATTCATATAAGTGTCGACCCTTATATGCATATTAAACTCAATCTATTTTACACTAAAATACCAACAAACCTCCCCCATTTTAGTGTAATCACAAATTAACTAACTAGTTCACAGCAAACAATCAAACTAATGCATAAATGAAATGCCGAGACGATTGAATTTCATATTAGTATATTACACATTCCAAATATTCAGATATCAAGGTTTCCCGAAAGATTGAACCTTGTAATATCACTATTGAATACATGAAGATAATATACACATTAGTTTTACATACACAATTTCTTACTTGACACATTATTTTACTAGCCTATGTCCGTATCCTTTCTTGAATACATCGAAGCCAAGTCCCAACTTCTTGAAGCAGCTAAACTTCGTACTCATATAGGTAGTTCTTTTAATCTCGCACCTCCAAATGCAATTTTTCAAAAGAACTATTAAGAAGAACACTTCAACCTTCTTTATCTTGCAGAACCGAACACATACCTTTGGGATAATTTAATGTTGTGTTCCAAACTCTAGATGTTAAGCTTTCTACATTCAAAATTCAGCACCTATCGTCATATTAGGTGGGAATTGGGTATCTTAACATGAGAGCTTTTATATGGACTTTAACCCCAATCCCACGGCTGATCCTTTCACGAGATCTCTACATAACCCTTTGGTTAAATGATCAGCTAAATTCCGATGAGTTGCAATCCACTCAACGGATATGACACCATGCATTATGAGCTCATGAAACATGTTGTGTCTTACACCTAAGTGTCTTGACTTGCCATTATACACTTGCTATAAGCCTTAGCCAAAGTAGCTTGACTATCACACCTGATAGAAATAGAAGAAATCGGCTTTAGCCACAACGGAATTTCATAAATCAAATTCCTTAACCATTCAGCCTCATTACCAGCTGCCGCCAAAGCAACAAACTCGGATTCCATAGTTGAGTTTGTTATGCAAGTCTGTTTCTTTGATGCCCAACTAATGGCACCTCCCCCAAGAAGGAACACCCATCCAGATGTAGAAGAATGATCTTCTTTATTGGATATCCAACTTGCACCGCTAAAACCCTCAATTACTGAAGGAAACCCAATGTAAGTTAACTTATAATCAACTGTTCCTTTCAAGTACTGAAATACTCGATCCAATGCTCGCCAATGAAATGTACTAGGATTGCTAGTAAACCTACTAAGCTTTCCGACTGCATAAGCAATATCCGGCCTAGTACTTATCATAGCATACATTAAGGATCCAATCCTTTTCGAGTATTCAAGTTGAGACACCGCTTTACCTTTATTAGGTAATAGCTTAAGTTGCGGATCCATGGGAGTACTTGTGGGAGAATAATTCTTAAAGTCAAACTTATCCAAGATCTTCTCAATATAATGAGATTGAGAAATTGAAATACCCTTGTTTTCACGTATGATCTTAATACCTAAGATCATTTCCGCCTCCCCCATATCTTTCATAGCAAATTTAGATGACAAGAATTCCTTTGTCTCATCCACTTGATCTTGGTTTGTACCAAAGATCAACATGTCATCTACATATAAGCATATAATGACTCCATTTTAGAATCATCAAATTTACTATAAACACATTTGTCAGCTTGATTTAAAACAAAACCACTTGACAACACAATTTCATCAAATTTTTGATGCCATTGTTTAGGTGCTTGTTTTAACCCATAAAGAGATTTAACCAACTTACATACCTTGTGTTCATGTCCAGGCATAACAAACCCTTCGGGTTGTTTCATATAAATCTCTTCATCTAATTCACCATTCAAGAATGCAGTTTTCACATCCATTTGGTGAATTACAAGATTGTGTATAGCAGCTAATGCTAATAACAATCTAATAGTAGATATCCTAGCAACCGGAGCATATGTATCGAAATAATCAATACCCTCTTTTTGTCTAAAGCCTTGGATTACCAACCTGGCTTTATACTTATCAATAGTACCATCTACTTTCATCTTCCTCTTGAAGATCCATTTACTTCCTAATGGTTTACAACCAGGAGGTAAATTAGCCAATTTCCAAACTTCGTTTTGCAAGATAGAATCCATCTCATCTTGGACTGCTTCTTTCCAAAAAGCAACATCCCTTGAAGCCATTGCTTCACTATATGTCATTGGATCCTTATCAATATTAAAACAATATTGATATTGATAATTAATTTCATTCCTTGATCCTTCAACTAAGTAAAGTTGAAAATCATCACCAAAAGTTTTGGTTTTTCTTACTCGTGTACCCTTTATTGGTTCAGTGCTAGTCGATGGAACATCCTCGGTATTAACCGGTTCCTTAGAACTTTGAATCATGTCCCTTGGCCTAGGTATAGATGTGAATCTTTCTTCATCAAAGATTGCATCTCGTGATTCTATCACAGAATTCACAGAAACATACTCATTAGGTTCTAATACATAAAACCTATATGCATATGAGTTTTCAGCATACCCAATGAATATGCAATCTATACCTCTTTCATCTAAAGTTTTCCTTTTAGGTTCAGTGAGCCTAACAACAGCCCTACATCCCCAAACTTTGAGAAAACTTAAGTTTGGTGCTTTTTTATGCCAAAGTTCATAAGGAGTTTTCTTATTGCTTTTACCGGGGATACGGTTCAGCAAATAACAAGCCGTTAACATGGCTTCTCCCCAAAACCCTTCACTTAACCCCGAATAAGATAACATTGAATTCACCATTTCTTTCAATGTCCTATTCTTTCTTTCAGCCACACCATTTTGTTGTGGTGTGTATGGAGCCGTTGTTTGGTGTATTATTCCGGTAGATTGGAAATATACCGGATCATAATACTCCCCTCCACGATCGGTACGCAAGATTTTTACCAAATCCTTTTGATGAAGCTCTACCTCTTGTTTATAAATACGAAATTTATCAAGAGATTCTTCCTTTGAATGCATTAAATATATATAGCAATAACGTGATGCATCATCAATGAAAGTTATGACATATTTCTTATTTCCTAGAGATGGTGTAGCATGCAAATCACATAGATCACTATGAATAAGGTCTAACAGTTTGGATTCACGGTTTGCATTTTTAAATGGTTTTCTAGTAATCTTAGTTAACATGCAATTTTACACTTATTATGGTCTAACTCAATAGATGGAATCATACTCATTTTAGACATCTCTTTCATTCTTTTATAATGAACATGTCCTAGTCTAGCATGCCATAATTCCATGTTACTAAGTTTAACACTAGATATAGAATTAACCATACAAATTGAATTAAAAGTAGAAGGCATATCTAAATTAAGCATAATCATTCCATTACACAAATAACCAAATCCAACAAAAGAACCATGTTTCGACAAGATATACTTGTCGGATTCTAACACTTGTTTGTACCCACAATTATTTAATAATACACCGGACAACAAGTTTTTCCGAATACCGGGCACATACAATACATTACACAACGAAATTGTTTTTCCAGAAGTAAAAGTTAAATCTACTAGTCCGATTCCAAGTATTGGTTCTGTTGCGACATTTCCCATAGTTAAAACACGTCCATCATTAATAGTTGCAAGTTCCTTGAACCATCTTCGGTCCTTGCACACATGACACGTCGCACCAGAATCATACCACCAAGCAATATCATCATCCTGTACATAGAATGATTCACAAATTAATGATACATAATTCAAATCCGAATTATAATTAATTGTTAATATTGTACCTGCTTGTTTCGGATCCCCTTTGGATCCACCACTAGTACCAGCCTCGTTTTTGCCTTTTCCACTAAGGCAATCACGTTTGAAATGTCCAGGTTTCCCACATTTCTAACAGCCCCCATCGTTGGACTGTTTTGCTTTCTTTACACTTCCCTTTTTGTAATTGTTACCTTGAAACTTTCGTTTCTTGTTCTTAGAATTCGAACCCTTTTTGAAACTATTATTAGTTTCTTCAACCATATTGACATTTGAACCGCCAATATCCTTGTCTTTTTCGTTCACCCATGTTTTCTCCATACGTCTACACCCTTCCTCAATACTAATGGTACTTCCCAACTCAACCAAATTGTATTCTTCCTTCTTATGTTTCAAATTAGTTTTGAAATCCTTCCAAGAAGGCAGAAGTTTGTCAATAATAGATGTCGTCGCAATGGATTCATCCATTTTTAAACCATGTTGGGTAAAGCGACCAAGTATACTAAGACACTCATTGTATTGTTCCATAACGGAACGACCATCTATCATTTTGTAATTCATGAAATCACTAACCAAGAATTTTTTACTGGATGAATCTTCAGCCATGTACTTGGCTTGAAGCGTTTCCCATAACTCTTTTGCAAATTCTACGTTTTGATAAATATCAAAAAGAGTGTCACACATACCGTTTAAAATTGTTCCTCGACATATGAAGTCATCATTCCAGAACTTGTTGCGTTTTCTGATTTGATCAATGGTTTCACCCTCCACTTCCTCCGGTGCTGGTGTCGTCAAAACGTACACAACCTTCATGGTGGTTAACAAGAGTTGCATCTTCTTCTGCCATCTTCGAAAATCCTGCCCTTCGAATTTGGCTAACTTCACAAACTTAGATGTCATATCTCGTACAGATTCTCCTGCCATCTTGTTAAGAATTTAATCGATCTTTGTTGTTTATGTGTCGTATGTGGGGTGATAGGGTATCCTGATAGCAATTAGAAGTCACGAGTATGAACGCTTTCAGATCGATTAAATTGGAGTGGATACCAATTAACGACCGGATAAAATCTAATTGATTCAAGTTTGTGTATGTTGTTATGTTTGTAATCAGAATCGTTTCTGTATCCTTATGTTTTTCTGTATATTACACTAGAACTTTTTATCTGATGAAACGGGATTTAGGGTTAACTGCCTTTTGGCAGTTGCAAGGTTTCAAGCTGTCAAAGTTTCAAGGTTAATTGCCAGGGGCTGCCGCCCCTTGGACCCTGCTTCTCTTAGGGGCGTTGCCCCCAAACCCCACCAAGGGGGCTACCGCCCCCTTGGAACCCCCGTTAGTCCAGTTAATATTCATATAAGTGTCGACCCTTATATGCATATTAAACTCAATCTATTTTACACTAAAATACCAACATAAAATGGGCACACTGTATACTTGAGCTACATAAGTCACTCAAACATGTAAGGTAGTAAGGTCTATTTATTTTGTATCTGTGGACGTATGGTCCGGACTGGACCCTACATGGGCCAGGCCCGGCTGACAGCGGCCCACTCTATGCCTAAACCCTAATTCCATGCCTTATAAATATATGGCTGGGGTTCCATTCACAACAAAACATAACAGGTTACTCTAAACCTATTTCTCATATGCTCCGCGCATCAATACTAACTTGACCATCGGAGGTGGATCCCGGGGCTACGGCCTCGGGTCCACTCCTAACGTGTTCTCTTTGTTGACAGGTCTACTCAGGGCTAGAGAAGACGACTAACGGCCCAAGGAGAGTCGTCGAATCCGGTCCACGCCAGATTATGCATCAACAAGTTGGCGCCATCCGTGGGACCACGACAAGTTTTGTGCTCTCACATCACCGGAAAGCAACCACGAGTTCAAAAGCCGGTAACTTTAAAACCAAAACACAATTATTAAATCTAAAGTTATTATTAATAATTCTTTGGTCAAACATGTACAGCAACATCAAAAGTTATATTGACTTTGTTTGATCTGTCGCATACGTACCAATATTTTCATGCGTACCAATATTTTCATACGTAGTTATATTGACTTTATTTTGTCTACTCATACGTAGCATAACAAAACCATTAAGTTTTGTTTTTCTCAGTATTTTCTAAAATTTAAAAAGATATCCCGATATTTTTGTGTATATCTTTTAAATTGGTAAGATATATTATCTTTTAAATATTAAAAGATAATATATCTTACCAACTTGTTGATGCATAATCTGGCGCCAACTTGTTTGATGCATGATCTGGCGCGGACCGGATTCGACGACTCTCCTTGGGCCGTTAGTCGTCTTCTCTAGCCCTGAGTAGACCTGTCAACAAAGAGAACCCGTTAGGAGTGGACCCGAGGCTGTAGCCCCGGGATCCACCTCCGACGGTCAAGTTAGTATTGATGCGCGGAGCATATGAGAATTAGGTTTAGAGTAACCTGTTATGTTCTGTTGTGAATGGAACCCCAGCCATATATTTATAAGGCATGGAATTAGGGTTTAGGCATAGAGTGGGCCGCTGTCTGCCGGGCCTGGCCCATGTAGGGTCCAGTCCGGACCATACGTCCACAGTATCAGTAATGTATATAGATATACAAAAGCAGTAAAAGTAAGTAGTAGCGAAAAGTAAACTGTTTGTTTTAATAAAGCGTTATGATAACATAGCTGTATAGTGTAAGTGAAAATGAAAATGCTAGTTGCTTGTAAATGCTAATAGAAGTAGCGTTTTAATTTGGAGCGTTTAGAAAAAGTAAGAATGCTAGTTGCTTGTATCCAAACAAGAATTTTGTGCAAAACGCTAACCGCTAGTTGCTAGTTGTTTCAAAATGCTACCAAACATACCCTAATTGTTGTCTTAGTTGCTCACTTGAGCCCGTCATTGTTTGTCAAAGTTCTCGTAACATAATAAGCAGTACATTTACCTTTACGCCGTAAACTAATCCCGGGTGTCTATGACTGCTTATGGCATCTTGTTACTCCCAAAGCTCTCATCTTTAAATTAAAATTCAAGAAAACATTACTATAAATTCAAGATTTCGACAAAAATTAATGAACTTGGAGCACCATATGCTATTTTTTGCGAATGTGTAGTGGGGAGGAATTTGATGCCAAGAGACAAACTGGGCATTTCCAAACATACAAGACAAGAAAACCCCAAACATATCATGTATCGTCGAAACAATATAGGATTACAAAATCGAAAGACCGTTTAGGAAAAATCTTTTCATGTTAGCAAGATTGCACGTCCATGATATCACTTATTATCACATGAGACACAACTAAGTAAACTTTGTCATAGTTGTCCATATTATCCAAAAGTATGTTATTCAAACAACATAAGAGACATCATATCATAAGTTTTTTTATAAAAACGAATATGAATTTAACTATGAACAAAAGTGGCGATAAATGACCAGGAAGTTTAAGTTAGGTTAAAGTTGATATTAATTTGTCGTGGACGCCTGTTGGGCAGGGTTAGATTAACGGTATTTGTTTTCTAGATTTAGCACATATAACCAATTAAGGTTCGTTTGTGTGCCAAAATTCTCATTCTTATTACATCATTACACGTTCTGTTTATGGGAAACCCACCCGAGCAAGCTCTCTATTTTCTTGTAATGCTGATGACCTGAAGTATGGTCTGTTCTAAGTTGTTTTTATCTTATTATATATCCGAAAACCTCAGCCGAATCATGGGTGTGATGCAAAAAAACGAGTTTTTATGTCCCATGCCAAATGTAGATTTCATTAAGAAATTTACTAGAAAAGTACATATATATTAAATGAATTGTTATACATTAATGAGCTAGCTAGAGCTAACTGGTTTTGGATGTGTGGATCTCTTAATCAATTTGTATTTCACCATTCTTGCAATCTTGTAGAACCAGAAAGCACTAACTAACTGAAGTCCCAATGCCATTGCCTGCAAAAATTTCCGATATTAACATCATATAGTTTAAAGGGTCCAAAAAAATTGGAAACCTGAGCTGTACAAAATATCTTAAAGACTACTTTTTAGGATATGATATCTTTTATACCTTAATGAGAAAAGGATAGTTTGCTGTTAGTGTAACATAGCAAAGACATGGTCCAAAGCACATTCTTGCAATTGAGAAAATCACTGCAAATGATACCTGTAAATTGAATTGTTAAAGAAGAATGCAAAGTTCAAACATGTTATTATACATGACAAGTAACTTTAGAAATTTACAAATGTCATTAGATAGAGACTGTTATTTTAACATATATAGATCGATTATATATGAGATGATATTAGAAAAATAAAAGGAACTAACATCAGCTGCTAAATTGAGATCAGTGTCTTTATAACCAAGCTCTTTGAGACACTCTCTCAAATGTAGAAATGGACTAGATATCTCTGTGATCCACATTGTAGCCACCATTTCAGTTCCACACTAGACAGTTTATAAAAAAAGTTAGTACTAAATATAGAAACCCACTTCATTTTAAAGAAAAACATAAACCTATAAACTATGATTGCCTAAACGAAATTAAAAGAGGTAATTACATGTAAATATATCTTGTCATTTTTTCTAATTTTATGTAGCGTTTTTAAATTTTTCTTACTTTTTTTTTTTTTTTTTTTTTTTGATATTTCAGTTGTGTGTATTATTTGACCATTTACTTTTCGATTTACACACTCCTATAGTCCTATTAACCAGGGGAAAGGCAAATGGTCAAAATACTACATACAACTGGAATATGAAACACAGAAAAGACGAAACTCAAAAGTAAGATACACCAAAAAGAAAAAAATTGATGCGCTACACCGAATTAGAAAATATACATTTATAAGCAATTAGCCCAAATTAAAATGGTACCTTTTCATAAGCAAGGCCTGCTACAATTCCAACAATACCAACTAAATGATGAATCGAATTATCGATCTTTATATTCTTGTCAAACAGACAACATACTAAATCATAGATTAAATAACCAAGAGTAACTCCCAAAGCTCGCATCTGTTAATAAATAACAAGAAACATAGAAATAAAAATTCTGACAAAAAAAATAATAAAAAATAAAATAAAAAATGAAACTTGTTTTGAATTGAACCTGAAGAGGAGAAGAATCTGATTCCAACGGACACACTGGGCATTTCCAGTCTTGAACAGACATACATGCCAAAAAGACCGCAAAAAAAGCATGCATCACAGAAACGATACGATTGCAAAAATCGAAAGATCGTTTAGGGAAAACCTTTCGTGTTAACAAGAATGCACTTGTCCATGAGATGACACCAGACACAACTATGTAAACTTTGTCATGATTTTCCATAGCTAAAAATTCCAATAAGATCCTTAGTACTTTAAGTATATTATTATTCAAACAACATAAGAGACATCATAAGTATTTTAAACAAACAAATATGAAAAACTAAAGTGGCAATAAATGAGCGAAGTTTAAGTTAGGTTGAAGTTGATATTAATTGGTAGGGGACGCCTGGTGGACAGGGGTAGGTTAACGGTATTTATTTTCTGGATGATGCAAATGCAATTAAGAAAGATTATGACATTTGACCAACAAAAACTTACTAACTAGATTTAGTACAAGTATAGTAGTTCGTTTGTTTGCCGACTTGTCAATTCTTATTCCATTGATTACACGTTCGATTTATATTTTTCTCTAAGAAGACTCAGAAAATCATATCGAAACATGCTAGTATATTGTAATATCGTTGGCTTAACATGTAAATGTTTTAAGCACTCATGTAGGTGCACATCCGAACCGGACCCGAAAACAAACCGGAAACCGAAGCGGTCAAAACCAGTTTTGAACTAACCGGTTTCGGTTATTCCCCAAACCGCCGGTTTGGAACCGGTTGGGATTTTGGATTTTAGAACGGTTAGACAAACCGGTTAGGAACCGGTTAAGGGGGGGGGGGGGGGGTTCCGAAAATTGAAAAACTGAGTGGGAAGGCGGGAAGGAGGGGGGTTCCGAAAATCTGCATTTTTGGATTTGAAATTTACCATTTTGCCATTGTATGTTTAGTATACATAGAGGGGTTGTGTGTTGGTTTATTTACAACTTTCATACAAGCAAAATACACTTTAAAAATCAAAACCGAAAGTATTTCATTAATGGCAACTCAATCTAGTTCAAGTACCACCGGTGTGGGTTCAACAAGTGCACCGAGTGATCTGAGTCCACCGACGGTTGTTGAGATTTTACCTTGCGACCGTGTACAAGATCCTTGTGCTAACTTCAACTACGTCCTAATGTCGAATGTCAAGAAAATGGCTCAATGTAAGCATTGCTTCAATATAATGTCTGTCAGTTCCAACTCGACGTTGAGGTCTCATTTCAACCTAAATATTGCAAGGCACTCAAAACACTTCCGGAAGCGAATCAATAGTCTATGAGTCGAGACTAGAGTATTTTTGTATACAATTCGGAAGTAGTTCGTGAACAATTAGCCGATTTGGTGATTCAAGAAGGTTTCCCGTTCAACGATTTTGACAACCCTCGGATGAAGAGAGTGTTTCAGAATCATCTCCAACCAAAGTATAATCATGTAAGTCGTATCACTCTAAAACGCGATGCTATGAAACTGTGGAAAACGGCTAATTAAGAATTAAAAGATTGTTGTTTAAATTTAAATGCTTGTGTTAATTTAACAACGGATGTTTGGTCCACTCCTCATAATTTGCCATTTTCGTACCTTTGTGTTACCGCACATTGGGTTGATTCCGAAAGTTGGCAAATGATGAAACGAGTCATAGCATTTGAAGACTTTCCGGTTCTTCACATGGGAGTTGCTTTATTCAAATTGTTAAGAAAAATGTTTGTCAAATTTCACTTGGCAGGAAAAAAAGTTAGATAATGCTAGTAATAACACAAATGCAATGGGTAGACTAAGAATGGAATACGAGCCACCTTTAAATGGCGATTTTTATCATAGTCGACGTGTTACACACATTATTAACTTGGTTTTGCAAGCGGGATTAGCGAATCCCACAATGTATCAAATGAAAGGATGTTTTAAAAGAATGTTATAAGATGTTTTTAAAAATGGTACTAAAAGATATAATCACTACATTTGGATGTGTCATGATGTGGGGACACTTTCTTTATCACCTAATTGGGATATTGAGACAAGATGTAATCCAACTTATCTTATTTCCTAAATAGTATAAACATAAAGTGATTTTACAATATTTTCATGAAAAATTGTTGGAAAAGGGTAGGTGTACTCAATTTTCGATCAACAATTGGGATGCTATTGAAAAATTAACCTTATTACTTGAAGTATTTTTCAACACCACAAAAAAATTATCGAGAGTTTATTATCTAACATCTCATTTGGTACTCAAGCAAATATACTTAATGTGTTCAAGTATGGCCTCATTTGAAGTAAATGGTAGTATGTATACAAGTATGGTTTCACCAATGAAGGAAAAGCTTAAGAAATATTTCGAAACTTTGCCACCTATAATTACTTGTACGGCCTCATTAAATCCATGTATTAATGTAAGCGGGGTAGAGTTACCTATCGACGCGATTTCAACTGATTTGGGGTGTTTTGAGACTAACGTGAACTTTGGTGATGATGCAAAAGAGTCTTTTAATAAATCTACCTATCGACGCGATTTCAACTGATTTGGGGTGTTTTGAGACTAATGTGAACTTTGGTGATGATGCAAAAGAGTCCTTTAACAAATCTTTTGAAGGTTTATGGGAATTTTATTTTGAAAAATATGGTAACCCAACTCCTTCAGTGAGTTCGGCTTCTACATCATCGAGGTCGCATAGAGGAAATCCAATACAAGGCTTCCTACAAAAGTTCAGAGAAATCCCAACAAACAGGCAAAGAGTGATCGTTTCACGAACAATGAATATGAAAGATATACCACAACCAATTTTATCTCACATATTCGGCCCGAAGAAGTTGAAAACTTTGATGTTTTTGCGTTTTGGAAAGCAAAGGAAACAATGTTTCCCATTCTATCCCGAATGGCTCGAGATTTACTAAGTGTATAAGACTATAAGCTACTTTAGTAGCTTTTAAATCCGCTTTTTAAACAAGTGGAAGGGTGTTATCAAACAGAAGAACAAGGCTCACACCGGCTTCATTGGAGATGTGTATGTATTTAAAGGATCACTTGGACGCAACTGAGCGAATACAAGACAAATCTAATCTTAAAAAAACCCTAGACTTCAAAGAAGAGATCTAAGAGGAAGAGGTGCAAGCGGGTAAAGTTGAATTGCTTTCTAATGAATAAATCAGACAAGATGAAGATGCTAACGAAGCTAGGTCCATCGGATCCGATGAAGACATTTACGACTAGCTCTTCGATGTTTTATAAATATGTATTATGTTTTAAGTTTATGTGTTATGTTTGATGTATATTCTTTCACGATGTATTTCTTTTCAATTGTATTTCTGATGTATTAAATAAAAGTTAAAGTTTATTTAGTTTACTTTGTATAGAAGATCAAAAAAAAAAAAGAAAAAAAAAAAAAAAAAAAAAAAACGGTTTCAACCGGTTGGGTTTTTTTCTCACCGATCCCGGTTTGTAACCGAACCGGTTAACCAGCCGAACCGGTTTTTTTGGCATTGACCCTAACCGGTTTGACGTTGACCGATTATCAAACCGAATACCATTTAACCAGATTTGCGCATCTCTACACTCATGTTCTTCATATATTTGAGATTAATAAATTTGAAGTGCATGCGATATGTGGGCTAGCTACTTGTACATATTCCATGAAAAGTCTATTTAGTTAAAGACGCCGAATAGATGGGTTGTATGATCCGTTCTCTTGTTTATGATTATATCATGTAACATGCTAGGATTTGGAATCCGTTGTTATAGTTTCAGTAAGGTGTTACACATGGTTCTAAAAGGCGCGCAAAAGCCTCGCAAAAGTGTGAGGCTTGGTCATGCCACTACGCCACGTTTTATGTCACGTTTTTTTATAAACTCGATATATATGAAATATGATATAAATATATAAATATTTCATATTTTGCGTTGCCTTATACGACGCTTTCACCATAGCCGCTAAGACCTGAGGCTTGGTCATGCCTTCATAGCATGCCTCGCGCTATTTATAGCGCTTGGTGTTAAAAAAATGAATCAAAGTCAATGTTGACGCTAGTTTTGAATATATGAATCAAAGTCAATGTTGAAGCTAATGTCCATCTTAAATCATGATCATATCGATATACCAACTAACTAATCTAAGAAAAATATATATTCGTTGCAAAATGTCATTTTATTGAGTTATCTCCTATCTTCTTATATGCATGTGTATTCTTCAACAAATTTGTATATGTGTATGTTAGAATATTAGTATCATTACAATCATAAAATAAGTAATCCACATGTATATAAGATGATATTTTACAAAGAATGGAGATAAAAGAAAATCGTCTAAGATGCATTCATAAGTGTGATAACCAAAGTAGACTCTAGGCTCTTTCCAAACCTTCTTACCATCACTATGAATTTGTCTTATAAGGTTTACTTTTAAAACCATGTGTACAAAAACATCAATCAAGCAAAAGTTTATGAATTAAATCTTAAAACATGCAATAAAGTATGAATCTTAAGTCTCGCCTGGGAGCCAATTACCGTGCGAAGCGAACCACTGTCGGCACATAAGACACCGCAAGAATCAATCTTTATTACTTAAAGTTTCACCATTATTCGTCCAATTAATTTTCTTTATAAAAATTACCTTTTTATTGCTTACAACGTGTCCAACAAAATAAAACAATAAAACAAGTAATTAAAGACAAATCATGCAAGTAATAAACATAACAATTATAAGGTGAAACAATTAGCCACATGCATTCTTGATTAGAAAAGATCCCAATAAAATCAATTCTAGGTTTCAATATGCATATAATCAACTAAGGCCTTCCCTTCTTGAAGGAAGTGAGCCACATATATTGACGAATCAATTGCGTAGGCTAAAGTCAATCACATACCACATAGCACATAAATTGATTTTAATAATTATGGGGTCTTCCCCAATTTAGATATATCTAAACATGTGACAAAGCTTAAGAATTAAAAAACAATTAATAACCCATGACTAACATGCATGTTTCATCACGGATCAAAGCATAACAATTACCAATTAGGTCATAAGATACGCCCAAATAACACATAAACATGTAGGCAACCCAGGGTTTCTAATCCAATTAATATTAAAAACCACAAACCCGAATTTGGATAAAGAGGTAATCGACCCCCCCCCCCCCCCCCTAAATTTTTAGGGTTTAGGAAATTTAAAGAACCCTAGATCTATAAAAACAACCTAACATGTATCTAAAACAATCAAAATTCGTTTTTTATGTGTTTTATGTAATTAATTACATGTTATAGCAAGCTCGTGATACCACTGTTAGAATATTAGTATCATGACAATTATAAAATAGGTAAACACATATGCGGAAGCGTAGAAACATCTATAACATATAAAAGACTAACATAAACTTAAATAGGAACGTACCTTTAGTGATTCTAGCAAAACAAGAATCAATAAATAATCTCGAACAATATGATGAACCCTAATTAGGGTTTATATGGATCAATGATTAACTCCTTACCGTTTTGTTAATCGATCCCTTGATAATTACTATAGTGAGTAATTACCTCATTCTTATACACACGAATTAAACCGTATCAAGTTTATGCTAGTAAAAACACAAGACAAATTTTGTTTCAACAAAATTCGACTAACAACCCTAAGGGGTGTTGATCGAATGGTTTAGGAGCAAGGAAAAGAAGAAAAACACTTTAGGGTTTAGTGTGTGCAAGAGATTAGCCAAAACCTTTAACCCTTGATGTGTTTATATACTAATTGTAATCTTGGTGGACAAGTTAGGGCAAGGGATGCCCCTTAGGTTGGGTTGGCCGGCCATACCACTCCAAGAGGGTATTCCGGAACCTTCTTGTCATCCAATTACAATCTAGTCCTTATTCTTTGCCCGTTAGTCAATTCCGTTAAGTACTAACGACCGTTAGTCTATTCTTGTGATTAAATAATAAATATATATACGTAACAATTAATATATATTAACTATTTATTTCTTAATACTCATTCATAACGTGTGCAATCCCGAGGTCTCGAATTCGATTCTAGACATACGTTTATTAATATATATCCATAAACTCCAACAATGTATTCTCTGGAAATCAACACTTTAGCTTCTACCATTGGTTGCATACCTTCTCATTTTCCATGTAACTACTTGGGTCTCCCAGTTGGTGATAAGATGTGCTAATTGGAGCATCCTTGTTGACAAGTTCCACAAGAAACTCTCAAGTTAGAAAGAAAATTCTCTTTCAAATGGTGAAAGGCTTACTTTAATTAAGTGTGTCCTTGGTGGCCTTGGTGTTTATTACCTCTCCACCTTTAAGATTCCATTGACCATCATTCAAAGCTTGAAGGAATTAGAAGAAAATTCTTTTGAAGAGCTGTCACGGACGCAAACAAGATCTCGTAGATTGCTTAGGATAAAGCAATTTCTCCAATCTCCAATGGTGGGCTTGCTATTGGGGACCTCAACTATAGCAACTATGTTATGTTGTCGAAATGGTGACGGAGGTTTTACACCTAAAAAGACGCTCTTTGGTGCAAAGTGATCCTTTCTCTACACAGTCAATATGGCGGGCTTTTTGATATTTCGTCCATTAGATCAAAGATGGGTCCTTGGTTCCGCGTTGCCAACTTAAAGGATGACCTTCTTAAATATGATATTGCCTTGCCCTCGATCTTTAAAAAGAAAACCAGAGATGGTTATGATAAGTGCTATGATGGAAAACAATAGTGTAACAAATAGTAATTTTTAAAATTATTTAACCATTAAATAGAGCCGTATTTACTAGATATAAAAACATGCAGGAGACGACTCTATTCAAATTACTTATTTACACATAACTGCTTTCGTCCCATGAGATCTACATACACCCGTAATTAATTAATCATGTACAGATATACAAACCTTTAGGCAAACCAGTAAACACAAACAGACGATTCTTCTACTCCTATTAATCGACCAAGTCCAAACCCAAGAGAAGCAAAAACACTGATCAAGAGTAAATCATGCCAAATCCAATATATATCCACACTAACATTCAAGCACCATCATATAGTTGTTAGACTTTGAATAATCTTCGTCTAACAAACAAGTACGTGATCAAATATCACAACACAATAACACACAAAGTGTGTGTTTGTGTTCGGTTGCAAAGGAGGGGTTTGAGAGGTTTTAGGGTTTTGATGATTATAATGACTTGTAAATAAATCAAACCCTTGATTTATATTTATACTAATGGTAATTCTTGTCATATAATGAAACTAATTCAAACTTATTAATTATCCATTCCTTATTTAAAAAAATATTTATCTTAACCTTTAAGATACATATACTTTCTATATTTCAAAAACCAAAACAAGAGGAATATATTCGGTCGATCCAAGGCCATGTATGGGCTTATCAGGCTTGTTTTCTAACCTAACTTATTTAAATGATCTTTTACTTATAATATTAATTAAGTCCAAACATTAATTAAGCCTAATAAGTAAACAACTCATTTACCATACGTATTGATAATTCGTTATATATATATATATATATATATATATATATATATATATATATATATATATATATATATATATATATACAATATGCTCATACATATACATTTTAGGCGTCTCGCGCTATATGTGTGTGACCCTTAGGTCTCATGAATAGTAACCAATATAAGTTTATCTGTTTTGTCATGTACACACAATACCAAAAAACTCCCACTTGTGCATGGCGACAACACTCTCAAAACTTATATAAGCAATAGCTTTCATCTAGCAACAATGCTACCACTACGCTACTACCCATGAGCATTTGTTTCTCCTGTGAAAATGAACTTATCATTATTAGCTAATGATCTTATGGCTGCAAGACAGTTCTCTCTTTGTTCAGTACTTGTTGACAAAGACATGGATAAATCTTCCTTGTGTCAACGTTTAGTTTCTCGTTCTAGAAATGATGTACCCAATGATGATGTGTGAGAGAAAAATAGTTCATATGATAGTGATGGTGGTACCATTTCTCACTTAGACAGACCTGTAGGTCACTTAAACAGTCCAGTAGGTCATAGCGGCCCTACTATAAGTGATCATAAAAGCTCTACTAGTGAGGATATGGAAGCTGTAACACTTGATGAACATCATATAAGTTCTGAGGGTCCTGGTACTTTTGAACAAGCGGATAGTGATAATGGTCTTAGAAGGTCTACAAGCAAGTTTGTTTTCTCAAACAAATTTAATGATTTTGTCATTAGTAGTAAGGTTAAGTATGATATTGAAAAGTTTGTCAATTATTCTGGTTTAAAATCTAGTAACTATTGTTTTGCTACTGAGTTAAACAAAATACAGAACCTACTAGTTATTGGGATGCATCAAAAGATAAAAAATGGATTGATGCAACGGATAATGATATGGAGGCTTTATATAGGAATAATACATGGGGAATTACAGACTTACCTAGTATAGAAAAGCTATAAGATATAAATGGGTGTATAAAATCAAATATAAGTCTAATGGTGAGACTGAAATGTATAAAGAAATACTTGTAGCAAAAGGTTATAGTAAGAAAAAAAGAAGGTGTGGATTTTGATGAAATATCCCCCTTTTTGAAAGTTGCTATTATGAGATTCTTATTAGATTGGTTGTGTAGAATAACTGGAGTATTTTCTAGATAGACATTAATAATGCTTTTCTGTATGGTGATTTACATATAACTATTTTTATGAAATTACCAAAAGGAAAATTTTCTGCTAATGATAAAAGAGTATGCAAGCTTAACAAGTCATTTATGGTTTAAAACAAGCTCATAGACATTGGAATGAGAATTATCTGATGCTTTGATTGAGTGTGGTTTTGTTCATTCTAAAGTGAATATTTATTATATACAAAATCTGATAAGGACTTGTTCATTGTATTTTAGTTTATGTTGATAATATTATTGTTACACGAAACAGTATTTGAGGAGATCTAAAAGTTTAAGTCTTTTTTTTATGATCAAAGATTTGGGTAAACTTAAATATTTTCTGTGCATTGAGGTGCTTTAAACTGAAAAGGGTTTGTGTTTATCACAAAGTAAATATTGTTAAGAGTTGATATTTGAGTTTGGTTTATTAGTTTGGAAGCCTTCAACAATTCTTAAACCAAACTTATCTATAATAATGATACTTGTTTAACAAAAGTTACTGGATGTCAGAAGTTAATTGGTAAACATATTTACCTAACTTCTACCAGCCATGACATTGCATATAGTATGCATTGTATTAGCTAGTTTATGCATTCTCCTCTAAAATCACATCTTCAGATTGCTTTAAAGGTATTGAAATATCTTAAAGGCTCTCTAGGTAAGGTATTCATATCTGGAAGGAAAAAAAAACTTTACTTTCGAAGCTTTTGTTTATGCAAATTAGGCAAGGTGTAAGAACACTACAAGGTCTCTTAATGGATATTGTTTCTTCTTATGTGGTTCTCTGATTTCTTGGAAGAGTAAGAAACAACCTGTTGTTTCTAATTATTCGTCTGAAGTAGAGTACAAAGCCATTGCTGGTGTTATTTGTGAGATTGTCTGGGTTCTTAAGATACTTGCAGACTTGAAAGCTGAAAATCTTCTTCCTATAAAACTGTTTTGTGATCACAAATCTGCAATAAAAATTGCAGCAAACCTAGTTTTTCATGAAAAAACTAAACATTTAGACATTGACTTACATTTTGTAAGCGATAAAATTACTTCCGAGGTTATTAAAACTTGCAAGACTGAGTTTGCTAATAATGTTGCAGATATTTTTATAAAAGGTCTTTGATGTGGCTCAACACAAGGTTGTTGATCAATAAGCTTAATATGATTTATTTGTTCCAGAATGACACTAATGGAGGATGTTGAAATAATAGTCTCATTCTTGGTTTACAAAGTTGAGAGACTTGTTGTGTCATTTTGTGTTTAAGTTTTCGGTTGATGGGATGGAATAAAAGGATCTTGAGGGACTGGACTTGCAGGAAGCTTATTGTTGTTGCCTATATAAAAAATGAGACAAGATAAGATTCTTATAACTCATTTTCCCATTTTATTAATCTCTCTCAAAAACTTCTAAAGTTCTCTCACAATTTTCTTTGATTCACTGACTTTTTGTTATTTGTTTGCAACAGAACTATCACTAGTTAGGTGATAGATCCTCACTTGAATAGCAGTGGTGGATTTGATTGGTTGTTTGATTAAACCGGTTAAGATTAGTTTATTATGTTCTTGTAGTTGAATTGAGATTCAATAGTGGTTTATTTAAGAGAATTTAATTTTTCTACAACTTCTTACAAAACAAAGATGTGACTGGTACGTATGTGGGCTAGGTTTGGTTTGGTTTTTTTATTTTATTTTATTTATTTATTTTCTTTGTTGTTGCAGCATGTAGGTGTTCATCAGATCAATTACAATTTTGAGCATAGAAGTGTAAAATGATACAAAATGAAACGTATAAAAACCTAACTAAAAACACATTTAATCGAAAGATATTTGACCATTCAATGCATTAAAGTTCCCACTCTCTTCTAACTAAAACTTCAACTAGCTTATTATTTGAGACACTAAATCTTAACTTCTATTATTGGCCGAGAAATGCCAAATCTTTCTAAGGATTCACTTACTTATCCTTCTAGTTTCGCATGTCAATTATATATCTACAAGCGAAAAAACATATGCTCTCATATAAATCAACGGATAATAAACATATAAGATATACATAGGGTATATTAAAAGATGACATATTTCATAGAGTTAACTACATTTTTGGTCCTTGTTGTTTACCCATTATTTCATTTTCCGTCTAATTTTTAAAAAAGTACCGGATCCTGTCCAAAACTGAAACACACGTTACGGGGTTTGGTCCAATTTTTCGTTCAACTAGTTAAGATATTTCAAGTGAGTAAAACACCCCCGGTCATATATAAACAAAAATAATTAAATACAAATAAACAAAAAACAAACATACAAAACACCACATATTCTCTAACATAAACCACATCTTCAATCTCATATCTTCCATTTAAGTCCGTTTTCAATATCATCTCCTAAATCCTAAACTAAAACTAACAACGACCAAAATCACTAAATCAAAACCACCACAAACACCTTCATCATCATCTTGAAAACCATACACACACATACAAGCACAAACACACAAACTCCAATTTCATCATCTTACAATAAAACACAAAATCAAAACGTACTCACAATATCATCATCACCAACCTAAATCAAAACCAAATGAAAACCAAAGTTAAAGCCATATTCAAACCACCACCACCAGTTCCAGCTAGATCTGGTCAACATTTATCCAGATCCGGCGCTTGGTGGTGATTTTCGGAGGTGTTTGCTGGGGTTTATGGTGGTAGTGGGTAACGGGAAGTCGTGGCAGCAAGTGGATGAGATGGTAGCTAGTAGTTGGTGGTGGTAGATGTGTTTGTGTTTGTGTGTGTGTGTGTGTGTGTGTGTGTCTTTTTTTTTTCTTCATATGTGTGTGTGTGTGTTTGTGTATGCTATATTTTAGGGGTATGCGTATGTAAAAAATAGCACATGTGTATGCTGTTGTGGGTATGGGTGTAAAGAAGATAGTATGTGTGTTGGAGTTGATGTTTTGTGTTTGTGGTGGTGGTAGAACGGTGGTAGTGGTGGTGAAGAGAAGGTGGGTGTGTTTATATTGATCAAAGTAAATTGCAAAAATCTTCCCTGTGGTTTGGCCAAACTGCAAGTTTAATCCCTGTTCTTTTGAAAGTGAACTTGACGTCTTTGTGGGGAACTTACAATTTCACTCGACGTCTTTGTGGGAAACTTATAAATGAACTATTGGTCCCTTGCCAAATTAAATAAATAAATTAACCTCACATGGACCAAAGTGAAAGGGAAGATGAAAAGGTTATTTTAGTAATTTAAATTTAGCGAGGGACAAATGTGCATTTTTAGGTTCCTCACATGGATGATGAGTGCATTTTCGAAAGGATAAATATTGAATCTGCAATTTGGCTGAATCACAGAGACAATTTTTGCAATTTACTCTATTAATCATGAGGATTAAGATGTGGTTATGATTGTGTGATGAAAAGATAGAATAGAGAAAGTGAAATAATAATAATAATAATAATAATAATAATACACCTTTGTGTTGTTGATGGTGGGTGTGGACAACATTTTTGTTTAATTAAATACTTGAAAAAATAAATATACTCACATTGTAAGTTAAACTAACGACGTGAGTAAAGTTGAACTGACCTATATCAGTGTTTAACTTCTGGACATGATATGATACTTTTTTGAAAAATTGACTTTAAATGAAATACCTAGCAAACTACAAGGACAAATTATGTAGTTACTATTTTTCATATTAAGCACTTAATTAAGTTAGGGCCCGTTTGGTATATGCCTTTTGACTTGAAGGAATGGCATGAAACCATAGCACTATCGTTTGGTAGGTGATGTTTAGATTTGAGATTGGTCTCACTCTCGCACCCTTAAAACCGGGATTTGACAGATCTAAGCATAACACGTGAATTTTGGAACTCAAATGGTTAGTAGTGGACCATAAGGGGTGGCAACTTTGCCTCAAGCTTTTGCAAAAACAACCAATAATATTATGCCAACACATTTGATGCCTAACCATACCTCAACATGAATTTTTAGTGGCAATCTTGGTACACTAAAAAAAAAAAAAAAAAAAAAAAAAAAAAAAAAAAAAAAAGCTCCAACGTCCATATACATTATGGCCAACGATCAAAAAAATTTTGGAATGCTCGACACCGAATCGACAAGATGTACCGATTCCTTTGCCGATTGTTGCTAACCCTGGCATTCCACCTTGCCGATCGGAAAGGCTTGCCGATCCAATTTACCGTGAAGGATGCCACCACCTCGTAAGACTTCTACTCACATTTTTTTAATGGACTTTAATATTTTTATTTCTAAAAAAGGACCTATCACTCCTATTATATCACTCCTATTATCGTCGTATTTAAATACTAGAAAACTCAAATTCATTTCCAATCCTATTTAATTAAACAAACAACATCTTTTATGGTCATTTATTTTTCTATTTTCAAATCTAAATCTAAATCATAATTCAAATTCAAATCATAATTTCTAAACTCATCTTCAAACTAAAAGAGGCTTTAGAGTGCAGGTCATCAGGCTTTGGAATTTGATAAGGCCCAACAGTTAAGCCCGTACTCAGATGTATATTGTCTAGTTGTTTACGTCCCCAGTATAGCCAAATATTTCATTTAGAAAATGTTTACAAAAATGGAAAATCAAGCTTTATGATACCTTCATCAACAGTTATATTTTATATAACTTGTTATAACCTCTACATTTCTCACTTTTAGCGTAGAGTGACTTGTTGGAGGCTAGGTGTCGGCTGAACTTGAAAGAGTATTTCTTAAAGGATGTTATAACTTATAAGTACCCTTACTCTTACTATATTTACCTTTTTTTTATTTTTTTTAAAAGATATTTATTTACCTTTTTACTACTTATAAAAAGTATATCAACTTGTCATGGTAATCAGATAACTTTTATTTACTACTCCGTAATATGTAAACAATTGCAATTCTCTAATCTGTTGTCAAATTTTCTTTGATTATAATACTTCATCATATACGTCATAGAAAATTGACAACTCTACATGGATTTTAGCTCCTATATAAATTATTGGACATATTCAATGTCCCACATAAAATATATTTTTGGGCAACAATTGTTATTGCAAGCCCTTTCACAATCTCACTTTAGGTATTGTAGTAATTTTAAATCAATTTGATAGGAGCTTGATTATACTATTTATGAAGATTTTTATATATGTGCTCATTGTACAAAAATCCAAACCATGTTAAATCAACATGCAATCATCGATTGTTGATATTGATGTAGATTCCTTTTGACAAAAGAAGAACTATATATAATGACATTCTAGTCATAAACTTATTAATCAAATGATGATCATTTCTTGACAATAAACCACTTGCACAAACTCATGAAACCCACTTGCATTATTGTATCTCTAAACTTCTTGATGATAACATGGGTGGCCATAAAATTATTCATTAAAATACACAAACTATTTCTTTATCATTCCTTCAACATAATAATACCAACATAACTTTAACTTAATCTTATTAAAGAAAACATAAAATATTTAATAACCAAGATATTCCCTTTCCACTCAACACTAAATACAAGCCTTGATTTTAACATTTTTAATTTTTATAACATGCAAACTTCCAACTCAACCACCACCACCAATCAAACCTAAAGATACAATACAATAAAGCACCACAAAACCTACCCCTAGTAGTACAATAGTACCATATGCATAATGCATTATTAGTTAACTAGTACTGGAACATCTCACCAACAGCAGCCATGATTGGTTGTTGATTAAAGTACATCATGTTCCATGGGTTGTTGATGAAATCATTGTGACTATTTTCAAACTCAAACATGCCACTTGTACCATTGTTGCAATGAGTACCAGTGGTAGTTGTAGTAGGACAGTTGCTATTCATCATGTTGATGATTTCATTTAGGTAATCTAGCCTCTGACTGAGCTCACCCATCTGAGCCATTAAGACACTATTCTCAGCTTCCACTTGTACAAACTGTTGTGTTGTGACATTTATAGTTGTCATGATTTGGTTGTTGTCTTTCTTGATTTGATTGATTTGATCAGTTAGGTCATCTAGATGCTTTTGTTTCCTCATCCTTGATCTTCGTGCTGATTCGCGGTTGGATTGCATTCTTTTCCGCTTCCTCTGATCCATCAAATCTTCCTCGGATCCAGAGTTCCCGGACATCTGGATCTGAGAAGAGTTTCCACTTGACGTAGCCATACCAACTTTTTTTTTTTTTTTTCTTTCGAAAATTTATTTAACTAAACGTACAAAATAAAATAAAATAAAGATCTAGCACCTAGCAAGGACTTATTATTTGCAAAAAATAAATATATTAAGGAATATTTAGTCTAGGTGATAGTTTTTTGATGAAGGGTTGTTGTTCATGAAAAAACGTAAAACCAGTAAAGAAAGACAACAGATAAAGATTGAACAAGATGGGTCCGGCGACGAAGGGACGAGTTAATAGTAAAGCCGAACCTAAGGATTTGACTAAGAACAGGAGACATCAATTAATCTTGAACATCTATGTACCCTATTTCTAGCATGAAATGTTAAGACTACAAAGAGTTTTTGCACGAGTATCGGCTTATATATATAGAACCGAGACTAAACAAAACCTAAGGAGATATGGAATGAAATTTGAAGAAGTATGCAAGAGATGGAATGGAAGAGATTTTTTAAGGGAGGAAGAGGGGGTGATTATATAGATGAAAAAGTTGGATTAAAATAATTTAAAAGAGGTGGGGGAAAAGTGTGATTGGGGACGTAGGGTGGAGAGAAATTTCCACTATAAAACAAGCAAACATAACAGCTGGTGGTGGTGCAAAAATACAAATAAGTTATTTAAAAAGGTAAATTCAAATACAGTAGTATTACATCTCCATCGCATGTTTAATGTTGAGTTTTATTCACGGCACAGATTTTCTTTCAAGAAAATGTACACAAACGAGGTTTCGTTGTTCAGGATCTTAATACATTTATCGGAAAAGTACATTAATCGGAAAACGCGTACACGAGTCATGTGTACACCGTTTTCGATTAATGTATTAAGTGAGTTTTGAACCTAAGATGTTAGGACATCATGGTGTTCTTGAGCCATGTTGTTGATGATTTGCATGAGCAAAAGAATCCTTCAAAGATTTATCTATTTTTCTATTTTATGAAGAGGCGAAGACAAAGAATTATTAAAAATAAACTATCGTTAACTGTGCAAAATTTAATGATCAAAAAGTAAGGTAAAATGCACGAAAATGTAATTAATTTGTCATTTTTTTGCTTGTGTAGTCATCTTATTTCTTCTTATTATATAGTACGTAGTACATTATAATTTTAAATTTCATCTATCGTGTGTACTTTAAATACTATTTTGCTCATACCTTTTAATAGGAGTATATACAATAAGGAAAAAATAAAAATGACTATATAACAAAGCAAAAAGTAACATGTTAGTTACATTTTCGCTCCCTTTGCCCTTAAAAATGTATATGTTACAATTTTTTATTTTTATTATTATTATTTTTTTTGAGCAAACACTGTTGGAAATTTAGTAATATTAAAGGTTCAGGTCATACTTGGAAATAAGTTTGGAGGTTCGAAGTGTATGCCCATCACTCAAATAGTGGTGTTGTGGAAATCATGTAGCTGATGAGTTTAGTGAGTTATACTCTTCAGTGAGTAGACTCTGAACTACCTCATTAGGTTGATGAGTTCAGTGAGTTATACTATTCATTAAGTAAACTTCAGACACTTTATCATGGAGTAGTCTCATCAAAGGGTTCAATCATTCAGTGAGAAAGCTCATCAGTGAGTATACTCAAGTAGCAAGCTCATTCAATGAGCAAACTCCTTAGTGAGCAAACTCTTCAACATTTGTGAATTGCTTGAACGATTTACTACTAGCTTGTAACGGTTTTTGACTTATTCAATGACAACTTTAACTGCAGCTTAATGATCATAATTAATTGGTCATATAACCACTATTGCTACAATGGATGAACATTATGAAAAGATTAATTGACCGATTAATGCTCATAATTCTATTGAGTCGAATACTCTCTATATAAGTGAAATATCTACTACAAGAAATAGGAGAACAGGCGTCGAGGGTTTTCCCGTCGACATTATGTCGACGACATTATACACTAAACGACAAAAAAAAAAAAAAAAAAAAAAAAAACGCTTGACCGAGCCCCACTGCGTTGTTGTTAATTTGTTTCATCTTATATATATGCATGTGTATATACAGTTTCAGAACAGCAAGGACAAACAATACCCGTCACTCATCCAGTCGTTTTACGACACACACTCCGACAATGATGGTATGTGGTTGCAGGATGAGGCTCGTGTTCAATATGTAAGAATCTTTTTTTTTTAATTTATTATTTATTTATTTATTTCCCCAAACACGCACTTTAATGATTCATTGAAACATAATCTTGTAATTAACCTGACATATATATATATATATATATATATATATATATATATATATATATATATATATATATATATATATATATATATATATATATTTTTTTTTTTTTTTTCTCATTTTTTTTCTCAATTAAATAGGAAGAGATGGTTTGGCTGAGAGATCTGGGAGCGAATACGTCGGAAGGGGTGGCGTACACGGAGGAGCAGATACTTGCGATGGTTTTGAAGGGCAAGCAGCGGGGCCACATCGCCGGACGGGGTAGGGTCGTACCCGGGCTCTCCAGGCCACCGTTACCATACACCCCGCCTCCACCTCCAGGTATGTACAGTTTGATAATATATTAATTATAGATTACTCGATCATGACTCAAATTAAGTATTGCAATTAATTTTGATTATTTCATTTTCAGAATACGCCGATATGAAGAAAAAGCTTGCTGAGGCCGAGAAGAAGATTGCTGAGGCCGAGGAGAAGAGGCGTCGAGATGCTGAAGAGCGTAAGGCCTTGAAGGCGCAGATTGATTTGGTCACAGGTTTTATCTCCTCCAACCCGCGATAGAATGAGTATGTTAGTCAGGTGGGTTCTCAGCACGTGGATGGCTCGGGCAGTGGCGTTGGAGGTAGTGGCTCAGCTGGAGGGAGCGGGAGTCGCAGAGGCGATGAGGATGGTTCTAGTGATGATGAGCGTCCTGCTGATGATCACGAGTGATTTTGGATGTAGAGGTACAAACTCGGGTATTTTGTGTTGTACTTATGCTTGAAACAATATTTTGGCGACTCATATGTTAGTATTGTATAGTTTAACCTTTTGACGACTTGAACGTCGCGGATATTAAAATATTTGTGGATATGGCAGCTAGGTTTAGATATTACCACACCCCGTTTTGTAGACTTTATATGTTTTTATGCATTTTGAGGGTGTTTAGCGATATTTTGCAAGTGTTTTAGCCGATGGCGAGTTATACGTTTAGGACATGTTGATATTGAGTGGTTATAGGTGCTATTACAGTTACAGGTTTTGGTAGATTTTTTCTGAAAAATGGGAAAAAAATCTGGAAAATTGCTATATTTGCAGCCTGCTGTTAGCAGGATGTTATTAATGATACCGTCGACATGTCGACGGCATCATTAAAACAAAAATATTGGTTACTTAATTATGCCGATGACATGTCGACGGCATTATTAAAAAATGAATATTGTTTTTAATATTATGCCGTCGACATGTCAACGGCATAATTAAATAACCAATATTTTGGGTTTAATTTTACCGTCGACATGTCGACGACATAATATAAAACTTAATTATTATCAATTAATTAAAACGTTAATTAGTTATATGTTCCCGTTGACATGTCGACGGGAAGAAGTTGACGGACATCAAATTCCTTTGACTGGAAAACGATGTGGGACCCACAATGTCGACGGTGATTGTCGACGGGAACACTGTTCCCGATGAAGCACAACCGTCGTTATGTTCCTATCGACATGTCGACGGGAAGGTATGGTTCCGTCGACATGTCGACGGAAAGGGCCTGAAAAAGTCGCCGGCAGAAGCCTCGTTTGTACTAGTGATCATACATGAGAAACAGACACTGAAACAAAAACGCTTAGAAGCGAAATGGTTCTTGTATTTGTGCCTAAATAAAAAACATAACATTTTGAATTATTTCAAAAAGATATTCGTGTAATTAGTCAATTAGAGTTGAGTAGTTTCTTTTAAAAAATAATTACATGATTAAGAGAGTGATATCCAACTAATAAAAAATGATTACACGATTAACAGTGATATCCAGATATTTATTATCTTCACCAAACTGGGAAATTCACTAATGAATACCAACAGTACCTCACAATATGGCTACCTCTAGCTAGTTATTATATATGTATAATTAAATAGTTATATACTTAAACGTAAACTCACAAAATCGTAAATTTTTGTATACCACAAGGTAGGAATATCTATTTATGTAAACCACTTTATCACCATGTATAAGTTATCTTCCCTTTTCTTTTTATAAACATGGTCACACAAAAATTAATTATTTTGTTAGTCGGACACGATCCTAAACTAATGCCCATTCTTCTAACATGAGTTTATCATATAAAACGATTCATTTAACAACTTTATATAATTTGCTTCTCATAAGATTATCATACTTT
This sequence comes from Artemisia argyi, assembly GCA_030686995.1. Taxonomy (NCBI): domain Eukaryota; kingdom Viridiplantae; phylum Streptophyta; class Magnoliopsida; order Asterales; family Asteraceae; genus Artemisia; species Artemisia argyi. The sequence continues at coordinate 33,168,800 of CM060691.1, forward strand.
CACATAAAAATACTAAAATTTACGATATTTTTATGTGAAAAAATAATGTTTTTATGAGAAGAAAATTATTTAATGTTGTTAAATGAATCGTTCTATATGATAAACTTGTGTTTGAAGAATGGACGTTAGTTTGCGCACGTGCCCGACTAACAAAATAATTAATTTTTGTGTTACCTTGTTTATAAAAAGGAAAGGGAAAACAATTTATACATGGTGATAAATTGGTTTACATTAGTACTAGATATTTCTACCTTGTACGAACCTAATAAAAACGTTTTATGTGAGCATGTGAGTTATTATTGACTATGTCGATAGGGTCCATCCACAGAAGTGAATCCTCTCGTAATAATTGCTGTATCTTTTTAGTTTTCTGTCCCCAAACTTTTACTGCCCGTGTTAATAATTTGTGGTTATTCTTCCTTACGTCATTGTTATCATATCGACTTTTAATCTCCATCACCATCTTCATTTTTACCGCTCTATAATTCAACATCACTAAAATATACAATTTAATTAAAATCCAACATTATTTTTAGTTGTCTCTTCCATTACATGGTTGGGTATTACTAGTGACAAACAGTAGCAACTAGTAAGCTATAGTTATAATAATTGTTTGTTTGATAAAAGTGTTAGAGAATGTAATTATATCAATGATTATAAAATGTAAAGTGATATAAAAACTAGGTGTCGTTCACGTTGAATTCTATTATAATTACGTTACAAGCTAAATAATTTATATTATGTAATATGAATTACAATTCTCTCATTTTACTGAACCAAACAGGATTACAATAAAATTTAAATTACAATTACATAAAATTACAATGGTGATGGTGTATTGTCGTCAAGAAATTCAGTTTTATGGCAAGCAGTGGTCTGGACAACAGGGTACTTTATTTGGAAAAATCGTAATTGTAGGGTGTTTGGGGAAAAGGTTGACTAGCATGTGAAATTATTTCAAGAAATACGGTTAAAGAGTTACGAATGGATTACGAGAAGATCTAACAAATATAAACTGAGATGGAGTCGGTGGGTGGTAGATCCGGGTTCATGTACAGGTTAGATCAATATATAGAGTTGGTTTTGGGGGATGTGGTCAGGTTGATGTCTTTACAACAAAGGAGATGGTTTGATGAAAACGATCAATGGACAAGATGAACGTGAGTTGGGACCTCTGTTGGTTGAGATGACCACATCTCGTAGTAGTATTGCTGGGAGTGACATCTCTTTTATGTAAATTTTTGTTATATACAGTTTGAGGTTTTAGTTGTGTGAGGATTGATGTGATTGAAATGTGTTGTATCTTTAGCTGTAATATTGTAACACTATGTTGAGTATAAATTTTTACCGATTTTAATAAAAAAAAAAAAAAAAAAAAAAATTACATTACATTACAATGAATCAAACGCCCCCTAATGCTCTCTTAGAAGTTATGAACAAAACATACCCAAGCCTCAAAGTTAACAAAAGATCAACCATCCTACTTTTAATAATCAAGTAAATTGCGCACACATATGATATTTTAGGAAAATGAAAATGAATGTTAACCTCACAAGACGTAATCAAATAATTGTATGGTATCAGAAAACGACACAAAGTAATAATCGCATAGCAAAATCACATAAAACAAACGAAAAGTACCACATTAAACATTTGGAATTTAATACACATAATTTGTTTTATTATGTGGTTAAGTTCAATTAAAGGGTCGGTGAATGTGGGTACCACGAAAAGAGAGTGTTGATTGATATTTTTTTCAATTCTAATTTTCATTGATGTTCTAAAATAAATATATATAATTTCATCCTAATTACATTTACCATCAATATAAGCTTAATAGATTTTTTTTATTCCTTGAAAAGCTAAGAAGTATATAGAAACCGGCTCCGAGGAGGAGACCGAAAAGAACAGAGTACAAGGAACAGGGGAATAGAAAACAACGCAAACCAAGCTAGGAAAAAAACAACAAAAGACATAACAGACTTAATTACAAGATATATGAGATCCAGCAACCCTAAGAAGCAAATAGCACCTTGCACCAGTAGAAATCCAAGCTTTGGAAACACGTTGTATGGAAGGGAAAATGTCTTCATTCAAAACCTTGATGCGATCATCTAAAGAGGCATGAATCACGCGATTTCTCCACTTCTAAATCGACCAAAGACAGCAATGAAAGACCCCATGAATAACATTTAATCGATCACATCCAAGATTAACTACCTTACTCATGCTAATAACTTTTAGATCAAAAGAGTGGAAGGAGATCGGCATATCAAGATTCCACCAACTCCAAGTCTTTCTCCAAATTGGCTTTATACAATGGCATAACAGCAAACTGTGATCAACCGACTCGCTAATAGCCTCACGGAATGGCCATAAAGTATAATACTCTCTCCGTCCAAATTTTATTGTCCACGTTTCTTTTTTGAGATGTCCCAATTTAATTGTCCACTACTAAAAATTTATAAGGAAGTTTAACCAAGTTTACTATATTACTCTTATTTAAATTTATTATTACATACCTTAAAGAAGACTTCAATTAATTACATAAGGACAAAATTGTCCTCCCGTCAAAAAGTAAGAAAGAGAAAGCTGTAATAAATGTATTTTTCTTAAACTATGTGTTTTTTTGTTAGGGGAGAATAATTTTGAGACGGAGTGAGTAGAATTTGATTTAGGCTTATAGCAATTTTGTTGCTTGATTATTAATCTTAATAATTAAGAAATTTAAAATATATTTACAATTATACTTGAAAATATACATCAACCGCGATTTTAACATAATTTAACCTATGGTACCTGCCTTAAAAAGCAATAACAAATAGTTTTCCTTGCATTTGTTTTTCTAATCTTTAATAGTTATCAGATAAATTTTCGCGATGATTCCTAACATAATACTAAAGTGTTTTAGTTATAATCTTTTAATACATATAGAAATATGTTGTGAGTTTTTCTTAATTTTTTAACATGTATAATAAGATCATATGAGTATTTATCATTAACTTTTTTTTATGTTATAAAATTAAAATAAATGTCATAATTAACCTCATTATTAGTTAGAAGTATAAATACTACAAACTGGGCATAGTACTTCGTTTGCTATATTTTATTAATAGGAAAACAGTGACGTTTTATGAAAGTAGATTATTATTGTATTAACACAAATTTTTTATGTGTCTCCGCTTTTGATGTCCTTAAAACTTTAAACGCTCTTTAAAAATCATTATATATACGTACTTACAAATCACAACAATTTTACATTTTTACTTTTGATTACAACGGAACTCGAACTCACCAACCATTTATAATATATTAATTAAGCACAATGACACATTTCGATAATGGCTAGCGATTTTTACTTTTATTTCCCTTCTTTTAACCGTTTAGATGGAAATAATAATAAATAAATAAATAAAAATCATCATCCAAGTGCATGCTACCACCACAAGTTCGATCAGCACAATATTGGGTCGTTAGACAGTTGAACAAGTTATACTAAACAACATTACTATAAATTCTATTTCTATTTCTATAAGACGTTACTGAAATCATTGTGCCGGCTGAGATATCATTGTTGATTTGTTTAGAAAGATAAAATATTTATTTACATACGTAATAACCATATATACTACGTAGCATCTCACATGATACCTTATACATGTCTTGTGAGTCGCTCACGTATCAATAAACCGAAAAACATTTGAGATCATACAATCATTGTTGACTTTTTGTTTAAATATATACTGTATAGTGGTGGTGTACTTGCAACTTTTTTTGTTTTGTTTTGTTTTTGTTATCGGATATTAATGGAAATTGCTTTTGACTGAATGTTTTTTTAGTGCTAGACGTTTTTTTGTCTATAGATGCATCATTGAGGAACAAGTCAGAAGAGGAAAAGGATCTGCTACTGTTGTTATTGCTATTGGCTGATGCATACGAAGGAGCTTAGATAGGCACATAGCGAGTCAAGTAAACAGGATAGCTACCCGCAAGCGAAAAAGTTTCCGAGTAGACACGATGATCGCAAGAAGGATAAGAATTACAACTTGAAAAAATTAGTTATTTCTACTTTCCTATATGTTTTACATGTTTGACGATTTCAACACAAACCTCTTTACGACATGCATGCTTGATCTCACTTGGTCTCTAGCTATCAACGCTAATAATAGATCTGATCAAATTAAAGTAATTTAGGCACGTTGTGAAATTTGCATGTGCAAATTGATTCATCTTTATGAAAAAATTATATAAACTTTTGGACTCATGTCTTCCATTACCTAGAGAATAACCGTGTAAAGGCACACCTGCCAACGTTTTGTTTATATCCACTCTACATGACTTCCTTCACTGCAAAGCTTTGCATGCACCCACCTCAGCTCCACTTCAATCCATAAAGTTAAACCCATTCATATGCTTACTAGATGTCTAATACATTATACACTCGTGTTAGGCAGTCAAATCTTTGCGGCAGACGTTTTGGGTCAGTTAAAACTTGTTCAACATAACCGAGCTATTCAACAAACTTAAGCTTGTGAATGATTTAGTATTAAAAATGCATTGGTAGCTTTAATCGACGAAGAAAGGCTAGGTTAAAAATAAGCTATGCTTGTAAATCAATCATAGCACTTTTGGTCGTATGCTTCTCTTGTTTACATTTTTCTAGAGCCAGTAGGGTGACACATGGTAGGGCTCGTCACCCCAACCATGTTTTCCTTGTAATTGCGGAATAAAAAACTTTTCATTATTAGCCCATGCATTTTTATTAGTACATTCGTCTCATAATTATTATCTACTCCGTCTCATAATTATTATTTACTGTTGACTTTTAAAGTCTTTATTTTGCAACTTTAACCTTAAATATTTTTATTTGTGTTATATAATACTTGATGAAAATTATAACCATGAAGATACGTTTAAAACTCAATCCGTTTATATATTTTGCATCAAGTAATATATATCACAAATAAAAATATTTACGGTCAAAGTTGAAAGCTAAAGACTAAAAAAGTCAAATGTGGACAATAATTATGTGACGGAAGGAATATTTATTATCGGGTTTAGCCCATGTTAGTTATCTTATTATGCATGTATATTTATAATAAAGACATAACGTGATGAATAAGCAATTATAATCCTAAACCTAATTGTTCAAATCCCATAATTAGGCTTGGGTCATAACAGTCATCTAGCATTCCTCCGCATTTTGAACAGGAAGCTTTCAGACCGACAAACTGGAACATATATATGTAGAGGGTTGATTTTTCTTCTATCATTATATTAGGCGTCATAGTTGTTTATTGTTTGCAGCTTCCTCCTTTGCATGACTTTTTTTTACGTCATGTCTTGCTTTGCCTTTAGGTAAGAGCGACAATTTTGCGACCAACTCTTTTCGAAAACAACAATGATTTCCAGGGTAAAACAAATATGAATGTTGACGAGACAAAAGTAGTTGAATGATGGCTAAATCAAAATAATATGAGGTATCGTATAACGATTAGGGTTTGTGGGATAGGGTTTATGATTTGGATAAATAGAAAAGGGTAATTATATGAAAAACAATAAAGCGGAAGAAAATACATCAGGATCCCTGATGAGTGCTCAAACACTCATCATTTTTGATCAAATCTGAACTGCAAAACATACAAAAATAATCAAAAAGTTATCAAAATACTTAAATTATCCCAGGGATTGTGTTTTATATACTTTTAGTGTTTATTTTACCTCTTGTAATCTGTTTTAAGTCAATGAAAGTATTATTCTTACTTTACCTCTAATTTGCAAATTTCAAGTTTGTTTAAGAATTTCAAATTGCTTGTTTAGGGTTCATCAATGATATTCAGCTGTTTATAAACTCATATAAGACCAATGTATCTATTTTCATAAGCTTTTTAAGTTTGTGGGATTGTGTTTACCACAGTTTGATAAGAATAAAAAAAATAAAGGATGATGCGTGGGAATCGCAACAGGCTTTACCTCTCGAGGGACCTCGAGAAGCTTACAACCCCCACCAGGCAGTATACCTGATCGTTGTAGTATAGTATAGTGACAAGTACCGGGGGATTGATCGTTCAGCTTAGGAATAGTGTCGCTAGGGTTAGAAAGCCTAATTACTAGTTCTAAAGGTGAGGGATGATTATTTTTGTGTTTTTATATTTTTTATGAAAGCAATTAAAATCTCGGGTTTTGAAGGATTAGGGCGGAATTAGTTGCTATTAAACTAACCCAAAACTAAGATGCAATTAAAATAAAATACTAAAAATGAGATTAAACTAATTGTACTAAGGTTGTGAGCAGTAATTGGAGAAAATGTGTTTACTTAGATTTCACTACTCCCTAGATATCTTTTACATGTTAATTACTTGTTATAATTGCATGGATGACGGATTGTATTCCTTAATACCATTCATGGGGTGGCATACATAACTCCCCAATTCTATGAGCTCTTATCTCCTCCTACACCATGCCCAGCACAACTATAGGGATTGTAAACAGTGGCTCATGCATTAAATACAACCAATAAAGACCTAGTACGCCTCGGTTCATGTTTCTTAAGACGTTCAAGCATGTTACCATTTGGAGATCTGCCAGTTTTCTTAAGCCTAACATATAAAATCATTCATCCAAGACAAGAATAAACAAGTAATCAACACATAATCAAATCTAGGTTTCATTAGATCTAAGCAAACACAAAAGACATCTAGCCTAGCATAATGGAATTGAGACAAGAACAAGATATAGACAACCAACACATAGACATATTGATTGAATTAGAAGAACACTTATCTCAATTACAATGCAAGGTATCAAGGGTTTGGAACCCTTGAAAAACCTGTAAAAGTTGCACCAAAATCGTCTTTAGGGTTTCTCCAAAACTTCTCTCTTTTAATGTGAAAAACTAGAAAACTATATATAAGAAAATAGGGGTGACGGCGTCAAGAACAAAGGTGTGACGCCGTCATCTCGCCGCCAAATACTTCCTCGGACGGCCTTGATCTACTTCTGACGCCCTGTGTGACGCCGTCATGAGCTACGGATTTTAATTCTTGGGGTTTGACGCCGTCATGAGTTTACTCTTGACGCCTTCATGTACTGTTCCAGCATGGAAAATTGAGACTTTGCCGTTTTCTTCTCTTTTATGCTCCAAAAAACGTCCAAAATGGCTTCTTTTCCAGAATTCACTCTCCAAGTATCTAAAATCACAAAAGGAACGATTTAGGGCAATATTTGATCAAATAAAGTCGGATTCGGGCTTAAATGACCCCCTAAAAACGGATCATTTTTTGCCTCATCATATACCCTTACACTTGAGATTTGCTTGTCCTCAAGCAAATGCGCTTTTATTCTACTCAAAAGACAAGTTAGGGGTCATTTAACACTAATATAAAAGTAATTACAACAAATAATCGTTCCACTAAAGACCAATAGACAAGCACAGAGGTCATACACTAGCACCTCACAAATAGTGTTTAGATACTCACATCTCTCGGGTGTAATAAAGTAATATAACATTATGGAAATGGAAGATATCTCTCACTTCCTGTCATAGCAAAATAGATTACCATAGGCTTGGGAAAGGATCAAACCTCCACCACATGGCGTAAGCACCTAGGATAAACTATCAAAGAGGTCTTTTAAAGGGTTGTAACGTTAGGTATAGGGATATGAATTACACGGTTTTGTTGGATAAAGGAAGTTTTACTGGTGGCGAGTTAACAATCTTGGTTAATTACATGTAAAATATGGCGTTGCTAAGCCAAGACTAGACTCGACTTAAGCTAATAAATGAAAAATAACTAAAACATAAAATGAACATGGAATAAAAAGGGATGGTAGTCCGTATGTTTTTTTCTCTTTTCCTTTTTTCTTTTTTTTTTCTTTTTCTTGATTTTTCGATTTTTTTTTTTTTTTTTTTTTTTTTTTTTTTTTTTTTTTTTTGCATACACTCTTACCATACCATCCAAAATAATACATCATAGGGAATGTAAATTTCCCTTACACTTGAATTTTTACATACTTTACATTAAACTAAACTAATGACTCGAATTAAGAAAATCAAAACACTTGGAGCACTTTTAAGATTAACGTACATATGGGGGTAATAAATGATGTTCTTCCCCATTACTCCATAAAATAAGTACTTACCCATGAGTCCCAATCGTCTCAAAACAATATGTACAAGGATATGACTCGACTTAGCAACCATGTAATCAATTAGAAAGTTAACTTAGGGTTTAACAAATAACAATAATGCACTAACGATGAGCGCATACACGGAAGGCTAAGGCGATTTGGGTGTACATTTAAGTGGGGTGTAACAAATTCTTCCTTTAAGTAAGATGCTTAAAGTTAGAAACGAAAAGATAGGTTCGGAGTGGTGTACTAGGGGTTTCGTGTACTAAAAATGAGTACAACGCTAAGGGTGTGGGAAAAATTAGTTGACTTAACTAGCCAAGTAATATGACTTAAATGGTCAAGTAATTATGATACGGGTTTAACACAAGGGTGATCCTAATGCCTCTTATCATGTAGTAAATCCTACCACACGAATGTAGTCTCACTAGCGGGCTCGGGATGCATCACTAACGCAAGTTCTAGAATCTAAATGCTACCGGTACACTCATAAGCACTAATAGTAAATGCTTTTCCTATCAAATCTAAAGGCGAACCTCACATATTTGGGTGGAAAATTTTTCTGAATATACGGTTATGTGCTAGTCATACAATCTCCTATCCATGAGACGCTTGCTATGGCTAAAGTTTCACTCCTAAATGTTGTAAAAAATTTTAAATTTGGCGCTAAAATTGCACTAACAAGTATTTCTCATAGTTTTATTACACATCTACTATCAAACAAGACAAACTCAAGCGAAAGTGCATATGTAAGGTATCATCTTTTTACCCTCCCCTTACACTTAAGATGAACATTGTCCCCAATGTTCAAGTAAAGAATGTAAAAGTGAAAAAGTAAAGAGAATGAAATCAAATACTCCCCTGATTCGCTCGGTATGGATTATAGGTGGGCCAGGTTAAATCTTCCTCCAAGAAAATGAACAATCAAAGCTTCCCTTCCAGAATATAAATCATCTCCTTGTCATACATAACCTGTAAATCCTGACAAAAATAGACAAGACAACCTCGCGTAAAATCGGCGGCATCCTATATAAGTTACTAAATCCTAGAAAACAAAGTAAGATATAATGCTTGTGGAATGAAGTTCGCAGATCTCCTGGAGATTATAAAACTTAATAATTCACAAAAACCATAAGACTCCGTTAGAAAAACAAAACCGGCAAAATTTCCAGATTTTAACTCCTGACGCCGTCAAGAGTAAACCTCTGACGCCATCAGAATGGACCTGCAGAAATTCTTATGTTAAGTTTCCAGAAAATTTCTGGAAAAACTTGGTCCTACTTCCTGGAAAATCCTGCAAAACTTCATTATGACTCAATACAAGCATTTGACTCTAACAAATACGAATATACATGCTCATTTAATATTGTGGAGAATCATGATCGGTTTGTTTCTTAAAAACATATTTGGGGTTTCCCCTTACACTTATCTTTTGCAAAAATACTTCTAGGTGGAGTTAAGACTAGGCTAAACAACAAAGTAAAGTATTTCCACATTTTAATTGAGAAACATGATCAACCAACAATAAAAACTAAACATGCATACGGAAGCAAATAACAAACAAACAATTAAAATCACACAAAACATGGGTTGCCTCCCAAGAAGCGCTTTTCTTTATTTACGAGTCTTGTAGCTAGACTCAAGGTTATGGGTTACTACGTGATTTCATCATTGGTTCCATTCTCTGATTGTAGATATTCCTTGTAGAAACCAATCACCTTTTTCTCAACCGCCCCCATAATCATTTGGGCAAATTCTTCATCGACTTTATACCTTGGTCCAAGGGCCAAGCAATCTTTGTAATAAAGACTCCTTTTTTCCCATACATAATCCATGCCCTTTTTCTTATCCTCCTCATTAATATCCTCAAAAGCACCAACGTTGTCCTTATCAAAACGAGATATAAAGCAAAACTCTTTCATCCTATTAGGCATCCTATAAGTGATACTATCGGTGTTACTTGCAAATCGGATCGTGCCTTCTACCTCATCATATTCCGACTTAGACTCCTCAACAAATGGTTTGCCAAACACAACATTGGATAATCGACAATCAATAACATTAGCAAGATCCTCCACAATCATAAAGTCGGTGACAAAAGTGAAATTACCAACAAAGACACGTAAACCTTTAACTCTCCCGACAAAGTTACAAACTCCACCGGGGTACTTGGGATCCCTTCTAGGTTCAAGTCTTGTGTTCACTATATCATTATAAACCGTTGAGGACATAATGTTGATTGGAGATTTAAAGTCAATGTAAGCATTGCTAATGTGCCTATATCCAATCATACACGGTATCTTAGCATTCTTAGGATCGCCTCTCTTGATCTTAGGTTCAATTATGGTGAAGGAGATCGCGGGTTATCAATAAGATTGTTATAATATGCAATCTCCTCCTTAGTGGGGTATAGATTAAAGTAGTCATTAAGCTTCGGATCTATTTCCTCCTCTTCTATTCTTTCAACAACATTCACAAAGTCATTAGGCCCTAGGTCCTTATTTGAATACAAGGCGGTTGCTAGGTCACTAAATGTATGTTCGAGTTCAATCTTAATCAACCTATTAAGCTCTCTAAGCTCCCTAATCTCACTCTCAATTTGTTCACGTAACACAGCCACTTCTCTAGGGGACAGGGGTGGATTCGCGTTTTCCATAATGGTCAACGGAATAGTCAATGAGGTTAATTTACTAACAAAGGCACAAAGAAATGAGATAGACTAAAGAAAACCTAAAAATAAAAATAAAATAAAATCTTACTAGAAAGGAATCTAGCAAGTAGACCTAATAAAAAGAAATTCTAACCTAGACAATAACTATTCCCCGGGCTGCGGCGCCAAAAACTTGATGCGTGGGAATCGCAACAGGCTTTACCTCTAGAGGGACCTCGAGAAGCTTACAACCCCCACCAGGCAGTGTACCAGATCGTTGTAGTATAGTATAGTGACAAGTACCGGGGGATTGATCGTTCAGCTTAGGAATAGTGTCGCTAGGGTTAGAAAGCCTAATTACTAGTTCTAAAGGTGAGGGATGATTATTTTTGTGTTTTTATATTTTTTATGAAAGCAATTAAAATCTCGGGTTTTGAAGGATTAGGGCGGAATTAGTTGCTATTAAACTAACCCAAAACTAAGATGCAATTAAAATAAAATACTAAAAATGAGATTAAACTAATTATACTAAGGTTGTGAGCAGTAATTGGAGAAAATGTGTTTACTTAGATTTCACTACTCCCTAGATATCTTTTACATGTTAATTACTTGTTATAATTGCATGGATGACGGATTGTATTCCTTAATACCATTCATGGGGTGGCATACATAACTCCCCAATTCTATGAGGTCTTATCTCCTCCTACACCATGCCCAACACAACTATAGGGATTGTAAACAGTGGCTCATGCATTAAATACAACCAATAAAGACCTAGTACGCCTCGGTTCATGTTTCTTAAGACGTTCAAGCATGTTACCATTTGGAGATCTGCCAGTTTTCTTAAGCCTAACATATAAAATCATTCATCTAAGACAAGAATAAACAAGTAATCAACACATAATCAATATCTAGGTTTCATTAGATCTAAGCAAACACAAAAGAGATCTAGCCTAGCATAATGGAATTGAGACAAGAACAAGATATAGACAACCAACACATAGACATATTGATTGAATTAGAAGAACACTTATCTCAATTACAATGCAAGGTATCAAGGGTTTGGAACCCTTGAAAAACCTGTAAAAGTTGCACCAAAATCGTCTTTAGGGTTTCTCCAAAACTTCTCTCTTTTAATGTGAAAAACTAGAAAACTATATATAAGAAAATAGGGGTGACGGCGTCAAGAACAAAGGTGTGACGCCGTCATCTCGCCGCCAAATACTTCCTCGGACGGCCTTGATCTACTTCTGACGCCCTGTGTGACGCCGTCATGAGCTACGGATTTTAATTCTTGGGGTTTGACGCCGTCATGAGTTTACTCTTGACGCCTTCATGTACTGTTCCAGCATGGAAAATTGAGACTTTGCCGTTTTCTTCACTTTTATGCTCCAAAAAACGTCCAAAATGGCTTCTTTTCCAGAATTCACTCTCCAAGTACCTAAAATCACAAAAGGAACGATTTAGGGCAATATTTGATCAAATAAAGTCGGATTCGGGCTTAAATGACCCCCTAAAAACGGATCATTTTTCGCCTCATCAAAGGAAAATCAAATAAAATAAAAAAAACATGCTCAAGGGTTGAAGAAGATTGGAGCTCAGTGATTGGCGGTTGCTGATGGTATTAGAGGCTTGTGGAAGCCACATAGGTTGATTCTTGGTCCTGGTTCCTTGTTCTCAGTTGGAATGCCAGTGTAAGCTTTGATTTTTGATTTTTACTCTTTCAAGTATATTAGTAGTATTTGTTGCTGATTATTGTTTAAATTGCTTGTTTATCACTTTTTAGGTTAATTGTGATAATTAGTTTGTAGTTTGGTATAATTTGTAACAAGTTTTATTGCATTCTGTGTTTTAAGAGGGTGTTTGGGTTTGACTGTGTTGGTATCCACAGTTGGTCTCAGTGTTTGTTGCTTGTTCACACAAATCACTTAGTGCCTAAATACATCAAATCAAGCATATAATCAGTCACCCATAGCCAAAAAGTCAAAATCTCACACAAAATGGCCTAGATACTGTCTGTGAAGGATTTAGTAAAGCATAAGCTTCATTTTAAGTCATAAGTACATGTCCTAGCTCATTTTAGTCTCTTTGTAGCTTAACTTATCATATCAAATCATAAAATCAAGTTCAAAGTTCAGGATAGTCAACTATAAGTGTTCAATCAAAAAGTCAAAATTTCTAGTGTTTGCAGAAATCCATTTCTTGGAAGAATTTTCTAGAATTTTGTAATAGCTTTCAGGTCTTGAGCTTTTTAGATATTGAAATATCTCAGCTGAACTGTGTAGTCCCGTGCATGGCTTATTTTTGTGAATTTTTCACAAGCTTGTGCACAAGCTCAAAGTGAGCTGCAGGGGAAGGTGCTCCCCTGTGCACTAACATCAGCCCAAGTGACCCAACTTTAGTGGACCCCACAGGCCTAACCAGTGGGCCTCAAGACTTGCTTTTCAGCTTAATAGAAAGCCAATAAGCTAGGATTTTAGGATTTGAGCTTATTTTGTGGATTAGATCTCATTTAATAAGGCTGCAAGTGCCCTTTTGTTTGTCCCATTCCTTGACCAAAGCTGATAACTCAGCTTTTGTACCCAAAGTCCAACCCCCTCCTGATCTTAATTATGGGACCCAGAGGGTGAACCCTAGCTTTTTAGACAGCTTATCACCTCAACTTATTGGTTCAAAACTTTGTTTGGACTTCCAGAGTCCCTAGTGGACCCCACAGGCCCTCAAAGGTGCCCCCTTGGACCTGTTTGGACTGTTTAGTGTTTAGGATTGCTTATTGGGTGCTTATTTCTTGTACTTATCTATTCCATTTGGCTTGTTTTGAGTAGTTGTACATCTGTTTCAAGCTTATTTGTGTTTACAACTTAATTTGGTAGCTTTTTCATTTCAATCAAAGGTCTAATAAGCTTAAAAGCTCATCTATCAAATTAATAAGCTCATCATACTGCTTATTTTTGATCTTCAAGCAAACTTGCTTCACAAAAGTTGTTCATAAACAGTCAATAAGCATTTGTGAAACAGAAAATTCCAAAAACTCCAATATTAATAGAAGTGATAGCTTTTATTTAAGCCAATTGGCTTATTACCTCAACTTATTTATATGCTAATCTCAGTTTTATATTTTTCCTAAGCTTCTGGTAGTTAAAAATAATTTTAGTAATTTTCTCAAATTTTTCTTTCATCATTTGGTAGTTTTTATAATTTAAATTAGTTTTTAATAATTAATAATTAATAAATAGTAAATAATTAATATTAATTAATTAGAAAATCAGAAAAATACAAAATTAGTTTTTAGTTATTTTTAATTTTTTCAAATTTTATTTTCAATTATCTAGTGTAATTTCATAAATAATTAGAATTTAGGTTAATTTAAATAATTAAAAAGTAATTAATAATTAGTTAATAATTAGTAATAATTAATTAAAAAGTCTTAAAAATATATTTTCAGTTCTAAAATTAGTTTTATAGTATTTTAGATTTTTCTAAGTTTAAATTTTATTTTTCTAAGTTAATTTCATAATTATTTTTATTTTAGGTTAATTTTATTAATTAAAATTAAATAGGAAATTAGTATTTATTTAATAATAATTATAAAAATAGTGTAAAAATTAATTTTAATTTTCCAAAAAATTTTCTTAAATCATTAGGTTTGTAAAAATATTATTTTTATACCAGTAGCCTTTTTAGTTAATCTCACTCACTTTTATTTACGTACGTTTGTTCCCATTTTCAGTAAACATACGGTTTTTAGGTTTTAGTTCACTTCTTCTTAATCTAAATTCCAGTAATCAATCACATAGCTTTCCTAAGCTATTTCATTTCATACTTCTGAAATAATTCTCATCACAACCCTTTTCTGTGAATAATCACCCGATCACAAGCACGTTCAGATACAATTCACACCTCGTCGGGGTATAACGACCTGGTGATTTCCTATATTACCCGGGGATTGACTTTAGGCTATTTGACTTTGTTGATCATTCCTTGGTCAATATAAGTTGACTGTTTAGAGCCAATCAAATTTTGGCGCCGCTGCCGGGGAGGTGTGCGCGTTTCTGCAACGTCTTTTGAGATTAGTGTTATTTCACCACAATCACTGTACAAATACCATCACTTTTATAAATTTTGAAATCAAAACACAAAAAAGTCATTAACACTTTTCCTAAAGTGTTAGAACACACAAAAAAAAAAAATAAATAAAATTAAAAACAACAAAACAGATCGTAACGTTTTCTGAATTGGGTTTCTTTTAAGGTGATTGTTAAAGAAATACGATTTTAGATTACGGGATGATACCAAAAATATTGTCCAAAAGTTTTTCACCCCCATATACACAAAAACCCAAAAATGTTCGTCTTTTCTTGTGCATAATAATTATACATAAAAATAAACTGTCGTAAACCAAAGCAGAACACCTACCAACTAGGGGTGTGGACATAATAAGTTCCCAAACCAAAGATTTAAAACTTGCCTTTGTATCCCTGTGAGTGGTGTACATTTCTTAAAGAAGCCACTTACTTGTGATTATTGGTTTAAGTTCACTGTGGATTTGCCTCGATTTTGTTTTGATTGGTTTTTATCCCTAGTGCATGCGCACTCGTTCTTCAAGGTCCACTAGCCCATTACGTGAGCTTGTCAGGAAACCTCGAAGACCTCGTAGACGTTCAGCACCAACAATCGGATCTGAGATCCGTACTGTTGCCACATCCACTGTCACCATGGCGGAAAACCGCCCCATGTGTGAGATTCTCCAAGCACCCATCGAGGGTTACGGAGATGCCATTGTTGTTCCAGCCATCGTAGCTGATAATTTTGAGCTCAAAACCGGGTTACTCAATCTTGTAACCTCAAGTCAATTCTATGGTTTTGAGAGGGACGATCCTTATGCTCACATTCGATGGTTCAATAAAATCACATCGACCATCAAGTACAAGAATGTCCCTTGTGAATCAATCAAACTTCTTCTCTTCCCATTCTCACTGGAGGGACAAGCCCGGATTTGGCTTGAAAAACAACCTCCTCGATCTATTGAGACATGGGAAGATCTTGTGAAAAAATTTGTGAATGAATTCTTCCCACCTTCCAAGACCACGAGTCTTAAGAACGAAATCACCAAGTTCATTCAGAAATATGATGAATCTTTTGGTGAAGTGTGGGATCATTTCAAAGAATTAATTCGCAAGTGTACACATCATGGTTTCTCAGAGTTGATGCAACTCGATACTTTTTACAATGGCGTGAGCCAAGCTGATCAGGATTCTCTCAATGCCTCCGCGGGAGGTAATTTCTTGAGTAGAACCACAAAAGAAGCTCTGCAAATCATAGAAAACAAGTCCAAGGTCCGCTCTACATGAAGCAAGCCGATTGATTCTCAAATCAATGCGGGTCCTTCCACTTCATCTTCTGTGAGTCAATCTAGCACAGATGCTAAGATTGACAAGCTCACTGAAGTGATTCAAGCTTTGTTTCTCACCTAAACAAAGAAAGTTTCATTTCCACAACATCCTCCACCTGCTGAGGTTAAAAAGTGGAAGTCTGTGTGACTTGTGGTGGGCCGCATGTGTAGAATACTAATTAAGTTGGAAACATGATTCCTAGTGGTTTGTGTGTGGCGTTGGAATTAAAAGAAAGAGAAGGAGAGTGGAATCTTGAGAGAAAAGAGAATATTAGATTAAGAGAATATGAAGGTCCAACCCTCTCCACATGTGGAGAGGGGTATTTATATTTACAACATAAACGCCCACACCCGGGCTGTAGATCAGGCATACAGTGGGTGAAGACCCGTCCTTCTTCCACGGTGTTACTTACACTAATACTAACTAACTCATAAATAAACTAACTACGAGCTAACTTAATGCTATTACAATAATCAGGTGACCGAGACTTTTACAGGAATATTTGTATTCCTAACAATCTCCCCCTAAGTGAGGTCATCTTTGAAATTAAGCTCTTTGGTCTTTAAGCATTCTTACGTCTCTGTAGCTCGTAGGATCTGATTCTTCACTTTACTTCACACTTTGTACTTCAAGCAAGCGAACTTGTGATTAGAATTCCTTTGTGATATATGATCTTTGAGCTTCCTTTGAGATCATCAGCCAAAGTAAATCTCCAAGCTCATCCATAGTTGTATTGCCTTCATGTGATGTAGTGACTAAGGACCATCATGCTCACACCCTTCTGGATCAAGAGACTTTACATTGGAGTTGTGGATCAGGAGACTTTTTCATCAGAGTTGCGGAAACGTTGTTGGTAGTCTCTCAACATTTGTTGTAGCAAGTCTCTCATCTTCATTGATAGTGTGGAGGATGTGTGAGCATGAGGTATGGATTGATCCGATTCAGCTGGAAACTGGAGCCATCAACGCCATCTTTATATGTGTCCCTGAAATAAAACAGTTTGCAACAAAGATAGAGAACGAATATGTCTTTGTCATTCGTTCTGCGAGGACAGACTACCCTCCGGTTTTGTGAAAACCGACCTGTGATCAGGTAGAGTCTCTTTTAAAGAAGACTCTCCTTGACAGGAATTTCCAGCTTGTAGTAATGAATTTTCCAAAGAATCCACTTCGAAATCTTCATACTTAGCATGTTCTCATACCGGAACGTCTCAAAGCAGACAGCACGATAAAGTGAATCGGTGAATAGATATTCACGGATTGATCAGAAATTGATTTATAGAAATTGCTCGCGTGTCCTATGAAAAACATTTTTGAGACACAACGAGAGTTTTATACTTTGAATCACATTTCCATAAAAAATACTTTTGTTTGAAAGATATTGTACACAATCAATGTGCTCGAAAAATTAGTTTGTGAGCACATTGAAAGGTTTTTAGCAAAAGTATCCGTCAATCCATATCCTAGAACAAGTTTGATTCAGTTTAGAATCGCACCATTGTTGCTTTCCAGTTGTCACTTGATCATTGATCCAAGATGGATCTTACATGTCACCTACCAAGAGCTTGAGTGATGTTCGCTCTAGAAGGATTTCCATCTTCATTGTGAATATTTTCATATCACTCGGATGTTCTGGCAATACCCCAAGGATAATGCGTAGGACTCTAAATATTTTATCTTATTTTCCACATTGTGTGAAACAATAAGCATATTTGGAATGTGTCCTATCAAGATTTATGGATGATCTCATGGCTCTAGACTCAATAGTGTGTTTTGATCCGCTCCTGGAGACTGGGGATGTGTCTCCTATTTTAGGTATCAACATAGCTCGTAATGAGCGGTCGATACATTGCACAGGGTTCCCCGTGAGGATGAAACAAGTTCTTTTAAGAGAACTTGAGTGGTTGGGAAGTTTAGTGCAGTGCGTCACTGGGTCCATGACGTCTTGTCTTCAATACCGGTGTTACCTTAGTAACCGCCAGTAGATTGTGAATTGAACTTGGTTTCTGCCCTAAGGTTGAATATTTGGAGGGCTATTTCTTGTCACCCTTTCTCATTTCAATTCTTTTTAATTCTTCAACCCCTTCAGTGCTTACCGAGACTTCACCACTAGAACCTTGTTAGGTTTGTTCCAGTCCTAGCTCTATCTCAGTCCGCACTCTTCCCTCTCACTTTTCTCCTTTTTTCCAATCATTCCTAAGGACTTCTAATCTATCTATGGATTATCCCTGGGAAGATCCTTCCGGTTCTGGTGGATCATGGGAACTCATACCTAACCTTAACCAACCTTATAACTCCATGCACAAAGATAAATGGTCGGTCTTTGGTATAACTTCCACAAACACCTTTTGCTCCCCCTCAATATGTGCTTTGATATTCGAAAGAGTTTAGCACATATGTGGGAGCACATTTATTGAGTCCAAAAGATCACATTTGATTATCAGATTCCATATTTAAATCACATTCTCTCCCCCGATCAAAAATTTCAAATCTTTTGAGATTTTGGATCCCAATTGATTTAAATAATTTAGAAAACGTTTTGGGAGAGAAATGCGGTTAATTTTTAATATTTTCTGATAAAAAAAAACTTTTTCCATCTCCCCCTCAAATTGTGAGGGAGGTTGTTATGTGTCAGATTTGAAAAGTTTGCAAAAGATTCGAAGTTTTAATGAAAACTCTTTGAAAATTTACTCATTCTGACACATAACCCTCACAAATCGGATTGTTGTTTTTGTTTTGTACAAAGTGTAGGGAGTTTTGATGATACATAAAATTTTGAGAAATCACTCTCCCCCTCAATCAATGACGGATGTTAAAACATAAATATTTTCATAAAATATTAAAGTCATTGATTGAGTGAAAATTTTATCAAACTTTTGAGTTCAATTTGATTTTCAATCAAAATCTCATGGTACCACCAAGTTTTGCACAAATACTTTTCGGAAAAATCATAGAAGGGAAAGTATTTGGCGATAAAACAAGACTTCTCTTCTTTATCAAGAAATAATGCACTGAAACGTACATTAGATCGAGGGTGCATGAATATAAAGTAATTGACGCTCGGATGAACGGCACCCTTTATTAGGAACAACCGTCTTTTTGGCGACGTGTTTTCCTCATTTAGAAAACCGGGTTGCTATCTGAAGTAATAGCAAGCCATAATTTTGAAGTGTGGGTTGCAGCCTGAAATGACTACAAGCCATTATTTGAAGTTCGGGTTACAGCCTGAAGTGACTGTAAGCCATTTTTTGAAGAATATTTTGAGATACGACATGTTTTAGAAAAACATTATTTGAAACCGAAAAACTCTTGCTCAAGCATATGTATGAGTCCGTGTCATTATTGAATGACATTTCTAGACACGTACATAATATTGATTACACAAGAGACATGTCGTAAGAAGAGTATTTTTGGATTTTTATGATTTTTCAGATTTTTATGGTTTTTATAGGTTTTATATTTTTCTATTTTCTTTTTTTTTGTGTTAATATTATGTACAAAGGATATGTGAAGCAACCCCTTTACTCCTCCTGATCTTCCTGAAGACTAATGAGATCCTCAGGCGTGGGAGGATGAAATGAAATTGGTCCCTAGAAAGTGCTTTGGTGAAGATATCAGCTAGCTGGAACTCAGTCCTCACGAAGTAAAGTTCCACAATTCCTTTCTCAACTTGCTCCCTGATGAAGTGATGTCGAATGTCAATGTGCTTAGTCCTAGAATGCTGGACATTGTTGTAGCAGAGTGCAATTGCACTTTTGTTGTCACAGTACATGGGAATCTTGTTGCATATGAAGCCATAGTCTGAAAGTTGAGATCACATCCATAAGATCTGAGCACAGCACGAGGACATGGCAATGTATTCAGCTTCTGTGGAGGAGATAGATGTACTCATTTGTTTCTTTGACGACCAACTGACTAGCTTATTACCCAAAAACTGAGCACCTCCAGATGTACTGCGACGAGTGTCTTGACATCCTGCATGATCAACATCAGAGTATGCTGTGAGAGCCATAGAAGTCTCCTTAGGGTACCAAAGGCCCATGTGGATTGTTCCTTTAAGGTATCGAAAGACTCTCTTGACAGCTTCCAGATGTTTCTTGGTGGGTTTGGATTGATACCGAGCACACATGCAAACTGCAAATAGAAGATCTGGTCTGCTAGCGGTAAGATACATTAAGGAGCCAATCATGCTTCGATACATGGTTTGTTCGACCGGGATTCCAACATCATCTTCATCTAGTTTTGATCTTTCAATCATAGGAGTATCAACTGAATCACAGGAGTCGAATCCAAATTTTTTCAAGATTTCATTGGCATACTTGGATTGATTGATGAAGATACCATTGGGATTTTGAGATATTTGCAATCCTAGAAAGAAGGACATTTGTCCCATCATAGACATCTGGAATTCAGAACTCATCTCTTGGGAGAAACGATCACACTCTTTGGGATCAGAGGAGGCAAATATGATGTCATCAACATAGATTTGTACATGAAGAAGGTTTTTGCCCGTTTTTCTGGTAAAGAGTGTAGGATCAACAGCACCTTTGGAAAATTTGTTAGCAAGAAGGAATTTAGACAAGGTGTCGTACCACGCCCTAGGCGCTTGCTTAAGCCCATAGAGAGCCTTCTTCAAACGATACACATGATTAGGTCGTTCTGGATCCACAAAACCTTCGGGTTGGCTTACATACATCACCTCTTTTAGATCGCCATTTAAGAATGCAGTCTTGACATCCATTTGATAAACCACCATGTTCTGACTTGCAGCATTTGCGAGGAATATTCTTATGGCTTCAATTCTAGCAACAGGTGCGAAGGATTCTTCAAAGTCTATACCTTCTTCTTGACGGTATCCTTTTGCCACAAGCCTAGCCTTGTTCTTCAATATGTCACCATGCTCATCAAGTTTAACTTTAAATATCCATTTAAGAGCAATGATCATAGCACAATCGGGAGGTGGTACTAATTCCCACACATCCAGTCGGTCAAACTCATGAATCTCGTCCACCATTGTAGTGAACCATGAGTGTTTTTGCATCCTTGAAGTCTTTTGGTTCAACTTTAGAGAGGACAGAATTAAAGAAGCACCACAATGCGTCGGTTGCAAGTTGCTTATGGGTAGATACCGGACGCGAAGGGTTTCCAATAATGTTGTCAATTGGGTGATCATTTGTCCATTTCCTAAGTTGTTCATGGGGTTGAGAATAGGGAACTGAGGTAGCCGTGTTAGATTCATCGGAGGATGTAGCATCATTTGATGATTCAGGTGCAAAGATATTGACAAATGGCTCATTATCAGGTGGAGCAAAAGGATTTACTTCAGACGAATTATCCACAGTTGCTACTCGTTATACAAATGAAGGTTGGTCATTAGAAGTGGTAACTGAGCGACTGATGGTGGGGGCTTCAGGATCCCATGACAACGAAGTGGATGGCCCATCATTATCAATTGGGACGTTTGCTACCTCAGCTATTTGTTGTGCCACTAGGGCTTCTAGAGCATCCACATATTGAGGTTCAAAGAATTCATCAAACATAGGGTCAAACAGTTTCTTCCAATCTTCACTTGTAGGTGGTACAAAAGGAGTAGCAGGAGTGGGATTCTGTACAATCCTGAAGCTTATAGGTCCAGGAGACAAAAGATTAGGTACGGGTCCAGAACTTGATTGTCCAGGAACCGGTTACTCAGTCAGCTAATCGAAAGTAACGTGGATTGTTTCCATTATGTCTCTGGTACGTTTGTTGTAGATTCGGTACCCCTTTCGCTCTGGAGCATAGCCAACGAAGAAACCAATGTCGGCCTTGGCCTTGAGCTTCCCAAGGTCTTCACTTTCATTAGTTGGATAGCACAGTGCACCAAATACTCGAAGAAACGAAAGGTCTGGTTTTCTAGCCATGAACTAGTTCATATGGAGTCTTGCAGTGGAGAGGATGTATCAAGGATCGGTTCTGTGTGTAGCATGCAGTTGCAATTGCCTCAGCCCAAAGAAACATAGGAGCTTTGGAGAAGATGAGCATAGTCCTTGCTGCTTCAACTAAAGTGCGATTCCGTCTTTCAACGACTCCATTTTGTTGAGGAGTACGTGGAATGCTCTTTTGATGACTAATTCTGACACCTTCATAAAATTGAGTAAGTTGTTTGTTCACAAACTCCTTTCCATTATCAGTACGAATGAATCTAACAATTTTGTTGAGACGAACTTGTAACATCTTGATGAGTTTTATGATGGTTTCCGGAGTTTCGTCTTTAGATCGCAGAAACTTTACCCACGTAAATCGAGAGTAATCATCAACAATAACAAGCACATATTTCTTTCCATTGATACTTTGAATCCTCATTGGTCCACAGAGATCCATGTGAAGAGTATGTAGAACTTCCATGATAGAATTGACAGTCTTGGGTTTATGGGTGTGCTTTTTGCTCTTGCCCATTTGACATGCGGAACACAAATGGTCTTTTTCATACTTAAGTCTGGGCAAGCCTCGAACAAGATCCTTACGTGTAAGTTCATTGATGGTACCGAAGTTCAAATAGTTTAAACAACGATGCCACAACCATGATTTGTTTTTGGAGGCTTTAGAGAGCAAGCAAATTGGAGAGGACCGTAGCATGTCTTTGATAGAGATGGTATAAAGATTAGTGCCCCGACTCCCCTTGAGGAGATCAACACCATCTAATTCTCTAACAAAACAAGTATGCTTTCTGAAAGCAACTTCAAGATCTGAATCACAGAATTGACCCACAGAAAATAGATTGTGCCCAAGTCCTTCCACGTAGTAAACTCTAGATATCACACTGTCTCCAAAGACGTAATCACCATAACCCATTATAGATCCAAAATGGTCGTTCCCAAATCTAACCGTACCAATAAACTTTTCCACGAAATTCTTGAGCCGCGAGCGATCTCCAGTCATATGTTTTGAGCAGCCTGAGTCCAAATACCAAATGACGATTTGCACGACCTTCATTTGAAACCAGACAATGGTGGATAACTGAAAAAGCTGGAGCCCCACAAACAGTTGGGGTTCGTTTGGTTAGCACACACAAATATTGGATTATCATATGTTACAGATATCTCACCTGTATTTTCACATTTTGATGCACTAGAACTAGGAGTGGTACTAAATACTTCTATTGGAACCAATCTACCAGTAGGTCTCCACATCTTAATAGGCACAACTTTGGAGTTAGTGATCCTAGTCATTGGGCACTTTTCCCTTAGGGTGAATTTCCTTCCAGTAGGTCTCTATTGATAACCAACATTAGTGAACACTTTTCCTATTTTATTCCATACTTGTTTTACCCGTTTAACACTCGAGACATTCATAACTGGAGATTTCATAGTGGATTTTAGAAAGGACACAACACAAGCATCATGATTACCATAAAATAAACATTTGTTACAAGTCTTACAAATAGCACCAAAATTCAAATTAATTACATCATTGTTAACACAAATGTTTGATTCAACTCGATTCCTTTCATTAAGCATAACTTTATTGTTCCTAGATGATTCTTCTACTTCCTTCATAAGTGTACTCATAGCCGGCAAAGTCCTATCATTCTTTGTATTGCACCTAGGCTGTGACTTGCTAGCATTAGATACACCTTTTAATCCTGTAGAAGCAATGACGGGAACATTAGTATGATTAGTTGCTACTTGTTTACCGGTGATCATGATGGTGGATAGTGACATGGTTTGGGGATAATCTAATCTAACATGTTTGTTGCCACAGTTAGAGTGCGACGCAAATGACCTATCCGACTTGTTATCATTCTTGGGGCATGATCCTATAGCATATTCTAATAATTCCTGGGCTCTATTAGTGAGGAAGCAAGCACCAACAATAACATCATCATGTGGTTTATGTATCCTCTCATCTTCAATGGTTTCTCTAAGTATGGCCAGACAATCCTTAAGATTTCTAAGATAGTTGTTATGAACTAACTTATTGTTCCTAAGGGGAAGAGAGACATTCACAGCATCGCACGCATATTTCTTACAAGCATGTACATTGGAAATTTCATGATCACATGAAACAACGGGCATTTTACCCTTCATCATTGTCTTTAGATTCTCAATTTCATTTAACAAAGAAGTGACTCTTTCATTGTTTTGGTCACATGTTATTTTAATAGACTCAAACAATTCTTTGTAACGTTGTTTAGCGTTAGACATTTCAGCACGAAGCCACTCATTTTCATGTTGTAATTCATTGATAATGCCCTGTTTCTGAAAGTTTTGAGAATCTATCGACTTCTGGTAATTGGTATTGGTCACATCACTTTTGTCCAATTTTAATTGTGCAATTTGGGCCTTCAATTTCTGAATCGTGTTTGAGTGAGCTTGAATTACTTCATCCTTTTTGGCTAATTCAAAACATGTGTCAAACTCAGGAGCATCCGAAGATGTCTTGACATTTGATATTTTTTTGCTTTCTTCGAGATGTTGATATTTTAGTTGTAAGTTAAGATTATCAACTTCTAGTTTTGAGAAATTCCTGACCATGTTATCCTGGTCATCGTTTTGAATTTTTTCATTAAGTTTGTAATTCTCCCCCTCAAGCTCAATTACACGATTCTGGAAGACATTCAAAGTGACCGACATTTCATGAAATTGTCGAGCAAATAAAGCAGAGTCAGTTACAGTGTAAAACACATATTTTGCAATGCAATTAGCCAACAAGTTTTCATTCATAATGAGAATGTTTTTCCTGTCAATTTCACTGTATTTGAGATCAATAGCAAGTTGATTACTCTCATTTTCCACTTCTTTATAAACCTTTTTCATTTGAGTTACATCATCATTAATGGTATTTTTAAGGCCCTCAAAAATGTTCTTTGAGAAGTTTGAAAAATGGCATAACTTCAGTAAGGTAACACTGTTTTGTTTGCTCAAAACCCCTTTCCCCTTCGGTAATCCCTGTTGGTGTAATTCTCATTTTACATGTTTTCTTAAAGTCATTAAACAATTGACCTAGAACATACAGCCTAATTAGAGTATTACACTGTGTGGGGATAGTAAATGGTACAAGGTGCCTGGGTGTATTCAGGGGATAAATAGTAGGGTCAGCAATTCTAAAGATGGTGCGTGTGTTACCCACAATTCTTTTAGCTTTCATTTTCTCAATGTCAATATTCCAAAAGACTTTTTCAGGAAGGATTCTCTTTTGAGGCACAAAGATGGCTGTATGATTGTCATTCACATAATCATAGTGAAACACAATATTTTTAGCAATGCACTTAGGATCCTTTAATCGTTCATCAAGTTTTATCCTAGTTCTATCCTCTGCCTCATTAATCTCATCATATGATCTCATATCAGGAGGGGCATGATTAGGTTCAAGCATAGTGTTTGCATCATATAATGCAGGTTGAGCACCTATACCATTTCTAAGGTATTCTGCTTTAGGCTTAGAGGTATCATGTTCACTGAATTCATCACTAAGTTTCCTATGGTTATGCATCATTTGAGCAGATTGAATGGTTTGGCCTTGTGTGTACAACTTATCTTCCAATTTATTTTTCAACATTTTGAGTTTTGAGAAATCATTTAGAAGTTTAGTCTCTTTATCTTTGTATTCAAGTTTGATTGAAGTCAAACTGTTTTGAAATTCTTGTTTTTGTTTAACAGTTTGATCCAATTGTTTTTTCAAAGAAACTAACTCCCTTTGCAATGTTTCTTGTTTGAAATTATTTTTAGATATGTAAGTACGCATTTGCCATTCCATTTTCTGCTCACGTTCATTCAGCTCAAATTTTGCACGCTTCTCATAAATATTCACTTGATCCTTAAGGGTGTTAATTATAGTAATCAAGGAATCATCAGGGTTGTATATTGTGTGCTCATGTACCTCATGTTCACTAGAGTCAATAGACGGCATATCACTTGGTACAACAGGCAGTCCATTGTCATTCACATACATTTCATATGGGATATTATTGGTATTTCCCATATCAGTGACGTTTGTGTTGACAATATTCTCGAGTCGTACCGAGTCACACGCCCCCTGCAAAGTTGTAGGATTATTCAAATCAGGATTAAGAGATGTTGGTACCTCAGAGATAGTAGATGTGATGGATGAATCAGGATGCTGTGAAGAGGATGCAGCTGCAGACAGATTAGCCATGAAAATGGTTTGAGCAGTAGGTTCGTCATCTACGTCTGAGTCAAATGCATCACATTCTTCAACTTGAAAGATATTCGAGTTATTTAGAGCCATGTCCTGAACAGGCTGATCATCCACATCAGCATCAAAGGTGTTGCCATCATTACCAGCCAGAAAGAGCAGAGCTTCTTCATCCAAGACCGTCCCATTCTCTTGCGCCTGCATCAGCAACATCTTGTCTTTGAAGTACTCAGAGTTTTGAGGACGCTTTGGAAGAGTGCAATTCCTAGCTATGTGGCCCAACCCTCCGCAGTTATAACACTTAGGCTGCTTAGCTTGTGCTTGAAGAGCATTCCCAACTCTGTACTGCCCATTATCCCTACCAGCATTTCTTTGATTGAGGTTTTGTCTTCCCTGTACATTCTGCACCACCACCCTACCATCTTCTATGACTGCCTGATTACGTGGATTAGACAAAGTCCTAAGTTGGTTATTAGTTGATGGAAGTGCAGCCCTGAACTGTTGGACCAGTAAGGAAACTTGGTTGGAAAGATTATCAATCATCATGTCTGTGTGAGAATACCCAGAATCCAGTTGTGTGTTCAAAGCAGATGGTGAGGGAGTTGATGATTGACCATTAGTTGGAATAGACCTGGAGGATGATTGTAATGGTTGAGATTGATCATTTGAAGCTTGGGTAAGTTGTTGAACATTAGAGACAAAGGCAAGAGATTCATTTGATGTTGACGGATTGAGCTTTTCTCGCATTAACCGATCATAAGCAGCATGTTTCTCATGTTATTGGAGATATGCATAGAGTTGTTCATGATTAGTATGCCTGAGACCTTTGTTGAGCTTAACGGCCGTAACAAACCTATCCCATTCTGGTGCCATGTTATTCACGAATTTGGAATTAAGCTGAATATTGGGCATTGTCATCTTGATGGCTCTCATCTCATTAACCAGCTTGTGAAATCTGATGTAATAGTCAGTGATGCTTTCACCTGGGTTCATTTTGAAGTGCTCAAATTCATCGTAAAGCTGAGACTCCTGATCTTCTTTAGTTAACTCAGACCCTGCAAGAAGCATTTTCACATTATCCCATACAGCCTTGGCTTCAGTGTTGTAGTTGATGAGTTTGTAGACATATTTGGGAAGCCCTTGAATGACAATATTCGATGCCCTGATGTCAGCATCATAGCGTTTCTTTTCTTCATCCGACAGCTCATTGTAAGTGCGAGGTCTATCAGGACCAACTACAGCCGGTTGTTGATCAGTTGCTGCAACCGTGTCTCTAGTAGTACCCATTTGAAAGGGTCCCTCATCGATGGATTTCAAAATGTTGACCCCATTTTCCTTACCCAGACAATAGAGACGAATCCTTTGTGCCCATGATTCATAGTCAGTTCTGTCTAACATCGGAGGTCGGGTGTCGGACCCAGCAGCTTGAATGTCATCAGAAGATGTCGACATCACAAAATAGAAACTACCAAACCGCAGAGTAGGAGATACTCGCAATGAAGTGCACTAGTCGCAGGGAAAATTAACCGCAACTTGACCTAACTGCAGAGATAGTAAACCGCAGATAAGTTAACCACAATGAACAATGATCGCAGGACACTAACCGCAGAGTGTACCAAACCGCAGAACAATCCCAACCGCAGAATAATCCAAACGCAAACTGAGTAAACCGCAGACTAGTTGAACCGCAAGTGAGGCTAATCGCAAGTACCTAATCTCAGACCACTTAACCGCAGAAAGCTAAACATAGTTGACTAACCGCAGACAACTTAACCGCAGGAGCTAACCTCAATGAACTAACCACAGACCACTTACCCGCAGGAGCTAAACGCAGAGACAAAGGTCCAAAACTGTCACTTTCCTTGCGTTTTGTTTGTATTCCCAAAATAGTAATCGCAGTCAAACTAACCACAGATATCAGAAACTATACGCAGGCACACAATGGAACAGTAGACTTAACCGCAACATAGAAATCCGCCCAAAATCAAATCCAAACTTCAAATAGATTAAAGATATGGTAACACTAACTAAAACACAATGTTCTACAAACACCAATGAACATAAAAGTACATCACTAACATGTTTAACGACACTAGAAAGATCAAACTAAGATGTTTTACAAGAAAGTTACTCCAAACTCACAAAACCACATCAAATCCGATTCTACAAGACCCTAAGATGAAACCTTGGCTCTTGATACCAGTTGTAGAATACTAATTAAGTTGGAAACATGATTCCTAGTGGTTTGTGTGTGGCGTTGGAATTAAAAGAAAGAGAGGGACAGTGGAACCTTGAGAGAAAAGAGAATATTAGATTAAGAGAATATGAAGGTCCAACCCTCTCCACATGTGGAGAGGGGTATTTATACTTACAACATAAACGCCCACACCCAGGCTGTGGATCAGGCATACAGTGGGTGAAGACCCGTCCTTCTTCCACGGTGTTACTTACACTAATACTAACTAACTCATAAATAAACTAACTACGAGCTAACTTAATGCTATTACAATAATCAAGTGACTGAGACTTTTACAGGAATATTTGTATTCCTAACAGCATGCCTACTACAATTGCACAGCTACTGATGGTACTCCATATGAAGCTCATGCTGTTGTCGGATCCCAAAATCAAGGAGGCAATCAATACCGCCCTCATATGGACCCGAACTATCGTCCTCATCACTATCCTGGACCTCCCGGTTTTAATCAAAACCAAAATGTCCAAAACCGTGGCCAAAATCAAAATAGAGTGAACCAAGGTTTTCAAAACCAAGGTAACTTCAATCAGGGTCACGGTTTTCAAAATCAAAACCAAGGTTTCCAACATCAAAATCAAAGAAACTTTAACCAGAACCAAGGTCAGGGTAATTTCAATCCCGGGAATTTTCATGGAAACAACCACCAAAATCAAGGGAATTTCCAACATCAAACTCAAGGAAATTTCAACCAAGGTCCCAACCAAAACAATCGAGCTCAAAATTTCAATAATCCACCTCAGGCTATTGTTCCTACTGGGCCTTCATCTGACGAGTTGTTAAAGCAATTCATGAAGTCCCAAGAAGAGTTGAACAAGTTGCTGGTCAACCAGATTTCTGATATCAAGAAGTCTTTAAATGATCAACCCTCGGGCTCAGGTACTACTTTACCGAGCAACACGATCGCTAACCCGAGGGGCGATGCTAAGGCGATCACAACAAGAAGTGGTGCTTCATATGATGAACCCGCGATTCCCACTACCTCTTCTTCCTCTCCTCCAAAGGTAGTGGAACGTGAACCTGAGGTGACAAAGGACAAGGTGCAAACTCCTAGCTCACGAAGTACAACACACGTCCAACCTCAGGTTATTCCAGAAACCAGATGTAAGCCTGGAGTTGTCTTTGAACCACCAGAAACTCCAGTGGACAACCCTAAATCCAAAACTTCTATTCCTTATCCATCACGTCTCAATGAACAAAAGCTCCACGAAAAGGCTAGTCACCAAATGGATAAATTTTTCCAAATCTTCCAAGATTTGCACTTTGACATTAGCTTCGCGGACGCTATTCTCTTGATGCCCAAGTTTGCATCAACAATCAAGAATCTGTTAAGTAATAAGGAAAAACTCTTTGAGATGGCTAGAACTCCCTTGAATGAGCACTGCTCAACAGTTCTCCTGAAAAAGCTTCCCGAGAAGCTTGGAGACCCCGGGAAATTTCTCATTCCTTGTATTTTCCCGTGTATGGTTGAATGCTTCGCCTTATCCGATCTAGGTGCTAGCATTAACCTGATGCCATATTCTGTGTGGAAGAAACTCTCTCTTCCCGAACTCACTCCCACGTGCATGACTTTAGAGCTTGCCGATCGATCGATTTCTCATCCACTTGGCATTGCCGAGGACGTATTTGTTAAAGTGGGAAAGTTTCATTTTCCTGCAGATTTTGTGATTGTTGACTTTGATGCCGATTCAAGGGTCCCTCTCATTCTTGGAAGGGGATTCCTTAGAACTAGGCGTACTCTCATCGATGTATTTGAGCAAGAGATCACACTGCGTGTTGGAACGGAAGCCATTACCTTCAACCCAAATCAAACTTCGAGATACTCCTCCAATTATGACTCTGAATCAGTGAACCAAATAGATGTCATCGATATTGCTGCTGATGAGTATGCTCAAGAGGTTTTAGGTTTCTTTGATGATTCTCCGAGTGAAAACTTCACTCCATCTTCTTACCCCATCATTTCCAATTCTTCTCTTTCCCTCACTCCGTTTGAGGGAAGTGACTTCATCTTAGAAGAAATTGAGGCCTTTCTTAAAAGTGATTCGATTCCCGATGGAATCGATAACCAAGAGATTGACCCCGAGAGGGATATTCTCCTGCTTGAGAAATTGTTAAACGAAGATCCCTCTCCTCTTCCTGTTCTACCACAAACACTTCATAAAGAGGAAGTCAAAAATGTTGAGAAAACTGACGACTTTCCTGAGGTTGAACTTAAGGACTTGCCGCCTCATCTTGAATATGCATTTCTGGAGGGTGATGATAAATTACCCGTTATAATTGCTAAAGATTTAAGTGTTGAGGAAAAGGCTGCTCTAATAAAGGTTTTGAAGTCACATAAACAAGCAATTGCTTGGAGACTCTCCGACATCAAGGGCATTGACCCTGAATTTTGTACCCACAAGATTGTAATGGAGGATGACTTCGAACCAGCAGTCCAACAACAAAAAAGGGTGAATCCCAAAATTCATGAGGTCATCAAACAAGAAGTTTTAAAACTTTTTGATGCCGGATTGCTTTACCCTATTTTGGATAGTGCTTGGGTTAACCCAATACATTGTGTTCCAAAAAAGGGTGGCATTGCTGTTGTCACAAACGAGGAAAATGAGATGATTCCAACTCGATTGGTTACGGGTTGGCGTGTCTACATTGACTATCGCAAGTTAAATGACGCCACCCACAAAGACCATTTTCCTCTACCCTTTATGGATCAGATGCTCGAGAGATTAGCGGGGAATGAGTACTATTGCTTCCTCGATGGTTTCTCGGGTTACTTTCAGATTCCCATTGATCCGCAAGATCAGGAAAATACGACTTTCACGTGCCCCTATGGAACTTTTGCTTATCAACGTATGCCATTTGGTTTATGTAATGCTCCAGGCACGTTTCAAAGATGTATGATGGCCATATTTTCTGACATGATCAGGAAAACTATGGAGGTCTTTATGGACGATTTTTCGGTCATTGGGGATTCGTTTCAATCATGTCTCTCCCATTTAGACAACATGCTCAAACGTTGTGAAGACACAAAGTTATGTCTAAATTGGGAGAAGAGTCACTTTATGGTCAAAGAGGGCATTGTCCTTGGCCATAAAATTTCAAAGAACGGGATAGAGGTTGACAGAGCCAAAGTAGACGTCATTGCAAAATTGCCTCATCCCACAACCGTAAAAGGTGTTAGGAGCTTTTTGGGTCATGCCGGTTTCTATCGTAGGTTTATTCAAGATTTTTCTAAAATCGCCCGGCCTATGACCCATCTCCTCGAGAAGGATGCTCTTTTTATCTTCTCCCCCGAGTGCATCGAAGCTTTTGAAACATTAAAGAAAAAGCTTACCGAGGCACCGATTCTTGTTGCCCCCGATTGGGATTTTCCTTTCCAACTCATGTGTGATGCTAGTGATTATGTGATAGGGGCAGTCTTGGGCCAACGAAAAACAAAACACTTTCAGCCTATACACTATGCCAGCAAAACTATGACCGAGGCTCAAAGTCATTACACCACCACTGAAAAAGAATTATTAGCTGCGGTGTATGCCTTTGAAAAATTCCGGCCATACTTGATATTGACCAAGAGCATAGTGTATACGGATCACTCGGCTTTGAAGTATCTCTTTGCAAAACAAGATGCAAAGCCGAGACTACTCCGTTGGGTTCTCCACTTGGAAGAATTTGATATCATTATTCGTGATAAAAAAGGAGCTGAGAACCTAACTGCTGATCATCTCTCCTATCTTGAAAACACTCACCAAGATGTTTTCGAGAAAAAGGAAATAAACGAAACATTTCCTCTCGAAACCCTCAATGCGGTTTCTTTTCGTGGAGACTCGATTACCCCATGGTTTGCCGACTTTGCAAATTACCATACGGGTAACTTTGTTGTGAAAGGGATGTCGTCCCAACAGAAAAATAAACTCTTCAAGGATGTAAAACATTACTGTTGATATAAATAATGCCTAAAAACATTATTAACATATATCGATATATCTATGTTTTGATAATCACAAAACGTAAACTCATTGAACTACAAATTATGACGTAAACAAGTATTTAGTCGTAAATATTTGCTTTAGCATCCATATCACTCAAGGTATAAATAAACAAAGTGTCTAATGCATTTTATGATCAAAGGAATTTTTATTTTTACAAACTTTACATTTTATTAAAGTGGGACAAACATTTTTAAACTTATACAAAACAATTTTGTCTTTATAAGAAATGTTTTATTCAAAATAAATAGTTTGAATTCAAATTTCAACCCAAAAAATGGCTACATTCTTCAGGAAAAACCTCCCCCACAAAAAGACAAAAAAATCTGAAGAAAAAATATTTTTTATTAGGCGGCCCCCTTAATTATACTAGGCGGTCTCCTTAATTATTAAGGGGACCGGCACCCAATTAAGGGGACCGGCCACGCTCCCAAACAGTATTTTTCCCCTTATAAATACTGGTTCATTCCACAGATTTTTTTCACCTTTTGCACCCCAAAACTTTCTGTTCTAGATCTCATTTCTATTCTCTAAAATCCTTTTATCATACATACATAAATCTTTTTTTCGAAGTGATCCAAACCTCTACCTTTCAAGTGCAAGAGAAGAATACTTCAATCCTTCAAGAGAAGAAGTATTACAACTTGTTGTGACCTCCACATCCAAGTTGTTAGAGCATCATCCATTATATCTATTTCTTTATGTAACTAGTTGTGAATATTTGATAGAAGATAGATTAGCAAGGTGTGTAGATAGAGTGAGTGTGTAGTAGATAGTTGTGAAGTAGAGAAGTTAGGAAGTAGATAGTTGTGAAGAAGATTGTTGTGAAGTAGATAGTTGTGAAGATAGATAGGTGTAAGAAGTAGTGTTGTGATTAAGTAGTGACTAGGTGTGAAGAAGTAGTGTTGTGATTAAGTAGTGACTATGTGTGAAGAAGTTGTGTAGAAGGTGTGAATAAGTTGTGACGAAGTTGTGGTGTGTATATTGGTGTGTAAGGTTTTCTCCGCCATAAGGGAGCTTGTTGACATAGTGAAGAAAACTCTCGAGTAGGTGACTCGAGGAGTGGAGTAGGGCAAGGAAGGTGTCCTTGTAGCCGAACCACTATAAATCCTTTGTCTCGCGGTTAGATATTTCCATATCTTACGTATTATCTTGCTTATATCGCTATTACTTTTGTAGACGTAGACGTATATATATATATATATATATATATATATATATATATATATATATATATATATATATATATATATATATATATATATATGCTCATATAGTGCTAGTATTGATTTTACTTAAAGATCAAACGAAAGTTTCATTCACAAAACAAAGTTTTTACAATCAAACTGAAAAGGTAACATACATATAATTGATCATTTCGATCAAGTAAAGTTTTCATACAAAATATAACTAAGGATTATAAAATAAACGATTACTTACTTATCTCTCGTATATAGCTATAATTGTTTATATTGTGCATGTGTTGATTTTACATACTTAGCTTATATTATTATTGTTCATACTTAGATATAGTTGTTCATATTGTTCAAGATTTGAGTTCACATAAGATTGAATCAAAGTTTTAAAAGCAAACAAGGTTTTAAAACTAAACTAAGTTTTCATAATAAAATTAAAAGACGTAAAACTATTCAACCCCCCTTCTTGTTTTCCACAATTGGCATCAGAGCTACGTTAAACAAGATTTTTAAAATATACTGTATTTTAAAACTTGTATCGATCTACGGAATCGGAAAAATATTTAGAAGAGCAATCTATGCAAAGACCACCACTATTTGAAAGTGATGGTTTTCTTTATTGGAAAAATAGATTCGAAACTTATGTGAAATCAAAAGATCTTGATCTTTGGCATGTCATTACCTTTGGTGATTTTCCCCCTATTCAATATAATTTTGAAACTAAAATGGATGAAATTGTATCTTTTGAAAAACAAAATAATGCTTTGAAAAAGAAACTAGCAAAAAATAATGAGGGTAAAATGGTTATTTATAATGCGTTACCACGCAAAGAATATGAAAGAATTTTTATGTGTAAAACCGCAAAAGAAATTTAGGATTCTTTACTAATCACTCACCAAGGTAATAGTCAAGTTAATGATAACAAAATAGATCTTCTTGTTCAACAATATGAACAATTTACGATTCCGGAGGAGGAATCAATAGATAATGCTTTTGCTAGGTTTAACACTATCATCACAAGTTTAAAAGCACTTGATGAGAATTTTTCTAGTAAGAATTTTGTTAGGAAATTTCTTAGGGCTCTTCATCCAAAATGGCGAGCTAAAGTTACGGCGATTGAAGAATCGAAGAACTTGTCAACTCTTCAACTTGATGAGTTGATCAGCAACCTGAAAGTCTACGAAGCAATAATAAAGAAAGACTCCGAGATGGTCAATGGAAAAAGAGAGAAAAGCAAGTCAATTGCGTTGAAAGCTAGGAAGGAATCTAGTAACGAGGATAGCTCAATCTCCGAAAGTGATGACGAAGAATATGCGATGGCCGTAAGAGACTTCAAGAAATTCTTCAAAAGGCGAGGAAGATTCGTTAGACAACCGCATGATGAAAGGAAAGCAAACCAAAGAAATAAAGATGACAAAAATGGCAAAAGTGATAGGAAGTGCTTCAAATGTGGTGATCCAAATCATCTCATCGGAAAATGTCCAATGATGTCAAGAAATCAAAATCAAAAGGCGTTTGTTGGAGGAGCTTGGAGTGATAGCGATGACGATGAGAAAGAAATCACAAATGAGGAGAAATGTCTTATGGCTAAGACATCAAGCGAGGTACGTTCCGAAACCGAATACTTTAGTGACGAAAATTTATCATTAGACGAAAAAGACCTAGATAGTGAATATAATAGGTTATGCAAAATAGGTCAAAAGGTTATAGCTAAAAATAAGTCACTAAAACATATTAATAATCTATTAGAAAATGAAGTACTCGAATTAAAAATTAGACTACAACATTTGGAAAAAGGAAAAGAAGTTTTTATAGAATGTAAAACATGCATAGAGGTTAATAATGAAAACGAAAAACTTAAAGATGAAATTTTCAGACTTGACAAGTTTAAAAATAGTAGTAACCCATTTAAGAAAATAATAAGTGTTCAAGAAACTTTGGGAGATAAAACCGGTCTAGGATTAACCTCAACTAGTGTTTCAACTAGTGAAAATAAAAGTATAAAGTTTGAATGTGAATCTAGTAAACAAAAATCATTAGAATCAAAACCTAAGTATATACTTACAAAAGATAGAAAAATACCCATTGCGAATGATGAAAAAGTAAAAACTTTTTATAAACCATCCTTAAAGACCGAAGTAGGATCCTCTAAATTTAAATTAAGATCTAAAACTCCACCACCGAGAAAATAAAATAATCTTCACACTCGATCTAAAACACCTCAACCTAGAAGAAACCAAAATAGACAAAACGACAATAATACTAGTCATCAAATGTGGAATTATCAACCAAGTTACAATCCTTGGGGAATACTACCACCATACATGCATCCTAGCCAAATGTTGAATATGTTTGGACCAAACAACTTTGGACCAATGAGACAATGGGAACCAAGTGGCTAAGCTGTCAATCTTGGAAGAAGTTGGAATATCGTCTACAAATGACTTCTATAAGTCAACATGGTCACTTGAAGTGCTTGAAGATATTCCATTGAAGACTAAAAGGTGCGCATTTCTTTTAAGTTTATCGCTATAATTTGCATGCTTAGATATATGATTAGTTAGACTAATGCTTAGCTATACATATATGTGTACATAATAGCTTATATTCTTATAACCTAGAAACATCATTGGTTGACTCTCCTAGGAATAAGATAAAATTGTTCATTGCCGAACGAAATAGAAAATGGAAATCTTCTATATCCACTATTAGCAAACTCATGGTGATGAAGTGAAATGAGTTAAGTGGATCGATCGTTAATATAGAAGTAGGATTAGATCCCTCGCGTAAGAAAATTATGGATGAAACAAGCTCTCGTAGACTATGGCATTAAGTTAGATAACCGTGCGAAAACAAAGGAACTATAGATGTTAGGTTATACCCCATTCAACACTCTCGCATCTAATATATATTATTGTCTTCAATTCCTTTAGGATCATAGGATATGTAGAAACGATAGCATGAGATAATAATAGGCTTAACCAATCCTCTTGAGCATGAGATCTTTAATAAACATTTTTTAAAATATTTGATTTATGATATTTGTTGTCAAAAATCTAATATCTCTAAAAATATGCAAAAACCTCACATTTTGGAAAATAGTTTTTCAAATAACTATCCCACTTTTAAATAACATGTTTTCACTATCAATATCCACAATTTTGTTTTGATCAAAACTAAAGATTGAGAAAATATTCTTTACCGTTCATTCACACATTTTGAAGTAAAAACCCAATCTATTTTATTCAAATAACTCTCACATCTAAGTGAAAACTTACCTTCAAACATTGTTGAATAATGCTAAAAACGTCTCTTTTAAAATCATGCATGGTGATCTCATATTTGTCATCTATATTTATATAAATGACACTTATAAGTGAACTAAATCAAATCAAGAGGACCATGGTTTGTTCATTAAGACTTTGTTTGTAACAAGTTTAGAAATCCATGCTATCATAACTACCCACTTATTGCACATTAATACACATTAGGATTAATCCTCCTAGTTATGTAGTTATGAAATACTTGACGTTGCTTATTGTTTCCTAGCACTTATATTTTACTTGCTTGATGAGTATGTTTGCATGCTAGATGAAATTGCTTGTTTACTTAATCTCTTTGATTAACATGCTTTGGCTACATAATTGCCTACATAATTAGTATATGCTTAATTGCCTCAAAGAGTTGGACTTGTTTGAAACCAAAAACGCAACCTTTCTGCAATTCACTACCAAAAACCCTTTTCTGGCAATCTGGGAATCACCAGATGGGCGGCCCCCTTAAATCATAAGGCGGCCCCCTTAATTATTAAGGGGACCGACCTCCAATTAAGGGGACCGGCCATCTGATGGTCGAAGGTGTTGTTTCCTTTTTCTATTTTTTAGCCCATTTCATCCTACACTTCCCAAAATTCATAAACCTATTTTATCCTAAACCTTCTATCAAAATTTATACATCCTTAATCCCACCAATCCTACATTATAAACACTCTCATTCCTCTCAATCTATACTCATCTCTTCATGACGTCTCCCATTAAACCAAAACCACCAAATAACCCGTTTGGAGAAGAAAGCCTAACTTTCATTAAAAGCCTGTCAAACCAAATGATGTTGTCAAACATCCAACACCAAATTCCTCCTATGTCTTCAACATTACATACCTAACACCTCACTCTCCTTCTCACCAACATTACATATCAAAAACCTTTACTCACCCATATCCTTCTACATTACACTCAACCCTCATAATCTTTTCACAACTCAAGCGATGTTGTTCATAATCAACCAACACCTACACCTCACTCTCACACAAATGATCCATTTAACAACAAATCATCCATTCGTGCTTCCACTAATGCTCCTTCTTATGATGAGCATGCACAATCCCAAAACAATAATCCCAACCTCATTACCAACACTTTACATGTTGCTCATTCAACAAAAACACCATCCACTCATGAAGCATCTCTTCCACCCATATCATGTATTCCTGATTACCCAAGCTCAAACATGTCTCCACCACCAAGAGTATCACCACCACATCCTACAACGTCACATGCCATTCCTATGTTGCATGTTCAAACCCTCACCCAAGACAACTATCATGCTCCACCACCATCACCTTCCTCCGAACACTTAATGTTCGTTGAGGCGCTAAAAGAATCCCATGAGCTTAGTGCTCTTTTAGCCTTACATCTTGCTCAACGCAATTTGAATCCACCTTCATCTAGATCACCCTCATCACCACACAACATAAATCAACTTGAGAAGCATGTCAACAATTGACCTTGTTGCATCTTTATCCTAAAAACCATTGCATTCAATGAACACTTCACTTGGATTGAATATCTTCTCACTAGATCACATCCAATACCCTCACTTGAAGAACATCCAAAACCTTAATCAACCTCTTCCGCTACAAACTCTCCACAACCAAACTCTCCAACATTCATGACCCAAACATATACCTCCATTAATCCAACAACCTTACCCTAACTCAACCATCTTCATTCCAAACACTCCATCATCAACCATCTAAGCATACTATATGCTTATGATTTTCACTTTCAAATACGAATCAACCAACCTTTTGTTACAAGCCAGTCTGATGGCTCTCTTTGGCAAATTAGGATCTTTAACATAATCTCTTTGAATTAATTGTTATGTATCCTTAATATTTGTTTGCTATGCTTGTTATTTGTATATTGCATATTCTTCTATATATGCTTGTGCTTCTAATATTTTTCTTGCGAGCATTCCATATCTCGATCCCTTGGTGCCATCGAACGAGGGGGAGCACATATCAAGGGGGAGCTTTCATCCTGTCTAACTTCATTTATGAAGCTAGCCGGCATAACCTTGTTGATTCTACAAAAAGGGGGAGAAGTGAATATAAACTCACTAAGTACTTGTCTAAAAAAAAATTAATTTTTAGACTTAATGAGTTTAGGTTTTGTAATCATCAAAAAGGGGGAGATTGTTGATATAAATAATGCCTAAAAACATTATTAACATATATCGATATCTCCATGTTTTGATAATCACAAAACGTAAAAACAAGTATTTAGTCGTAAATATTTGCTTTAGAATCCATATCACTCAAGGTATGAATATACAAAGTATCTAATGCATTTTATGATCAAAGGAATTTTTATTTTTACAAACCTTACATTTTCTTAAAGTGGGACAAAAATTTTTAAACTTATACAAAATAATTTTGTATTTATAAGAAATGTTTTATTCAAAATAAATAGTTTGATTTCCAAATTCAACCCAAAAAACGGCTACATTCTTCAGGAAAAACCTCCCCCACAAAAAGACAAAAAAATTTGAAGAAAAAATATTTTTTATTAGGCAGCCCCCTTAATTATACTGGGCGGTCCCCTTCATTATTAAGGGGACCGGCACCCAATTAAGGGGACCGACCACGCTCCCAAACAGTATTTTTCCCCTTATAAATACTGGTTCATTCCACAGATTTTTCTCACCTTTTGCACCCCAAAACTTTCTGTTCTAGATCTCATTTCTATTCTCTAAAATCCTTTGATCATACATACATAAATCTTTGTTTCAAAGTGATCCAAACCTCTACCTTTAAAATGCAAGAGAAGAATACTTCAATCCTTCAAGAGACGAAGTATTACAACTTGTTGTGACCTCCACATCCAAGTTGTTAGAGCATCATCCATTATATCTATTTCTTTGTGTAACTAGTTTTGAATATTTGATAGAAGATAGATGAGCAAGGTGTGTAGATAGAGTGAGTGTGTAGTAGATAGTTGTGAAGTAGAGAAGTTGGGAAGTACATTGTTGTGAAGAAGATTGTTGTGAAGATAGATAGGTGTGAAGAAGTAGTGTTGTGATTAAGCAGTGACTAGGTGTGAAGAAGTAGTGTTGTGATTAATTAAGTAGTGACTAGGTGTGAAGAAGTTGTGTAGAAGGTGTGAATAAGTTGTGACGAAGTTGTGGTGTGTATATTGGTGTGTAAGGTTTTCTCCGCCATAAGGGAGCTTGTTGACATAGTGAAGAAAACTCTCGAGTAGGTGACTCGAGGAGTGGAGTAGGGCAAGGAAGGTGTTCTTGTAGCCGAACCACTATAAATCCTTTGTCTCGCAGTTAGATCTTTCCATATCTTACTTATTATCTTGCTTATATCGTTATTACTTTTGTAGACATAGACGTATATATATATATATATATATATATATTTGCTCATATAGTGCTAGTATTGATTTTACTTAAAGATCAAACGAAAGTTTCATTCACAAAACAAAGTTTTTACAATCAAACTGAAAAGGTAACATACATATAATTGATCATTTCGATCAAGTAAAGTTTTTATACAAAATATAACTAAGGGTTATAAAATAAATGATTACTTATCTCTCGTATATAGCTATAATTGTTTATATTGTGCATGTGTTGATTTCACATACTTAGCTTATATTATTATTGTTCATACTTAGATATAGTTGTTCATATTGTTCAAGATTTGAGTTCACATAAGATTGAATCAAATTTTTAAAAGCAAACAAGGTTTTAAAACTAAACTAAGTTTTCATAATAAAATTAAAAAGACGTAAAACTATTCAACCCCCCCTTCTAGTTTTCTACAATTACTTTTGGGACGACCCCTATCTTTTCAAAATTTGCGCGGATCAAGTCATCCGGCGGTGTGTGTATGGTCAAGAAGCCGCTGAAATTTTAAAGGCTTGCCATGCTGGTCCCACGGGGGGCCACCACAATCCCAACTATACCACCAAAAAGGTGTTTGATTCCGGCTT
This sequence comes from Artemisia argyi, assembly GCA_030686995.1. Lineage (NCBI taxonomy): Eukaryota > Viridiplantae > Streptophyta > Magnoliopsida > Asterales > Asteraceae > Artemisia > Artemisia argyi. Next base: position 33,209,822 of record CM060691.1, read on the forward strand.
TTATTGGCCCACAATCTACAAGGATGCCCAGGAATTAGTCAAATCCTGTGACGCTTGTCAACGTCACGGTAATATTTCACAAAAGAATGAAATGCCTCAGAATGCAATTCAAGTTTGTGAAATCTTTGACGTTTGGGGCATCGATTTTATGGGGCCATTTCCATCATCTCATGGAAATAAGTATATACTCGTGACTGTTGACTACTTGTCAAAATGGTGAAAGCTTTACCCACTAATGATGCCCGAGTAGTTGTGAAATTCTTGAAAGCTCTTTTTGCCCGATTTGGAACTCCACGTGCTATTATTAGTGATCGTGGTACGCACTTCTATAATGACAAATTCGATAAAGTCATGCAAAAGTATGGTGTAACTCACCGTCTTTCTACTGCGTACCACCCTCAAACCAGTAGACAAGTAGAAGTTTCCAATCGGGGCATTAAAAGAATTTTGGAAAAAACCGTAGGTGAAAATCGTGCATCGTGGTCGGATAAATTAGATGATGCACTCTGGGCTTTCCGTACGGCTTACAAAACACCCATCGGGTGTACGTCTTACAAACTTGTGTACGGGAAAGTGTGCCATCTACCGATCGAGCTTGAGCATAAATCCTATTGGGCTGTCAAGCATGCAAAATTTGACCTCAAAACTGCGGGTGATCATAGGAAAGTTCAACTAAATGAATTAAATGAACTTCGTGATCAAGCTTACGAGAACTCTTTGATCTACAAAGAAAAGACAAAGAAGATTCATGACTCCAAAATCAAGAACCGCGTTTTTAACGTTGGTGATCGAGTCCTTCTTTTCAACTCTAGACTCAAGATCTTCTCGGGAAAGCTAAAAAACCGTTGGACTGGTCCATTCACTATCGCTAAGGTTTACCCTTATGGCACCGTCGAATTATCTCAAAATGACGGTCCAAATTTCAAAGTGAATGGGCATCGTTCAAAGTGAGAGGACATACCCTCCATGGTTGTCCCGGATCTCCAAACTTTCTCCAAGGACAATTGAATTCAGGGATCGAGTCAAGCTAGCGACTCGATGAACAAAAACAATAGCATAATACGGGTTTTCACCCGTATCTCTGATTTCTTTCTACTTTCTACCATCTAAGTGTGGGGGAATGGCCACCCCCTGCTGTTTGAAATGTATATATGTATATAAGTAAAAAAAATGTGTGTATGTATTGAAATAAAGTGAAATATTGTGTTTCCACAGTTAGCTTCAAATATTGGCTTTTTTCGTTCAAAGAGTCGGCATAATAGCCGGGACTTTGAATATTGAGGACAATATTCATTTCTAAGTGTGTGTGTGGGGGGGGGGGGGGGAATTCTAGCGAATTTTATCACAATATATCTTCTAGTACCCCCGTTTTTGGCCAAAATTTTCAAAAATGTTTTCACTTTATTTCAAAATTTTTGTGGTTATCAATCCACCATGTCGAACCGACAAAGGGATTGGCTAATCCAGGAGCAAACGTCTCTTGGTAAAGATAACTCAAATCCATTGACGGCTTGCAATTTGCCCAAAATTGTATGGTATCTCAACTCGCCATATCCTAAAAAGTGAAAGAGTTGGCTAGCCCGCAAGATTATGGCTTGTGGTAAAGGCAGTGGAAAGCCATAATTGTTAATCAGCTCACCAAGATGTCGACTGTGTCCATCAAGAGTTGGCTAGTCCAGAAGCAAACGGCTTCTGGTAAAGACAAAGCAAAACCGTTGAAAGCTGGTGGTTTGCTCAAAATCACATGGTTATCGGTGTACCATGGTTCTTACTTGAACTGAAACATTTGGTGTTAGCATTATATATATATATATATATATATATATATATATATATATATATATATATATATATATATATATATATAAAAGTGATGGTCATTCTCATATTATAACTTTGTGTCGTTTGTTAAGATTAGTAATAGTTTAGTCATTGGGCTTTGGACTTGGCAAGCTAATATGTTATGTGCTATGTTTCATAAGCCTTGTTATCTAATCATGTAACCAAGTCCAAGCCCAAGCCCATAGAAAGCGTTAGGGCATCTCATGTATCTTACTATATAAACACCTCAAAGGCTCATTTGAGGTGTGTGCTTGTGTGTGTAAGTGTGTGTTTCTCTAATAATATTCTCTCTTCTTTCTTTCTCTACATTCTCTACTTTTTCTCTCTACGATCTTACAAGTGGTATCAATCGCCTAACAATGATTTAGGAGTGTTGGGAATTTGTGTTTTTCATTTTTTTAAAGCAATATACACGTTTTTTTAAGAAAAGTTCATTACTTTTCTTGTTTTTCTTGGTCTTTAACACTTTTTTGATTACAAACTAGTGTTATAAACCTTTTCTAGCAAGAAAGTTTCAATCTTTTTGAAGATTTAAAGCTTAAAATTTTCGATTTTATTTTTGTACTTGTTTTCTAGAACATAAAAAATTTTCATAAAAATCATCAAGTTTGCAACTTTCTTCAAGTTTTGGTGTTTTTATAACTAGAAGTACAAGAATCTTGAAATACAAACTTCATTTGGATGAGTTTTTTGCAAAATCAAAATTCTAGCAAACTTTCTAGAACACACTTGTACCATCTTTCTAAATCACAAAGTTTCTAAATCACAAAATTTCTAAATCACAAAGTTTCGAGAACACACTTGCTCCCGTTGCTTACTCGGTGTTTCCCTTGCTTGTTTAAGTGAGAAAACACTTCGACTCGTGGTATACTCTCTAAATTGTATAATTTAGAAAGTTTCGGTGAAAAGTTTCTAGAACACTGAAAAGTTTCTAAAACACTGAAAAGTTTCTAAAACACTGAAAAGTTTCTAGAACACTGAAGAGTTTCTAAAACACTAAAAAGTTTCTAGAACACTGAAAAGTTTCTAAAACACTGAAAATTTTCGAGAACACTGAAAAGTTTCTAAAACACTGAAAAGTTTCTAGAACACTGAAAAATTTCTAGAACACTGAAAAGTTTCTAAATCACTGAAAATTTTTCTAGAACACCTTTTAGAAAAAAAATTTCTAGAACACTTTTAGAATTTTTTTTTCTAGAACTCTTTTAGAAAATCTTTTGGTGGACAAAGTTTCGAAAATTGTTGGTGGATTTAAAGTTCGTTGACCAAGGAAAGTAACCTTCAATAAACCCAACTCCTATTTCGTTGGAACGATCCAAGAATCAACTTTATCCATCTACACTTCATCAATGGCAACTCAGCAAGACATTCATGCAGCCTATAACACCCCCATTTTAGGAACGCAGCGGAATACAACATGGGGTGCTATTTGGTCAAATAGTACAAGTATAGTAAACAACTTTAAAACAAAGTCATTTTTAAAACCTCACATTCGATAATTTATCAGAGTTAACAAGGTCCCAAATGTTTTTAACATAGTTAAAAGATACATAAATTTTGAAAGTTTAGAACATTATCGAATGAAAACTTTTATTTAAACATGAGCCATCATGTAGATATCCATTTCTTGCACCGCCCATCCAAGCCGAAAGTCACTTACGGACCTGAGATAAAACATGCTAAAAGTCAACACAAAGGTTGAGTGAATTCATAGAGTTTAATAAGTAATTAGTTGAATACAAGATAATTCAGTTTAAAATACGATGGGCTACGTTGTTATACGCCCATAATTAAGTTGACATGTAACAAATACATGTCGGGGAAAAAAAGAGATTTACAGCATTGAGCTCACGAAACCGAACCTTGACTATGTCTAAATGATGTCCCGCACAAGGGTAATCTTGCCAATTACCCTAAATTCTCAATATTATATATTCGTTTGACCCACATATGTCAAATGAGCGCTACTCACCCGGACAGGCTTGTCAAGCCAAATATGCATATTTATAATACTAGCGTTCACACAAAATTAACGGTTCATGATGGGGACTTAAGCAAGAATACTCAATGTCAGATGTCCATAAATTATATAATCGGGTTTAGCATACCAAAAGCTACTTGTATTCAATTTGTAAAACTAGCATGTATCCCCCTCGCGAGGTTTATAAAACCTTTAAATGAGTAAAGGCGAGGCTATGAACTCACCGTGAACAAAGGAGAATAATCAAAATCAAGCAAGCGAAGAAAGATAGCTGCGAAGCTCTACGAAGAACCTAAACATATATAGGCTTGTCTTAGGTTTTTGAAAATAAATATTGATGCAACTATGCTATATATAAGTTATTATCTTACCTACGCTTGGTACATAATTCCTAAATATATCAAGTGTTCAAAATAAAGTTTTAAAGATATAATCATATGAGTTTTTGAATCCTTTATACTTTTAAAGTCAAAGCTGTTAATATTTTTATAATTTGCGCAACTTAGAAAATCCGTTACTCTTAAACCGTATGTCGAAAAATTAAGTTCCTTATATCCTCGGAAAGGTATACATTTGTACTAACAAGTTTTTGTGGGCCCCACTAAGTCAAAAATTACATAACATCAGTAAAATAATCAATTTACCCATATTACTCAGTCCATCAGTTTTCAGATTTACAACTGTCCCGCGAAAAGTGCGATATATAGAGTTTTACTCACCCGATTAGTTCCCCGTTTTCGGCCGCGTTTAACTTAAGATGTTTTCTACAACTTTTATTCTTTGAATAAGAGAGGGTTATTCATAAAAAAAAATGACTTTTACACGTTTCAAATCTGTTACTCAGAATGTGACATGTTTCACGAAAATAATTCTAGTTTAATCATCGTAAGGAGTTATTAGATGAAATACCCGTCAAAATGACCACAAGACATAGATCTACAACCCCATATTTTTAGTTAAGGTCAAATGTTTACTGATTAGTGCAGTTTATTCCATTTTTACCCCTAGTCCAGTTTCACAGTTTGCATGTTTAGTCCTTTAGTGATTTTATTGTGTTCTAAGCTATGTACCAAGCCTAACCAAGCATAATAACTTATATAATATTCAAACACATCAAGATATAATAAAGTTACAGAGGTGAAATGAAAATGGATGTGATTTGTATCCTTACAAAATTTGAAGAACAAGAAGGAACAACAAGAACAAGACACTAAACCTATGTTAACCCATCAACTCTTGCACCATTTTTTTACCCCATATCAACCCAAATTTTTAACCATCAAAACCCTTGTAAATACTTGAAAATCCCAGCCCTCAAGCACCTTGAAAACCCTTATAATAATCATCAATAAAACCCTTGAAGATAAGTCTTGAAGAAGTAAAAGCAAATAAAGGATCAAAGTTACAACACATGGACCTTCATCTTGTACAAATCTTTAACAACAAAATCAAAACACAAAGGTGTGTTTGTTGTTGTTAAATCTCGACCAAAGAGAGAAAGAGATCAGATTTTGAGTGAGTTTGCATGTAAAAGTGATGGTGATATGTTCTATGTGCAAATTTTAGTGCTTATATATGCTAGGATTCAAAGTGGAAGACACATGGTTAGTAACTAGCTAATTCACCAAGTCAAGTGGCTTGGTGTGTTCTCAAATTCAGCCACATAGGAGTGGGCATGGGGTGAGTGAGATATTTATGATTTAATTTGGTTAAAGATGTGTTATAGAGTGTGTTTTTGCTCCCGGTAATTAAAACGTGGAGTTTTTAAGACGCGTAATATAATACCGGGTAGTAATAATTTTTAAAACTTTCAAAAAAAATTAAACCATGATATCATAACCTATTTTAGTAATTTAGATGAGTGGTGAGTTCATCGGAGGATTTAAACATTGTTAATCGAAACCATGAGTTAAAAATGCGTTTGATGAAACCGGTTCTTGATAAAAGTGATGTAAACTATAAAAATGAAACAACAAGTATAAAACTCACTTGAAATCATGAAAATAGGTTAAAATGCATAAAATATATAAAATCATCATAGTCTAGGGTTGGTCCATGTTGTTAAAACCATAAAACGCAAATTTAAATCGCGTAAAACTTAAAAGATGCAAGGTTTACGTATAAATGGAAAAAGTGAAAATTGACTTTTAAAATAGGATTGTGAGGAAACAATGGTGCATAGAAAGTGTAGAATGGACATAGTCTAGTTGCTGTTGAATAAATTGAATGTGTTTTGACGTACACGGATAACTTCCGACGAAATTAATTATTTAAAAAAAAAGAATTGTTAAATAATAAGAATATTAAAACTAGTGACATGAAATTTTTAGAAATGTCACAGCACGAACCCCTTAAGAGAGCGACGTCCCGGCTCTCAATTTGTCTTAATCATTGAATGGTTCACTTGTAAAAAGATGAGGATACTTGTTAGGAATGAAGTCTAGAATAGCTAATGATGAGGTTCGATTCTCGTCGTTCAGAAATACGGTGCGGAGTAAGGTTGACTATACGTGATAAAGATAGAGTGAGGATTTGTTTAGTTGTTTTGTTCGATCGTATGAATCTCGCTGAATTGTCATACTCACATAAAAATTTTGTGATTCACGAAGATCAAGTAGAAGATCAATTAGACATAATCTACATATAACTATTCTTAGTATTTGAAAAATCTAAGTCGAACATAGGTAGTCAGACTTTGTTCCACTATCCCAAGGTTAAATATAGGTGACTAGACTATATTTAACCGAGGTTCGATAAAATTTTCAAATACTTAACTTAGTTATACTCGTGATATGTCCATTGTTGGACAAGCTTGGAGTTTTCATAAATATCTTATATAGAAAGAGTGATATAAGTTTGTACATACGAAAGAATCAATCATAAGTAAGTAGTATGAGTGTATGACATGAGCGAATAAGGCAAATATGCGCAGAAAAAGAAGTTTTAAGCAGTTAAAAAAAAACAGCTCACATCGAGCCAGAATCACAGACCTTTAACAATGAAGGATTCAGAAGAGAGCTTAATGAATGTAGAGAAAATTGTTAAACTTCAGCTTTTGTATGATGAATCCATTTATAAGAATTATTGGAGAATGACGAATAATAAATTAATAGCAAAATAGTTCATGAGGCAATAATAAATCAACGGTTTTAGTTAATAAAACATGGTCGAGTAATTCATAAGATAATAACAAAATCGTTTATAAGGTGGTGAAACTTTTGGTAACGATTTCTAAGATAACAAAATAGTTTATTCAAAACTAGTCCAAACAGTTTATTTGATAGTAGTACATCAGTGGATAAGTTTATCAGATGGTGGTAAGGTAGTTTGTAAGAGAGTGGCCAGGAGTGTATTAATATTGTAGTGAAAATGGTTTAGAAGATAGTAGTAAACTAGTTTTACAAGGTAATTGACCAAATGATTTGTAAAAAGGTGACAAAAGTAAATTTTGAACTAGTTAGAGCAGTTTATAAAATAGTAGTGAATAAGGTTATTAGTTTATGAGCTAATAATGGGGTAATTCTTTGGGGAATAGTAAATCCATTTTTAATATAATGAAAGATAGTTTATATGACAATAAAGGAGTTGTTTATAACATGGTAGTGAAATTTCCAATGTAAATAAATAGAATGTGACGGATTTCAGATAAAATACCGTTGTGTAAGGTCATGAAAAGATTTTTAAAGCTCATAGCATTACTCTTGATTTTTGAGAAAATAAATGAGACCACAATGTATGAGAAAGTTTTAGGGGATCATCAAAATAAATAAATACGTATTTAATAGTTTAGTAATCTTGGTGAAATAGGTACATAATTGATAGAAATAAGGTTTGACATGATGTTTTGTAGGTTGAGTAAAAAGGGGGTAAGAGTCGGTAAAACATTTAGAAAAATAACCTTTATACAAATAAGAAGTAGTGCTATGGTAAATAGATATAAGTAGTCGAGAGAAAATCGGGTATATATAAATAGTCTTTAGAAAAATAGTATCAATAGCGATGCTTCAGAAGATAAACTGAAATACTTATAAAATATAAGTGCACAGGGAGTAAGACAACCAATAGATTGATAAATTGTAACAAGTTTCGATGCTATATGAAATGATATAGCATACAATGATGAAAGAGTTTAGAGACAATTGTAATCACATACAATGTTTGATATATAAGAGAGACCATTATAATCGCATACAATGTCTAAAAGATTTTAGTATTCACTTGGAGAAACCTTTTATAGAAATATATTGATGTTTCAAGAAAAGCAAGACGGTCGAGAAATATTACAAGTGCAAGTGATAATATTTATTATGTGCATACGTATAACGATGGTGCAATCAAAGAGATGTGTATAAATTTCTGGATGGAAGTTTATAATGCTCATGAATAGCATAAAATACAACAGGGAATTTTGTGCATAAAGTGCATATATAAGGAGTGATATTTCGCGGTTTATCGGACAAGATAGGAAATAATTATAGTGCTTATAATTATTTTTAATATAGCATGATTAAGATATATATATATATATATATATATATATATATATATATATATATATATATATATATATATATATATATATATATATATATATATATATATATATATATATACGAGGGAGAAATAGGAAGTTCGGGAGTAGGCGCGCATGGATATCGGACAAGATGATGTAAGCTCATGATTAAAAAAAAAATGTTTATGATTATAGTCTAGGTTTTTAAAACAAAAAGACCTAGTTCACTATAATTTGTGCTCTGGTACCATTCTATAACACCCCCATTTTAGGAACGCAGCGGAATACAACATGGGGGTGCTATTTGGTCAAACAGTATAAGTATAGTAAACAACTTTAAAACAAAGTCATTTTTAAAACCTCACATTTGATAATTTATCAGAGTTAACAAGGTCCCAAATGTTTTTAACATAGTTAAAAGATACATAAGTTTTGAAAGTTTAGAACATTATCGAATGAAAACTTTTATTTAAACATGAGCCATCATGTAGATATCCATTTCTTGCGTCGCTCATCCAAGCCGAAAGTCACTTACGGACCTGAGATAAAACATGCTAAAAGTCAACACAAAGGTTGAGTGAATTCATAGAGTTTAATAAGTAATCAGTTGAATACAAGATAATTCAGTTTAAAATACGATGGGCTACGTTGTTATACGCCCATAATTAAGTTGACATGTAACAAATACATGTCGGGTAAAAAAAAAGAGATTTACAGCATTGAGCTCACGAAACCGAACCTTGACTATGTCTAAATGATGCCCCGCACAAGGGTAATCTTGCCAATTACCCTAAATTCTCAATATTATATGTCCGTTTGACCCACATATGTCAAATGAGCGCTACTCACCCGGACAGGCTTGTCAAGCCAAATATGCATATTTATAATACAAGCGTTCACACAAAATTAACGGTTCATGATGGGGACTTAAGCAAGAATACTCAATGTCAGATGTCCATAAATCATATAATCGGGTTTAGCATACCAAAAGCTACTTGTATTCAATTTGTAAAACTAGCATGTATCCCCCTCGCGAGGTTTATAAAACATTTAAATGAGTAAAGGCGAGGCTATGAACTCACCGTGAACAAAGGAGAATAATCACAATCAAGCAAGCGAAGAAAGATAGCCGCGAAGCTCTACGAAGAACCTAAACATATATAGGCTTGTCTTAGGTTTTTGAAAATAAATATTGATGCAACTTAGCTATATATAAATTATTATCTTACCTACGCTTGGTACATAATTCCTAAATATATCAAGTGTTCAAAATAAAGTTTTAAAGATATAATCATATGAGTTTTTGAATCCTTTATACTTTTAAAGTCAAAGCTGTTAATATTTTTATAATTTGCGCAACTTAGAAAATCCGTTACTCTTAAACCGTATGTCGAAAAATTAAGTTCCTTATATCCTCGGAAAGGTATACATCTGTACTAACAAGTTTTTGTGGGCCCCACTAAGTCAAAAATTACATAACATCAGTAAAATAATCAATTTACCCATATTACTCAGTCCATCAGTTTTCAGATTTACAACTGTCCCGCGAAAAGTGCGATATATAGAGTTTTACTCACCCGATTAGTTCCCCGTTTTCGGCCACGTTTAAGTTAAGATGTTGTCTACAACTTTTATTCTTTGAGTAATAGAGGGTTATTCATAAAAAAATGACTTTTACACGTTTCAAATCTGTTACTCAGAATGTGACATGTTTCACGAAAATAATTCTAGTTTAATCATCGTAAGGAGTTATTAGATGAAATACCCGTCAAAATGACCACAAGACATAGATCTACAACCCCATATTTTTAGTTAAGGTCAAATGTTTACTGATTAGTGCAGTTTATTCCGTTTTTACCCCTAGTCCAGTTTCACAGTTTGCATGTTTAGTCCTTTAGTGATTTTATTGTGTTCTAAGCTATGTACCAAGCCTAACCAAGCATAATAACTTATATAATATTCAAATACATCAAGATATAATAAAGTTACATAGGTGAAATGAAAATGGATGTGATTTGTATCCTTACAAAATTTGAAGAACAAGAAGGAACAACAAGAACAGGACACTAAACCTATGTTAACCCATCAACTCTTGCACCATTTCTTTTCCCCATATCAACCCAAATTTTTAACCATCAAAACCCTTGTAAATACTTGAAAATCCCAGCCCTCAAGCACCTTGAAAACCCTTATAATAATCATCAATAAAACCCTTGAAGATAAGTCTTGAAGAAGTAAAAGCAAATAAAGGATCAAAGTTACAACACATGGACCTTCATCTTGTACAAATCTTTAACAACAAAATCAAAACACAAAGGTGTGTTTGTTGTTGATAAATCACGACCAAAGAGCGAAAGATATCAGATTTTGAGTGAGTTTGCATGTAAAAGTGATGGTGATATGTTCTATGTGCTAATTTTAGTGCATATATATGCTAGGATTCAAAGTGGAAGACACATGGTTAGTAACTAGCTAATTCACCAAGTCAAGTGGCTTGGTGTGTTCTCAAATTCAGCCACATAGGAGTGGGCATGGGGTGAGTGAGATATTTGTGATTTAATTTGGTTAAAGATGTGTTATAGAGTGTGTTTTTGCTCCCGGTAATTAAAACGTGGAGTTTTTAAGACGCGTAATGTAATACCGGGTAGTAATAATTTTTAAAACTTTGAAAAAAAATTAAAACATGATATCATAACCTATTTTAGTAATTTAGATGAGTGGTGAGTTCATCGGAGGATTTAAACATCGTTAAAATCGAAACCATGAGTTAAAAACGCGTTTGGTGAAACCGGTTCTTGATAAAAGTGATGTAAACTATAAAAATGAAACAACAAGTATAAAACTCACTTGAAATCATGAAAATAGGTTAAAATGCATAAAATATATAAAATCATCATAGTCTAGGGTTGGTCCATGTTGTTAAAACCATAAAACTCAAATTTAAATCGCATAAAACTTAAAAGGTGCAAGGTTTACATATAAATGGAAAAAGTAAAAATTGACTTTTAAAATAGGATTGTAAGGAAACAATGGTGCATAAAAAGTGTAGAATGGACATAGTCTAGTTGCTGTTGAATAAATTGAATGTGTTTTGACTTACACGGATAACTTTCGACGAAATTAATTATTTAAAAAAAAGGATTGTTAAATAATAAGAATATTAAAGCTAGTGACATGAAATTTTTAGAAATGTCACACAGCCGATGCGGAAAAGCGACCTCCAATGCTTGAAAAAGGTGGATATCTCCCATGGACAAGCCGCATGTTTCGTTACATCAAAATAAAGGATAACGGTCACCTTATGATCAAATCCATAGAAAACGCTCCATTTCAGCCAAGACAAGTTCAAATTCAAGGTAATCCAAATACAACACCTCCTACTGAACCATTCGTGCGTATACAAACAGAAGCAGATTACACTGATGAAGACAAGACACAGATCAAAGCTGATGATATGGCAATGCATTTAATCCAACTTGGATTACCACGGGAGATCTTTGCTGCGGTCGACAACTGTGAAACTGCTTATGCTATGTGGGAACGTGTTAGAAGAATATGTCATCGAACAGAAATTGGACAACAAGACGTTGAGAACAAACTTCTTACTTAATGGGAGAACTTTACATCCACTAAAGGTGAACAGATTGAATCTTACTACACAAGGTTTTGCACTTTGATGAATGAGTTAATCAGAAACAAGTTGACACCACGAACAATTGCAACAAACATCAAATTCCTCAATAACCTTCCAAAAGAATGGGTCGTTATGTTACAATTGTCAATCAAACAAAGGACTTACATAAGGTGAATTATGATCAACTCTATGACTTTCTGAAGCAAATCCAAGCTGAGGCTAATGAAGTACGGTAAGAAAGATTGGCAAAGTATAATGATTGATTGATGCTAAACCGTCAACCAAAGTCAACCACGGATGTGGTCAAGATGGTCAAACTGCCTAGAGTCAATGCTCCGCGGAATATAGTGGTTTCCCCGGGTCGTTATGTCCCGACGAGGTGTGAATGGCTAACAAACGGTTTCGTGATCGGGTGAATTTGGATGAAAAGGGGTTTATGATTGATTGAACTAACGAATCTACAATGAAATAGCTTAAACAAGCTATTTGAATAAGACGGGAAGCTAGGAAAGACCAGAAACGATTAAAACCTAAAAACGCGTACGTTACGTTTAAATAAAACGTAAACGTACGAAATAAAAAGTGAAAACGGAAATCTGAAAACACCCAGGGGGTGAAAATGACACTTTTAAAAACTTAAAATAAAAAGAAAATTTAAAATAAAAATAAAGTTATTAACTTGATTATTTTAATATTTAAACACTAATTAATTAATTAAAACTATTTTAAATCTAATTTAAAATAAACTAAAAATAATAAAGGTTACAAAATAAACTAAGAATTTACAAAAATATTTTCTAAACCTTAAAAAGAACTTGAAGAAAGTATAAAAAATAAAAATAAATATTTTTGTCTTTTTATGAGTTTTCTATTAATTAAAAACTATTTAGATTAATTAAACTAATTAAACTAATTTAAATTACAAATAATACTAAATTAACTTAGAAAATTATGGAAAAATTCCTAAAATTATCTTATAACATTTAAAAACTAGGAAAAATATAAAAACTAGGTTTTGCTTAATAAAAACTAATTATGCTATTTTAAACTTAATATTAATTAATTATTAATAAAACTAAGATTAATTCTAATAAATACTAAATGACAAAATAAAATTGTGAAAAAATTATTATAAATACTTTAATATATGAGGAATTTAATAAAAATATAAAATAGCTATGTACTTAATAAAAATTTAAAAATGAAAAATAAAATTAAATTACATTAAATAGAAACTATCACTTAATATTAAATTGATTTTTCTTGGTTTTTATTTTACAAAGTTATTTAATACTTAAAAACAAACACTTTTTGTAAAAACAACTTTTTTATAAACTTAAAATAAGCTGAGAACAAGCTTATAAGTTGTGACAGTTGACTTTGGTCAACTGTCAAGGGAAATAAGCTAAAATGGCTGAAGTGGGACCCACAAGGGTGAAATCTGATTCAAACAAGTTAGATAAACATGTTTAAACAAGAAAATGTAGGTATGATCCACTGAATAAGCTATTAAGCTAAAAATAAGCACTTTGAAACCTATGTGAGGACTGAAAAGTGGGACAGAGTTCAAGGCTCAAACTAGGTGGGTCCCAGTGGTTTCTAGGTCAACCCAATGGTCAAAACATGGACCCTGGTAGGAGGGGGGGGTTGGAAAGGACCAATATTGGTGGCCTTGGGCCCACTGAGATGATCAGAAAACCACCACCAAGTGGTGGTGGTGGTGGTGTGTCTGCTGAGACAGAGCAGAGGTGTGCCCTGCAAGTGTGTTTGGGCACTTGTGGGGCCCAGTAGAAAATTTCTAAAAATAAAATGATGGTTAGACTGTGGAGATGAGCTGGTAGAGAACAAGTAACAACAAGCTTTAAGCCCTAAAACCTTGCACAAAATTCTATAAAATTCAAGCAAGATTTGAAAAAAACTGAAAGTTGCACTTTTGACTTTTGAAGAAAACTTGCTACTTTGACTTTTTTGAATTTGTGATGCTTCTAAGTGATTGATATATGTTTATTAATCCTAAAGGAAACTTAAATAAAGCAAACTAAGCTAACTTTTATTGAAATCAAGGGATTGAAAAACCTATCAGTCCAACAGTGGACTGTTAAGGACTTAGGGGTAGGATTTTGACTTTTGAGGTTGAGCATGCAATTTTTGTGGTTTACTTAGCCCTAATACCACCTAAGGAAGCTGAGGGTGCAAAGAAACAAGCAAGAAAACAACTGCCCACTATGAAACTAAGCAGAACCAAACACCCCTATACTAACCTGATAACACTACAACTAGGCATTCTTAGCTACAACTACTAACTTTTAAACTCTAAACAGAGTTAATACACTAAGTAGAGGATAATTGATCACTAACTTACCATAAATAACAACAAGTACAATATTTAAGCAAACTCAGATTTGTGACTTACACATAGCTCAAGGCTGAGATATTAAACCAAGTCCCCACAACTATACCAACACCTCTCTTTAGGTGTCTAGAACCATGAAAATTCCAAATGCTCAGGCCCCATTGCTTTCTTCTATCTTGACAACTACTTTTTGAGTTATTTCCTATTTCACTTGAATTTTTAAAATTTTGAGTGAAATTAGCTAAATCTTTTTTAAATGTTTTGTATACCATACATAGCTTCTAAATGAGCTAATGTGAGCTCAGTGGATCCACAAACAACAATTTTAACAATTTTAAAAGATAATATGGAAACTTGACATTTCAAACTGAGGTAAATTGAAATCTTAACTTGAAACTGAAATTCTTACTTGAATTAAGTTTGAATCACACTGGGAACTTAGATTACAACTTTTTCAAACTAAAAATTACACAAGATGATGAAAAATCACTAATTATGTCTAAAGCTACTTTATCCTACTGCTGCTCTAATGATCCTCCATTCCTCACTTTTCTTGACTTTTTATAGACCTTGGAGTCTCTCATGAGTTTCCCACCTCTGTTTGCAGCCCTTGGATGGCTTAAATGGATCTCAGTCGTCCATTGTATTTTGGCGGGAAAAGGGTAAAAGCAGCCTTGAGTGGGTTTGGTGAGCATTTATTGAGGAGGGGGGGAAGGTGAGTATATTTATGAGGGTTGGTGAGTTGGTGAGTGATTGGAGAGGAGGGGGGAGCAAAATACCAGGGAATTAGGGGCGGTGTTGGGGGGAAGAAGATGGTCAAACCATGGTTTGACCGGGTTTAGATAATAAACGGGGGTGTTAGTTTTTGGAGGGTGGGCTTGGTTTTCATGATTGGGCTAAGGGGTGGGCTGTGTATGTTTTGGATCAGGTTGGGGTTGTTTTTAGTGGTAATGGATTTGGTTTATGGGTTAAAATAACACAAGGGGTCCGTTTGGCATCTTTATTAAACACAAGGACAATTTTTGCATTTTTTGAAAATTGCAAGGACTGAAAATGGACATTTCCCAAAGTACCCACAAGGGTGTAATTTGCCAAGAACCAATAACACAAGGACCAAATTTACATTTTACCATTTTTCAAAATTCCCAGGGACTAAAAATGGCATTTTTCAAAGTTTAGGGGTTAAACTTGCCATTTTGTAAAATCTTTTATCCAAGGACCAACTTTGAACATTTTTAAACTTCCAAGGACTAAAAATGATTTTTCATCCAAAAATATCCCACCAGGGACTGAATCTGCCAAAATCTGAAACTCCAGGGACCAAACTGTAAATTTCCAAAACTTTTGAGATTTTTCACCAAAGGACCAAATATGACAACTTATGATTTAAAAAGGAACTTTGGTGATAATTTTCCATTTTTTGAATGACCAGGGACTAGTTTTGTAATTTTATGAAAGTTGAGGGACTGAAACTGCCAATTTTGCAAACTTTATGCGTTTTTCATCTGTTTTTGCTTATTTTGCATCTAAAACATATAAAACACAATTTTGAAATATTTTCAGTATTTTGATGCATTACTGAGTGTTTTTGTATGTTTTGCAGTTCAGATTAGACCAAAAATGATGAGTGTTTGAGCACTCATTAATCCCCCACACTAAACTATTGTTAGTCCCTAGCAATACTGTTTTGAAAACTTGATGGATTTGAAAAAACTCTTTACCAAAAGCCATCACTTCTGGAGTAGCCAGGTGTAAGAACTGTGGCACACCTGATAACCGTGTGATTTTGAGCAAACCACCAGCTGTCAACGGATTTGAGTAGTCTTTACCAGAAGCCGTTTGCTTCTGGACTAGCCAGCTCTTGATGGAATAGTCAACATCTTGGTGAGCTGATTACCAATTATGGATTTTCCACGGCCTTTACCACAAGCCATAATCTTGTGGGCTAGCCAACTCATTTGTTTTCGGGGAGTTGAGGAACCATACAATTTTGGGCAAATTGCAAGCCGTAAACGGATTTGATATGTCTTTACCAAGAGCCGTTTGCTCTTGGACTAGCCAATCCCTTTTGTTGGTTAGACAAGGCGGACTGATTACCACAAAAATTTTGAAGCACCAGTGAAAAATTTTTGAAATTTTTTGAAATTTTGGCAAAAACGGGGGTATTATATAGTAAAATGTGATAAAATTCGCTAGAATAGCGAATACCCCCCCCCCCACACTTAGCATGAATATTGTCCTCAATATTCAAAATCCCGGCTATTATGCTGACATTTTGAACGTAAAAGGGCAACATTACAAGCTAAGCGTGGAAAAACCATTTTGTTTTTTTCACTCTAAATGTAACCATAGCATGGGGGACTCCCCCACACTTAGGGTGAAAACCCTATAAGCAGGCTATTGTTTTTGTTTACCGAGTCGCTAGCTTGACTCGACCCCGAATTCATTTGTCCTTGGGGAAGCATGATGTGGAAGAAGCAATCTCAATCAGACTTTCATTCAAGATGTTTGGACAAACATTTGAAGCACGTGAAAGTTCCACACCGATGAGATAAGTATCCAGCTCAAGATAATGATACATGAAAATGCCGGGATCAAATATAGTGTCCTCATTCCCGAAGGAGTGAAGAAGAGAAGAAGTCACCTTATAGGTGAAGAAAAGGAAGAAAATCATGATAGAAAGCATGATTTGATCTTCTTCCTCAAGAGGAGGCTCAATAGCCTGAGTTTGGATTTCAAAGGGTAAGCTCGTAAACAACCCGGGAGGGTGGGTGGGAATCTGCAAATTCTCATAATTGAGAGCATCTCCCCCCGGGCTATCAAACTACGGAGGAGTCATAACATGCTGAGTGAGTTCACCGGAGAACTCCTCATGAAGAGAATTATTCACAAGATGTGAATTTGTGAACTCATGTTCCATTGTGGACTCATCACAATCCTCGTCAAAGATTGGATTGTTAGAAATCATAGTGAATTCATATTCGAATTCAAATAGAGGATTGGTGAGAGTCGTATTGAATGTTTCGGGAACAAAGTGAATATTATTCTCTGTTGGACTGCTGGGATCAGAAGTGAGTGACGGATCATGATATAGGAGACTTTCAATTTCTCCCAGATCGGCTTAGAAATCGAGGAGACCATCATCACTTTCCAATGAAAGTGGATCGATGTGAGCAAGTTCATCAGCGAACTCCTCAAGAAGATGATCAGCATCAGTTTGTGGAACTGATGCCTCAACATACTCGATGTCTCCATAAGATGTGCAATCATCGCTAAAATCTGAGAAAGTCTCAAATTGATCTTTAGGGCACTTAATAGATGAAGGAATATCACATACATGATCCAAAGTTCCCTGTGACTCTCTCGGGATTGGGACAAGGATCTCAACACTAGACTTTATTAATTCGTCTGATTCCTTTGCATGAATAGTGTCAAGATGCTCATCCCCCATGTTCAGAGAGTGAGTGTGAACTTCGGGTGTGATAACAACAAACTGAGGGAGATGAGAGGAGCTAGTATTCATGGAATTTTCAAGTTCCATTTGTTCAACGGCTAGTAATTTCCCCGTCTCATTATTTTCTCCCTGATTTTCCGTGGGAGGAATCACAAATGATAAATCTGATGAACCCTTATAAAATTGAAGGATATCAAGGGTGTCGTCATTATCACTATCATCATCACAGTCTAGAAGAGCAGCTTGACGAAATTTGGCACGTGTTATAGCTGCTTGCTCTAAGACAAGTAATTCCTCCATACTCAATTCGTTTCTAGCCTCTCGTTCTTCAGCAAGTAATTCTGCCATAGATTTCTCACGAGAGTCTTGAAACGGAGTAGTAACCAACTCCTCCTTAAGTTCTTTTAAAATATCAAGAGCCTTTAGTAAAAGGTCTTGCTCGGTTTCTTGAGGAGTTGTGTGAATCATATCGTACTGTGGAGGTGGGTCTGAAAACGAATAGTCGTAATTGTTACAAGGAAATGGATTCCTTGTTTGACAATCCGAGCTAGAGTGTGGACCTCCACAGTAATCACAACAGTAAAACTGATGTGGATGTGGGTGATAAGTGCTAGAGTTATAATCGTTACCAGGAAACTGCTCATAGACAAGCGTGTTTCCCGATTGACAATCATAACTGTAGTGTGAACCACCACAGTACTCACAACAGTGAAACTGATGTGTCTCATGGTGTGGTAACTGATGGAATGAATCAGGTGTGTCATGGTAGGAATAGGGATCTTGGTTATAGACAGACCCGTTTCCCGACTCTACCATGCCACAGCTGGGGCAATTGCCACCATTATAAGGATTACCACACCACTGGCAAACCAGAAAGTGTGGATGAGACATAGAAAGAATCAAATGTGTATAGAGGGTGAGGAAATGAGAATCAAAAGGGTAGGAGGGTGAAGAGGGATATTTTTGGTGTTTTTGGAAATCATTTTCTACAAATGATAAAGAAAATGTTTTTGTGTTTTTGTGTTCGTTGAAAACTGAGTTTAAAATGTTTATGGGAACGGTTTTGTTTTGATAATGGGAAAATATGAACAAAGGATGGATAAATGTACAATGAATGAATCCCAAAGACACTAATCATTAAAACCGTTCAGAATAGCGCGTACACCTCCCCGGCAGCGGCGCCAAAAATTGATTGATGCTAAACCGTCAACCAAAGTCAACCACGGATGTGGTCAAGATGGTCAAACAGCCTAGAGTCAATGCTCCGCGGAATATAGTGGATTCCCCGGGTCGTTATGTCCCGACGAGGTGTGAATGGCTAACAAACGGTTTCGTGATCAGGTGAATTTGGATGAAAAGGGGTTTATGATTGATTGAACTAAGGAATCTACAATGAAATAGCTTAAACAAGCTATTTGAATAAGACGGGAAGCTAGGAAAGACCAGAAACGATTAAAACCTAAAAACGCGTACGTTACGTTTAAATAAAACGTAGACGTACGAAATAAAAAGTGAAAACGAAAATCTGAAAACACCCAGGGGGTGAAAATGACACTTTTAAAAACTTAAAATAAAAAGAAAATTTAAAATAAAAATAAAGTTATTAACTTGATTATTTTAATATTTAAACACTAATTAATTAATTAAAACTATTTTAAATCTAATTTAAAATAAACTAAAAATAATAAAGGTTACAAAATAAACTAAGAATTTACAAAAATATTTTCTAAACCTTAAAAAGAACTTGAAGAAAGTATAAAAAATAAAAATAAATATTTTTGTCTTTTTATGAGTTTTCTATTAATTAAAAACTATTTAGATTAATTAAACTAATTAAACTAATTTAAATTACAAATAATACTAAATTAACTTAGAAAATTATGGAAAAATTCCTAAAATTATCTTATAACATTTAAAAGCTAGGAAAAATATAAAAACTAGGTTTTGCTTAATAAAAACTAATTATGCTATTTTAAACTTAATATTAATTAATTATTAATAAAACTAAGATTAATTCTAATAAATACTAAATGACAAAATAAAATTGTGAAAAAATTATTATAAATACTTTAATATATGAGGAATTTAATAAAAATATAAAATAGCTATGTACTTAATAAAAATTTAAAAATGAAAATTAAAATTAAATTACATTAAATAGAAACTATCACTTAATATTAAATTGATTTTTCTTGGTTTTTATTTTACAAACTTATTTAATACTTAAAAACAAACACTTTTTGTAAAAACAACTTTTTTATAAACTTAAAATAAGCTGAGAACAAGCTTATAAGTTGTGACAGTTGACTTTGGTCAACTGTCAAGGGAAATAAGCTAAAATGGCTGAAGTGGGACCCACAAGGGTGAAATCTGATTCAAACAAGTTAGATAAACATGTTTAAACAAGAAAATGTAGGTATGATCCACTGAATAAGCTATTAAGCTAAAAATAAGCACTTTGAAACCTATGTGAGGACTGAAAAGTGGGACAGAGTTCAAGGCTCAAACTAGGTGGGTCCCAGTGGTTTCTAGGTCAACCCAATGGTCAAAACATGGACCCTGGTAGGAGGGGGTGGAAAGGACCAATATTGGTGGCCTTGGGCCCACTGAGATGATCAGAAAACCACCACCAAGTGGTGGTGGTGGTGGTGTGTCTGCTGAGACAGAGCAGAGGTGTGCCCTGCAAGTGTGTTTGGGCACTTGTGGGGCCCAGTAGAAAATTTCTAAAAATAAAATGATGGTTAGACTGTGGAGATGAGCTGGTAGAGAACAAGTAACAACAAGCTTTAAGCCCTAAAACCTTGTACAAAATTCTATAAAATTCAAGCAAGATTTGAAAAAAACTGAAAGTTGCACTTTTGACTTTTGAAGAAAACTTGCTACTTTGACTTTTTTGAATTTGTGATGCTTCTAAGTGATTGATATATGTTTATTAATCCTAAAGGAAACTTAAATAAAGCAAACTAAGCTAACTTTTATTGAAATCAAGGGATTGAAAAACCTATCAGTCCAACAGTGGACTGTTAAGGACTTAGGGGTGGGATTTTGACTTTTGAGGTTGAGCATGCAATTTTTGTGGTTTACTTAGCCCTAATACCACCTAAGGAAGCTGAGGGTGCAAAGAAACAAGCAAGAAAACAACTGCCCACTATGAAACTAAGCAGAACCAAACACCCCTATACTAACCTGATAACACTACAACTAGGCATTCTTAGCTACAACTACTAACTTTTAAACTCTAAACAGAGTTAATACACTAAGTAGAGGATAATTGATCACTAACTTACCATAAATAACAACAAGTACAATATTTAAGCAAACTCAGATTTGTGACTTACACATAGCTCAAGGCTGAGATATTAAACCAAGTCCCCACAACTATACCAACACCTCTCTTTAGGTGTCTAGAACCATGAAAATTCCAAATGCTCAGGCCCCATTGCTTTCTTCTATCTTGACAACTACTTTTTGAGTTATTTCCTATTTCACTTGAATTTTTAGAATTTTGAGTGAAATTAGCTAAATCTTTTTTAAATGTTTTTTATACCATACATAGCTTCTAAATGAGCTAATGTGAGCTCAGTGGATCCACAAACAACAATTTTAACAATTTTAAAAGATAATATGGAAACTTGACATTTCAAACTGAGGTAAATTGAAATCTTAACTTGAAACTGAAATTCTTACTTGAATTAAGTTTGAATCACACTGGGAACTTAGATTACAACTTTTTCAAACTAAAAATTACACAAGATGATGAAAAATTAACACTAATTATGTCTAAAGCTACTTTATCCTACTGCTGCTCTAATGATCCTCCATTCCTCACTTTTCTTGACTTTTTATAGACCTTGGAGTCTCTCATGAGTTTCCCACCTCTGTTTGCAGCCCTTGGATGGCTTAAATGGATCTCAGTCGTCCATTGTATTTTGGCGGGAAAAGGGTAAAAGCAGCCTTGAGTGGGTTTGGTGAGCATTTATTGAGGAGGGGGGAAGGTGAGTATATTTATGAGGGTTGGTGAGTGATTGGAGAGGAGGGGGGGAGCAAAATACCAGGGAATTAGGGGCGGTGTTGGGGGGAAGAAGATGGTCAAACCATGGTTTGACCGGGTTTAGATAATAAACGGGGGTGTTAGTTTTTGGAGGGTGGGCTTGGTTTTCATGATTGGGCTAAGGGGTGGGCTGTGTATGTTTTGGATCAGGTTGGGGTTGTTTTTAGTGGTAATGGATTTGGTTTATGGGTTAAAATAACACAAGGGGTCCGTTTGGCATCTTTATTAAACACAAGGACCATTTTTGCATTTTCTGAAAATTGCAAGGACTGAAAATGGACATTTCCCAAAGTACCCACAAGGGTGTAATTTGCCAAGAACCAATAACACAAGGACCAAATTTACATTTTACCATTTTTCAAAATTCCCGGGGACTAAAAATGGCATTTTTCAAAGTTTAGGGGTTAAACTTGCCATTTTGTAAAATCTTTTATCCAAGGACCAACTTTGAACATTTTTAAACTTCCAAGGACTAAAAATGATTTTTCATCCAAAAATATCCCACCAGGGACTGAATCTGCCAAAATCTGAAACTCCAGGGACCAAACTGTAAATTTCCAAAACTTTTGAGATTTTTCACCAAAGGACCAAATATGACAACTTATGATTTAAAAAGGAACTTTGGTGATAATTTTCCATTTTTTGAATGACCAGGGACTAGTTTTGTAATTTTATGAAAGTTGAGGGACTGAAACTGCCAATTTTGCAAACTTTGTGCGTTTTTCATCTGTTTTTGCTTATTTTGCATCTAAAACATATAAAACACAATTTTGAAATATTTTCAGTATTTTGATGCATTACTGAGTGTTTTTGTATGTTTTGCAGTTCAGATTAGACCAAAAATGATGAGTGTTTGAGCACTCATCAATGATCCTCTCGCATTAATTGCTAACACACCAACACCATTACCAGTGAACACTCAACAACCATCATCATCTTCCATTCACAACTACATTCAACAACCAACACCGGTCTACCAACAACAGTTCTACCCACAACAACAACAACATGTTATTCCACAACAACAATACCCACAATTCCAAGAACCAGAATCCATTGACAATGATGAAGCTGCTGCAGCATTGACACAAGCGTTTGCTTTTCTGTCAAAGGCATTCCAAGGACGCTATTCTACACCAACAAACAACAACCAAAGGATTTCATCGAATACTCGCAACAGGCAGATCGCTCAGCCGAGTTTCAATATGGGCAATGGAGGCCAATGGTTGGAGTTTATGGGAATCAGCAAGGATATGCTACTGGATTTAATATGGGCAATCAGAATATGCAGAACGCAGGTCAGTATGCAGGGAATCAGTATGATCAGAATGCAGGGAATCAGTTGGGTCAGAATGTTGGTAATCAGGCAATGGGTAATCAGAATAGAAATGTTGCAGCTCGAGTAGTTGGGAATTTGGGAAATGTGAATCAGGGTAATCCGGTCAAGTGTTTCAATTGTCAGGGTATAAGTCATATGGCAAGGAACTGTCCTACTAAGCCAAACAAGAAAGATCTAACGTACTTGCAGAAAGCAGTGCTGTTGGCACAGAAGAATGAGGCAGGATTTCAGTTGAACGCAGAGGAGAATGACTTTATAGCTCGTATGGATGACATGGAAGACAGAGAGGATATCGATGCGAACTGCATATTCATGGCGAATCTTCAGGAAGCTAAGTATGACACGGATTCTGACACACTTCCTGTTTATGACACCAATGCACCATCTGAGGTATCAAATTTCAACACATGTTACAATAATGATATATTGGATATGTCTCCTCATGAGGAACAACATTCTGAGATGCAAGCATACAATTACGATACATATCTAGACACGCCAAGTAGTAGCAATACTCCTTCAGCAACTCCAGATGTGAAACATAATGGAGGCTTCGTTTCACATCATGCTGAGAATGATGAGGAAACACGTGCTTTGTTTGAATCATTATTGAATAATTGTTGTATTGAAATTGAGAATGTGAAAAAGGTCAATCGCGATGTTAAGGCCGCGAATGTTAAATTGACCGCTGAGCTTGAGAGTTACAAAGAAAACGTTAAAGCTTTTGAATTTCATAACAAAAGATTGTCTGAATTAGAAACTGGTTATCAAAATTCCGTTTCAAGGGAACAACAATTGAAACTCAAGTTTGATACACTTGATGTTAATTCTTTCAAAAAGATAAAATCTTTAAATGCGGAAATTTCTGATTTACAAAACCAACTTTCTAAACAAAAAACAGCTTATACCAATCTTGAAAAAGAAAGGGATGAGTTGAGAAAGGACTTTGCAAAGAAAGAAGACAAACTTTTGGAAGAAATCGTAGAGTCAAAACACATGATTGCTCATTTAGAAGAATTAGTGATTAAGTCGGGTCAGTCAAGTCAAACAATGAAAATGATTTCAAATCAAACTAATCCGATTTACCATACTAAACATAAAATGGCTCTTGGTAACAACACCCCTTGTAATCTCAAGAAAGCTCAGCAAGAACAGAATGTTTTGTACAATGGTAATGTGATTTACACCAAACATGATCCTCCCGTCATTCGGGATTCTGTGCTAACGATAGAACACGTTGAAGAGAGCATAAATAAAATGAAACAAAAGGATTTGAAACCCATTGATTACAACAAATTGAACAAACTTTCGGGAATTACTTTTGTTCCACAAAAAGAACCATCTGTGTTTTCCATAAAACGACGATTTTCAAAAATGTTTTCTAAGAAAGTAATTGCTTCCAAATCTCTTTCAAAAATAGAACAAATGTCTTCTAACAACACTTTTAATACAAGTGAGGCTAGAGACATTCTTGATGACGTTAAAAAGAGAATTCAAGAACTTAAAAATATTGTTGCTTCTAAAACTACAATCAATATTAACAACTGGCATTCCAGTTTTCATATTGAGCTGAAAAAAGTTTTTGCAAACGAAATTACTATCCCACTGAATAACATCAGTGCGACGGTAATCCATTTTGAACAAGCTTTCTTAAAAGAAACGGCCGACTTTGTCAAGGACCACAAATCCCTGGTAAACGAAGCTAATGATTCTCATGAAAACATGAATGTTTTGGAAAACCTAAATGATTCTCTCTTCGAAGCTGTTATGACCACTGATATTATGTCCATCATTTTACAAACATATTCTATTCAAGACGATGAACGACTAAGAGCTGAGACCTCCGCAATTGTTTCAAAATATGAAAATGCTCTTATAAAGCTTGAAAAAGAAAATGTGCCATATTTTAAGCAACTTGATCGAAAAAAGGAAGAATGCAAGTATGACAAATTGTCGTATGAGCATGCCTACAAGGACATGAAAAAGGAAAATGATCTTTTGAGAGCTCAGCTTGAAAGTATAAAAGAGAAGGGTGTGGATACTAAGTTTGCAAAACCATCAACTTCAGAGAAACTAAATCTTTCAAAAACGGTTGAAAAACCAAAAATGTCAATTTCACGGTTTGCTCCAAAAGTCGATGAGAAAAAGGATTTGACAAAACTAGTCACTCCACAACCCTTGCCCAAGCAAAAGGAAATTGAAAAGATCGTTGATAAACAAAAATTGGTTGTTGAAAGAAACACAAATGTGATTGCACCTGGCTCTTCTAGGAATAGTACTCCGAATGTAACCACAAAAACTGTTAAAGAATCTGTTGGTTCTAATGACATGGTCCAAAATCACCATCTAGAAGAAGCTAGGAAAAAGGCACAACATCGTAAAAACAGAATTTTAGGCGCAAAACCTAGTGTGATGAATTCTACAAGATTCCAAAGCACTGCTAGTATTAGTAAACCATTACCTAGGAACTATCTTCAAACTACTAGGGATTGGCTTGCATCTAAGAGTAGTGGCACAAACGAGAATGCTAGGAATGTAGAATGCAACACAAAGAATTCCAAAGTCTTATCGAACAACAAACAATTTCCAAAAGACTGTAGTGACAAAATTAAAATTGCTGTGTTAAACAAGAATGTTGAATTTGTCTGTCCTACATGTCAAAAATGTGTTTTTTCAGCTAATCACGATGCGTGTATTGCACAATTTCTCAAGAAAGGAAATTCAAGTGTCAGGACACAATCCACCAAGACACCTAATCAAAACAAACTCGTTGATAAGCAGCAAGAGGTTAAGAAACCTAATAGGTGGATATCAAAAGGATGTAGTTTGTCTAAGACTGAGACTTCCGCTGCATCTGATAAGAAAACTACGTCTAGATCTTACCTTAGGTGGATTCCCACGGGAAAAGTTTTTAAAACAGTTGGTCTTAGATGGATTCCCACTGGGAAGATTTTTGATAGTTGCACCAAGCCAAATAATAGTGATAATCATCAGGATAAGGAAGTAGCAACCATTTCAACCATTGAAAGTGAACACCCTCAATGTGAGGAAACATGTAATTCTAACACTGTTATTTGTGCAAATTCTTCTTCTGTGGATGCAGGTACTTGTGAAAGTGATGAAAGTTCATACACCCGTTGTGGAAAAGAAGAATTTTATGCCAACTTCGCATGTGGAAATCCTTTTCTAACTCCGCTCTTAACTCCACTTTTACTTGTCCAAACTTAATTTTTCCATCTTCAAATTCTCTCTGTAAATTCTTGAAAATAATAATAATAATAATAATAATAATAATAATAATAATAATACAAAATTTGAAAAACCAACGAAAACAAAATACAAAAATATAAAATTTCAAAAATCCAAAAACAATATAAAATCAAAAAATACAAAAATAATCTTCTCACGACATGTCTCTTGTATAAATCAATATTCTGTACATTTCTAGAAATGTCATTCAACAATGATACGGACATGTACAGTTGCTTGAGCGGGAGTTCTTTAAAATGTTTTTCTAAAACATGTCGTTTCTCAAAAGTTTCTTCACTATGGCTTGTAAGTACTTCAGCTTACAACCCGTGCTTCAAAGTGAAATCTTTTCAAAACTTAAGTCCGGGTATAACAACTCGAAAAGATTTCAAATAAGGACTTAATTGATGGCTTCTGGACACATCAGTTCAGGACCCGTGCTTCAAAGAAAGGAAAGTGCTTAATCAAAACAAAGATTTCAAATATTTTTCGAGCACTTATCCTAAAACGATAACCAAACACTTATCTGGCTTGAGTTTTCTTTAGAAAAACTTTCAAAATCATTAAGCTCAAGACCATGATTGTTGATCTAATGATAAATTAGATTTTCAAAAATTCTCTTACATTTTGAGCACCAACTTTTCAAGATTTTTCAAAAAGATTTTCAAAATCTATCAAAATCGGTGCTCATCATCAAAATGACTTGTGTACACCTTACAGTGCACAACTCAAGTTTTCAAAGAAAGGAAAGTGCTACGCAAAAATGATTTTCATCAACAAAGTTCACTTATCCTAAAAATGGACATTGTTGTTCGCCTCAGTGCGACATTCATATTCAAACAAAGAGAAGTCTTTGTTTTTTTCAAAAAAAAAACCTTGATGCAAAATTCAACAAATCTGAAACTTCTTTTTCTTTCAGAATTTTGCTTCGAGAAGACTCCTTCCCTCTAAACTTTAGAAAGTTTAACATTCTCAAAAACATATGCGAGTTTTGAGGGGGAGTATTTCAAAAACAAAAATGTTCCAATTTCATGCAAAATCAAATCTGTCTTTCTCTCCAAAATGTTTTTGCTTAATCAGTTGATATCAAAAATATCACGATATGCTATTTTTGAGGGGGAGAAGACGTGATTAAAATGTGATCAAAATGTGTAAAGATTGAGATTGAATCTCAAAAGAGCTCGACTCAGAAAGTACCAATGAATTGACGAAGCTTAAAATGTCATTAATCGAAAAGACTTGTCCTGGACGGGTAATAATTTCAAGCTAGTCTAACTAGTGATGTAAGCGTGTCTCGAATAGGTCTTGTCTGAGTAGAATGTACCGTATCGAGAGACTTTCTTTGGACTTGACTAGGACGGGTAATAACTTCAAGCTAGTCTAACTAGTGATATAAGCGTGTCTTAAATCGGTCATGTTCGCTGAAAGTGGATCAATTCAAAAGTGCAAACTCCTCCCGCATGTGCAAATTTCTTAAAAATCCATGAGCACATGCGAAGGGGGAGTCCTTCAAAATGAAATCAAAACTCTCAAAGTGTTAACAAAAGATGTTTAATAATCATAAACACTTTGAGAGATTTTCAAATGAATGGTTTTATGGCAACAATAGGATAGTCATGAAGATATAAGGTGACTAAGGTTAGGAAAAACCGTCCTATGATCCGCCAGAGCCGGTGGGATCTACCCAAGGACAATTCCAATAGATTAGAATTAGAAGTCCTTAGGTATGATTGAAAAAAGGAGAAAATGAGAAAGGAGAAAGAAGGGGTTGAAGAATTAAAAAGAAAAGTTATGAAAAAGGGAGAAAAGAAATAGCCCTCCAAATGTTCAACCTTAGGGCAGACACCGGGTATAATTCGTATGCTACTGGTTGTTACTAAGGTGACACGGGTATTGAAGACAAAGACGTCATGAACCCAGTGATGCACTGCACTAAACCTTCTTAACCACTCAAGTTTTCTTAAAAGAGCTTGTTTCATTCTCACGGGGAACCGGTGTAATCTATCGATCTGTCTCTTAGAGATGACTGAAATTGAAACAGGAGACCTCTCCCTAATCTCCGCATAGGAAACCTAATGTGCACTTATCGAGTCTAGAGCCTCGAGATTCATCAAAAAGATCTCATAGGAACACATGATACTTCTACACTGGTTGTTCAACATTAAGGACGCTAGATGTAAACTTTAGAGTCCTACGCAGATCTTAGCAATCTGCCAGAACATTTATGAGAGAATTCACAAAAGTGTTTCTCAATGATTGAATGGAAACTCCTGCCAGGGTCAACATCAAACAGCCCTGACAGCAGGTCACTTCGGTAATTCTTTATGGGTTACGCTTAGTGTTCACGGTGGTTTCAAACGGTCTATAGTCGTGGAGTGATCCCCAGCGACTCACCCAGTCATTGAGCTACTTAGTAGGTCTTGTAAGCTCTCTCGAGAGTATCTGACATGGGAACGGCCTTGGTAAGGATTGGAAGGAGTCTTCACACTATGCTGTTGACGATCTCTAGTTCCTTATCTGTAAGTACTGGTTGTTTATTGCTAACTGTTTACCTGCAGCTACACATCATCTCCATGGCGAAGGGTTCCACATGCTCATACATGCATCTCGAAGTCAAAGGAAAGTTCTCACAAAGATCAAAGCAAAGCAAGGTTCAAAGAAAGATTCTACACAATGTAAAAGAATCTACAGAAGTAAAGTGACAAAGATCGGTGTGAAAGAACGGGAATAACAAATGCATGTATCACAAAGACTAAAGACGTATGAGCATGTTGGAATGGCGAACAACCACCACAGACGCAGAAGTGACGAAAGGCAGATTCCTCCACATCACAAAAGAACAAAGAATGATGAAAAGTCAGTCATCAAAGATCACAATGCATGAAGGAACAAAGACTAAAGACTATTCTACAACGACACACAAAGTTAAAGACAAAGAACACGGAAGACCTAATCACGTGGAGCATCATTCGAATGACCACCCCTTAGGGGGAGATTGTTAGCATTAAAAATATATATATATATATATATATATATATATATATATATATATATATATATATATATATATATATATATATATATATATATATATATATATATATATATATATATATAAGTGATGGTCATTCTCATATTATAACTTTGTGTCGTTTGTTACGATTAGTAATAGTTTAGTCATTGGGCTTTGGACTTGGCAAGCTAATATTTTATGTGCTATGTTTCATAAGCCTTGTTATCTAATCATGTAACCAAGTCCAAGCCCAAGCCCATAGAAAGCCTTAGGGCATCTCATGTATCTTACTATATAAACACCTCAAAGGCTCATTTGAGGTGTGTGCTTGTGTGTGTGTAAGTGTGTCTTTCTCTAATAATATTCTCTCTTCTTTCTTTCTCTACATTCTCTACTTTCTCTCTCTAACATACTTCACATATCAAGTCACCAAGGCTATTGTGTGTGATAAAGTTGATAGATTTATGTTCTTACATTTGGCTACTCCAGAAGTGATGGCTTTTGGTAAAGAGACTTCAAATCCATCAAGTTTTCTAAAAAAATTGCTGGGGACTAGCAATAGTTTAGTGTGGGGGATTGATAAGTGCTCAAACACTCATCATTTTTGATCAAATCTGAACTGCAAAACATACAAAAACAATCAAAAAGTCATCAAAATACTTAAATTATCCCAGGGATTGTGTTTTATATGTTTTAAATGCAAAATAAGCAAAAACAAATGAAAAATGATCAAAGTTTGCAATATTGGCAGTTTCAGTCCCCCAAGTTTCAAAACTTGTCAAAAATAGTCCCTATGCATTTATTTTGAAAGAAAAGTCAACCCAAGTCTTCTGAAAGTTAAAAATCACAAAACATAATACTTGGGTCAAAAGTTGCAAAAGTTGACATGTTTGGTCCTTCAAATTTCAAAGTTGTCAAAAATAGTCCCTGCGAGTTTTGAAAAGTGGAAAATGGAAAAATTGGTTCTTGGATTGTTAATACTTGTCAATATTGTTCCTTTGGATAGTTTTGTGGAATATGCAACATCAGCCCTCAAAGTTTGGTCAATTTACACAATTGGTCCTTGTGTTTTGCTATTAAACCAATCGGACCCTTAATATCTTTAATCCAGGCCCATCACCAACACCCCCAAGCCCATCACCACATCCCAGGCCCAACTTCCCTTTTAATATCAAAAGCCCACAGGGTCAAAGACCGGTCAACATCATCACCCTCGCCTCATTTTCCCCCGTTTTTCAAGTACTGTGTCTCCCCCCTCCAACTTTTCACCAAACAAACCTTCTACAATTAATATGCCCCATCCAACCATACCAACCCCCACCATCTTCATTAAATGCTCTCAACCATACCACTAAATCTTGCTCGTTTGATTTTGGCGGGAAAAACACAATCAAAGGCCCTGATGCATCATATCTTAATTGGACGATGGGAATTTGGTCGTGGGTCAACAAAATGGTCAAAGGAACTCTAAAGTATCAACAGGAAGCCATGTGGAAGGGGTGGTGACCTAATTTAGTATCGACATATAAGTGTATGCTCATATGAGCCTTAGAATGTATGTAGGATTGTATTTTTAGTTACTTTTAGTGTTTATTTTACCTCTTGTAATCTGTTTTAAGTCAATGAAAGTATTATTCTTACTTTACCTCTAATTTGCAAATTTCAAGTTTGTTTAAGAATTTCAAATTGCTTGTTTAGGGTTCATCAATGATATTCAGCTGTTTATAAACTCATATAAGACCAATGTATTTGTTTTCATAAGCTTTTTAAGTTTGTGGGATTGTGTTTCCCATAGTTTGATAAGAATAAAAAAAATAAAGGAAAATCAAAATAAAATTAAAAAAACATGCTCAAGGGTTGAAGAAGATTGGAGCTCAGTGATTGGTGGTTGCTGATGGTATTAGAGGCTTGTGGAAGCCACATAGGTTGATTCTTGGTCCTGGTTCCTTGTTCTCAGTTGGAATGCCATTGTAAGCTTTGATTTTTGATTTTTGATTTTTACTCTTTCAAGTATATTAGTAGTATTTGTTGCTGATTATTGTTTAAATTGCTTGTTTATCACTTTTTAGGTTAATTGTGATCATTAGTTTGGAGTTTGGTATAATTTGTATCAAGTTTTATTGCATTTTGTGTTTTAAGAGGGTGTTTGGATTTGACTGTGTTGGTATCCACCGTTGGTCTCAGTGTTTGTTGCTTGTTCACACAACTCACTTAGTGCCTAAATATATCAAATCAAGCATATAATCAGTCACCCATAGCCAAAAAGTCAAAATCTCACACAAAATGGCCTAGATACTGTCTGTGAAGGATTTAGTAAAGCATAAGCTTCATTTTAAGTCATAAGTACATGTCCTAGCTCATTTTAGTCTCTTTGTAGCTTAACTTATCATATCAAATCATAAAATCAAGTTCAAAGTTCAGGATAGTCAACTTTAAGTGTTCAATCAAAAAGTCAAAATTTCTAGTGTTTGTAGAAATCCATTTCTTGGAAGAATTTTCTAGAATTTTGTAATAGCTTTCAGGTCTTGAGCTTTTTAGATATTGAAATATCTCAGTTGAACTGTGTAGTCCCATGCATGGCTTATTTTTGTGAATTTTTCACAAGCTTGTGCACAAGCTCAAAGTGAGATGCAGGGGAAGGTGCTCCCCTGTGCACATACATCAGCCCAAGTGACCCAACTTTAGTGGACCCCACAGGCCTAACCAGTGGGCCCCAGGACCTGATTTTTTGCTTAATAGAAAGCCAATAATCTAGGCTTTTAGGATTTGAGCTTATTTTGTGGATTAGTGATGAGGCGAAAAATGATCCATTTTTAGGGGGTCATTTAAGCCCGAATCCGACTTTATTTGATCAAATATTGCCCTAAATCGTTCCTTTTGTGATTTTAGGTACTTGGAGAGTGAATTCTGGAAAAGAAGCCATTTTGGACGTTTTTGGAGCATAAAAGTGAAGAAAACGGCAAAGTCTCCAAATTCTATGCTGTGAACAGTGCATGAAGGCGTCAAGACTTGCTCTTGACGGCGTCAAAGTGCCAAGAATAAAATACCGTGGTTGGTGACGGCGTCACCAAGGCCGTCACCAAGGCCGTCACGTGTAAACTTGTCAAAACTTGCGCGCGGAGTAGCTGATATTGTTTTGGTCATAACTTTTGCATACGAACTCGGATTTAGGTGATTCAAAAGCCCACGCGAAGAGGACGAAGAGATCTACAATTTGGTGAAAAAGTGGTCTTGACGGCATCAAGAGTACGGGCTGACGCCGTCACGAAGGGCCGACAGAAAACATGCCTATAAATATAACTTCATAACTTCACTTTTTGTAAGCCCTAAACCCTAAAGTCGATTCCTGGGTTTAGGTGGGTGTTTTTCCAGCAACTTAGAGGGTTTCAATCACTCCATAAACATCATGTATTGGTTTGATGATTCTATCTCAACTATGTCTTTCATTATTCTTGTTGATTGTCTTTCTTTGATTATGTTTTGCTAATTCACCTTGTGTCTACTTATGATTATGTGAAACTTGTATATAATTGATTAGATCTCATTGATTTCTTGTTGATGTTGTGTCTATCTCCATCAATTAAGGCGTGACAACTTCAATAGATCTAGTTGGTTTAGTTTATAATCCTTGTTTCCTATTGATTCTTGTTTTGATTGAATGATTTATATGTTAGGCTTAAGAAAACTGGCAGATCTCCAAATGGTAACATGCTTGAACGTCTTAAGAAACATGAACCGAGGCGTACTAGGTCTTTATTGGTTGTATTTAATGCATGAGCCACTGTTTACAATCCCTATAGTTGTGCTGGGCATGGTGTAGGAGGAGATAAGAGCTCATAGAATTGGGGAGTTATGTATGCCACCCCATGAATGGTATTAAGGAATACAACCCGTCAATTAAAACAAGGTTACAATTCAATAGGTAGGATTGGATAGCTAGCAAGGAGTAACATATCATGGGTAGACATGCTTCACTTATCTTGTAGAACCCTAGTTTACTTTTCTTGTTAATTAGTTTAAATAGTAGCTTTTGGGTTAGTTGATTAGCAACTAATTCCGCCCACTCTCCCAAAACCCGAGATTTTTACTTGCTTTTCATAAAATATAAAAATACAAAAAGAATAATCCTTCACCTTTAGACCTAGTTAGATTAATTTCAATCCTAACGACACTATTCCTAGCTGAACGATCAATCCTCCGGTACTTGTCACTATACTATACTACAACGATCAGGTACACTGCCTGGTGGGGGTTGTAAGCTTCTCGAGATCCCTCGGCGGCATCCTATATAAGTTACTAAATCCTAGAAAACAAAGTAAGATATAATGCTTGTGGAATGAAGTTTGCAGATTTCCTGGAGATTATAAAACTTAATAATTCACAAAAACCATAAGGCTCCGTTAGAAAAACAAAACCGGTAAAATTTCCAAATTTTAACTCCTGACGCCGTCAAGAGCAAACCCTGACGCCGTCAGAATGGACCTGCAGAAATTCTTATGTTAAGTTTCCGGAAAATTTCTGGAAAAACTTTGTCCTACTTCCTGGAAAATCCTGCAAAACTTCATTATGACTCAATACAAGCATTTGACTCTAACAAATACGAATATACATGTTCATTAAATATTGTGGAGAATCATGATCGGTTTGTTTCTTAAAAACATATTTGGGGTTTCCCCTTACACTTATCTTTTGCAAAAATACCTCTAGGTTGGAGTTATGACTAGGCCAAACAACATAATAAAGTATTTCCACATTTTAATAGAGAAACATGATCAACCAACAATAAAAATAAAACATGCATACGGAAGCAAATAACAATCAAACAAATAAAAATCACACAAAACATGGGTTGCCTCCCAAGAAGCGCTTTTCTTTATTTACGAGTCTTGTAGCTAGACTCAAAGTCATGGGTTACTACGTGATCTCATCATTGGTTCCACTCTCTAGGTCGTCTTCTAAACCAGTTTTGTATTCCGGACCTAGTTGCAAGCATTCTTTGTAGAAACCAAGCATCCTATTTCTAACATACTCTACTCCTCTACGTCTATCCTCATCATTCCTATAATAAGCCGCTTGCTTACGTTCCTTTTCGAAATTAGAGAGAAGGCGGTATTGCTCAATCTTGTAGGGCATTTGATAAGCAACCTCATCATTCTCTTCCTTGAATCTAACTATCCCTAACGTCGGATCATAACTCATCCTAGTGCCCTCAACAAATGGTTTCCCAAATATTATTTGACTTAGGCAAGCATCTATCACCGGACGCGTGTCTTCCACTATCATAAAATCAATCTCATAGGTGAGATTCCCTATAATCACATGTACTCCCTTAACTCTTCCTGCAAAATTACTTATCCAACTTTTACCGGGCATTATCCTAAAATTGAGTTGCTTCTTCATCACCCAATTGTAAGAAGTCCTAGACATGATGTTCACGGGGGATCTAGGGTCTATGTAAGCTTTCCATACATGCATGTGCCCGATATTGCATGGGATGTTAATGTTAGAGGGGTCTCCCATTTTGATCAGGGGATCGCCAAAGATATATGTTGTCTCGGGACTATCGAATAAATACTTATGGTATTCCCGTTCTTCCTTGGTTGGAAACTTATCAAAATATTCCTCTATAGGTTCTACCTCCTCTAATTCCTCATCCTTATTAACCTCAACTTCCCTACTCTCATCCTCACTATTGGCTTCTACTCTAACTTCATCATTGTCACTCTCCTCTATCTCCCTATCTATCGGCTTGATGGTGACAACATTGACAAAGTGGACATGTTTGGATGATGAGGGGTCCTTAACTTGGATTCCACTATTGGTGTCCCTAGTGTCCTTCCTAGGTGTGGCTAATGTTTGGTTGTTGAGGGCTTTCAACAAGTTGTCGATTTTGTTGGTCATCTCCGTTTGTTGTTGGTTGAATTCGGTTTCAAACCTAGCTATGCGAGCTTCTTGAGATGCCATAAATTTCGACATCAATCCTTCAAGATTGTTGGTACTACCATAGTTGTTAGAAAGATTGTTGTTGAAGGTACGGTTGGATGGTGGACCGTTTGATTGGTAACGATTAGGTGGGTTGGATGAATTGGGTTGATTTTGTTTCCACCTAAGGTTTGGGTGATTTTTCCATGAGGGGTTGTATGAATCACCGTATGTGTTTGGCTCGGGCTTGAAAGTGTACCACTTATCTCCCGCTTCGTCGGGACGCGTGGATGCGTAGTCCGCAAAAGCTGTTCCGGGGAGTTCCACACAATCACGAGTGTCATGGGGACCACTACATAATTTGCATGAAGAAGTGATTTTGTTCACTTGGCTTGAATGCTTCAGAGCTTCGTAAGATTTCATGAGAAACTTGACTTGGTCCTCAAGTTCCATGATCCTACGGTCGGGAGTGCTTGAATTATTCGATGGCAAAGATATTGCCTTGACCGTTTTGTTCAAATCACGGGGATCATTCCAACTTTCGTTGTCATAGAGAGCAAGATCTTCTATGAGTTCCCATGATTGTTCCGCACTAAGATCACGTAGCTTACCACCGGCCGATTGGTCAATGGTTCGCCTCGTGGGGATGTCGATATGGTCATAGAAGATTTGGACTTGGAGCCAAAGATCTATGCCATGATGAGGGACTTTTTGGAGTAAGTCTTTGAAACGAGTCCATGCTTCATAAAGAGATTCATTTTGACGTTGTTGAAACATCAAGATGTCATTCCTAAGTTTAGTAGTTCTCCCCGGTGGGAAAAATTGAGCAAGGAAACGAGTGGTGAGATCATCCCATGTGGTGATGGATCCCGCGGGTAAACGCTCAAGCCATTGACTAGCTTGATCCCGTAGAGAGAATTGGAATAGGCGTAAACGGGTAGTCTCTCTAGTTTCAACACCTAGGTCTATGGAATCTACGATTTTGAGGAAGTCCTTAAGGTGTTGGTTTGGATCTTCGGAACGAAGTCCATGGAATGCACATCCGCTTTGCACCAACCGGATGGTGTCGGATCGCAAGGGGGTCACATTGGCTCCGGTGAGCTCAATGGTGTTTCGGTAGCCTTGGTGGCTAGGTCGGGAATACTCTCCTAAGGTTCGGGGCCTAAGGGGTTCTAATGGTGGGTTTTGTTGTGGTGGGATGATGGGTTCAAAGATGTTACCACCTTCCATGATGTCGGATGGTAAAGAGTTACGAACAAAAGCACGAAGAAATAAGATAGACTAAAGAAGACCTAAAAATAAAAATAAAAATCTTACTAGAAAGGAATCTAGCAAGTAGACCTAATAAAAAGAAATCCTAACCTAGACAATAACTATTCCCCAGGCTGCGGCGCCAAAAACTTGATGCGTGGGAATCGCACCTTGCTTTACCTCTCGAGGGATCTCGCGAGGCTTACAACCCCCACCAGGCAGTGTACCTGATCGTTGTAGTATAGTATAGTGACAAGTACCGGGGGATTGATCGTTCAGCTTAGGAATAGTGTCGCTAGGATTAGAAAACCTAATTAATAGTTCTAGAGGTGAGAGATGATTATTTTTGTATTTTTATATTTTTGTGAAAGCAAGTAAAATCTCTGGTTTTGAAGGAGTGGGCGGAATTAGTTGCTATTCAACTAACCCAAAGCTAAGATGCAATCAAAATAAAATAATAAAAATGAAATTAAACTAATTAAACTAAGGTTGTGAGCAGTAATTGGAGAAATTGTGTTTACTTAGACTTCACTACTCCCTAGATATCTTTTACATGTTAATTACTTGTTACACTTGTATGAATGACGGGTTGTATTCCTTAATACCATTCGTGGGGTGGCATACATAACTCCCCAACTCTATGAGCTCTTATCTCCTCCTACACCATGACCCAGCACAACTATAGGGATTGTAAACAGTGGCTCATGCATTAAATACAACCAATAAAGACCTAGTACGCCTCGGTTCATGTTTCTTAAGACGTTCAAGCATGTTACCATTTGGAGATCTGCCAGTTTTCTTAAGCCTAACATATAAATCATTCATTCAAAACAAGAATAGACAAGTAATCAACACATAATCAACATCTAGGTTTCATTAGATCTAAGCAAACACAAGAGATATCTAGCCTAGCATAGTAGAATTGAGACAAGAACAAGAGATAAACAACCAACACATAGACATATTGATTGAATTGAAAGTACACTTATCTCAATTACAATGCAAGGTCTCAAGGGTTTGGAACCCTTGAAAAACCTGTGAAAGAGGCACCAAAATCGTCTTTAGGGTTTCACCAAAACTTCTCTTTTTTAATGAAAAAACTAGAAAACTATATATAGGAAAATCGTTCTGACGGCGTCAAGAGTTAAATCTGACGCCGTCAACTCGCCGCCATATACTTCCTCGGATGCCCTAGATCCACTTGTGACGGCCTATGTGACGCCGTCACCACCTTCGGTATTTTATTCTTGGCCACTTTGACGCCGTCACCTCTCCATCTGACGCCGTCACCAGCTACGGTAAATTATTCTCCATGTCTGACGCCGTCAAGAAGGAAGTCTTGACGCCGTCACCTTGTGTCTTCAGCTTGGATTTTTGGTACTTTGTCGTTTTCTTCACTTTATGCTCCAAAAACGTCCAAAATAGCCTCTTTTCCAGAATTCACTCTCCAAACACCTAAAATCACAAAAGGAACGATTTAGGGCAATATTTGATCAAATAAAGTCGGATTCGGGCTTAAATGACCCCCTAAAAACGGATCATTTTTCGCCTCATCAACGACCTCCTTGCTTGTCTATTGGTCTTTAGTGGAACGATTATTTGTTGTAATTACTTTTATATTAGTGTTAAATGACCCCTAACTTGTCTTTTGAGTAGAATAAAAGCTCATTTGCTTGAGGACAAGCAAATCTCAAGTGTAAGGGTATATGATGAGGCGAAAAATGATCCGTTTTTAGGGGGTCATTTAAGCCCGAATCCGACTTTATTTGATCAAATATTGCCCTAAATCGTTCCTTTTGTGATTTTAGGTACTTGGAGAGTGAATTCTGGAAAAGAAGCCATTTTGGACGTTTTTGGAGCATAAAAGTGAAGAAAACGGCAAAGTCTCCAAATTCTATGCTGTGAACAGTGCATGAAGGCGTCAAGACTTGCTCTTGACGGCGTCAAAGTGCCAAGAATAAAATACCGTGGTTGGTGACGGCGTCACCAAGGCCGTCACGTGTAAACTTGTCAAAACTTGCGCGCGGAGTAGCTGATATTGTTTTGGTCATAACTTTTGCATACGAACTCGGATTTAGGTGATTCAAAAGCCCACGCGAAGAGGACGAAGAGATCTACAATTTGGTGAAAAAGTGGTCTTGACGGCGTCAAGAGTACGGGCTGACGCCGTCACGAAGGGCCGACAGAAAACATGCCTATAAATATAACTTCATAACTTCACTTTTTGTAAGCCCTAAACCCTAAAGTCGATTCCTGGGTTTAGGTGGGTGTTTTTCCAGCAACTTAGAGGGTTTCAATCACTCCATAAACATCATGTATTGGTTTGATGATTCTATCTCAACTATGTCTTTCATTATTCTTGTTGATTGTCTTTCTTTGATTATGTTTTGCTAATTCACCTTGTGTCTACTTATGATTATGTGAAACTTGTATATAATTGATTAGATCTCATTGATTTCTTGTTGATGTTGTGTCTATCTCCATCAATTAAGGCGTGACAACTTCAATAGATCTAGTTGGTTTAGTTTATAATCCTTGTTTCCTATTGATTCTTGTTTTGATTGAATGATTTATATGTTAGGCTTAAGAAAACTGGCAGATCTCCAAATGGTAACATGCTTGAACGTCTTAAGAAACATGAACTGAGGCGTACTAGGTCTTTATTGGTTGTATTTAATGCATGAGCCACTGTTTACAATCCCTATAGTTGTGCTGGGCATGGTGTAGGAGGAGATAAGAGCTCATAGAATTGGGGAGTTATGTATGCCACCCCATGAATGGTATTAAGGAATACAACCCGTCAATTAAAACAAGGTTACAATTCAATAGGTAGGATTGGATAGCTAGCAAGGAGTAACATATCATGGGTAGACATGCTTCACTTATCTTGTAGAACCCTAGTTTACTTTTCTTGTTAATTAGTTTAAATAGTAGCTTTTGGGTTAGTTGATTAGCAACTAATTCCGCCCACTCTCCCAAAACCCGAGATTTTTACTTGCTTTTCATAAAATATAAAAATACAAAAAGAATCATCCTTCACCTTTAGACCTAGTTAGATTAATTTCAATCCTAACGACACTATTCCTAGCTGAACGATCAATCCCCCGGTACTTGTCACTATACTATACTACAACGATCAGGTACACTGCCTGGTGGGGGTTGTAAGCTTCTCGAGATCCCTCGAGAGGTAAAGCCTGTTGCGATTCCCACGCATCAATTAGATCTCGTTTAATAGGGCTGCAAGTGCCCTTTTGTTTGTCCCATTCCCTGACCAAAGCTGAT
Organism: Artemisia argyi; assembly: GCA_030686995.1. Lineage (NCBI taxonomy): Eukaryota > Viridiplantae > Streptophyta > Magnoliopsida > Asterales > Asteraceae > Artemisia > Artemisia argyi. The sequence continues at coordinate 33,249,706 of CM060691.1, forward strand.
AAATCAGCTTTTGTACCCAAAGTCCAACCCCCCTCCTGATCTCAATTGTGGGACCCAGAGGGTGAACCCTAGCTTTTTAGACAGCTTGTCACCTCAACTTATTGGTTCAATACTTTGTTTGGACTTTCAGAGTTGCTAGTGGATCCCACAGGGTAAGTTACAGAACGGGGCAGTGAAGGCTCGCGAAGTAGACAGCAAGCAAGAGCTTCTCAGCCCTCAAAGGTGCCTCCTTGGACCTGTTTGGACTGTTTAGTGTTTAGGATTGCTTATTGCTTATTGGATGCTTATTTCTTGTACTTATATGTTCCATTTGGCTTGTTTTGAGTACTTGTACATCTGTTTCAAGCTTATTTGTGTTTACAACTTAATTTGGTAGCTTTTTCATTTCAATCAAAGGTCTAATAAGCTTAAAAGCTCATCTGTCAAATTAATAAGCTCATCATACTGCTTATTTTTTATCTTCAAGCAAACTTGCTTCACAGAAGTTGTTCATAAACAGTCAATAGGCATTTGTGAAACAGAAAATTCCAACAAATCCAATTTTAATAGAAGTGATAGCTTCTATTTAAGCCAATTGGCTTATTACCTCAGCTTATTTATAAGCTAATCTCAATTTTATATTTTTCCTAAGCTTCTGGTAGTTAAAAATAATTTTAGTAATTTTCTCAGATTTTTTTTTCATAATTCGGTAGTTTTTATAATTTAAATTAGTTTTCAATAATTAATAAATAGTAAATAATTAATATTAATTAATTAGAAAATCAGAAAAATACAAAATTAGTTTTTAGTTATTTTTAATTTTTCCAAATTTTATTTTCAATTATCTAGTGTAATTTCATAAATAATTAGAATTTAGGTTAATTTAAATAATTAAAAAGTAATTAATAATTAGTTAATAATTAGTAATAATTAATTAAAAAGTCTTAAAAATATATTTTCAGTTCTAAAATTAGTTTTATAGTATTTTAGATTTTTCTAAGTTTAAATTTTATTTTTCTAAGTTAATTTCATAATTATTTGTATTTTAGGTTAATTTAATTAATTAAAATTAAATAGGAAATTTGTATTTATTTAATAATAATTATAAAAATAGTGTAAAAATTAATTTTAATTTTCCAAAAAAATTTCTTAAATCATTAGGTTAGTAAAAATATCATTTTTATACCAGTAGCCTTTTTAGATAATCTCACTCACTTTTATTTACGTACGTTTGTTCCCATTTTCAGTAAACGAATGGTTTTTAGGTTTTAGTTCACTTCTTCTTAATCTAAATTCCAGTAATCAATCACATAGCTTTCCTAAGCTATTTCATTTCATACTTCTCAAATAATTCTCATCACAACCCTTTTCTGTGAATAATCACCCGATCACAAGCACGTTTAGATACAATTCACACCTCGTCGGGGTATAACGACCTGGTGATTTCCTATATTACTCGGAGATTGACTTTAGGCTATTTGACTTTGTTGACCATTCCTTGGTCAATATAAGTTGACTGTTTAGAGCCAATCAAATTTTGGCGCCGCTGCCGGGGAGGTGTGCGCGTTTCTGCAGCGTCTTTTGAGATTAGTGTTATTTCACCACAATTACTGTACAAATACCATCACTTTTGTAAATTTTGAAATCAAAACACAAAAAAGTCATTAACACTTTTCCTAAAGTGTTAAAACACGAAAAAAAAAATTAAAAACAACAAAACATAGGAAAACGGGTGAGAAAGGCATGTATATTTATAATAAAGGCATAGCTTGATGAATAAGCAATCCTAACCCTAAACCTAATTGTCAAAAGCCCATAATTAGGCTTAGGTCATAACAATCATCTAACAGATTGGGCTACAGGCGAAACAAATGGTGGTGGGTCAGGATTGGTTTAGTGGGCCGACGTTAGTGGTGCAGTGTGTTGTTGGGCAGCGGATGAAGCAGTGGGTGGTCGACTAGAATTGGTTTGGCGACTCATAGTTACTGGGTTAGTTTGTTGCTGCACCAGTGGTGTATGAGGTGGTGATGGGGTTGGATCAGTTTGTTGGGTCAGGGTTATTGGGGCAGTCTGTTAGGTGGGTGGTGTTTGAGATGAGTGTGGAAGTAATGGCGGAAGTAAAAAAATCATAGGAAAATGGGTTATCTCGAATCATAGAACGAAACGGAAATATATCTTCGTCAAAAGTAACATGACGAGAGATGAGAATCTTATTGGTGGCAAGATTAAGACACTGATAACCACGGTGGTTGGATGGGTGGCCTAGATAAATGCAAGGAGTGGTGCGAGGTACAAGTTTATTTGCAACGTGCAAGTACGGGTAGCAAAGACACCCGAATCCACGTAAGTGGTCATATGTTGGGGGTTTATTATAAAGTTTGGTGAATGGAATTTCATTTTGAATGGCAGTAGAAGGAAAGATATTTAATAGATGGGGAGCCATATGAAGTGCTTCCACCCAACATGAGGGAGGAATGTGTGCTTGAAAAAGGAATGTGCAATATTATTAAGTGTATGAAGCATAAGTTTTGACTTCCCATTTTGTTGAGACGTCTAATGAAAAGCGAAACTGGATCCCATGCTTATGAAAAAGGTTATAGAAGCGATTCTTATCAAATTATCCCCCATGGTCGGATTGCAAAACCTTCATGTCAACATTGAATTGGTTATATACAAAAGCACAAAAAGAAACAAAAGTGTCATACAAGTCAGATTTATTACGTAATGAAAAAAACAAAACACAATGAGAAAAATGATCCAAAAAAATGACATAATATCTTATTCCACCGACACTCGGAATAGGGGAAGTCTACACATCCAAGTGTAAAATGTCAAAAATAGGTGCAACATTAGACTCAGGCCTATAGAAGTATGTTTACCCAACTGACATGCATGACATAAACTAGACGACTTTGACTTATTGAAAGAGATTAAATGACTTGACTCTAACTTTCGTTTAACATCGTCACCAGGATGTCCAAGGCGTCGATGCCACGTGGAATGACTAAAGGAACACAAAGCAAAAGGTGTGGATGGTAATGGCTGATGGATAACTAGGTAAAGATCGCCAGTACCGTCACAACGAAGAAGAAGCTTGCGAGTCCGATAATCTTTTATGGAAAAGCCAAATTCGTCAAATTCAATATAAACTTTATTGTCTTTCTTAAATTTACGAACATAAATTAAGTTTTTAATGATGTTATGTGTAACCAATATACTATGTAGGTATAGATGTTTTTGAGGGGTAGATAAAATATCATGTCCCATGCCAACAATTATGGAGGTACTAATGCTTTTATTAAAAATATTAGTGAGCGTACCAGTGTTGTCCGCTAGATGTGATAAGGCACCCATGTCCATATGCCAATTCGAGTATTGAAATGTCATAGTTTGAAACGCTTGAGAAATGTTGAAAGAAGGCATAGTAGACGTGTTGGTCCACAAGGTTTGAGTAAGTGACGAAATCTTCCTACTAATAATAAGGATAGTAACAACATCACCCAAAACCATAATAAGATAATTTGTACTTTCTCTAGTACAAAAAGTTCTATTGGTCACGCATGGTCGATTTTGAAATGTCACACTGTAACATTTATACGTGACTAAATGTACCAGAATAAAATAAATAGCCACACTTGATCCGACTTGTGTGACCATTTCGGAATTCTATTGTCACACATTTGAATATTTATGTGACTAGAGGTAACTGGAAAAAAAATATTTTGATTATTTTGTCACTTTTAATTCGGGACGTGTGACAGATACAAATCAGCTCGAAACATTAGTCACACTATAGATATACATATGTGACAAATATATGTCACACAATTGAAAAGTGTGACCAAAATAGATATATGGTCACATGAGGTAATCGTGTATGTGGCTAAATTATATAGCCAAGTTTGTCACACATTATTTAAACGTGACTGCTATTCTTTGCTGAATATTTAGCCACATAGCGTTTGAAATGTGTGACAACGGAAAAGTAAGTTTGAAGCGTTAGTCACGAAATGCGTTTAAGAGTGACAAATATATGTCACACACTTGAAGAGTGTGACCAAATGTCATATATTGTCACACTAAACCATAGAAACATGATTATGTGTAACTAAAATTCGATACATATGGTCACGTAAGTTAATATGTGTGTCTAAAGTTTAGTGTTTGTTTGTTTGCCAAATCCTAATGGGTATTATATGTGACCAATACATTCAAAATAGTCACATTGTGAAATATCATATGACTATTATTTATAGCAAAATGTGAAGTCAGTTATCATTAACCTTGATATTAGTCACATTGAGTTTTTGTGTGACTAAACTAAAGATGCTATATATATGGTCACATGAAGTATTTATTTAGGTGTCAAAATCATAGTGTCATATTTTGTCACACATTATTTAAATGTAGTCACAATTCGATACGTATGGTCACACATTTCTGATAACTTATGTATACTCTATCTAGTTTGAGTCTAATTTGATATTCACTGCATGAATTGAGTTCAGACTATTAGTCATGACTTTTCATTTGCCCCATTACAATGCTCCTAGCTATACTTAGAACTGTTAAGTATATTTAGATGTTGGGATCATTGTGCATATGTTATCGCTTGTATTTTCTTTGTTTCTAGACTAACATTTTGCAGGAAAAGCAAAGAAATAGTTGTTTGGATTGGAATTTGGGTGAATGCTAGTAACTCCGAACTTAATGCTGCTAATGCTAGTAACTCGGAACTTAATGCTGCTAGGCAGAAATTAATGCTGGTAGCCCGTTAGTGCCCTCACGTGCGTTGCACGTCAGGGTATTTTCGTCATTTAACTATTCCCGACTATAACAGTGGAAAACTTATTTTAGACTTACAAAATACCTTTTTCGTTATCTTCTAAAATAAGTTAACTTGATCGTTTATGGGCTCAAGGTTGTTACAACTTTGATCTAGGATTTTGGCTATTAAAAGCATGATGATAATATTGGCGGAATATTCTAATGAAAGAAACAATACTATCACAACAAGGTTTTCGCCAAACTTTCTCAATGTTATTACACTTACAGCCCCAATGCTATTTGATCAAATATAGCACGGTTATTCTAAAACAATAACAGGGATCGAAGATCCTTGAGGCTAAACAAACCTAACAACATTAGACCCCATGTCTAATGTTCATCATACCCCTCGTATGATGTTCCCACACACACTCATTTTGGTGCTTTATATTTTAACACACTTGGTGTTGTTGTAATATGTAAGTATGAAGCACCATGGTGATTAACATCTAACCACACTTTTTATCTAATGGTGTGATCTTCCTTTTATAACATAAGAAGATAAGATACAACTTGTATCTTGAGTGTCCAACTTGATAAGCTTTAGTCATCCACTTGCTTCATGATGTGTCAAGTCAATAAGATACAACTTGTATCTTGAGTGTTCAACTTGATGACTTAATAAAATATCTAGATATTATATTTTGTATAATCATGACTCATACAAAATAAATATCTTCTTCGATCTTATCCTTGTAGCAGCAGTGTGACTCATTGATCCAGCATAATCCATCAGCAGAATCTGTCTTCAGCAGAATCATTCTTTGTACCAGCAGTACCTTGTTTTGCTCTAACAGTACCTTCTTTGAACTGGCAGTACCTTTAAATACACTAGCAGTACCTTAAGAATGAACTACCAGTACCATCATTCTAGTATATTTTGCTTATCATTTCAGTATTCTTCATGTTTCATTCTTCGAGGTTTGTATCATCAAATCTATGGAATATTTAATTCCTAACAATCTTCCCCTATTTGATGATTACAAAACAAAAACATTCTTGTACGAATTTCCCTAGACGAAGTAGAGAAATTGAGATAACTAAATCTCACCATGAATGAAACTTATACTATCTTCCCCTTAATTTATGCTATCCACCACATCTTTTTTTTTTTTTTTTTTTTTTTTTTTTTTTTAACACAAAGACGACACTTTTTAGTCTTTAGTGACACTTTTTAGAGTCACTAACCTGTTTTATGCTCTGTGATCAACAAATTATCAATTTTGATCAATATAAGGTTTATCAAATAAACTATATTCAACTTTCATATCGAATCCCAGAAAAATTCAAACTTCAGAAACACCTATGCAGCAGTTTTCAAATATTTATGCATGACAATATAGAGCTCAGATTAAAGATCCCTTCGGTGAGAATATACCTTAATATATGTAGAATCTCCATAAAAAATTTCAGCCCGATCCAACGGTTAACGAAGGATTTATTGCCCTTTGAAAACAGCCCTGCAGTGAGTTACTAAAATATGAACCAGTTTCGAATTTTTCTTGTTTTTCTGCATTCTTCGACAAACCAAAACCTTTTAATATCCTATATCAAGAGCCCCTGGCTCTGATACCAATTGTGGAAACTTATTTTAGAGTTACAGAATACCTTTTTTGTGGTATTCTAAAATAAGTTAACTTGATCGTTTATGGGCTCAAGGTTGTAACAACTTTGATCTAGGATTTTGGCTATTAAAAGCATGATGATAATATTGGCGGAATATTCTAATGAAAGAAACAATACTATCACAACAAGGTTTTCGCCAAACTTTCTCAGTGTTATTACACTTACAGCCCCAATGCTATTTGATCAAATATAGCACGGTTATTCTAAAACAATAACAGGGATCGAAGATCCTTGAGGCTAAACAAACCTAACAACATTAGACCCCATGTCGAATGTTCATCATACCCCTCGTATGATGTTCCCACACACACTCATTTTGGTGCTTTACATTTTAACACACTTGGTGTTGTTGTAATATGTAAGTATGAAGCACCATTGTGATTAACATCTAACCACACTTTTTATCTAATGGTGTGATCTTCTTTTTATAACATAAGGAGATAAGATACAACTTGTATCTTGAGTGTCCAACTTGAGAAGCTTTAGTCATCCACTTGCTTCATGATGTGTCAAGTCAATAAGATACAACTTGTATCTTGAGTGTTCAACTTGATGACTTCATAAAATATCTAGATATTATATTTTGTATAATAATGACTCATACAAAATAAATATCTTCTTCGATCTTATCCTTGTAGCAGCAGTGTGACTCACTGATCCAGCAGAATCCATCAGCAGAATCTGTCTTTAGCAGAATCCATATTCAGCAGAATCATTCTTTGTACCAGCAGTACCTTGTTTTGCTCTAGCAGTACCTTCTTTGAACTGGCAGTACCTTTAAATACACTAGCAGTACCTTAAGAATGAACTACCAGTACCATCATTCTAGTATATTTTGCTTATCATTTCAGTATTCTTCATGTTTCATTCTTCTTGCTTTGTATCATCAAATCTATGGAATATTTAATTCCTAACAATAACACACTGCAGCTACCTCCCTTTCACGAAAATCGACGAGGACATTTTTTGCAAATAACAAAACTAAGTCGTGTTTAACACAACAAAATCATACACACATAAACGCTCTATCTTCTTTTAACCTAATATCTCAAACAATACAGTCGGTGCTTAGCAGTTGTGATTCTTCAAAAAACACACGTACCATGTAACCACATTTACTGATTTTTACTTCATTCAAACGGTATTTTGCATTGTTTTATAACCTTAATCGTTAATGCAGTAACCATGTTTGGTAATCAATTTATTTGCGCTGTGGACAATCTTGATGTTTTGGATGAGTTTGTAAGTTAACACCATTATTGACAAGCTGTTATTTCTCTAAGAAACTAGTTTAATTACTCATTCCCATAATTACAGTCCACTACTGACTTTTGAAGTTTTTAGTTTTCAACTTTGACGTTAAATATTTTTATTTGTATTATATATTACTTGATGCAAAATATATGAATGGATTAAGTTTTGAATGTATTTTCCATTGGTATAATTTTTATCAACTATTATATAACACAAATAAAATTATATAAGGTCAAATTTGCCAAATGAAGACTTAAAAAGTCACACATTAAATGTCCACTATGACTTTTTCAAGTCTTTTTTCTTCAACTTTGACTTCAATTTTTTTTTGTCCGTGTTATATAGTACTTGATGCAAGATATATGAATGGATTAAGTTTTTAGTTGCGTTTTCATTTGTATACTTTATTTTCATATACAGGAACTGCATAATGATTATTTTCTAGGAGGTTCCTATACTGGCAATGGTTTTATTTTCTTAGTTAATTGTGGGGGGGGGGGGGGGGGGGAGGGGTAGATGGAAAGTTCATGTAAGGAAAGTCTCACAATTTAAATGTGTTGTTGAGGGAGCAAGGTGGAATAATTTTGTCATTCACAACATCTCATGTTCTGCTGTTGAGTACATACATTTTGTTGAAGAGGGTGAGGATGTGTTTTATGTAACTTGCTATGGTGAGGATGGGTTGAAGTTTCACAATTATGAACCCGAGAGTGCCCCATTTTGGAGATGTTTAGTGCCTATGACAGACACATCTCTGCTTAAGTAGTCGTTGGAGGAAGACTTTCTGAGATATCTGGATGGTCCAACCCCTACTGATTCGGTGGTGGTTTCCACTAACACGTCTGACTACAATGTTAGGGTGGCCAGTGATCATCTCTATGGTCGATACGTCCACTCCTTCTTCTATGGCAGTAGTTGGTTGGCACTCGCTCGAGACTTGAATTTGAAGGCTGGTCAGTGGATGGTTTTTACTCAGGTTTACCCGGGCCAGGAATTTAATGCGATGTTGTTTGAACCTGATGGAGGGGCCATCACAACTGTGGAGACATAAAACACCAATATTGCCATGAATGCCTTGTGTCACCAACCACATGACTATGGTATTTTTTCCTTTATTAGCTTTAACTACATCAAGTATATGATATCTTTGTAACATTTTGGGTTATCTATAACTTACTCATTTTGTATTATTAAATTTAGATTTTGAAGCTGGACGGATGAACTGGATGTGTAGATGGTCGTTTCACACTATCCACGACCAAGAAGATAGGGCATTCTACCGACCATTGACTGCATGCTTCTGGAGAAATGGACGATTAGTAAGTGTCTTGAAAACTTTGATAATTTGTCAAATTGTTATGCTACAATTTCAATGAGATTACAAACTAAACAACTATCAATCTATAGCAGTTGTAACTTTGTACATTTTGTAACAGACTATACCATCGAAAATTGTGCACAAGTACAACTTGTATGGGTACTCTGTCGCTGTTGTGAAGCACCAAATGATACAGAAAGTATTCCAAGTACATGAGAGAACAATGGTGGTACCTGGTCGAGGGAAGGTGAGGAGGAAGGTGTTTATTATTTCATGCTCTGGTTTAAAGGAGTTGAGACAGGAAGCCGGTTTTGGTGCAGCTGCAAGGGTCCACTTCTTTTTAACAGATGACATAAACTGGTCCCAAAGAGTCTTAAGGTTTTATGTGTGTTGATGGTTTGATGGTTGTTGATGTTTTTATGTTTGTTGATGGGTGAAACAATGTTTGAAAGTTTTTGTAAATTGGATAAACTTTTTTGTAAGTATCTGATGTATGATAAACCAAATGGGTTTGTCACTAGATAATGGTATGTAACTAGCTAACGTAGGATGAACCATATGGGTTTATCCGTAGACAATGTTATGTAGTAAACTATGTAGGTTGACATTATTTTATGAAAGTGGCTTATACGGCCTTATAACTAGTTAATTGGGGATTTAAACCCTTAAGTGTAAATGTTACCAATCCACCCCTGCACTCTCATATCTAGCAGTACAAACCCACTTCCAGTAACGTTTCCTTAGGTGCAAAAACGTTTGATTTTTTTTTTTTTTTTTTTTTTTTTTTTTTTTTTTTTTTTTGAACAGAGCAGAAACTTTTAACTAACATAATACAAAATATATCCCAAGTTCTTGTTAATGAACACAACAATCAAAATATTATAACAATTAAGTGTAAATTTTACCAATCCACCCCTGCACTCTCATATCTAGCAGTACAAACCCACTTGCAGTAACGTTTTCTTAGCAGCAGAAACTTTTGATTTTGATTTTTTTTTTTTTTTTTTTTTTTTTTTTTTTTTTTTTTGAACAGAGCGGAAACTTTTGATTAACATGATACAAAATATATCCCAAGTTCTTGTTAATGAACACAATAATCAAAATATTGTAACAATTAATGAGAAAATTTAGCAATGACAAAGTACGAGAATTAAAATTAAACATATTCCATTAAAACTTGAAATGAAAAATTACAAAATACTGGTAACAAAAGATACACATTCTAAAATTTTACTAATCTAAAAGGATTACAACATGTTTATTCATAAAGTCAAATAAAGTAGTATAAAAGGATTACAAGGTTTATTCAAATTACTTCCTAACTCAACTAATACATTTTCTTTTTACCCTTCCCTTTTGAACAGACTTTGGGCATTTTTGGTTCTCATGGTTTTATAGCCTTGTCTTCACAAGTCTTAGCATTGGGCAGGCCTAGCACCTGAACCCTCTCATCAAAAAGCTCTTTGGCAGTCTTTTTTGGAGTTTTAACCTTCCTAGCATCTTCCTTTTTGTGTCTGATCCAGAATATCCCTTTGGAAATTAGTCTGCCCATGTATTTGGAGGACCTTCAGAACAGCTTGATATGTGAAATGAACTTGAGTCACTGCTTTCAATTTTAATGATTTCTGCAAAAAAAATAAAAAATGTATTAAAATTAAAAAAAAATATAGTGTAAATGAAATAAAAGATAATGTTGCAATTCAGGGTGTGTTTGAAACAACATTTGTTCTTGGAACTCCAATGGCCACATTACTTGGTGGATGGTTGGCTTTAGATCAGAAAAAAGAATGGAATGCAATAAACCAACATACGTAACCCTTCTAACTTCCCACTACTGCTCCTTTTGTCATTTCAACTCCCTTTGAGCAAAGGACTGCACCAGCCGCATTGCTAGATTGTTGAAAAAACTAAAAAACAGTATGGGAATTTACAATGGAAAGGTATGTTGAAATTCCAGACTAAAAGTAATACAAACAATCTACAAATTTTAAGTAAAGAATAGAGTCTAAATAACATCACTCATCTTGAATGCGATAATGGAGTGTGGCATCTCATGAACAGTACACAATATATCATTATTGCATTGAAGACGTCTCAATGATCAAGCCAGATCTATCTAACGTTGCAGTACCGTCTAATAACCACACAAACGGTAGTAGACGTTTTCCAAATTAAGCAATGGAACCATCTACAACGCTAGATAGAACGCCCTAATCATTGAGCTTTAAGTTATTAGAAAACAGATTCTTACTATCATTTATATTGCTCCCTTAGATGTGACTAACATACGTATTAATTATGTAGATTCTACGACATTAGAGAGCTAATTGTTCATGATTGAAATCATATAAAATTTATATTAACAATGCAATGAACTACCATCCTTTCTACCCTAGCCAAAAACATAATATGAAATGGGATGGTAGTCCGTATATTAACAATGCAATGAACTAGACTCGACTTAAGCTAATAAATGAAAAATAACAAAAACATAAAACAAACATAAAATGAAACGGGATGGTAGTCCATATGTTTTTTCTCTTTTCTTTTTCTATATATTTTTTTTCTTTTTCTTAATTTTTTCGATTTTTTTTTTTTTTTTTTTTTTTTTTTTTTTTTTTTTTTGCATACACTCTTACCATACCATCCAAAATAATACATCATAGGGAATGACCATTCCCCTTACACTTGAATTTTGCCATACTTTACAATAAACTAATCTATTGACTCGAATCAAGATAATCAAAACACTTGGAGTACTTTTTAGATTAACGCACATATGGGGGTAATAAAATGATGTTCTTCCCCATTACTCCATAACATAAGTACTTTACCCATGAGTCCCAATCGTCCCAAAACAATATGTACAAGGATATGACTCGACTTAGCAACCATGTAATCAATTAGATAATTAACTTAGGCCTTAAACAAATAACAATAATGCACTAAAGATGAGTGCATACACGGAAGGCTAAGGCGATTTGGGTGTACATTTAAGTGGGGTGTAACAAACTCTTTCTTTAAGTAAGATGCTTAAAGTTAGAAATGAAAAGATAGGCTCAGAGGGGTGTACTAGGGGTTTCGTGTACTAAAAATGAGTACAACGCTAAGGTGTGGGAAAAATTTATTGACTTAACTAGCCAAGTAATATGACTTAAGTGGTCAAGTAATTATGATACGGGTTTAACAAAAGGGTGATCCTAATGCCTCTTATCATGTAGTAAATCCTACTACACGAATGTAGTCTCACTAGCGGTCTCGGGATGCATCACTAACGCAAGTTCTAGAATCTAAATGCTACCGGTACACTCATAAGCACTAATAGTAAATGCTTTTCTAATCAAATCTAAAGGCGAACCTCACATATTTGGGTGGAAAATTTTTCTGAATGGTATGGTTTTGTGCTAGTCATACAATCTCCTATCCATGAGACGCTTGCTATGGCTAAAGTTTCACTCCTAAATGTTGTAAAAATTTTTAAATTTGGCGCTAAAATTACACTAATAAGTATTTCTCATAGTTTAATTACACACCTACCATCAAACAAACAAACTCAAGCGAAAGTGTATCCTATGAGGTATCATCATTTACCCTCCCCTTACACTTAGGATGAACATTGTCCCCAATGTTCAATTAAAGATTGTAAAAGTAAAACAGGTAAAAGAATGAAATCAAATACTCCCCTGATTCGCTCGGTTTGGATAATATGGTAACCACGTTAGATCTTCCTCCAAGAAAATGAACAATCAAAGCTTCCCTTCCAGAATATAAATCATCTTCTTGTCATACATAACCTGTCAAACCTGAGAAAACAAACAAGGCAACCTCGCGTAAAATCGGCGGCAATCTATATATGACAACAAATCCTAGAAAACAAAGTAAGATATAATGCTTGTGGAATGATGTTTGCAGATTCCCTGGAGATTAAAAAACTAAAGATTTAACAAAAATTTTAAGACTCCGTTAGAAAAACAAAATTGGTAAAATTTCTAGATTTTTACACGTGACGCCATCAGGAGTTTCTTCCTGATGCCGTCAGAAGTGATCTGTAGAAATCCTTATGTTAAGTTTTCGGAAAATTTCTGGAAAAACTTTGTCCTACTTCCTGGAAAATCCTGCAAAACATCATTATGACTCGATACAAGCATTTGACTCTAACAAATACGAATATGCATGTTCACTTAACATTGTGGAGAATCATGATCAATTTTTTTGTTTCTTAAAAACATATTTGGGGTTTCCCCTTACACTTATCTTTTGCGAAATACCTTTGGATGAAGTTAAGACTAAGCCAAACAACAAAATAAAGTATTTTCACCATTTTAGTTTTGAAACATGATCTACCAACAATAAAAATAAAGCATGCATACGGAAACAAATAACAATCAAACAAAATAAAAATCACACTAAGCATGGGTTGCCTTCCAAGAAGCGCTTTTCTTTATTTACGAGTCTTGTAGCTAGACTCAAGGTCATGGGTTACTACGTGACGTGGGTGAGTTCCTCATTGAGGACATCTTTGGGATCAAACTTAGGTTTCAACTTCCTATCGGTTTTCTTAGTGCGGTATGACCTTTCAAACTTTTCTCCATCCGGATCATACAAAATCATCTTCATATGCCATGATCTGTCAACTTCCTTAGGTGGCTTGTCCCACCTCCATTTACACTTATCCCCCTCTCTTTTCCACTTGTTCATCTCTATGTTAATGGGCATTACGCTCAAGAACTCAATCATTTTCCTAAAGACTAGGGGGTCCTCAAAAGGGTCTAGCTTTTCATCTCTAGCTATGAGTTGTTCCACCGAATGTGTTTTATCGATGAAATCTTTTTCTAGATAGAATGGGCGTTGAGGTCCTATAAAGTTTCTTTCTATCCAAGGTTCATATCTAGATGGTCTCCTATTCATCTCTACCCAATGTGGTGTCGGTTCATCCTCACAATCATAGCTATGTTTCTTAACATCATATACCGACCAAGTATCGCCCTCACCTACCGCTATCTTAGACTCCTTACAATCTATCATGGCGCTAGCGGTTGCTAAAAATCCTCTTCCTACTAATCGTGGGCATGTAGTATCACTAACCATATCTAGGACGTGAAAATCCGCTAAAATAGTTAACTTCCCTACGTGAACAACTACATCCTTAATCATCCCAACCGGGTGGGTAATACTCCCATCCGCTAGACCAATTAATACCTCCGTCTCCTCTAATTTTCCTAGCTTGAGAGTGGTGAAAAGGGATAAGGGAATCAAGTTGAGGCTTGACCCTAAATCAGCTAATGTGTCGAAAGCTTCGGATTTTCCTATCTTACAAGGCAAAACAAATATACCCGGATCATCAAGCTTTTTAGGCAAATTATTTTGAACGAAGGCGGTCCCATTTTTACCTAGTTTAAATTTCTCATAATTTTCTAGGAGGGCACTATAGTAGGAAGCACGGGCTAAGACATCTATGACGGGGCGTTCAAGGTGAAGCTCCTTGAATTCATCGTCAAGGTCTTGCGTAGGAGGTGTTTCAACTATGCTTTTGACCGGTTTTATATCGGGTGCTTTATTTGATTGGTCCTTTTGAAGAATTTGGTTTTGTTTGAAACACGTGCTCGTTGATTTAACCGAGTAGTATTGTGGACAAGAAGTGGGTGACGAAACTGATGATATGGAATTAACGTTTAGTTTCGGGTTCTTGACCGTGTCGCTTGGGAGTGCTCCCATTTCTCGGTCATTGAGAACTTTCAACAATGTGTCAATTTTGGTGGTCATCTCGCTTTGCTTTTGTTTGAAATCGGCTTCAAACTTAGATATGCGAGCTTCTTGAGATGCCATAAACTTGGACATCAATCCTTCAAGATTATTGGTACTACCATAGTTGTTAGAAGGATTGTTGTTGAAAGTACGGTTGGAGGGTAGACCGTTTGGTTGGTAACGACTAGGCGGATTGGAAGAATTGTTTTGGTTTTGCTTCCACCTAAGGTTTGGGTGATTTTTCCAAGAAGGGTTGTAGGAATCAACGTAAGCATTTGGCTCGGGTTTGAAAGTGTACCACTTATCTACCGCTTCATCGGTACGCGAGGACGCGTAGTCCGCAAAAGCTGTTCCGAGGAGTTCCACGCAATCACGAGTGTCGTGGGGACCACTACATAATTCGCATGAAGAAATGATTTTATTCACTTGGCTTGAAGGCTTAGGAGCTTCGTAAGATTTCATGAGAAACTTGACTTAGTCCTCAAGTTCCATGATCCTACGGTCGGGAGTGCTAGAATTGTTTGAAGCCAAAGATATTGCCTTGACCGTTTTGTTTAAATACGGGGATCATTCCAACTTTCATTGTCACAGAGAGCAAGATCTTCTATGAGTTCCCATGATTCTTCCGCACTTAGATCACGTAGCTTGCCACCGGCCGATTGGTCAATGGTTCGCCTTGCAGAGAGGTCGATATGGTCATAGAAGATTTGGACTTGGAGCCAAAGATCTATGCCATGATGAGGGACTTTTTGGAGTAAGTCCTTGAAATGAGTCCATGCTTCATATAGAGTTTCAGCTTGTCGTTGTTGGAACATCAAGATATCATTTCTAAGCTTGGTAGTTCTCCCCGGTGGGAAAAATTGAGCAAGGAAACGAGTGGTGAGATCATCCATGAGGTGATAGATCGCGCGGGTAAACGTTCAAGCCATTGACTAGCTTGATCACGTAGAGAGAATTGGAATAGGCGTAATCGGGTCGACTCTCTAGTTGTAACATCAAGGTCTATAGAATCTACGATTTTAAGGAAGTCCTTGAGATGTTGATTAGGATCTTCGGAACGAAGTCCATGGAATACACATCCGCTTTGCACCAACCGGATGGTGTCGGATCGCAAGGGAGACACATTGGCTCCTTGGGTGAGATCAATAGTGTTTCGATAGCCTTGGTGGCTAGGTCGGGAATACTCTCCTAGGGTTCGGGGCCTAAGAGGTTGGTTAGCTAGTGGTGGGTTTTGTGGGTGGTCTTGTTGTGGTGGGTTGATGGGTTCAAAGATGTTACCACCTTCCATGATGTCAGATGGTAAAGAGTTACGAACAAAAACATTTAGAAATAAGATAGACTAAAGAAAACCTAAAAATAAAAATAAAATCTTACTATAAAGGAATCTAGCAAGTAGACCTAATAAAAAGAAATTCTAACCTAGAGAATAACTATTCCCCGGGCTGCGGCGCCAAAAACTTGATGCGTGGGAATTGCACCAGGCTTTACCTCTTGAGGGATCTCGAGAAGCTTACAACCCCCACTAGGCAGTGTACCTGATCGTTGTAGTATAGTATAGTGACAAGTACCGGGGGATTGATCGTTCAACTTAGGAATAGTGTCGCTAGGATTAGAAAGCCTAAAAACTAGGTCCAGAGGTGAGGGATGATTCTTTTTGTATTTTTTATATTTTATAAAAGCAAATAAAAATCTCGGATTTTGGAAGGAGGGGCGGAATTAGTTACTAGTCAACTAACCCAATAACTAAGATGCAATCAAAATAAAATAACAAAAATGAAAATAAAGCTAATTAAACTTGTGGTGTGAACAATATATGGGAGAATTGTGTTTACTTAGATTTCACTACTCCCTAGATATCTTTTACAGGTGATTGTACAATATTTTGCACTACCAGGCCTTCGATGGTGATCAAAGGAAAATGAGGGGTGTTGTGATTGCGTCAAGCTTGGCTATAACCTGAAATAAGAAATACTAAAACATTACATTAAGTGATTGCGCAGGGGTTGGACCCTGCGAACCACCTCCAGCGTGTGAATGAGTTATTGGTATGAGAGTTTAAGTATATGCGTAGTAAAGTAAGGTGAGATAGATTGCATACCAGATTTTTCATCATCCAGGACTATTCATAGGTGAAGAAAACAGTCCTGGAGAGTGGTCACACGTTTGAGAGAGATCATGGGGGCGTCCCATGATTTGAAGTAACCGCTAGGGGTTAGTGTCCACTCCTCCGGGTTTAGCGGAGAGGCTAAAGAGGAAGAGGCGACGTGGGTAAGACTTGGTCTCCCCAATCTTGGACTTGGCATTGTTCCGTCCATAAAACTTATTGAGAGATACCCCGAAGGGCTTAATCCTTCGATTGGCGAATTCCCACTTGGTAACTAGATGATTGATGATTAGTTTTACGCCAAATAAAGTTTAAGGAGGCTAGCCAGAGCCTTCGATTATGTAGGTTACGATTACACTCGAAGGGATGTCCTTCGAGCTAATCGGAGGGTACATCATCAAGCCCCCCAGTTGAAAGTTAGATATGCGCACAAGAATATGTGGCTTTCAACTCTATCGTCAAGTGAACTAACCGTGTTAGCTCGTAGGACCCTGCAAAAGAAATTAGTATCGCAAAAAACGCATTAGATGCGCTTAAATACCCTCTAACTAACTTGCATTATATCCCCACTTTCCAAAACCTCGGTAATCCCATACGTCCCGTCACTTTTTTAAACCCAATTTGAAATCCGAATAGATTAGATCATTTAGGACACGTGTACGGTGAGTAACAAAGTAAAAAGCGATATAAATTCGTCTCCTCCAAACCATAATTAACTTTTCACTGCGCCCAAAATTCATCTTCCTCACTACGTGCGATCAAAACACACATAGTAACATCTGTCATTAACTCTTGCAAGAAAAAAGGTAAATTTCTTCCTTGTTATACTATATTGTATCGTAGAAGTATCAGTCTTCGTTAAACAATATGGCAAAAAATAACAAATTTGTGATCAAAGAACATAAATGTACTTTATCAAAAGATGAATTACGTGCTTTTCTTGAAGATTATCCCATTCCAAAAAAATTTAAGACTATGCTCCCTAGTAAAAATCAAGCGATATTTGACGCTCCTCATGGATATGTAGGTCTGTACACCCATGCCTTTAAGTTGTCAAACTTTAGAATACCAATCCACCCTTTGATTTTAGAGTTTATGCAGTACTACCAAGTACACATCTCTAGGTTCAATCCCTTTGGTCTGGCTAAGTTGACGACATTCATTGTGATGTGTAAAGCTTATGGGTATGAGCCTACACTAACAGTGCTTAGGGGGTTTACAAACTTGTATCCGGGTGGGGATTGGTTAACTTTGGCAAAAAGAGGTAATCCTGGTGTTCCAACCATATTGTTAAAGCCCTTTACGAATATAACGGACTGGAAAGGGAGTTTCTTTTACATACAAGATACAATTGTACCTCCAGAGTACCCTGCTTTGGTGAATGAAGCATACAGGTTTGATAAGAAACATTTCAACGATGAGTTACCTTATACTGTTCGAAGGAATCCATTGTACCAGCGTCTTGTTCTCCATCCAGTGAATGTTCAGTCTTTCCCCGAGGCCATTCTGTACATGGCTGGTATTGTTGACCATTGGGAGGGTTCCCCTATGAAGCCTGAAATTTTTTGTGATGGAAAAAGTATGTATACTCTTTATTTAAATAAATTTGAACAACTTATCTGATGATATTTATCTGTTTTCCTTCGTGTTGCAGGAATGTCTTTCCGAAATTTCGTTGTTGGCGATGGTGCTAAAGAGACGAGCTTCCTTCCAAGGAATCCTGAGGAAGTCAGCTATGGGGTTGGTTCACCCTCCGTGTCAGTTAATAATCAAGAGGATGATGCAAAGATCGTTGAGCCCATAGCTTCCCTGCAACCTTCCAAGCCAGACAAAAAATCAAAGCTTATGGTTACAGAGGAGACTTCTCAGTTGGTGGAGAATGTTGCTGAGTCCGATGACCCTCTCTCCGAGGATGATCAGGTGACTATTATTGGCTCCTCTTCTGGCATAGCTGACAGGGTTCGAAACAGGAAAGGTACAAGTGCCAAGCCTGTAAAGCCTACTCCCAAGAGGAAATTGATTCTGCCAACACCTCCCTCCAGGAACACCAGGCAGAAAGGTCAGATAATTACCAAGAAAGTTGCTGAAGCGTTGGATGAAGATATCCATGGTAAGTATATGTGTTATTGATTTGACAGGGATATGTGTATATGTCTTCTAATTGATTGTATATTCCTTAGGTCTTCCGAATACCAAAGAGCTTCCTGATGCTTCTGCTTGCCATCGCCTTACTTTGCATATTACCCCTCCGAGCTGGAAGTCTGTGCTAACCAACATGCCTATTGAGGAGTTGTGTAATCTACACGACAAAAGCTATACGAGTTAGGCTGTTCTGGACAATCATCTCAATTCTCGAACAAGGGAAGTGGTACAAACCCTTGCTTCTGCTAGGGAGAAGATGGATGAGATTCTGGCAAGAGAGAAAAAGAAAGATCAGGAGTTTGCAGAGGTTCAAGCTAAGTGTGAAGAAGCTTTGAGGGATATTGAGCATAATCCCCTTGTGCAAGACCTTCGTTCTGACATTGCAGGTTTGGAGAAAGATCTAAACAAAGCGAAGACAGAATGTAAGAGGCTTCGGAAGGAGGAGGCGAAGGTTGTAGGCTATAAGGAAGAGATTGCTGAGCTTGAGATCAAATGCGGGAACCTTGAGGAGGAGAGGACGAAACTGGGTGAGTTAGAGATTAAGCTTTGTGAAGACCTTGATGGCCTTAAGCGCAAGTATAATGCGCTCAAAAGAGATAGGGCTATTGTAGTCTCGAAGGGTATTCCATACATAGCCATAGAGTTATATCACAGTGATGTGGTAGGGAAGATGATAGGTGATGTTGTAAATGCTGCCATCTACCATGGGAAATGCACTACTTTGGAGGAAATTGCTGCAACTGGAAAGCCGGTGGACTTATCTGAGGTATCCTACTACCGTGCCACTCACAAAGCAGAGTATGATAATGCAAGCAACCTCCTCGCAACTGCAGAGTATGCCTTCCTTGTTGATGCTACCAAAGATCCTATGGCTTCGGTTGAGACGCTTCTTTCCAAGAAACCACGCAGGGTGAAGACTATGGCTGTGAGCAAAAAGAGTACTCCTGTGAAGCCTGCATCTGTGAAAGCAACTCCTGAGGAGCCCTCATCTCCAAAGTTGGTCGTCAAGAAGCCTCAGTCTCTGGGTAAAAGTTCTGTTGTGCAGCCATCCTCTCCGAAGACCGATTCAAAAGAAGCTTCCCCCAGCAAGGTTAGTCCTGAGGCCCCCAAAGTTCTGCATGAAAAACTCACATCTCCTGGTAAGTGAAGGCTGCATTGTGTGCAGTTATTTAGCCCCAAGGGTGGTACGTACCCTTTAAAACAATGTTTGTTTATGCCATATGGTTTCTGAACAATTTATGTTTGTACTTAGACAATGTGGAGCATCTTTTGAGCAACGGAAGGTATGTTCTGCGTTAGTGTGTAGGATATTAAGTATCTTAGGTGGGGAGTGATTTCCCTCTCCTTTTATGTTAATGCTATCTGGGCTTCGGCCATCTTTGAACAATTTGTGTTTTTTGGGCTTCTGCCCTATGCTACGTATGTTAGCATAATTTATATCTATGAATGACGGGTGGTGTCCCGCTTTTGTTATTATGCTTCTCTTTTCTAACGCTATTTATTAACGTTAATATACAACCTAAGGCTATAGTAGATGCATAACCTTATTGTGTGTATTTTGAACCAAGGTTTTATAGCAATCGTATAATTTAATTGCTGACAGAGGGTTGTGACCCGCTCTATCTTCATCCTTTAAGTGCGAAGGGCTTTGCATACCCTAAGACTATGTAGGAAAGTTAATGTGAATTTTGGATGTTTTAGTTGCTTACAAGACATAAGTATCTTGTGCCATCCTTCGAACATTGAACTTGTAATTACTTGGCTGAGTAAATCTTTGTTTGCTAGATGTAACAAAAAGATTCATGGGAAACATGCGATATCATTAAGTGGGTAGGGGAGGATTACACCATTTGTACAAATGAATACTAAGACGCCTACCATTAATGCTTCTTTCCCAACAAGAGAAAACTTG
This sequence comes from Artemisia argyi, assembly GCA_030686995.1. Classification (NCBI taxonomy): domain Eukaryota; kingdom Viridiplantae; phylum Streptophyta; class Magnoliopsida; order Asterales; family Asteraceae; genus Artemisia; species Artemisia argyi. Next base: position 33,270,613 of record CM060691.1, read on the forward strand.
AATACATAATAGAAAATTTTTCAAGTCTTGACTTACATAAGATGTGGCAAGCCCTTCGTATGCTGACAGAGGATTGCTGATGCTGAAACCGTTACTACGTTTGAATAAAACTCGTTCCTTGCATGCTTCTGTGTAGCCTACGATTCTGTGTGTAGCGGGTTTGTTATTTTGTCGAAGCCTATTGCTCCGTTCCGGATTCGAGATGCTCTTGATTGTGTGGAATCAAATGTATCTTTGAATCATTTATGTGGTGTTCCTTTTGTTTGGCTCGGGAACTTTTTTGTTGGAGGACATATTTAATTTGCATGTTTAGCTGGTTCGTTACTTTGTCCTTCGAAAGGATCGTTTTCCCCGTATTCTATGTTATATTCCCCCAACTCCTTAGCCCATTTTACCATTCTCCTTGTTCCGTCAGGGTTTAGAAGCAACCTTTCGAATGGCTTATCTGTAAGTACTCTGATGGTATGATCCTTAAAATATTTTCGGAGACGTCTTGTGGCATTGATCAAAGCTAGGATTAGCTTCTCTGATGCCGCATAGCCTCGTTCCACATATGGTAAGGCTCTACTCAGAAAATATATTGGTATCTGTAGATGTCTTCTTTCTGCGAAAAGCATGGCACCAATCTCGTCAGGGGACATTGCTATATGTAGGAACAGCATTTCTCCTCTGGTTGGGGGTGCAACTGTTGGTATGATTTCCATGCAATTCTTCCATCTTTGGAAGGATGTTTCGGCTTCCTTATTCCATTGATATGATAAGTCACTGATGACTTCATTGCGAACCTTGTAGGTAGATGAAGATCTGTTAACACCCTTCGATAGAAATTCTTTTAATGTTTCCAAGTTACTTCTTAGATCTTGAGTCCCCCTTCGCGTTTGCAATTCTGATAAGGTCTCTTCATTGGTTGGCTTGGTTTTAATCGTTTGTTTTACGAATGGGTGTTCGTTTGATTCCTCTTTTTCAATGCCAGAGGAACACATTTCTGGGTTTAACTTTAGGTTGATCTTTCTCAGTTGTATGAGGGTCTCTTCTACAATATGAAGGAGATCTTCTTTTGTCCTGCTCTGGGTGATTAAGTATTCGCCGTGAATTCTCAGGTTCCTCCCTATCTGTTTTTCGAAGACCCTTTGGATCAGTCTATTGTAAGTGGCTTCGATGTTTCGTAAACCGAAGGGCATACGCGTGAAGCAGTAGGAGCTTCCTTCTACATGAAAGGACGTTTTTTCTTCGTCCTCTTTTGCCATATTTATCTGGTGGCATCCCATGTTTGTATTAAGGAAGCATTCCCAATGAATTCCAGGTGTCGGTTGCTTTTCTCCTTCTGGCAAATAGCTTTCTTTTCGGCAAGCTTTGTTGATGTCTCTAAAGTCAACCTCTAGTAACTTTTTCCCATTTCTTCGCTGGGCTACCGTTGGATTAGTAACCCATGTTGGGTTTTCTACCCTTCGAAGTATTCCTGTAGCTATGAGTTTGTTGACCTCGTACTTAATTGCTGCCCTGTGTTCGGGTGTCACTTGGTGGGGCTTCTGCTCGACCGGTTTGACGTGTTTGAGTTCGTTTAGCTTGTGCTCCGTGCTAAAGGGTTTTCCGTTGATTGTGAGCAACCTTGGAACTCCTATTGTTTTTGAATATTTTCCTACAAACACATCTTCATACGCTTCGAGTAATTTTTTCAATGTTTCCCTGAAAGTTGTAGGGAGCCGTTTCCCTATTTCCACCTTTCGTACTAGATGGTACTCGTCTAGTGACGCATGCCTTTTGGGATCAGAGTATTCTATGGCGTTCCTCGTATGTCGTTGATTATCTTCTCCCTTGTCCTTGTGGGCTTCCTGGTATTTTTCTTCGTGATAGCTAGAGAATACAGTTCCAATACCATTAGCTGTTTGGAATTTCACTGTTGCATGCACCGTAGAGACCACGATTCCCATTTTTTGCATGGCAGTTCGTCCGAATATCATGTTGTAGGGTGACTTTGATCTTACGATGACAAAATTGAGGATTTCTGTTCTTGCGAGCCTTCACTTCTGAGTGTTACCTTCAGAGGTATTTCTCCTAAAGGCCATGATCGTTCCCCTGAGAAACCTATCAAGGGCATTTTTGATTCTACCTGTTTGGATTTGATCGTAGGGCTGAGCTTTTTGAAGCAATGCTCGTAGATTACCTCGAAGGCACTCCCGCAGTCCATATAAATTTTGTTCACCTCCATATTCGTGATTATGGCCTTAATGATCACTGGATCCTTCGAAGGAGAATCTCCTGCTTCGGAAGGGAACGTTATTTCTCTTGCATCGTGAGCTTCTCTCTCAGGGATCTTTCTTTTCAATTGGGAGGAATCCCATCGAACCATTAGGATAGGAGTTTCCTGAGGAGTATTATCCTTTCCCAGTTGCGTATCAGTGGTTTTCTCTTTGTTCTTTCTTATCCCTTTCACCAGATGTGTTAATTGCCCGGATTTTACTGCCTCTTTTATCTGCTTTTTCAGTTCTCGACAGCTGTTTGTTTCGTGACCAACGTCTTCATGGAAGTGGCAATATTTAGTGGTATCTCTGTTCCTACTTTTCCCCATTATGCGAGGGGGTGGTTCAAAGGCTTTGGCAGCCTTCTCTGTGGCTAAAATCTCCCTTGGAGACTTCGTGAGATTTCCTAATAGACCATGGTTTGGACCCTTGTTGTAAGGGGTAAACCTATTATGGTTTTTGTGTTTGTTCTTCGACCCTTCTCATGAAGACGATTTTATTCCTTTATTGCTCTCCACTGGAGCTCCATTGGTGGATACCTCTTTGGCTTCTATCCATGTACATGTTTTTTCCATCAGGCCTTTGTATGTTTCCGGAAAATCTGTAGATAAGAATTCCACCAGAGTCCGGTTGCGTAGGCCATGGACGAAGCCAGAAATACGTTGCTCTTTGTGTAAGCCTAGAATCTACAGGGTTTCGTCAGTGTATCTAGTGACAAAGTTCCTTGTGCTTTCGTTCTCCTTCTGCTTAATGTTGTGCACCGTGAGGTGCGTTCTTGTGAATTTCTTCTGTTGGCTGAAGTGAGATCGAAACTTAGCCTTCAAATCGTCAAGATTGATAATGCTTCCTAGCTTCTGCCCATTCCACCAAATACGTGCTGAATCTCGGAGGGTATATGTGAACATGTGACAGGCTACTGGCATGGCCCATTTCTGCATTCTTATAGCTCCTTCAAATAAATGTAGGAAATTATCTGGATCCCCTTTCCCATCGTAAGTGCCTGTATGTGAATGCATCATTAAACCATCCGGCAAGGGATAATCTTCGATCCATCTCACGAAGGGTGTAGTGGGGCCTGCGGGCTCAGCATATGGATGGGCATACGGTGGTACGTTTATCGGAACAGTATGGTATGGATTAATAGGAGGGGGTACTCCCAAAGAAGGCTGACTAACATAGAAAGGATGAGGCGTACTCGTGTTTGGAGTGTAACCAGTATACATGGTATACGGGGGGTATACCATGGAAGGATTATAGGGCACAGCAGTTTGTGAGGGATACTGATTGCCAGGTTTCCCATTGATTTGGGGATAAAGAATCGGAGGGTAGCTCTGGACCGGGAATTGAGGATGCAGGCCAATGGGGGGAAGACTCCCTCCTGTGTTGACTGGGCCTAGGTTACCCTCCACACCAAACGCGTAGGAGGGCTGTAGAGGGATTCCTCCTTCGGTCCTTCCTAAGTGAGCTGCTAATAATGGGGGTAGGTTTACCTCCGTGTTCTCCCTCTGCCGACTCCTCCCGTTAGACCCTTCGGCAACAGTTCCTTCCTTCCTCGTGGGTGTTCTCTCGGGAACTCCTTCGAAGCCTATGCTTCTTCCTTTAACCCTTCTACTTGCAGGTGACCCAATGGGCAGGATAGGGTGTTGAGCCCTATGGATTGAAGGTCTCGGTTCCATTCCGATCTCCTCATCATACTCATCACTGGAATATTCTAACTCCCTATGCATATCCGTATTTCTTATTTGTCTCCTTCGAGCCCTTAGCAAGGACTCTAACTCTTCATAATTAGCGTCGACAAAGGCGGGGCAAATGATGAGTTTTGGGTTGGCCGAAGTGGATGCATGGTGATTGGGCGTTATTTCAGGATGAGATCGTGTAGTAAAGGTGGAGACCGTGATTGGCGGCTAGTTGTTGGCGTCTGTTATGGGTAAAGGGGTTAAGGACAAGAAACCCGGTGGGGGTGTAACTTCTCGTTCTGAATTCATGCTTGAATAATAGCGAGTGTATTTGACTTGTTTATTTTGCTTGGAAATAACGGGACTAATTGTAGCGGGTCCCACGGATGGCGCCACTGATTATACAATATTTTGCACTACCAGGCCTATGATTGTGATCAAAGGAAAATGAGGGGTGTTGTGATTACGCCAAGCTTGGATATAACCTGAAATAAAAAATACTAAAACACTACGTTAAGTGATTGCGCAGGGGTTGGACCCTGCGAACCACGTCCGGCGTGTGAATGAGTGATTGGTATGAGAGTTTAAGTATATGCGTAGTAAAGTAAGGTGAGATAGATTGCATACCAGATTTGTCATCGTCCAGGACTATTTATAGGTGAAGACAACGGTCCTGGAGAGTTGTCACACGTTTTAGAGAGATCATGGGGGCGTCCCATGATTTCTGGTAACCGCTAGGGGTTAGTGTCCCACTCCTCCGGGTTTAGCGGGGATGCTAAAGAGGAAGAGGCGACGTGGGTAAGACTTGGTCTCCCCAATATTGGACTTGGCATTGTTCCGTCCATAAAACTTATCGAGAGATACCCCGAAGGGCTTAATCCTTCGATTGGCGAATTCCCATTTGGTAACTAGATCATTGATGATTAGTTTTACGCCAAATAAAGTTTAAGGAGGCTAGCCAGAGCCTTCGATTATGTAGGTTACGATTACACTCGAAGGGATGTCCTTCGAGCTAATCGAAGGGTACATCATTTGCGTGGATGACGGGTTATATTCCTTAATACCAATCATGGGGTGGCGTATTTACTTTCCCAATTCTATAAGCTCCTACTTCACTCCTATGTCGAGCCTGCAAGAAGCTCCTAACATAGGATCACTAGAATTCGCTCATGCATTAAATACAACCATAAAAACCTAGTACACATCGGTTCATGTTTCTTAAGACGTTCAAGCAAGTTACACAATGGAGATCTGCCAGTTTTCTTAAGCCTAACATTGAAATCATTTATCCATTACAACTATAAACAAGCAATCAACCTATAATCAACATCTAGGTTTCATTACATCTAAGCAAACACACAAGAGATCTAGCCTAGCATGTTAAAATCAAGACAAGCGTAAGATATATTCAAACAACACATAGACATATTGAATGAATTGAAAGGATACTTATCTCAATTGAACATGAAGGGTTTCAAGGGGTGAAAACCCTTGAAAATACTGTTACAAACGAGCTAGGGTTTTTTAAGTTCGGCCCTAAAATTCTCCACACAAGTTCCTCTCTTAATGAATGAAAATTAGAAAATTATATATAGATTTCATAAGGTGACGGCGTCAAGAGGAAAGTTCTGATGCCGTCATCTCGCCGCCAAAAATCTTCTCGGATTGCCTAGATCCAGATCTGACGTCGTCATGTGTAATCTTGTTCTAGGTTGTCACCACATTTACTCTTGACGCCCTTGTTCTGACGCTCTCACGTTTTCTCTGGGCCGTCATCCATTTTGCTCCTGACGCCGTCATCAAATCCTTCTTGACGCCGTCAGGTACTATTCCCAGTAAGGAAAATTAAGACTTTGCCGTTTTCTTCACTTTTATGCTCCAAAAACGTCCAAAATGCTTCCTTTTCTAGAATTCACTCCCAAAGTACCTAAAATCACAAAAGGAACGATTTAGGGCAATATTAGATCAAATAAATTCCAATTCCGGCTTAAATGACCCCCTAAAAACGGATCATTTTTCGCCTCATTATATATATATATATATATATATATATATATATATATATATATATATATATATATATATATATATATATATATATATATATATATATATATATATATATAAATGTAGAAGTTTAAATGAAGTGTGTTTGATACTCTTGGTAGGGGTGTTCACTGGGCGGTTCGGTTCGGTTAGTTAGAAGATTTTAACTATCCATCGCTGGGCGGGTAATTTATTTATATTATATACGGTTCGGTTCGTTTAACCATGGATATCTGAAAGTAAAAACCAAAACCGAATGCTTGGTTTGTCAGTTTCTCGGGTTTTTTGAACACCCCTAATACTTGGTAGGGGGTTATAGGGGGTGAAGAATGGGAAAGGTAGTGAAAAAATATGCTTGGCAAAGCATAATGCAATAACCCATTACCCAATAGTGGCAATGGATCATTAACCAAGTTTGAACCAACCATTAGCTTACACTTTCCCATTTTCTTTCCCAAGTTTGAACCAAGCGCACCCGGCCTTTAGTGTATTTTGTATTTAAAAAGTCGCCCATGTGAATTAGCTATTATCACCGGTCATGCATGGTTTCCATTACACTATAAGTGACTACAACCCAATGCACATGACCCATTACCCATGTTAATTACCCATTATATTGTTGATCACCAGGAATGTATTAGTTGATAACATGACACTATAAGCCACTACAACCCAATACATATGATCCATTACCCATGTTAATTACCAATTGTCAACAATCATGGATGTGTCGTAACATGACACTCTAAGCAACTATCCACCCAATGCATATGACCCATATGATCGATGTCGATCAAATACCCATTAATTAATGAATGTGACCAATGATAACCTAATGCACATTACCCATGACCCATGTGAATTAGCCATTATCACCGGTCATGCATGGTTTCCATTACACTAAAAGCCACTATAACCCAATGCACATGACCCATGACCCATGCATGCTAATTACCAATTGTCAACAGTCATGGATGTGTCGTAACATGACACTCTAAGCAATTATCCACCCAATGCATATGACCCATATGATCGATGTCAAATACCCATTAATTAATGAATGTGACCAATGATAACCTAATGCACATGACCCATGACCCATGTGAATTAGCCATTATCACCGGTCATGCATGGTTTCCATTACACTAAAAGCCGCTATAATCCAATGCACATGACCCATGACCCATGCATGTTAATTACCAATTGTCAACAGTCATGGATGTGTCGTAACATGACACTCTAAGCAACTATCCACCTAATGCATATGACCCATATGATCGATGTCAAATACCTATTAATTAATGAATGTGACCAGTGATAACTAAATGCACATGACCCATGACCCATGTGAATTATCCATTATCACTGGTCATGCATGGGTTGCACCGGCTTGGTAGGTGTATACCAATTGTCACAGACACTAAGAAGCAAGTATCCAGGGACCTCCCGATCATATGTTATCCGGGATCGAGAAAGTTTGAACTCGGATTGAGCTTTGTTGATACAAATAATGCGTAAAAACGTTATTAATGTTTCTCGATCTCCCTATGTTTTAACGATCAAAAAATGTAAAATCATTAAACGTTAAATCATTACGTAAATAAGTATTTAGTGACAAAATATCATTATATCCGACTAATTCACTTAAGGTATGAATAAACAAGTGCCTAATACATTTTATGATCAAAGGAAGGTTTATTTACTAATTACAAATTATATAAAATGGTATAAACATTTTATATATTTAAGAAAAACATTTTTGGTAATTAAAGGAAAATGTTTATTTCATAATAATTAAATGAATTCAAACTTTTTAACCAAATTTAGTTAAATTTTCACCAAATAAACTTTCCCCAGAAAGGACGAAAAAATTGGGCTGTTACAGTAGGCGGCCCCCTTAATTTTAAGGGGGCCGGCACACAATTAAGGGGGCCGGCATACGCTCCTCTGTCAGAATTCTTTGCCTATAAATACGGGTTCAAATCTGAATTTTTCCTTCACCTTTTGTACTAAAACTTTCTGTTCTAATTCTCTCAAAACACCTTTCTAAATCCTTTGATCATAAACATATTAGTTTTGTTTCAAGTGATCTAATCCCTCATTATTCAAAGTGCAAGAGAAGAATACTCCTTTCATCTTAAATCAAGAAGTATTGAAGATTAGTTGTGTGGCTTGTATTTAGTGTAAAGTTGTGTAGTGATTGTAATTAGTAGATCTAAGTGGGTTTGTAAATCTAGTATTGAAAAAGTTGTGGTGTGAAGTAGAAGTAGTGTGTAATTGTGAAGTAGTAGTGGTGTGTATAAGTTGTGAAGAAGGCGTGTAGTGGTGTGAGATTGGTTCTAGCTACTATTAGGACTCGACATCTAGCTTAGTGTCGTTAATTGGTGTATGCGAAAGTTGTGTAAGGTTTCTCCCCCAAAAAGGGAGCTTGTTGACATAGTGAAGAAAACTCTCTTGTAGGTGACTCGAGGAGTGGAGTAGGGCGAAGAGGTGCTTCATAGCTGAACCACTATAAATATTGTGTGTTGTGGTTTGATCTCACAATCTCTATCTTTTCTTTACTTTCATATTTACGTTATAATTATTTAGTTAGTTAGATTAAATTGTTTGTGTTGTGCATGTGTTGAAATTCACATAAATAAGAATCGAAGTTTTATAAAACAAAGTTTTTAAAATCCAAATTGACGTAAAACTATTCAACCCCCCTTCTAGTTTTCCACAATTGGCATCAGAGCTACGTTAAACAAGATTTTTTTTAAAAATAAACTGTATTTTAAAACTTGAAACGATCTATGGAATCTAAAAAATATTTAGAAGGTCAATCTATGCAAAGACCACCACTATTTGAAAGTGATGGTTTTCTTTATTGAAAAAATCGATTCGAAACTTATGTGAAATCAAAAGATCTAGATCTTTGGCATGTTATTACTAATGGTGATTTTCCTCCTATACAAAATAATCCCGAAACCAAAAGGGATGAAATTGTACCTTTTGAAAAACAAAACGATGATTTGAAAAGAAACTTGCTAAAAACAATGAAGCTAAAATGGTTATTTATAATGCGTTACCACGCAAAGAATATGAAAGAATTTTTATGTGTAAAACCGCAAAAGATATTTGGAATTCTTTACTAATCACTCACCAAGGTAATAGTCAAGTCAAAAGATAATAAAATAGATCTTCTTGTACAACAATATGAACAATTTACGATTCCGGAAGAGGAATCAATTGATAATGCTTTTGCTAGATTTAACACAATCATCACAAGTTTAAAAGCACTTAATGAGAATTTTTCTAGCAAGAATTTTGTAAGGAAATTTCTTAGGGCTCTCCATCCGAAATGGCGTGCTAACGTGACGGCTATTGAGGAGTCAAAGAATCTATCAACTCTACAACTTGACGAGCTAATTGGAAACTTGAAAGTGTATGAAGTGATAATAAAGAAAGACTCCGAAATGGTCAAAGGAAAAAGGGAGCAAACCAAGTCAATTGCATTGAAAGCAAAAAAGGAATCTAGTGACAAAGAATGCTCAACCTCCGAAAGTGAAGATGAAGAGTATGCCATGGCCGTAAGAGACTTCAAGAAATTCTTCAAAAGACGAGGAAGATACGTTAGACAACCGTTTGATGAAAGAAAAACATTCCAAAGAAACAAGGACGACAAAATTAGCAAGAATGAAAGAAAGTGCTTCAAGTGTGGAGATCCAAACCATTTTATTGGAGAATGTCCGAATTGTCAAGAAGTCAAAACCACAGGACCTTTGTAGGAGGAGCATGGAGTGATAGTGACAATGATGAAAAAGACACAATAAAAGATGAAAAGTGTCTCATGGCAATATCTTCCGATGAGGTACGTTCCAAAACCGAATACTATAGTGATGATAACTTATCATTAGATGAAAAAGATTTAGATGGCGAATATAGTAGATTATGCAATCTAGGACAAAAAGTCATAGTTAAAAATAAACTAATAAAACATACTAATAAAAATTTAAAGGATGAAATACTTGAATTAAAAATGAAACTACAAAAACTAGAAAAAAGAAAAGAAAGTATTATAGAATGTAAAGAATGTCTAGTTGTTAAAAATGAGAATAAACAACTTAAGGAAGAAATTATTAGATTTGAAAAATATGAAAATAGTAATCAATCACTTAGTAAAATAATTAGCTCTCAAAGAATTGCCAAAGATAAAACCGGTTTAGGATACGACTCAACCGAGGCATCAACTAGTAAATCTAAAAATGCAAAGTTTGAAGGTGAAACTAGTGAACTAAAACCTCTAGAGTTAAAACCAAAGTATATACTTTTGAAAGACATATTAGTACCTATTGCAAGTGATGAAGAAATTAAAAGCTTTCGTAAATCATCTTTAAAACCCAAAGTAGAACCCCTTAAGCCAAAAATAATATCTAAAACTCCACCACCTAGAAGACCAAATAGTCCTCATCCTAGGTCTAAAACTCCTTAACCTAGAGTAAACCAAAATAGATGAAACTTTCACAATAATCATCAAATGTGGAACTTCAATCCTTGGGGAATGATTCCACTATACATGTACCCAAGTCAAATGCATAACGTCTTTGGACCAAACAACTTTGGTCAAATGAAACAATGCGGACCAACAAAATGAATTTGTCGTACCTTGGCAAGCTTGGTTTTCTATCCGCTTCCACATGATCATGCAATTTCTTGAAGACCTTGAAGATTTGCTTGTTGAAGACAAAAAGGTACACGTCTCTTTTAATTTTTCCATGTCAAGATTGCATGCTTAGTGATACCTGGGAATCGCACCAGGCTTTACCTCTCAAGGGATCTCGAGAAGCTTACAACCCCCACCAGGCAGTGTACCTGATCGTTGTAGTATAGTATAGTGACAAGTACTGGGGGATTGATCGTTCAACTCAGGAATAGTGTCGCTAGGGTTAGAAAGTTTCCTAAACTAAGTCTAAAGGTGAGGGTTGATTCTTTTTGTTTTTTTATGTTTTATAAAAGCAAGTAAAATCTCGGTTTTTGAAAGAGTGGGAGGAATTAGTTGCTAGCCAACTAACCCAAATAACTACTAATGCAATCAAAATTAAATAACAAAAATGAAATGAAACTAATTAAACTAGTGGTGTAAACAATGATGGGGAAAGTTGTGTTTACTTAGGTTTCATTACTCCTTAGATATCTTTTACAGGTTGATAGCTTGTTAAAATGTCATGGATGACGGGTCATATTCCTTAATACTAGTAGTAGGACCGTGTACAATATTCCCTAACTCTATAGGATCCTACTTCACTCCTATGTCGAGCCGTTAGAAGCTCTTAACATGGGATCATTATAATTCTCCTACGCATTAAATATAACTAAATATCGTAATACACCTCCGATCATGTTTCTTAAGACGTTCAAGCAAGTTACCAATGGAAGTTTGCCAGTTTTCTTAAGCCTAACATCGAATACAATCATCCGTAACAATTATAAACAAACAATCAACCCATAATTAACATCTAGGTTTCACTACATCTAAGCAAACACAAAAGAGATCTAGCCGAGCATGTTAAATTGAAGACAAGTGTAAGATATATTCAAACAACACATAGAAATACTGACTGAATTGAAAGAGCGCTTATCTCTAATATAACATGGAAGATACAAAGGGTTAAAACCCTTGAAAAAGCTGTGAAAATCGGCCTAGGGTTTTTCCCTCAAAGTTGTACCCTCAAAGTTACACACTAATGAATGAAATTTGGAAACTATATATAGATTTTACAGGGTGACGGCGTCAAGAAGGAATCTGTGACGCCGTCAACTCGCCGCCTATAATGAAATCGGATTGCCTAGATCCACTTTCGACGCCGTCATGTGTAAAATTGTTCTGGGCCGTCACTAATACTTGGACCATGACAGCCTTGGGTGACGCCGTCATCTCCAATGCACAAAACACTCTGGACCATCATGTGTATCTTCCACTTCCATCTCTTTTGTTGCTCTTAACGCCGTTAGTTGGAAACTCTTGACACCGTCAGGTACTGTTCCCAGCAAGGAAAATTAAGACTTTGCCGTTTTCTTCACTTTTTTGCTCCAGAAATGTCGAAAATACTTCCTTTTCCAGATTTCTCTCCAAAAGTATCTAAAATGACAAAAGGAACGATTTATGGCAATATTTGATCAAATAAATTCGAATTCGGGCTTAAATGACCCTTTAAAAACGGTTCATTTTTCGCCTCATCAAATACCCTTACACTTGAGATTTGCTTGTCCTCAAGCAAATGCACTTTTATTCTAATCAAAATACAAGTTAGGGGTCATTTAACACTAATATAAAAGTAATTACAACAAATAATCGTTCCAATAAAGACCAAAGACAAGCACGGAGGTCATACACTAGCACCTCACAAATAGTGTTTAGATATTCACATCTCTCGGGTGTAATAAAGTATATATCACAATAAGGAAATGGAAAACATCTCTCACTACCTGTCATAGCATAATAGATTACCATAGGCTTGGGAAAGGATTAAACCTCCACCACTTGGCGTAAGCACCTAGGATAAACTATCAAAGAGGTCTTTTAAAGGGTTATAACGTTAGGTGTAGGGATATGGAATACACGGTTTTGTTGGATAAAGCCAATATTTACTGGTGGCGAGTTAATCATCTTAGTTAATTACATGTACAATATGGCGTTGCTAAGCCTAGACTAGACTCGACTTAAGCTAATCAATCAAAAATAACAAAAACATAAAACAAACATAGAATGAAACGGGATGGTAGTCCGTATGTTTTTTCTCTTTTCTTATTCAATACATCATAGGGAATGTACATTCCCCTTACACTTGAATTTTTACATACTTTACAATAAACTACTCTAATGACTCGAATCAAGATAATCAAAACACTTGGAGTACTTTTAAGATTAACGCACATATGGGGGTAATATATGATGTTCTTCCCCATTACTCCAAAACACAAGTACTTTACCCATGAGTCCCAATCGTCCCAAAACAATATGTACAAGATATGACTCGACTTAGCAACCATGTAATCAATTAGATAATTAACTAAGGGTTTAAACACATAACAATAATACACTAAAGATGAGTGCATACAAGGAAGGCTAAGGCGATTTGGTTGCACATTTGAGTGGGTTGTAACAAATTCTTCCTTTAAGTAAGATGCTTAAAGGTAGAAACGAAAAGATAGGCTCGGAGGGGTGTATTAGGGGTTTCGTGTACTAAAAATGAGTACAACGCTAAGGTGTGGGAAAAAATTAATTGACTTTACTAGCCAAGTAATATAACTTAAATGGTCAAGTAATTATGATATGGGTTTAACACAAGGGTAATCCTAATGCCTCTTATCATGTAGTGAATCCTACTACACGAATGTAGTCTCACTAGCGGTCTCGGGATGCATCACTAACACAAGTTCTAGAATCTAAATGTTACCGGTACACTCATAAGCACTAATAATAAATGTTTTTCCTATCAAATCTAAAGGCGAACCTCACATATTTGGGTGGAAAATTTTTCTGAATGGTACGGTTTAGTGCTAGTTATACAACTCCTATCCATGAGACACTTGTTAAGGCTAAAGTTTCACTCCTAAATGTTGTAAAAAAAATTTTAATTTGGCGCTAAAATTACACTAACAAGTATTTCTCTTAGTTTTATTGCACACCTATTATCGAACACACAAACTCAAGTGCAATAGTATCTTATAAGGTATCATCATATACCCTCCCCTTACACTTAGGAAGAACATTGTCCCCAATGTTCAATTAAAGGATGTAAAAGTAAAATAGGTAAAAGAATGAAAACAAATACTCCCCTGATTCGTTCGGTGTGGATAGTGTGGTAACAAGGTTAGATCTTCCTCTAAGAAAATGAACCTTCAAAGCTTCCCTTCCAGAAATATAAATCATCTTCTTATCATATATAACTTGTTAAACCTGAGAAAACAATCAAGGCAACCTCGCTTAAAATCGGCGGCAATCTATATATACTAACAAATCCTAGAAAGCAATTTAAGATATAATGCTTGTGGAATGAATGTTTGCAGATTTCCTGGAGTTTATAAAACTAAAGAATCAACAAAAACTTTTAAGACTCCGTTAGAAAAACAAAACTCACAAAATTTCCAGAATTTTACACGTGACGCCGTCAGGTGTTAAACCCTGACGCCGTCAGAAGTGACCTGCAGAAATCTTTATGTTAAGTTTTCGGAAAATTTCTGGAAAAACTTATGTCCTATTTCCTGGAAAATCCAGCAAAACATCATTATGACTCGATACAAGCATTTGACTCAAACAATTACAAATATACATGTTCATTTAATACTGTGGTGAATCATGATCATTTTCGTTCTTATAAACAAATTTGGGGTTCCCCTTACACTTAGCTTTTGCAAAATACCTTTAAATGAAGTTAAGACGAAGTTAAACAACAAAATTAAGCATTTTCACAATTTTAGTTTGAAACATGATCTACCAACAATAAAAATAAAACATGCATACGAAAACAAATAACATCAAACAAATAAAAATCAAACAAATAAAAACACACAAAACATGGGTTGCCTCCCAAGAAGCACTCGTTTTTGTTCGAATCACGCGCCTGACTCTACCCTTATTTAACGGAAATAGGGGAGGTTTTCCCTTCACTTAGGATTAAGTGTGGGTGGAAGTAGCGATACACACCATCTCGGTGGAAGTACGCCTCATGAGGAAAAAGTGGTGGATAAATTATATGCTCAAAGGGGTATGCTCCTTTCATCATAACCTTACCTAGTTCACTTTGGTCAATGGGTGAGTTAAAGTTTTCTCCTAAAGAGGGATCATCATCTATCAACTTTGAGAGACACCTAGTTGGGAATCCATCTTGACCTAATAAACCCGGTTTAAACCCATAATGATTCTTGTGATCAATCATGAATGGGTGATGTAAGTATGAAAGGTTATGTTCCACTCCTATATTGGCTTCCTCTCTACATGGCTTAAAGTCTACCACCTTTATCCTAAGACTACCCGGACTACATGGGTTGATGGGTGGGTCGGCTCCTCTTTTGTCTTCTTGATGTATATCTAAGGATGGAAAGTTATGTGAAGATTGAGGTTCCGGTTCATCAACACTAGGAAATTCCCTAGAACTAGGAGTAAGGTTATCACTACAAGTATTCAAACCTATATCCTCTAGTGGTGTTTGGTACAAAGGTTCTACCTCCATCGGGATTCCTAAAGTTTCTTCTACTTCTTCCGGGTAAGTCACGGGCGGTGTGTGTGCCTCAAATGATGGTAGGATTTGTGGGGTACTTGGTGGGCTTAGATTTTGTACTTCATCATTCCTTGTGTCAAGATCACCTATATCCTCAACATGTGTTTTATTATATTCTAACCCTAACATTTTCCCAAGTATCTCAAGTGCTTCTCTAGGCATCTCAACTTCTATATCCGAATCATAAAGATCATCCTCAATATTCTGACTGCTATATTCAAATTGCCCAAAAGATTCATCATGTGTTTCTTGAGATTCATCATCATCGATCATAAAACCTAGGTCTTTTTATCAATGTGATCATGTTCGGCTAAATCCTCCATCACATCAAGGTCACCTATGTGTTCATCCTGTATTATGGTAGTGCCTAACCATGACATGCAGCTAGGTGGCTCATACGAAACAATCCTAGGTGAAGGCTCATATGGTGCATAGGTTTCACTAAGTGAGGCATTTTGAGGGGTTGATGGAGCTCCTAAGGTGAATTCTTTAAAAGTCTTATGCACTTGGCCTCTTTTCTGAAGGTACTCAATAAAATCAATATAAGATCTTGTCCTCCTCATTTCATTCCTCCATCTTGGTATATCCAAACTGGTGTAATTATAGTTTTTCTGGTAAAACTCTAGTGTCGGACTTGGTGGATTCACATTCTCCATAATGGTGAACGGAAGAGTCAATGGAAAGGTTTTTACGAACAAAGACACAAAGAAAAGATAGACTATGAGAAAGCCAATAAAAAGAAAAATAAAATCTCACTCGATAGGAATCTAATGAGTAGACCTAATAATATAAATTCCAACCTAAGCAATAACTATTCCCCGGGCTGCGGTGCCAAAAACTTGATACGTGGGAATCGCACCTGGCTTTACCTCTCAAGGGATCTCGAGAAGCTTACAACCCCCACCAGGCAGTGTACCTGATCGTTGTAGTATAGTATAGTGACAAGTACCGGGGGATTGATCGTTCAACTCAGGAATAGTGTCGCTAGGATTAGAAAGTCTCCTAAACTAAGTCTAAAGGTGTGAGATGATTCTTTTTGTATTTTTATGTTTTATAAAAGCAAGTAAAATCTCGGTTTGGAAAGAGTGGGCAGAATTAGTTGCTAGCAAACTAACCCAAATAACTACTAATGCAATCAAAATTAAATAACAAAAATGAAATGAAACTAATTAAACTAGTGGTGTAAACAATGATGGGGAAAGTTGTGTTTACTTAGGTTTCATTACTCCCTAGATATCTTTTACAGGTTGATAGCTTGTTACAATTGCATGGATGACGGGTCATATTCCTTAATACTAGTTGTAGGGCCGTATACAATATTCCCTAACTCTATAGGATCCTACTTCACTCCTATGTCGAGCCGTTAGAAGCTCCTAACATGTGTTAGAAATACGTTTATCCATATGAAGACTCGGTCACCCCGAGTATAGTTTAGCATGTTGTAGCTCGTAGTATTTATCTTATTAGTTAGAACGTAGTTTAGTGTTAATTAGTATTTGTAGAGTCGGGTCGGGTCTTTACCCACTGTCAGCTCGCTCTACAGCCCGTTTCAAGGGGCGTTTGGTTTTAAGTATAAATACCCCTTCCCTAGCTTGGAAGGGGTTGGACCTTTCATTCTAATCTAACCTATTACAAGTTTATCTCAAAGGCTCCCAACTTCATCTCTTTCTCTCTCTAACTTCTCACTAGAAAACTACACATTTTATCATCCTTAACATCATTCCATACATGTTCTTTCATTAGAGTATGCTTAAGTTGGTATCAAGAGCCATGGTTCTATCCTAGGATTAGTAGTATGCTCGTATATATAGCTTGGAGTGGTGTTTTTGGTTGGTTCAAACCATACTTGTGGTTTTCACACTAGTTGAGTTTCGTTCTATCTTATTCTTGTAGTTTTTCTTGTACTTTCTTGATTAGTTGAGTCATTAGTTCTTAGGTTTGCATTTGGAGTGGTTGAATCTCTCATTTGTTTGGTAAAAAGTGAAATTTCTGGTGTTATTCTTACCAGCGAGTTGACATTCTCTCGTAGAGGGTGACAGTTTCTTTTTAGCGAGTTGATAATAGTTGTTTGGCGTTTTGCTATTTTGGGGTATAAAGCCAAATCGCTAGATAGTGACACTTCTGTCTTTTTATACTAACGAGTTGATGAGACTAGCGATTTGATACTGCATAGCAAGTTGATCCCATCCAGCGTGTTGAGCCATTTCCAGCGAGTTGATCATACTAGCGAGTTGGTGAGACTAGCGATTAGATACTGCATAGCGAGTTGATCCCATCCAGCGTGTTGAGCTATTTCCAGTGAGTTGATTATACTAGCGAGTTGTTCTAGTGTGTAGCAAGATAATCAGATTCAGAGTGTTGACAGAGTCAGTGGTTTGAGCAGACAAGCGAGTTGTTCAGTTCAGCGAGTTGGTGTAGTCAGAGGGTTGCTACGTCTTAGCGTGTTGATCTCTTATAGCGAGTTAGTGCACTTGCAGCGAGTTGAACTATTTTTGTGGTATGTTAATCTACTTCAGAGACTTGGTGTTTCTAGCGAGTTGAGGACTTAGTGAGTTGTGTTATTCTTGGCGAATTGGTTCTGTAACATTAGTGAAACTTGTGTGTTGTTGCGACTTAAGTTGTTACAACTATTTCTACAGTAACTTGACATTGTGAGGCTAATCTTACGACTTGACTTGTTATTTCAACAGTAACTTGATGTTGTGAGGCTATTCTTACGATTTGATTTATTTTCTGTGGAGCGGTTGTAATTCGACTTGTTGCAACAAAACACGAAAGATACTTGTGTTTGTAACTTGGTACTAGGACTTACTCATTTTCCACAGCATGGCAAGCACTTCCTCTGATGACATTCAAGCTGCAGGGTCGGATACTCGTCCTCCAATGCTGGACAGGACCGACTATGAATCATGGGCACAAAGGATTCGTCTCTACTGTTTAGGAAAGGAAAACAGGGTTAACATTTTGAAATCCATCGATGAAGGACCTTTTCAAATGGGAGTCACTAGAGACACGATTGCTGCTACTGACGACCAACCTGCTGTAGTTGGCCCTAACAGACCTCGCACCTACGATGAGTTATCTGAGGAAGAAAAGAAACGCTATGATGCAGACATCAGAGCATCGAACATTGTCATTCAAGGGCTTCCTAAAGATGTCTACAAACTTATCAACTACAACACAGAAGCCAAAGCAGTTTGGGATAATGTGAAAATGCTTCTTGCAGGGTCTGAGTTAACCAAAGAAGATTGTGAGTCTCAGCTATAGGATGAATTTGAGCACTTCAAAATGAACCCAGATGAAAGCATCACAGACTATTATGTCAGATTTCACAAGCTGGTCAATGATATGAGAATTATCAAGATGACAATGCCCAACATTCAGCTTAACTCCAAATTCGTGAACAACATGGCACCAGAATGGGATAGGTTTGTTATAGCTGTTAAACTCAACAAAGGTCTTAGGGACACCAATCATGAACAACTCTATGCATATCTGCAACAACATGAGAAGCATGCTGCTTATGATCGGTTAATGCGAGAAAAACTCAATCCTTCAACTATAAATGACTCTCTTGCTTTCGTCTCTAATGTTCAGCAGCTTAATCAATCATCAATTGATCCACCTCAACCACAACATCCTTCAACCAGATCCACTAATCAAGCATCAACTCCTTCACCATTTGTCTTAAACATTCATCTGGACTCTGGATATTCCCACACTGACATGATGATTGATAATCTTTCCAACCAAGTTTCATTGCTAGTTCAACAATTCAGGGCCGCACTTCCATCTACTAATAACCAACTTTGGACTTCATCCAATCCTCGTAATCAGGCAGTCATAGAGGATGGTAGAGTTGTGGTGCAAAATGTGCAAGGAAGACAAAATTTGAATCAAAGAAATGCTGTATTGGGAATGGGACTTATAGAGTCGGTAATGCTCTTCAAGGACAAGCCAGGCAACCTAAATGCTACAATTGTGGAGGAATGGGTTACATGGCTAGGAATTGCACTCAACCAAAGCTTACACAAAACTCATAATACTTCAAAGACAAGATGTTGCTCATGCAGGCACAAGAAAATGGGATTGTTTTGGATGAAGATGCCTTACTCTTTCTGGCTGGTGATGACGGGAATACATTTGATGCTGATGTAGATGATCAACCGGTTCAAAATTTAGCACTGAATGACCCGAATATCTTCCAAGTTGAAGACTGTGATGCATTTGACTCTGATGTTGATGACGAACCCACTGCTCAAACCATATTCATGGCTAATCTGTCTGCAGCTGTTTCCTCTCCATAGCAGTCTGGCTCTTCCATCGCATCTGGCATCTCTGAGGTACCAACTTAACATAACCAAAATAACTCTACCATTCCACAGAGGGTGTGTGAACTTGTACAACTCAAGGGTATTGACAACACAAATACCATTGATATGCGAAATACCAATATTATCCCATATGAAAGGTATTTGAAAGTCAATGGACTGCCAGTTGTACCAAGTGATGCACCGTCTGTTGATTTTCGTGAACATGAGCACACTATATACAACCCTGATGATTCCTTGCTCACTAGATGTAACATCCTTAAGGATCAGGTGACCATATATGAACAACGTGCTAAATTTGAGCTTAATGAACGTGACCAGAAAATGGAATGGCAAATACATGCTTACATATCTGAAAATAATTCCAAACAAGAAACATTGAAAAGGGAGTTAATGTCTTTAAAAACCCAATTGGATCAAACATTTAAACAAAAACAGGAAATTCAAAAGGGGTTAACCTCTCTCAAACACGATTACAAATACAAAGAAACAAAACTTTTAAATGATTTTTCTAATCTTAAAATGTAAAAAAATAAACTGGAAAAAAAGTTGTACACGCAAGGCCAAACCATCCAATCTGCTCAAATGATACAGAATCATAGGAAATTAAGAGATGAGTTTAGTGAATAGGATGCCTCTAAACCTAAGGCCAACTTCCTTAGAAATGGTATAGGTGCTCAACCCGCATTATATGATGCAAACATTATGTTTAAGCTTGATCGTGCCCCTCCTGATGTGAGGTCCTATGTCGAGATTGATGAAATGGAAGATAGAACTAGAGAAAAACTAGTTGAGCAATTAAAGGATCCCGTGTGTATTGCTAATAATATTGTCTTTCACTATGATTATACTGATGATAATCATTCAGCTATTTTTGTCCCTCAAAAGAAAATCCTTCCTGAGAAAGTTTTTTGGAATATTTACATTGAGAAAATGAAAGGTGAAAGACTTGTGGGTAACACAAGAACTATTTTTAGGATTGCCGACCCAACCATTTATCCTCTGAACACGCCCATGCACCTTGTACCATTTACTCTTCCCACACAGTGTAATACTCTTATTGGATTATATGTACTAGGTCAAATGTTTAATGATTTTGAGAAAACATGTAAAAAGAGAATTACACCAACTGGCATTACTGAAGGGGAAAGGGGATTTGAACAAACAAAATGGTGTTACCTAACTAAAGTCATGCCATTTTTCAATCTTCTCAAAGAACACTTTGAGGGCCTTAAAATGACAATAAATAATGATGTAACTGATATGAAAAAGATCTTCAAAGATGTGGAAAATGAGGGTAAACAATTGGCAATTGATCTCAAATATATTGAAATTGACAGGAAAAACATTCTTATTATGAATGAAAACTTGATTGCTAATTGCATTGCTGAAGATGTTTTCTACACTGTCACTGACTCTGCATTATCTGCTCGAAAATTTCATGAAATGTCGGTTACGTTGAATGTCTTTCAGAATCGTGTGATTGAGCTTGAGGGGGAGAATTTGAAATTACATAATAAAATTCAAAACGACGACCATGATAACATGGTCAGGCATTTCTCAAAACTAGAAGTTGATAATCTTAACTTACAACTACAATATCAACATCTAGAAGAAAGCATAAAAATCTCAAATGCCAAGACATCTTCGGATGCTCCTGAATTTGACACATGTTTTGAATTATCCAAAAAGGATGAAGTAATACAAGCTCACTCAAACACGATTCGGAAATTGAGGGCCCAAATTGCACAATTAAAGTCTAACATGGGCAATGTAACCAATACCTGTTACCAAATGTCACTAGATTCTCAAAACTTTTAGAAACAAGACATCATTAACATTTTACAACATGAAAATGAGCGGCTTCGTGATGAAATGTCTAACGCTAAACAACGTTACAAAGAGTTATTTGAGTCTATTAAAATAACACGTGACCAAAACAATGAAAGAGTCACTTCTTTGTTAAACGAAATTGAGAATCTAAAGACCATGGTGAAAGGTAAAATGCCCGTCGTTTCATGTGACCATGTGATTTCCAATGTTCATGCTTGTAAGAAATATGCGTGCGATGATCTGAATGTTTCTCTTCCCCTTAGGAACAATAAGTTAGTTCATAGGAACTATCTTAGATATCTTAAGGATTGCCTGGTCATACTTAGAGAAACCATTGAAGATGATAGGATACCTAAACCACTGGATGATGTTATTGTTGGTGCATGCTTCCTTACTAATAGAGACCAGGAATTATTAGAATATGCTATAGGATCATGCCCCAAGAATGATAACAAGTCGGATAGGTCGTTTGCGTCGCACTCTTACGTTGAAAACAAACATGTTACATTTGATTATCCCCAAACAATGTCACAATCCACCACCATAATCACCGGTAAACAAGTAGCAATTAAGCAGACTAATGTTCCCGTCATTGCTTCTACAGGAGTAAATGGTGTATCTAAAGCTAGCAAGTCACAGCCTAGGTGCAATACAAACAATGATAGGACTTTGCTGGCTAAGAGTGCACTTATGAAGGAAGTAGAAGAATCATCTAGGAACAATAAAGTTATGATTAATGAAAGGAATCGAGTTGATTCAAACATTTGTGTTAACAATGATGTAATTAATTCGAATTCTGGTGCTCTTTGTAAGACTTGTAACGAATGTTTATTTTTTGGTAATCATGATGCTTGTGTTGTGTCCTTCTTAAAATCCACTATGCAATCTCCTGTCATGAATGTTTCAAGGGCTAAAAGGGTTAGGCAAGTCTGGAATAAAACAGGAAAGGTGTTCACTAATGTTGGTTATCAATGGGGGCCTACTGGAAGGAAATTCACCCTAGGAGAAAAGTGCCCATTGACTAGGATCACTAACTCCAAAGTTGTTCCTATTAAGAAATGGAGACATACTGGTAGAAGGTTCCCAGTAGAAGCACTTAGTACCACTCCTAAGTCTAGTGCATCAAACTATAAAAATTCCAGCAGTATATATGTGACATATGATAATCCAATATTTGTGTGTGCTAACTAAACGGGCCCCAACTATTTGTGGGGCTCCAGCTTTTTCAGTTATCCACCATTGTCTGGTTTCAAATGCAGGTCGTACAAATCGTCCTTTGGTATTTGGACTCAGGCTGCTCAAAACATATGACTGGAGATCGCTCGCGGCTCAAGAATTTCGTGGAAAAGTTCATTGGTATGGTCAGATTCGGGAACAACCATTTTGGAGCTATAATGGGTTATGGTGATTACGTCTTTGGAGACCGTGTGATATCCAGAGTATACTACGTGGAGGGACTTGGACATAATCTATTTTCTGTTGGTCAATTTTGTGACGATGATCTAGAAGTTGCCTTCAGAAAACACACATGTTTTGTTAGAGAATTAGATGGTGTAGATCTTCTCAAAGGGAGTTGGGGCACAAATCTTTATACCATCTCTATTGAGGACATGTTGCGGTCCTCTCCAATTTGCTTGCTTTCAAAAGCCTCTAAGAACAAATCATGGTCGTGGCATCGTCGTTTAAACCATTTGAACTTTGGTACCATCAATGAGCTCACACGTAAGGATCTCGTTCGAGGCTTACCCAGACTTAAGTATGAAAAGGATCATCTATGCTCCGCATGTCAAATGGGCAAGAGCAAAAAGCACACCCATAAACCCAAAACTGTCAATTCCATTATGGAAGTCCTACATACTCTTCACATGGATCTCTGTGGACCAATGAGGGTTCAAAGTATCAACGGAAAGAAATATGTGCTAGTTATTGTTGATGATTACTCTCGCTTCACATGGGTAAAGTTTTTACGATCAAAGGATGAAACTCCGGAGATCATCATCAAACTCATCAGGCAATTGCAAGTTCGACTCAACAAAACAGTTAGGTTCATTCGCACTAACAATGGAACGGAGTTCGTGAACAAATAACTTACTCAATTTTATGAATGTGTCGGCATTAGTCATCAAAAGAGCATTCCACGTACTCCTCAACAAAAGGGAGTTGTTGAAAGGCGTAACCGCACCTTGATTGAAGCTGCTAGGACTATGCTCATCTTTTCCAAAGCTCCTATGTTCCTTTGGGCTGAGGCTATTGCAACTGCTTGTTACACACATAACCGATCCTTGATACATCCTCTCCACTGCAAGACTCCATATGAACTGGTTCATGGCAGAAAACCAGACCTTTTGTTTCTACGAGTATTTGGCGCATTGTGCTATCCAACAAATGACAATGAAGATCTTGGGAAATTCAAGGCCAAGTCCGACATTGGTTTCTTCGTTGGTTATGCTCCAGAACGAAAGGGGTACCGAATCTACAACAAACGTACCAGAGACATAATGGAAACAATCCACGTTACATTCGATGAGCTGACTGAGCAACCGGCTCCTAGACAATCAAGTTCTGGACCCGTACCTAACATTTTATCTCTTGGACGTATAAGCTCCGGGCTTGTACAGAATCCCACTCCTGCTAGTCCTTTTATACCTCCTACAAGTGAAGATTGGAAGAAACTGTTTGACCCAATGTTTGATGAATACTTTGAACCTCAAAACATGGCTGCTCCAGAAGCTCCGGTCATTCCACAACCAGCTGGTGTATCTAATGTCCCGCATGTTAATGCTGGGCCATCTACTTCGTTGTCATGGGATCCAGAAGCCCCCACCATCAGTCATTTAGTTACCAAATCTAATGTTCAATCTTCATCTGTACAACGAGTAGCAGCTGTGGATAATTCGTTTGAAGTAAATCCTTTCGCTCCACCTGATGATGAGCCGTTTGTTAACAACTTTGCTCCTGAATCCTCTAATGATGCAACATCCTCAGATGAATCTAACACGGCTACCTCAATTCCCTATCCTCAACCCCATGAACATCTTAGGAAATGGACAAATGATCACCCAATTGACAACATTATTGGAAACCCTTCTCGTCCGGCATCAACCCATAAGCAACTTGCAACCGATGCCTTGTGGTGCTTCTTCAATTCTGTCCTCTCCAAAGCTGAGCCAAAAGATTTCAAGGATGTAATGTCTAAACACTCATGGTTCACTGCTATGGTGGACGATATTCATGAGTTTGACAGACTTGAAGTGTGGGAATTAGTACCACCTCCTGATTGTGCTATGATCATTGCTCTCAAATGGATATTTAAAGTAAAACTTGATGAGCATGGAGATGTGTTGAAGAACAAGGCAAGGCTTGTAGCAAAAGGATATCGTCAAGAAGAAGGAATAGACTTTGAAGAATCCTTCACGCCTGTTGCTAGAATTGAAGCCATAAGAATATTTCTTGCAAATGCTGCAAGTCAGAATATGGTAGTCTATCAAATGGACGTTAAGACTGCATTCTTAAATGGCGATCTAAAAGAGGTGGTGTATGTGAGCCAACCTGAAGGATTCGTGGATCCAGAACGTGCAAACCATGTTTATCGTTTGAAGAAGGCTCTTTATGGGCTTAAGCAAGCTCCTAGAGCGTGGTATGATACCTTGTCAAAATTCCTTCTTGCTAACAAGTTTTCCAAAGGTGCTATTAATCCTACACTCTTTACCAGAAAAACAGGCAAAACCTTTCTTCATGTAAAAATCTATGTTGATGATATCATATTTGCCTCCTCTGATCCCAAAGAGTGATCGTTTTTCCCAAGAGATGAGTTATGAGTTCCAGATGTCCATAATGGGTCAAATGTCTTTCTTTCTAGGCTTGCAAATATCTCAAAATACCAATGGCATCTTCATCAATCAATCCAAGTATGCTAATGAAATTTTGAAGAAATTTGAATTCGAATCCTGTGACTCAGTTGATACCCCCATGATTGAAAGATCAAAACTAGATGAAGAAGATGTTGGGATCCCGGTAGACCAAACTAAGTATCGAAGCATGATTGGTTCTTTAATGTATGTCACTGCTAGCAGACCGGATCTTCTGTTTGCAGTTTGCATGTGTGCTCGGTATCAATCCAAACCTACCAAGAAACACCTGGAAGCTGTCAAGAGGGTCTTTCGGTATCTTTAAGGAACAATCCACATGGGTATATGGTATCCCAAGGACACTTCTATGGCGCTCACAGCCTATTTCGATGCTGACCATGCGGGATGTCAAGATACTCGTCGAAGTACATCTGGGGGTGCTTAGTTTTTGGGTAATAAGCTAGTTAGTTGGTTATCAAAGAAACAAATGAGTACATCGATCTCCTCCTCAGAGGCTGAATACATTGCCATGTCCTCGTGCTGTGCTCAGATCTTATGGATGAGATCTCAACTTTCGGACTATGGCTTTGTATGCAACAAGATTCCCATGTACTGTGACAATAAAAGTGCAATTGCACTCTGCTGCAACAACGTCCAGCACTCAAGTACTAAGCACCATCACTTCATCAGGGAGAAAGTTGAGAAAGGAATTGTGGAACTTTACTTCGTGAGGACTGAGTTCCAGCTTGCTGATATCTTCACCAAAGCACTTCCTAGGGAACGATTTCAATTCATTCTCCCTCGTCTTGGTATGAAGAGTCTCACGCCTGAGGATCTCATAAGTCTTCAGGAAGATCAGGAGGAGTAAAGGGGTTGCCTCACATATTCTTTGTACATAGTATTAAAACAAAAAGAAAATAGAAAATTATAAAACCTACAAAAACCATAAAAATCATAAAATCATAAAAACCAAAAATATTCTTCTCACGACATGTCTCTTGTGTAATCAATATTATGTACGTTTCTAGAAATGTCATTCAATAATGACACGGAAACATACATATGCTTGAGCAAGAGTTTTTCTTTTAATAATTTTTTTTTTCTAAAACATGTCGTTTCTAAAAATATTCTTTCAAAATGGTTTGCTATTACTTCATATAGCAACCCGGTCTTAGTATTGGGGAAAGATCGTCGCCAAAAAGACGACTATTCCTAACAAAGGCATGCATTACTTTACATTTGTGCCTTTCCGATTTGATGTACGCTTAAGTGCACCATCTCTGGTAAAAGAAGGGAAGTCTTCTTTACATCTCTAATACTTTTCCTTCAAAGATTTTTCGGGAAAGTATTTGCTCCAAACTTGGTGGTACCATGGTTTTTGAAGATCAAAAAAACTTGAAATGTTGTTTAAAATTTGCCACTCAATCGATGCTAAAAGAATTAATACTTGTGCAAAATGTTTAATTTTAAAATGTGTCATCGATTGAGGGGGAGAACGATTTCAAAAACTATATATCATCAAAACAAGAACTTTGTGCATAACTCCAGTGGATTAAGTGCAATTGTTATGTGTTAGTATATGAATTTTTCATGAGTTTCTCGCTAAACTCAAAATTATTTATAAACTCATCATCTCTGACACATAACATACTCCCTCAAGGTTTGAGGGGGAGCTAAAATGTCGTCTCAAAATCAGTCATTCTTAAATATGACACATCTTTCTCCCAACACCTTTAAAATTATTTAAATCACTTGGGATCACAAATCTCAATTGGTTTGAAATTTTTGATCGGGGGAGAAGATGTGATTTAAATATGAAAAACTGATTAAAACGTGATGTTTTGAACCCAAATATATGCTCTTCCCTATGTGCCAAACTCTTGTGTATATCAATGCACATATTGAGGAGGAGCAAATGATTTGTGAAAAAGGATCCTTGCATCTTAAGAGTTTGAGACTCAGACTTGACTCATGAATTGACGAAACACAATTGTCTTGAATCGAAAGGACTAGTCCTGGACGGGTAATAACTTCATGCTGGTTTAACCAGTGATGTAAGCGTGTCTCGAAAAGGACTAGTCTGAGTAGAATGTACCGTTTCGAGAAACCTTGGGTGAATCTGATCAGGTCGGGTAATAACTTCAAGCTAGTTTAACTAATGATGTAAGCGTGTCTCGAATGCCCGGTCATGTTCACTTAAGGTAGATCAATTCAAAAAGTGCAACTCTTCCCGACATGTGCAAATTTTCAAATCAATACATATGAGCACATGTTAAGGGGGAGCATTTGAAAATGACAAAACTCTCAATGTGTTAACAAAATGTGTTTCTCAATCATACACACGTTGAGAGAATTTTCAATGATTTGGTGTATGGCAACATAGGATAGTCATGAAGTTATAAGGTGGCTAAGGTTAGGAAAACCGTCCTATGATCCGCCAGAGCCGGAGGGATCTACCCATGGACAATACCAAATAGATAGTATTAGAAAGTCCGTAGGTATGATTATGAAAAAAGAGAAATGTGATAATGGAGAAAGAAGGGGTTGAAGAATTAAAAAGAAATGAAATGAGAAAGGGTGAAAAGAAATAGCCCTCCAATTATTCAACCTTAGGGCAGAAACCGGGTTCAATTCATAATCTACTGATGGCTGCTAAGGCGACATCGGTATTGAAGACAAGACGTCATAGACCCAGTGACGCAATGCACTAAACCTTCTAGCCACTCAGGTTCTCTGAAAAGAACTTGTTTCATTCTCACGGGAAACCGGTGTAATCTATCGACATATCTCCTAGAGATGGTTGATATTGAAGCAGGAGACCTCTCCCTAATCTCCGCATAGGAAAACCAAATGCACTTATTGAGTCTAGAGCCTCGAGATGCATAAAAAGATCTCATAGGAACACGTGCTACTTCTACCCTGGTTGTTTAACATTAAGGACACCAGTGGTAAACTTATGAGTCCTACGCAGATCTTAGCAATCTGCCAGAACATTTATGAGGGATGTTGCTCTTGTAACTCCTAGTGATTGAATGGAAATTCCTGCCAGGGTCAACATCAAGCAGCCCTGAAAGCAGGTCACTTAGGTAATTCCTTATGGATTACGCTTAGTGGTCGTGATGGTTACAAACGATTAACAGTCGTGGAGTGATCTCCAGCGACTCACCCATTCGTTGATCTACTAAGGTAGTTCGCGTAAATCCTCTCAGGGTTTACCGATTGGGAACGGTCTTGGTAAGGGTTAGAAGGAGTCTTCACACTATGCTGTTGACAATCTCTAATTCCAAACCTATAAGCACCGGATGATTTGTTGCTAACTGTTTGCTTGCAGGAATTTCTGACGGTTGTAGTTGATTGCTGAAAAGATGTTGATTCATCAACACATGCTCACACTTCGACATCACAATCTAAGAAATCATGATCATTGATTGGGCCTCATATATGCTTCCACAACTCTGATGCAGAAGATCATGATCCTGAAAAGTGTGAGCATACCAACACAAATATGTTCTTATCACATGGAGACGTTACTACTCAAAGATGACTTTCAGACACTCATTTGGATGATGAACTTGATGTAATTTCCAAAGATCATCCATCACAATTGAACAAGTCATCTAGAGTCTACTGCTTAAAGTACAAAGATCTCAACAATGAAGAATCAAAAGGCTACGAGCTACAAAGATATCTTCAAAGACTTGAATGTTCTTATTCAATATTTATTTTCTGGGGTGACCTCCCTTAGGGGGAGATTTTTAGGAATACCTTTATTCATATGAAGACTCGGTCACCCCGAGTATAGTTTAGCATGTTGTAGCTCGTAGTATTTATCTTATTAGTTAGAACGTAGTTTAGTGTTAATTAGTATTTGTGGAGTCGGGTCGGGTCTTTACCCACTGTCAGCTCGCTCCACAGCCCGTTTCAGGGGGCGTTTGGTTGCAAGTATAAATACCCCTTCCCTAGCTTGGAAGGGGTTGGACCTTTCATTCTAATCTAACCTATTACAAGTTTCTCTCAAAGGCTCTCAACTTCATCTCTTTCTCTCACTAACTTCTCACTAGAAAACTACACATTTTATCATCCTAAACATCATTCCATACATGTTCTTTCATTAGAGTATGCTTCAACATGGGATCATTAGAATTCTCCTACGCATTAAATACAACCAAATATCGCAGTACACCTCCGATCATGTTTCTTAAGACGTTCAAGCAAGTTACCAATGAAAGTATGCCAGTTTTCTTAAGCCTAA
The DNA here is from genome assembly GCA_030686995.1 of Artemisia argyi. Lineage (NCBI taxonomy): Eukaryota > Viridiplantae > Streptophyta > Magnoliopsida > Asterales > Asteraceae > Artemisia > Artemisia argyi. The sequence continues at coordinate 33,300,099 of CM060691.1, forward strand.
CATCGAATACAATCATCCGTAACAACTATAAACAAACAATCAACCCATAATTAACATCTAGGTTTCACTACATCTAAACAAACACAAAAGAGATCTAGTTGAGCATGTTAAATTGAAGACAAGTGTAAGATATATTCAAACAACACATAGACATATAGATTGAATTGAAAGAGTACTTATCTCTAATAAAACATGGAAGATTCAAAGGGTTAAAACCCTTGAAAAAGCTGTGAAAATCGGCCGAGGGTTTTTCCCTCAAAGTTGCACCCTCAAAGTTACACACTAATGAATGAAATTTAGAAAACTATATATACATTTTACAGGGTGACGGTGTCAAGAAGGAATCTTTGATGTCGTCAACTCGACGCCTATAATGAAATCGGATTGCCTAGATTCACTTTTGATACCGTCATGTGTAAAATTGTTCTGGGCCGTCACTAATACTTGGACCATGACGGCCTTGGGTGACGCCGTCATCTCCAATGCACAAAACACTCTCGACCGTCACGTGTATCTTCCACTTCCACCTCATTTTTTGCTCTTGACGCCGTCACTTGGAAACTCTTGACGCCGTCAAGTACTGTTCCCAGCAAGGAAAATTAAGACTTTGCCGTTTTCTTCACTTTTATGCTCCAAAAACGTCCAAAATACTTCCTTTTCCAGATTTCTCTCCAAAAGTACCTAAAATGACAAAAGGAACGATTTAGGGCAATATTTGATCAAATAAATTCGAATTCGGGCTTAAATGACCCCTTAAAAATGGTTCATTTTTCGCCTCATCACTTAGTCTAGTATCTAGTTTATTGTTGTTATAGCTTGTTTTGTAATTTCTCTTAGCTATTTTTCTTATATATACATATACTTATTATCAGATAGCATATACATACATATATATAAATATATATATATATATATATATATATATATATATATATATATATATATATATATATATATATATATATATACACACACACGTATACATATTATTATTATACATAATATATGCTCTCATAACCTAGAAAACTCATTAGTTGATTTTCTAGAACTAGAAATTGTTCGTTTACGAACCTTTTCTTTTCCCCTCCTTTGGCCTTCTTGAACTTTATACTCATGTTGATGTAGAGAAATGAGTCAAAAAATCTATGGATAAAACAAACTCCCGTCATCATTTGCATCCGTCTCCCTCTCTTTTTCTCGTCCTATAAACCATATTATTTACATATATTTATATATATACATACATATATACCTTCCACATTTTCCATCGTCGACTTGACGGCTTGATTAATTTAATCCGAAATTATCAAGAAAATTTTAATTGACAAAATGTCAAATAAAAATGTCAAGTAGGCCATCATGGTCCAAATGTTAGTGACAGCCTAGAACAAAATTACACATGACGGCGTCAAAAGTGGATCTAGGCAATCCGATTTTATTATGGGCAGCGAGTTGACGGCGTCAGAATTTCCTTCTTGACGCCGTCACCCTATAAAATCTATATATAGTTTTCCAAATTTCATTCATTAGTTTGCAACTTTGAGGGAGAAACCTTATGTCGAATTTTTCCAGCTTTTTCAAGGGTTTCAACCCTTTGAACTTTTCATGTCAATTTGAGATAAGTACTCTTTTAATTCAATCAATATGTCTATGTGTTGCTTGAATATATCTTACACTTGTCTTCAATTTAACATGCTCGCCTAGATCTCTTTTATGTTTGCTTAGATGTAGTGAAACCTAGATGTTAATTAAGGGTTGATTGTTTGTTTATAGTTGTTACGGATGATTGTATTCGATGTTAGGCTTAAGAAAACTGGCAGACTTCCATTGGTAACATGCTTGAACGTCTTAAGATACATGATCAGAGGTGTACTATGATTTTTGGTTGTATTTAATGCGTAGGAGAATTCTAATGATCCCATGTTAGGAGCTTCTAACGGCTCGACATAGGAGTGAAGTAGGATCCTATAGAGTTAGGGAATATTGTACACAGCCCTACGACTTGTATTAAGGAAAACGACCCGTCATCCATGCAATTGTAACAAATTATCAACCTGTAAAAGATATCTATGGAGTAATGAAACCTAAGTAAACACAACTTTCCCATCATTGTTTACACCACTAGTTTAATTAGATTTCATTTTATTTTTGTTACTTTATTTTGATTGCATCTTAGTTAATTTGGGTTAGTTGATTAGAAACTAATTCCGCCCACTCTTCCAAAATCGAGATTTTAATTGCTTTTATAAAAATATAAAAATACAAAAAGAATCATCCATCACCTCTAGACCTAGTTTTTAGGCTTTCTAATCCTAGCGACACTATTCCTGAGTTGAACGATCAATCCCCCGGTACTTGTCACTATACTATACTACAACGATCAGGTACACTGCCTGGTGGGGGTTGTAAGCTTCTCGAGATCCCTCGAGAAGTAAAGCCTGGTGCAATTCCCACGTATCAACAACACAAGTAGAGTTGCAGTGGAGCATCGACTAGGACGGCTTGCTTGGAGGATTGGTGGAGATTCTTTCGGCAGGAAATCATTCAAGCTACATGGCGCACCTACAATGATCGTGGCAGAGAATCGCATTTTGGTTCACACTGCCAGAAGAGGTATAGAAGAGTTAGACATCTTGGCATTGGAAGAAGTTCTGGTTCACGACGCCCTAGATCTTGATTTCATTCCTATCCGTATGAATTATTCGACCTATTCGGTTATGCTTTATGATACGTTTTGATACTCTGATTCGTGATTTGGAACGTCGGTATGAATATGTTATCCCATCTCCCTATGAGACTCTTGGTATGTTTGATGATTCGACTTGTGCTTCTATGACTTTGGCAAGTTCCTTTATCCATTCAGAATTTGGTAGGAGTTGATGAAGATTCATTTAGTACTATCTCTATGTTTGCCGTGTAGGTATATGTGTTTAGTGTATCTCCTTGTAGGATTCCAACTATCATCTATCATCTGTCATTTGTCATCTGTCATCTGCTACTCATTTGTTCGCATTCATTAGATTCGATTGTTGTGATTTGTGTTCTATTGGAGAGCCTGAGGCTATTTTGGAGCATCATGATCTAGTCATGAGAAAATTTGGTTGTGAAGATTCTGTTGGAAGAACCTCCCCGAGCGTGAGGATATTTGTAACGATTTTTGTGGTTTGCTACGACTCCGTATAACATTACTAACTTCAATTTCGCAGGCGAAATTTCCTTTTTAGAAGGGAAGAGTTGTAAAACCCAAAATTCTGAATTCATAATTTACGTCTAATTTGAATTTTTTTTCCTAAGTCATATAAAAGTTATAAAGCCTAAAATTATATGTTATGTGATATAATACATTATATGAGTTATAACTTAAAGTTAACTAAGTAAATAAAATTTTGAAACTTCCCTAATCCTTTCTAATCTAGCACACGACTTGCTCTTTTGTGCAACATGTTGTCACACGTTTCTTTTTCCCTACACTTCACTCGACACACAAAAGATAGGAACAAATAAATGTGAATATCACTAAATAATAAGAGATACTCATTGTCTATCTCTCAGCCTAATATCACGACATAATTAAATCTCTATCAATCACATTTATTTTTCTTTATTTGTTTCCTAATAAGAAAACACGCTCCTTTCTCCTCCCTAAAATACGGTCTCCTCTTCTTTCTTTCTTTTCATACGACACAAAATAAAACAAACTTTAAAACCATAAAACTACACAAACAACCAGGCGGCTGTTCTCCCTTTTCTTCTTTCCTGATCGACCAAAAAGAAGGCACAAGGAGGATTAGGTGTGGCTTCTTGTGTAGGCGTCCATTGTAGTTCATGCTGCTCGACTAGGACTTCGTACATGGTCTCTCTTTTTTTGGTTCTGTTCGAATAATAAGGTTTTGGTTCGGTTGGTGTTGTGGTGTTCGACCATGGTTATGATCTTTTCTATGATTCACGCATCAAGGGTAAGCATAACACAACCTTGTTCAAATCCTCGTATTGCTTCTAATCGATCATACTTTTGTTTTTCTATTCGGCTGTGAATCACGTTTTATCAAGTAAAACCCTACATAAAATCATAAGATAAACTACATAATATAACGAGAAACTAAACATGTATATACATACGATGGGCATATTAAGAAACTACATAAAATCATGAATGTACGATATGCATATGTCGATCTCGTTTCTATATTGAACCCACCCTTCGAACCTACTGTATACATCTGATATATGAGATTTTAATATGATACATATGTTATAACTGGTAATAAACTTAAAAGAATGAGAATGGGGACATGCATGTGGTACATGAATGAAAAGGTTTAGATTAGGTGTGATTTTATGTTATCAGTTGACATTAACTATATTGTGTACAGCATGTATGCATGATTATATAGGGAGTTTTAAACGTGAGAGTGTATAGTATGAGTCAAGGTTGTATTGGCGTCGAGAAATCGTGAGTCGTTAATGTCCATTATATGTTCGTGTCCTTATTATTTCGAGTCATGCATGCAATAATTATATTTTGGTCGTCGTAGTCAAAATTTTAACGTTGAGGGTACGTTAATAAATTATGAATGACGGGGTCTAAAATTATCATTTGATATAAACTTATAGTATAAACCCTAAAGTTAATTATTTGACATTTTTAAATATTAAATTTTGATAATTTACATTTATGACCCTAAACTTTAATAAATTGTCATATTTAACCCTAAACCACTATAATTATCATTTAGACCCTTAAATATTATTAATTGTCAATTATAATTTTAAAGTATTAAATTACCATTTCAGGAAACTTAATAAATATAGAATCTTGCTAATTCGGGAAACCTACAAAATATGAAAACTTACTAAATCAGGAACGCTAGTACAAAAAGTTCTATTGGTCACGCATGGTCGATTTTTGAAATGTCACACTGTAACATTTATACGTGACTAAATGTATCAAAATAAAATAAACAGCCACACTTGATCCGACTTGTGTGACTATTTCGGAATTCTATTGTCACACATTTGAATATTTATGTGACTAGAGGTGACTGAATTTTTTTTTTTTTTTTTTTTTTTTGATTATTTAGTCACTTATAATTTGGGACGTGTGACAGATACAAATGAGTTTGAGACATTAGTCACACTATATATACGTATGTGACAAATATATGTCACACAATTGAACAGTGTGACCAAAATTCATATATGGTCACATGAAGTAATTGTGTATGTGTCTAAATTATATAGTCAAGTTTGTCACACATTATTTAAACGTGACTGCTAAGCTTTGCTGAATATTTAGCCACATATGAATGTGAAATGTGTGACAACTGAAAAGTAAGTTTGAAGCGTTAGTCACGATATGCATTTAAAAGTGACAAATATATGTCACACACTTGAAGAGTGTGACCAAATGTCACACTAAACCATAAACATACATGATTAAGTGTAACCAAAATTTGATACATATGGTCACGTAACTTAATATACGTGTCTAAAGTCTAGTGTGTGTTTTCTTGCCATAACCTAATGTGTATAGTCACATTTAATTGTAGCACGATCATGTGACTATAGGCTTTACAATAGTCACACCATATCACAAATGTGTATCTAAATCATGATTATCGCCACGTTATAAGGGTATTATATGTGATCAATACATTCAAAATAGTCACATTATGAATTTCATGTGACTATTATTTATAGCAAAATGTGAACTCAGTTATCATTAACCTTGATATTAGTCACATTGAGTTACACAAACAAGAGTTGTAATAGCAGTTGTAACTATTGTAATAGCAGTAGTAACTATTGTAATAGCAGTAGTAACTTATGTACAAACAACAGAGTTTTAATCTCACAAAAGGTGAATTATATAGTTCTTACCAAAAGGTTTTTTACAACATAATGAAAACAGAGAAGCTAAAGTACGTACCCCTGCTACCTCCAAACACCTAATTATCAGCTTGTTTTCTTCACATCATACAATGCTCTCTTATACTGAGCATGAATTCTTTCAATGAGATCTTTAACTACCTCTCTACGTTCTTCACATATGATCTTTGTAGATGTCATCACAGCAAGTAAACTAGCAGGCAAAGGATATTCTTTTTCTGCAAGCATAAAAACATCAATTCCACCTTGTGTTGATAAGTGATGTACATTGCAGCTATCATAAATCTTCCATGAAGTTGAGAAATGATGGCATGGGAAGTTCCAATAGATATCAGCTGGATCAGGTTTATATAACCTATGTAATTCAACCCACAAATATTGCTCTTTTGCATCTAGCTTCTTGATTGTTTTGATTCTTTCTTGAACCAACTCCCATAATCTGTCTAAGTCTACTCTATCAATTGTTCTTATCAAATCCTCAAACCTTTTGTACACTGCTGATCCTCCACCAGCCCTGATTATCTTCCAAGCCTTTCCAAATTTATCTCGGAAAATCTCCCAGTCCATGATTGGATGTCTAGCTTGAATAGGGTCAACATATAATTTTCAGGAACAATCACCATCATCTGATCATGAGAAGAGCCGTCTTCTTTTCTTTGTGAATCATTCTTCTTCTTAGTAGGTTTGTCTTCAATGATCTTTTGTTTCTTTGATGGTGTTTCTTCTGTACCCATGGGGAAAAAGTTTTCAACATATTTCTTGAGTCGGTAGTATAGACTTTCAATTTGTTCATATGTCATTCCCCTGAGGTCAGAAGCTTTATACTCACCTTGATGCTGTATGTATATCATCATTTCACTGATGAGCTGAGACCTTGTGGGATTTCTTTTCCTCTTCTGACTTTAACGTTGATTCATTGACTTAATTAGGCCCTTCAAAACTAATTCTTCATATCTTTCCTTTATCAAATTAGCAAGTCTTTGTACTTTGTCTTCCCCATTTACAATCTCATCTGTGTAAAGTTCTTTAATTCTAGCCTGTAGAACTTCATCCGCATCAATAAAAGCTTGCATTTGCTCTCCATGAGCTCTTTTTTTCTCCTCTTCTTCAAGTCTGAATTTTACTTGCTCATCTGTTTCAAATTCAGACACTTTATCTCTCCTATTCTCATCCATAAAGTTAGCTATTTCAGCTTCATCAACTCTCTTTGCAACCTCTTCATCTGTAGCAACTTCGGCAGTAGAAACTTGATTTGTTGTAGCAGCAGAAACATCTTGTTGTACCACCTTAGCCATTTCTTCAACATTATTATTAGTAGCAGTTTCTCCCAAACTAGTATTAGTTTCTACTACCTGCTCTTTATTTACATCTTCCAAAACCGCCTCATAACCCCCCTTGTTAGCAACTATATAATCATCATCCACATTATCATCACTATCAATCCCAATATCCATATCCACATGCATATCAGCACAAGCACCTTCAGCATTTGTTGTTTCCTCCCCTGAGACTCTGCTTTCATTCGTCACCTATTTGGGAGCATCCTCCAAACTAGTAGCCTTAGAAGAACTCACCCTGTGTGTTGTGCCCACCTTCTTCAACCTTCTGAACTGAGCTTTTCTTGACCTCTTTCGACCTTCCAAATATCGAACACTCAGCTTCAACCTTTTGATCTTTGCACCATTTTTTGTTAAGCGCTTTTGGAGGCCAAGAATATCCTCTTCTAACTGGGTACAACAGGCCTTTAGATCCTGTATAAGTTTCATTCTATTCTCACCAGAATCCATCAATTCATTTGTTTCAGAACTACCCTTATCACTTTTGGATGTGTTACCTTCCCTGAGAGGTGAATCAACGGGTGTATACTCACTCTCATGTATGTTACCACTGGCCTGCTCCACACCCATGACATCCTCACCCTTTTTTTGTGGAAGGTTCACCATATATGGAAAAAGCGGTGTAACCTTTCCTGAAAAATCCTTGCCATTATTTTTCAGATTTGAAAATACTTTCTTTTGTAGTGAGGGGGCAGCATAAGTTCCTTTATGTCTTTTAAAGGTAGTCAACTGTTTTTGAATAATAAGTTGCAAAAACCTTGGATATAATAAAGAAGTACCATCATTAGCCAAGGTCTTGATCATACCCACCAAAATCATTTTTGAAAAATAGAAAGGTTTTCCTTTAGCAAGGCATATCACTGCTGATGCCATAGTGGTACCAAACTCATTCCAACCTGTTGTTTTAGGACTCAAACAATGTAAGAGAGTATGAATCAAGAATTTCCACTGAGATGAGAAGAGACCTTTGTAAAATTTTAATCTATCATTCTTCTTCTCGTACCCCATTTTTTTCAAACCTTTGAAAATGGCGGCATTTTCAAGACACACAATCACTTCATTATCTGGTAGGTTAAGAGATTCCCTAATAGATGACTCAGTTATGAGTATATCTTGGCCATCTACCTTAGCCTTAATCTGTTTTTCTTCATTAAAAGTTATGACCTTAGCAGTAGCCCAAAACTGCTTCATAAAAGAAATGCATATAGGAGGATTCACAGTTAATGCATACCTAATAGGGGTAGCATGCAAGAAATCGATTATATGTGTGAATCCTTCAGAACCATCTGGTTTCTTCAAAAAAGCGACCATGTTGTGTCTGTCAACAAATGTGCATTTTGATTCAATTGGCAACACCATCTTGAATTAGGGTTTTGTGATTTGAGGATTTTGAAAATGATTGATAAAAGATGTTAGTGTTTGTGATTATAGAGAAATTATGTGTGCGTGAAACTGAATTATCGATTCGATTGGGGATTTAAACCTTTAAGTGTAAATGTTACCAATCCACCCCTGCACTCCCAGTTCTAGCAGTACAAACCCAGCAGATGTAACGTTTTCTTAGCAGCAGATTTTTTTTTTTTTTTTTTTTTTTTTTGTGCAAAGGGTGAATCATTATGTTAATATCAACAAGTAATGAGAAAATTGAGCAATGACAAAAGTACGGGAATTAAGATTAAACATTTTCCATTAAAACTTGAAATGAAAAATTACAAAATAATGTACAAAACCAGCTGCAGTAATGTTTTCTTAGCAGCAGAATCTTTTTATACTGCAAAGGGTGAATCATTATATTAATTTAAACAAGTAATGAGAAAATTGAGCAATGACAAAAGTACGGGAATTAAGATTAAACATTTTCCATTAAAACTTGAAATGAAAAATTACAAAATAATGTACAAAACCAGCTGCAGTAACGTTTTCTTAGCAGCAGAATCTTTTTATACTGCAAAGGGTGAATCATTATATTAATATCAACAAGTAATGAGAAAATTGAGCAATGACAAAAGTACTGGAATTAAGATTAAACATTTTTCATTAAAACTTGAAATGAAAAATTACAAAATACTGGAAATAAATGTTACACATTCTAAAAATCTACTAATCTAATTTTGGAAATTTCTCCGGGTCAAATGCCACATGTGCATCTTCGTAATTCAACCCATCAAACTCCACATCAGAAAAATCATCATCATCCAATTTAAATTATTTTTACACTTTTTGCCGCTTTCTTTTTTGAAGCAGACCTGCTTGAACCTTCTCCTTTAACCCATTGTGCTGATCTCTTGTTGTTTGCAGACATTGTTTATGAATACTTCCTGCAGGTTTTTGTTTAGAGATTTGATAAACTAGGATTTGTGATTTGAGATACACATGGAAACAACTATAAAAAAGGGGATATGGGAAAACCAAAATACCTATGTTTAATGCAGGAAAGGATTGATGTTTCCCACAGGTGGCTTGAACCTTTTCAACATCTTCAGGCCAATCATGATCCATTGGGACGAGCGTTTGCCAGGGATCAATGCTTATATATAACTCTTGACAGAACTATATACATATTAGTCGCCAACAAAGACTAGTCACAATGGAACATGATTGACTTGAAGAAATCTGCAAAATTTCATGATTGACCTGATCCAAATATCCCTTTGGAAAGTAGTCTGACCATGGATTTGCTGCAAAAAAATTAAAAAATATATTAAAATTTTAAAAAATAGTGTAAATGAAATAAAAGATAATGTTGCAATTCAGGGTGTGTTTGAAACAACCTTTGTTCTTGGAACTCCAATGGCCACATTACCTGGTGGATGGTTGGTTTTAGATCATAAAAAATAATGGAATGCAATAAACCAACATACGTAACCCTTCTAACTTCCCACTACTGCTCCTTTTGTCATTTCAACTCCCTTTGAGCAAAGGACTGCACCAGCCGCATTGCTAGATTGTTGAAAACACAAAAGAAATAGTATGGCAAGTTAGAATTGAAAGGTATGTTGAAATTCCAGACTCAAAGTAATACAAAAAATCTACAAATGTTGAGTAAAGAGTAGAGTCTAAGTAACATCACTCATCTTGAATGGGATAATGGAGTGTGGGATGTCATGAACAGTACACACTATATCATTAATGCATTGAAGACGTCTCAATGATCAGGCCAGATCGATCTATCTAACGTTGCAGTACCGTCTAATAACCACACAAACGGTAATAGACGTTTTCCAAATTAAGCAATGGAACCATCTACAACACTAGATAGAGCGCCCTAATCATTGAGCTTTAAGTTATTAGAAAACAGATTCTTACTATCATTTATATTGCTCCCTTAGATGTCACAAACACACATATTAATTATGTAGATTCTACGATATTAGAGAGCTAATTGTGCATGAATGAAATCATATAAATTTATATTAACAATGCAATGAACTACCATCCTTTCTACCCTAGCCAACAACAACATATTATTCAGCCTTGAATCTCTAACCTACCAACATGCTGGAAGACGAAGACGCTAAATTCAAGCATCGAACCTACAAATTATACTTGATAATTGTTTCTGTATTTTGACAAAGAGCAAAGATGAATCAACATGGATGAAAAACACCAAAACAAGTTTATGTTCATACTTGAAAGTGGTGTCTGTTCACCCATGCTGATACTTCTTCCATCTTTGATACTTGGATGTTTTAGCCTAAATATTCGCACACACATCCGCCACTTTTCTTCCTTATTCTCTTAATACAAATGCAACATAATTCTTATATCAAAAATACATCATACATATATATAAAGCAAACAGAGTGATACAAAAAATCTACAAATGTTAAGTAAAGAATAGAGTCTAAGTAACATCACTCATCTTGAATGCGATAATGAAGGAGTGTGGCCTGTCATTTGTAGATTGAAAGAACCATTAAACATCGTTAGAAAATGGGGTCCAATTAAAGCGATGGAACCCATCTACATCGTTAGATAGATATGCCCTGATAACTGAGCTTTAAGTACTTAGCAACCAAATTCTTACTATCATTTATATTGCTCACTTAAATGTGATGAACATACATATTAGTTATGTAGGTCCTACGACGTTAGAGAGCTAATCATGATTCAATGAAATCATATTAAATTTATATCAACAATGCAATGAAAATATTTTCATTGTAACTAAATACATGAAAAAACTGTTTAAGTTCTTGATATGTTTATTGTACTTCAACCTAATCCTAAGATAAAATAAGCTAATATAAGCAAACCTTAATATCTCTTTTGCTCTAATTATTCGCAAAAACAACACAACATGTTCTTCCTTATTCTATCAATACAAATTATACTTAATAATTATTTTTGTATTTTGACCAACAGAAAAGATGAATCAATAATGGATGGACAACACCAGAACAAGTTTATGTTCATACTTGAAAGTGGTGTCTGTCCACCCATCACTGATACTTCTTTCATCTTTGATACTTGGATGTTTTAGCCTAAATATTCGCACACACATCCGCCACTTTTCTTCCTTATTCTCTCAATACAAATGCAACATAATTCTTATAACAGATAGTCAACCTAATCCTAATATAAAATAAGCTGATCCAAGCAAACCTTAATATCTCTTTTCCTCTAATTATTCGCAAAAACAACAGAGCATGTTCTTCCTTATTCTATCAACACAAATGCAACGCAATTCTTATAACAGATAATCAACTTAAGCCTAAGAATAAATAGCTCTAAGAGGGTATTTTGATTATATTCATTTGTGATCTTATCAGCTTTTTGAGATTTGTGTTCAAAACCTAGATCCGAGTGAGTTGTAATTGTAAGTTTGAGAGAGAAATAGAGGATTATGGAAATGCGTGCAGTATGTTTGATAAGTTTGTATATATATATATATATATATATATATATATATATATATATATATATATATATATATATATATATATATATATATATATATATATATATATATATATATATATATGTATATGTATATATATATGTATATATATATATATATGTATGTATATATATGTATATATATATATATATGTATATATATATATATATATATATATATATATATATATATATATATATGTATATATATATATATATATATTAATGTATATGTATATATTAATGTATAAGTGTAAATGAAGTGTGTTTGATACTCTTGCTAGGGGTGTTCACGGGTCGGTTCGGTTAGGTTTGGTTCGGTTAGTTGGATAATTTTAACTATCCATCGCGGGGCGGGTAATTTATTTATATTATATACGGTTCGGTTCGGTTAACCATGGATATCTAAAAGTAAAAACCGAAACCGAATGCTTGGTTTGTCAGTTTCTCGGGTTTTTTGAACACCCCTAATGCTTGGTACGGGGTTATAGGGGGTGAAGAATGGGAAAGGTAGTGAAAAAATATGTTTGGCAAAGCATAATGCAATAAACAATTATCCAATAGTGGGTAATGGATCATTACCCAATAAATTGGGGGATTGATCTTCTTTACATTTCCCTTTCCCAAGTTTTAACTCAACTATTTTCAAATTCAACCCTCAACTAAAACTAATATTTCATTTAATAACTAATAAAACACAACTTAATTATATTAATACTTAAAATTTAAACATACATTAAACAAACTACAATAAACTACAGCAAACATCAAACATAAAATACGATAATTAAACATAAACCTACGATAATGGAACATAAACCTACGATAATTAAACGTAAAGCTACGATAATTAAACATAAAACTACGATTTAATAAAATGAATCATCAGACACATAGCCCTCGTGACTCGACAAACTACAGCAAACATCAAACATAAAATACGATAATTAAACATAAACCTACGATAATGAAACATAAACCTACGATAATTAAACGTAAAGCTACGATAATTAAACATAAAACTACGATTTAATAAAATGAATCATCAGACACATAGCCCTCGTGACTCGAATAGGAGGCACTTGAATCGTCCTCACTCGATGGCACAGGTGGAAGTCCCTGAGCCCATCGCCATTCTGCTCGTCTGTTCTTCCGATCATGTTTCCCTTTGAGGTACGCCTCATGCTCCTTTTCCTGATGGGCTTGCTCAGCTTCAAACTCCAAAACGACTTGCATATCCAGATTATACTGTTCTTCCACAGTCAACTGACGAATGTTGTGTTGGTTTTCAGGTAGAAAGTTTGGTGTGGTTGATTGTTTGGTTGTGGTATATTTTTTGGTGGAAACATTACTTCTGGTGGAGTTGGAGGTGGTGGGTTGTCACATTGGAACACCGGAAAAAGATCTTTTGGCGGTGTGTTTTGTGGGGAATTGTCTTCAGGTGGTGTGTTGTACACCGAAGCGTTTTCAGATGATGTGTTGTGAGACATTCTGTTGGAAGAACAAAAGAGAATTCTTTGATGATTGTGGGTGTGAATTGTGTGTGTATTCAGCATAGTCCCAATAGGTATTTATAGGATGCGCTTTGTGGAAGTATCCCGCCCTCTATTTGAATTCAAAATTTAAAATTTCCCCGCCCTCTGTTTTGAATTCAAAATTTCAAATTATCCCGCCCTCTGTTTTGAATTCAAAATTTCAAATTACCCCGCCCTCTGTTTTGAATTCAAAATTTGAAATGTATCCCGCTTTCAATAAGTGACAATTTCCGTATCGTGTTTATTTCTTTTCTATATCGTGTGTATTTCTTTAATTTTCTGTATCATGTGTATTTCTTTTTCGTATTGTTGTAATGTTGCGTATCGTGTAATCTTGAATTTGAATTTGAACTAAGGGGGGTGTTTTGCAATTTGAATTAACTTATATTCCAAATGTTATAAATTTTAGAGGGTCCAAAAGTGACCAAAAAAAAGTTTTTTTTTCTAAGAAAATGACTTTAACGCCGGGTTAATGGAATAACCCGGCATGTTAACGCACCACTAACGCGACCATACACAACAATCACGTACAAATAACGCACGTTAAAAACCAAATAATGCACCCCGTGCGTTACTAATGTAACTGCTCTAAAAGCCACTACAACCCAATACACATGACCCATTACCCATGTTAATTACCAATTGTCAATAGGCATGGATGTGTCGTAACATGACACTCTAAGCAACTATATATCCACCCAATGCATATGACCCATATGATCGATGTCGATCAAATACCCATTAATTAATGAATGTGACCAGTGATAACCTAATGCACATGACCCATGACCCATGTGAATTAGCCATTATCACTGGTCATGCCATGGGTTGCACCGGCTTGGTAGGTGTATACCATTTGTCACAGACACTAAGAAGCAAGTATATCCAGGGACCTCCCGATCATATGTTATCCGGGATCGAGAAAGTTTGAACTAGTATTGAGCTTGACTTGAAAAACTCGATTTATCTGTAAAGATGTGTTTTATTACAAAAATTAAATTTGAAATATAACCTAAGAATTGAATTTGGTTCGACTTCAGCTCGAAAAGCTTGATACATTCATAAATAAGTATTTACACTTAGTACACTTACATATTAAAAAAAACATATTTTATATCACTTACAAGCTCGAGAACTCAATAATAACTCAAGTCGAACTTATATAAGGTTGAGCTCAACTCATTAAACATTTCGAGCTCATTTGATAGGCTTTCAATCTCAAAATTTTTAATATAGTGCTCTAATGATCTCGCCCCTTAATTTTCCCCAAAATTTCAATATCCCGCTCCTCTCATATGGCGCCCCTTTTTCACCCAAAATCAAAACATTAACACTACTAGCTTAGTCAAATCTATCTTCTCTCTATTCATCTCTTCTCCTACTCTCTAGAACCGACTCACACCACCGCCACACTTCAACGCCTTATCTCGTCGTGGTTCCACCAACCATCGCTCCTCCACGCCATCAAGAAAAGGGAACTGTATGGGAGACTTTGTTTGCTTCGGTTGTTTGGTTCGAGATAACCACCAGCATCACAGTCGAGCCACCATCACCCTCATCTCACCTATCCTACTCTATTCATGGGTATGCTCAAACACATATTTAATTTATATTTTCTTAAATGTGTAATCGAATATAAAACGATTTACATTGATTTTCGTGGATTAAACTAGCCTAAAACATGTTTTTGATTATAAATTCGTGTGGTGGTAATCGTTGCAGGTAGACTTATTAAGATGACATAGTTTTCCTGTTTATTGGAATGGAGACAATCGACGTGTTCTAAGAGGCCACTGTTTTGCTCGTAAAGGGAGTCTTGATTGGTTTCCACTCCGGGAGGATGTTGCTGAACAGTTGGAGTTTGCTTATCGCAGTTGCGTAAGTTATCTATCAAAAGATTAACATAACATATGTTATATAGGAAATTAACTCAAATATGGTTGCTTTTTTCAAACTGTTTCATTTGTACCAAATGTTAGTGATTTGCTTGCTTGGTAATGTGTTTGACATTTATTCGTTCCACGTTTGGCACTGCATTAAATTGCAACCAATTGTATATTATTTGTTGCCCGAGTCGATATGCAACCCGTATCTTTGTTTTTGAGGCTAAACTTATATTTGGTACATCTAATGTTGTTGTCTTTTATGTTAGCATTAATCACGTTACTTGTTTCTTGCAGGGGCTACATGCTATTTTCACGGGTGAGGATGATACATGGGATGCCTGGCTAAAAATTCCCTCAGATGGATTTTCTGGCACACTTCATTTTCGAGGCGTGGGTATGCTCCATCTCAGTCACCAAAGCCAACCAATGTATATTTTTATGGTTTCATGGTTGGCAGATCTTATATTATGCAGCGTTATTAGTGCCTTATTTTCTTACATTTCCCATATTTTTTTTTTTGCAGAAAGAAACTGGTATTAGACTCAGATGTAAGCCACTTTTTATGTTGTTAACAATTTCATTTTCTAATGATAACACCATTGTATTTCTTAATTTATATTGCAGGTGACCACTCCAATGGCCGTTGAAACTTTGGAAAACGTACCAATAATGGAAACAGTGGTAAGTAATAAAACATCCACCTTTGATTTTTTTAATTTTACATACATGACTGATGTACCGTGTTTTATATATACATATAGGAACCTGTTAAAACTATCAGACATACGAAAACGCTTGAGCCAAGACAAACCGGTTCTACAGGTTACACCACCAACTATGATACGAAATATTAGTGAACAAAATACAGGACTAAAATTAGTACCAACGAAGCGAAAACATTTGGTCTTTAGTGAAACCTTGCAAAAGCAAGCTAAGGCGGCGAAGAGTCAACAGGTTTTAACTTATGATAGTTGAGAATTTAATTATATACGACATTACAATTATATATATATATATTTTCTTCATTTATATACATTCGATTTTTATTGAATTTGAAATACAATTGTATATATATTTTCTTCATTTATATACATTCTGTTATATATATATATATATATATATATATATATATATATATATATATATATACTAGCAGTAGTAACTCTGCTCCAGCAGTACTAACGTGGTACTAGTATTAACTCTCCTATCATGTTTGTGCATATAGTTGAACCAGTGGCTCATCTAGTTCTGTTATGTTGTGAGCTTTGACATGTTCTAGTCCTACTCTCATCCTAATGTGTTGATATGCAACAGCCTACATTTTTAAGGCTTTTATATCCAGATGATGAGATTAGATCAATGGGAGAAAAACTTGTAAGTTTAACTGCAAATTTTATTAGTATGTTCATTGTTTTGGATTAAAAGTCTTCATGATGTTGTTTGAATTACTGCTGATCATGTTTGTGTTAATATTGCTTAGATGGATTTAGTGCAGCTCATGAACTTCAAAGAAAATGTGGCCAAGTATTTACTACTGCTAGTACAAAAGTTACTACTGCAAGTTAAAGTTGGTACTGCTCAGAGATTAAGACCGCTGGATGTTGCTACTTGCTTATGGAAAAGATTATAGATACTTATAAAGAAACTATTGTAAGCCGACTAAGACTCCTTGGTGTATAAAAGAATGTCCAATTTTATATTTTGTTCAGTTATACATTCCAATTTTATTGTATTTGAATTTGTTTTGATATAGATTTGAATTGTTTTGATATATATTGATTTTTTAAATGTGACTAAAAGATGCATATAGTCACACTTATTAACACTTTTGGTCACTGTTTGCTTTAGTCGTTGTGTGACTAAATATTACCGAATGCCACACAAACATAAAATTCATGTGGCCATTGGATGATCTATAGTCACACAAAATACACATTTCTTCACTTTAAACAGCATATGGTCACACTTATTTACACTTTTGGCCACTGTTTGATTAATGATATGTGACTAAATACCCAAAACAAACATGCTTTATGTGACTAAATATTACCAAAGGCCACACAAACATAAAATTCACGTGGTCATTGGATGATCAATAGTCACACAAAATACACATTTCTTCACTTTAAACAGCATATGGTCACACTTATTAACACTTTTGGCCGCTATTTGCTTAATGGTATGTGACTAAATACCCAAAACAAACATGTTTTGTGTGACTAAATATTACAAAAGGCCACACAAACATAAAATTCATGTGGCCATTGGATGATCAGTAGTCATACAAAATACACATTTCTTCACTTTAAACAGCATATGGTCACACTTATTAACACTTTTGGCCACTGTTTGCTTAATGGTATGTGACTAAATACCCAAAACAAACATGCTTTGTGTGACTAAATATTACAAAAGGCCACGCAAACATAAACGTCATGTGGCCATTGGATGATCAGTAGTCACACAAAATACACATTTCTTTACTTTAAACAGCATATGGTCACACTTATTCACACTTTTGGCTACTTTGTGTTAAATTATATGTGACTAACTCCAAAAAAATAACACCCATTGTGTGACTACATCATCACAAATGTCACATTTATTGTATATTCATGTGGCCACAGGACGGGAAATAGTCACACAAAATACACATTTACTTGAATATATCATCTCAAATGTCACATACATTATATATTTATGTGGCCAAAGGTTGAAAAATAGTTACTCTAAAAAAACATTCGCGTGACTATAAAGTGTTTACGGTCACTAATAATGACTAATCCAACAAAACTGGTGTCTAATTTGTCACACATATTCGGGGTTTTGGTCACTCTTTTTCGATGGAAAAGGCTACGAACTCAACAATGTGACCATATGCCACCTACGGTGGCGGGACCTTTAGTGACACACAACGAAAAAAACGTGTGTGACTATAGGCATATCGTCACACATTTTTGGCGTGACCAATACAACTTTTTGTACCAGTGGAAGTTACTATTTTTGGAAAGTTGCTATAAATGGAAAGTTAATAAAATGGAAAGCCGACTAAAATCAGTAGCCTGATTTAAAATAGTTCTTAGTAATAAGCCGATCATTAATTCGTGTAGATTCGCTGAAGAAGGAGCGGCTTCCTATTCTTATGTTATGATATACTTGGCGGTTTAAGGTACAGATATTCTGGCCTTTCAGTAAGGGTGCCTTCCCTCTCATAACTTGATCTTGATTCTTGATACGTTATAAGATTCCCTATGCCATTGATATGTTCCCTTATGTTGGTTCATTCTTTATGATTCATTTGATATGACCTTTGATATGATCCCTCTGATTTATGATTCACATTCATTGACTCTCCTTTGATTATGATTATGTTATGATATGATTCGGATATGCTGCTATGATTCTATGTATGTATGTATGTATGTATGTATGTATGTATGTATGTATGTATGTATGTATGTATGCTTCGTTCCCTTCTAATGCCTGAGTTTTCTAACTATTCATGGATGTACCATGGGCGTGTCATCGAGGCACCGATGGCATGACACTTTCTATGGAGGTGTGATTGATCCACGGCGTCCCCATTTGATATGATATAATTATGCGCATTTTGATATGATTATGCTGGTTTATGTATGTATGTACGAGGGCGTATGGATGCATCCTAGCACTTATGTTTATGTATGTTTATGTGTATGGTGAATGTGGGTAGGTGCTTCTATACTCCTTCATGTTTGGGAGGTCGCTCCTCCATGTGGTACCAAGAGGTCTCCCCTCTCCGTATCCTTTGACAGGTGATTATGGATTATGTATGTATGTATGAGATCTGTCAAGTACCTTGGCAGGTCGGCTCGTGGCTTTCCTATGATTCGTTTGTCCATTCAAGTACCTTGTTTAGACGCTTCTTTGTTGATACGTGCTCATTACATTTCCCTTGTGATTATACTTATGTGATATATCTTTGATACTTCGTTTCCCTTTGACTTATGATATTCGTTCAATGTATGTTGATCTCTTATGCATTTGACAGATGACATTCCTTTCAGCAGGAGTTTATGTTTCCTTTTCCTATGCTTATTTATGTTTCAAGTATCCGTTTGTTTTACTATATATCTGTTCACTGGGCTTTCGTAGCTCAGCCGCATTTCTTTTCCTGCGACATGTTTTAGGTTGAGAGCTGGGTTTCAGTGAAGAAAGAGCATAGGAGCTTAGTGGACTACCCGTGGACTTGGATTAGATTAGACTTTTTTTAGTTTGTATTTTCCTTTCTTTTATGGTTTTAGTATCCCTTTGGTACGTTTAGATTTTCCCTTATAATCTTTTGTTTTAAGTCTTCCGTTTTGCGTTGTGTGCTTTGATATGTCACCATACTGTAGCACTCCAGACCCATGCCGAGTTGGGGTGTTACACTTTCCCTTAAAAACTAACTGATTTTGGAATCTAACAATGCAATTTCAAATTAATTCTACTTCTAAACATGATTCCATGCTATATAACCCTTATACACCTTTCATCCACACTCCATTATCATCACATTCATCAACCTCAACCAATTCATCATGTCATCACCAAAAACCACCACGTCCAACAAAGCCAAAAAACAAAAGCTTGTTATCATACCACCAAAACAACTTTTTATTGATCTCACAAATGAAGACAATACCACTCTATCACCACCTCCTCAACGCTCATCTCCTAGTGCTCCCAATGCACCCTCCAAAACACCATCAACTCATGGAACCTCCACCTCTTCCATACCATCATCATCATCCATCAATGACTACATCAACACTCACCTATCACCTCCACCAAGAATTCCACCACCACCACCTCTTGAAAATGCAACCTTAGACATCACTCTTTCATTATCACCCATCACACCTCTTGATGCACAATTTTCACCATCACCACTCAATCCACCAAACTTCAATCCCATCCCACGGAGCTTACTTGAAGCTCATGGTGATACTTGCCTTTATTGCATCCATAACCGTACCATCATCTTTGGCTTGAGAGATGAAATCCACTACATGTTTTCATACCTTGAAAGCTTGTTCCCTCAACCTCAACCAACAACATCCACACCTCCACCACCAACATCAACCACACCTCCACCTCCATCAACATCAAACACACCTCCATCATCTCCACCTACAACATTGCTCCTCCCAAACTAAGCATGGATCATATTTGGAAAGTAAAAATGTTTAAACCATTTTGATGGCAAGCTCTAGGAAAAACATTTCTATTAGAGTTTTGGTTGCTTGTAAGTCCTTAAGGCTTTAGTTTATTAGTGGTATTGTTCATGCATCTTGGATGTATGTTGATTGTATTTTTTTCAATTTATTGAAGTGTTTCCTTCCATTCTTATATTGCTTGTTTTATTTATATATATAATTGTTGCATGCATATATATTGTATGTTCTAAATATTTTTGCAAGCATTCCATATCTCGACTTGTCTTGTAACAATACAACGAGGGGGAGTACACATCAAGGGGGAGCTCATCCGACTTCGGGACAACCTTTTTGATGTTCACAAAAAGGGGGAGAAGTGACATAAACTCACTAAATATTTGCATATATAATAATGTTTGATTTAATGAGTTTAGATTTTGTAATCATCAAAAAGGGGGAGATTGTTAATATAAATAATGCGTAAAAACGTTATTAATGTTTCTCGATATCCCTATGTTTTGACGATCACAAAATGTAAAATCATTAAACGTAAATTACGTAAATAAGTATTTAATGAGAAAATATCATTATATCCAACTAATTCACTTAAGGTATGAATAAACAAGTGCCTAATACATTTTATGATCAAAGGAAGGTTTATTTACTAATTACAAATTAAATAAAATGGTATAAACATTTTATATATTTAAGAAAAACATTTTTGGTAATTAAAGGAAAATGTTTATTTCATAATAATTAAATGAATTCAAATTTTTAACCAAATTCAGTTAAATTTTCACCAAATAAACTTTCCCTAGAAAGGACAAAAAAATCAGGCCGTTACAGTGGGCGGCCCCCTTAATTTTAAGGGGGCCGGCACACAATTAAGGGGGCCGGCATACGCTCCTCTGTCAGAATTCTTTGCCTATAAATACTGGTTCAAATCTGAATTTTCCCTTCACCTTTTGCACTAAAACTTATTGTTCTAATTCTCTCAAAACACCTTTCTAAATCCTTTGATCATAAACATATTAGTTTTGTTTCAAGTGATCTAATCCCTCATTATTCAAAGTGCAAGAGAAGAATACTCCTTTCATCTCAAATCAAGAAGTATTGAAGATTAGTTGTGTAGCTTGTATTTAGTGTAAAGTTGTGTAGTGATTGTAATTGGTAGATCTAGGTGGGTTTGTAAATCTAGTATTGAAGAAGTTGTGGTGTGAAGTAGAAGTAGTGTGTAGTTGTGAAGTAGTAGTGGTGTGTATAAGTTGTGAAGAAGGCGTGTAGTGGTGTGAGATTGGTTCTAGCTACTATTAGGACTCGACATCTAGCTTAGTGTCGTTAATTGGTGTAAGCAAAAGTTGTGTAAGGTTTCTCCGCCAAAAAGGGAGCTTGTTGACATAGTGAAGAAAACTCTCGAGTAGGTGACTCGAGGAGTGGAGTAGGGCGAAGAGGTGCTTCATAGCCGAACCACTATAAATATCGTGTGTTGTGGTTTGATCTCTCTATCTCTATCTTTTCTTTACTTTCATATTTACGTTATAATTATTTAGTTAGTTGGATTAAATTATTTGTGTTGTGCAAGTGTTGAAATTCACATAAATAAGAATCGAAGTTTTTATAAAACAAAGTTTTTAAAATCCAAATTGACATAAAACTATTCAACCCCCCCCCCCTTCAAGTTTTTCACAAGCTTGACTCGAAAAACTCGATTTATCTGTAAAGATGTGTTTTATTACAAAAATTAAATTTGAAATATAACCTAAGAATTGAATTTCGTTCAACTTCAGCTCGAAAAGCTTGATACATTCATAAATAAGTATTTACGCTTAGTACACTTACATATTAAAAAAAAGCACATATTTTATATCACTTACAAGCTCGAGAACTCAACAATAACTCGAGTTGAACTTTTATAAGGTTGAGCTCAACTCATTAAACATTTCGAGCTCATTTGATAGGCTTTCAATCTCCAAATTTTTAATATAGCGCTTGAGATCCCGCCCCTTAATTTTCCCCAAAATTTCAATCTCCCGCTCCGCTCATATGGCGCCCCTTTTTCACCTAAAATCAAAACATTAACACTACTAGCTTAGTCAGATCTATCTTCTCTCTATTCATCTCTTCTCCTTCTCTCTAGAACCGACTCACACCACAGCCACACTTCACCACCTTATCTCGCCATGGTTTCACCAACCATCGCTCCTCCACGTCATCACCATCATCAAGACAAGGGAACTGTATGGGAGACTTTGTTTGCTTCGGTTGTTTGGTTCGAGATAACCACCACATCCACCACCATCACAGTCGAGCCACCATCACCCTCATCTCACCTGTCCTACTCTGTTTATGGGTATGCTCAAACACATATTTAATTTATATTTTCTTAAATGTGTAATCGAATATAAAAGGATTTATATTAATTTTCATGGATTAAAACTAGCCTAAAACATGTTTTTGATTATAAATTCGTGTGGTGGTAATCGTTGCAGGTAGACCTATTAAGACGAAATAGTTTTACTGTTTATTGGAATGGAGACAATCGACGTGTTCTAAGAGGCCACTGTTTTGCTCGTAAAGGGAGTCTTGATTAGTTTCCACTCCGGGAGGATGTTGCTGAACAGTTGGAGTTTGCTTATCGCAGTCGCGTAAGTGATCTATCAAAAGATTAACATAACATCTGTTATATAGGAAATTAACTCAAATATGGTTGCTTTATTGTCAAACTGTTTCATTTGTACCAGATGTGAGTGATTTGCTTGCTTGGTAATGTGTTTGACATTTATTCGTTCCAGGTAATTTGGCACGGCAGAACACTTCAACCATCTGGATTATTTGTTGCCCGAGTTGATATGCAAGGGTCTACCCTGGTATGTTGGTTTTTGATGCTAAACTTATATTTGGGACATCTAATTTTGTCGTCTTTTATGTTAGCATTAAGCACGTTACTTGTTTCTTGCAGGGGCTACATCCTGTTTTCACGGGTGAGGATGATACATGGGATGTCTGGCTAAAAATTCCCTCATCTGGATTTTCTGGCACACTTCATTTTCGGGGGACTGGAATTAAATTGAGGCATGGGTATGCTCCATCTCAGTCACCAAAAGCCAACCCATGTAGTATATTTTTACGGTTTCATGTTTGGCAGATCTTATATTATATTATGCAGCATTATTAGTGCCTTGTTTTCTTACAGTTCATAGCATCTGTTTATAGGATGACTTGCTTTTCAGTAGATAGACTAAGAAATGGACGATTATTATTCATAGGTAAAACTAATGGCGTAGTGTATTGTGGATCAAAGGAAGGGAAAACAAAGACGAAGAATCTCCAGATGCTGAGATTAGTTCATTGGCAGATAAACTTGTAAATTTTACTTCAAGTTCTATTATCATGCTTATATACTTGTAGCATTGACTGTGTACTAGCCGTACTAACTTTTAATACCAACATTTCCAATATTTTTTTTGCAGAAAGAAGCTGATGAAAAGATCAAGTAAGGAACCTTGAATATTGATGATGGCAATGATGCAATTGTATATATATTTGGTTCATTTATATACATTCGAGTTTTATTCAATTTGAAATACAATTGTGCATATTTTTGCTTCATTTGTATACATTCTACTTTATATATATACTAGCAGTTGTAACTCTGCTCCAGCAGTACGAACGTAGTACTAGCAGTACTAACGTAGTACTAGCAGTACTAACATTATTGGTCACTCTTTGTTTAATTCGATGTGTGACTAAATATTACAAAATGCCACACAAACTAAAAATTCATGTGACCATTGGATGAACATTAGTCACACAAAACACACATGTCTGAACTTTAAACATCATATGGTCACACTTATTAACACTTTTGGCCACTGTTTGCTTAATTGTATGTGACTAAATACCCAAAACAAATATGCTTTGTGTGACTAAATATTACAAAAAGCCACACAAACATAAAATTAATGTGGCCATTGGACGATCAATAGTTACACAAAATATACATTTCTTCCTTTTAAACAACATATGGTCACACTTATTAACACTTTTGGACACTTGATGCTTAATTGTATGTGACTAAATACCCAAAACAAAGATGCTTTATGTGACTAAATATTACAAAAGGCCACACAAACATAAAATTAGTGTGGCCATTGGATGATCAATAGTCACACAAAATACACATTTCTTCACTTTAAAGAGCATATGGTCACACTTATTAACACTTTTGGCCACTTGATGCTTAATTGTATGTGACTAAATACCCAAACCAAAGATGCTTTGTGTGACTACATATTACAAAAGGCCACACAAACTAAAAATTCATGTTACCGTGGGATGAACAATAGTCACACAAAATACATATGTGTTCACTTTAAAGAGCATATGGTTACACTTATTAACACTTTTGGCCACTTTGTTTTAAATTATATGTGACTAACTCCAAAAAAGCAACACCCATTGTGTGACTAAATCATCACAAACGTCATATTTATTGTATATTCATGTGGCCACAGGACGGGAAATAGTCACACAAAATACACATTTACTAGAAAGAATCATCTCAAATGTCACATATATTATATATTTATGTGGCCAAAGGTTGGAAAATAGTTACTCTCAAAAAGTATTCGCGTGACTATAAAGTGTTTACGGTCACTGATAATGACTAATCCAACAAAACTTGTGCCTAATTTGTCACACATATTCGGGGTTTTGGTCACTCTTTTTCGATGGAAAAGGCCACGAACTCAACAATGTGACCATATGCCACCTACCGTGGCGGGACCTATGGTGACACAGAACGAAAAAACGTGTGTGACTATATGCATATCGTCACACATTTTTGGCGTGACCAATACAACTTTTTGTACCAGTGTTTTCAACGAGTTTAAATCTTTACTAGAAATGAATCAAAAGATTTACAGTGGAATAGCTCTTGGTAAAACTATTCCAGTTGAGCGACAAATGTAACACTCCTTTGGGAACGACTAGAGGCAGCTAGCTTTGCTTGATCATTCCTAGGAGAGGGGATTCTATCAACTATAGTGCTAAGTACTATTTTATATGTTTGTTTAGAATCCTACTTATCCCGGTTACAAAGTTTCGTTTAAATAGGCAAAGGAATACTGTGGATGCACATGGCTATAGTAGATAGCCAGCCATGGAGTAGATAGCACGTACCTAGTATACTAGGTGGAATGTGTGTTTGGTTTTCCAATGCTAACAACTTTTATACCCAAGATCTTACTTTATCGTCATTTGATAAGACATTACGCTTATCTTCCCAACAAGTTTCCTGCCCATTCATCAAAGACTAAGTCCCTTATAGAGATAAGTCTTCAGGGTAACTGACACATTTGTCAGTCCTCAGTCCCACTGGTGTTTCTTGTAGCTATTTATACCTTGCTCCCTGACACCGCATCAGTTTACAAAGTATTTCTTCAGTTGATCTTCGACTTCCCTGAAGCTTGGCAGTTGTTTGAGCTTTATACAACTCTCACTGATTTCTTATATACGTGAGTTTACATCCACTGATGATCATTAGTGAGGTACCTATCACTAACAACGATCAGGGTGTACTCTCTGATATTCAACAGGGAGTAACATTTTCTTATAACCATCAGAGGGAGGTGATGGAACACCTCTTAGAGGTGGTGGAACAGTTTTGTATCCAAGACCTAATTTAGCTTTGCTCACAATTTGGGCTTCCCAAATTTTATCAATACTCTTTGATTGATGATCCAGTGTTTGCTTAGTTATCATTATATTCTCACTAGCCACTTCTGTAAGAACTTTAACCTTTTCTAGTTCTTCTCTAAGAACTTTATTAATAGCAACCTGATAATCTAAGTCTCTTCTTAATACTGCAATATCATCATTGAACTTAGATTCATTAGCCCTATAATGCTCTAATTGAGTTTCTAAAACACTTAGGCCTCTTTTATGATTTGATAAGTTATAATTAGTATGAGTTAACTCTATGTGTTGCTCATTAAATTGTGCTTTAAGTTTCTCATACTCTTTTAAGGCCTTACAAGATTTAGAACAAGCATTATCAATTTGTACCTCAGAGTCAGAAAAAGCCATTAGTGCCATCATTGCAGACTCTGAATCATCTTCCTCTTCCTTAGTCATAAAGCTCCAATCAAAGCTCACTCCATCAATGGCCAATAGCCCCTTTGGTTCATCAGTAGTAGGTTCCTTCTTCTTTTCCTTCTTGTACCAAGTTGACCTGTTATCAGACTTCCTTGGCTTCCTACACTCTCTGGCAAAGTGCCCCTTTTCATGACAATTGTAGCACTCCACTTTCTTTTTGTCAAAACCTACTGTTTCATCAGCACTAATGTTGATTTTTCTTCCAGTCTTCTTCCAAAACTTCTTTGTCCTCAAACTTAGTAATGCTACTTGCCATTTAATATCCATCTCCTCCATATCATCTTCATCAATTTGATCCAGATCCTCATGATTGAGAATTGAACCACCCACTTGACTTGATATAAAGGCATAAAAGGTAGTATCACTAAGCCCTGCAATCTGTCTCTTTGAGCTACCAGTGGAAACAACAATGTTAGCACTGTCATCATCACTATCACTTTCTTCATCTGAACTATCATCAAGAGATGATGATATAAGTGCTACACTTCCAGAACTTGAGCTTATTTTGCCAGCTTTCTTTAATCTTTGTTCAATAACCTTGAAGTTATTGTACAAGTCATTAAGTTTCATGGTCTCCAACTCTGGCTTATCTTCCCACACAGCAACATTGGTTCCAAACTCAGATGGTAAGCTTCTTAAGAATTTTAGATTTAGGTCTTCCTTTTCCACCTCAATTCCAAAAACAGTGAGTTGAGAAACAATCTTTTGTAGCCTTGTGAAGATGCTATCAAAAGATTCATTACTTGTTGAACCAAAGTTTTCATAAGTTTGCTTCAGCAGAGTCTTTTGAGTCTTCTTGGTAGAATCATTACCACCAAAAACTTCACAGATCTCATCAAAGAGAGTCTTTGCAGTCTTGAACTTGCTGAATGCTACAACTTGATCTCTTGGAACTTGTGTTAGATTGATAGGACTTTCAATTGGTCAAAGTTTATTTTTAATAATATGAAAGGCAATGTAAAGAGTACATATAAATTTTTGATGTATCCAAGGTTTGTGCAAGCAGTGTTAAATGAGTTTCAACTACGACCTCACAACAGAATTTATGAACCTTCCATTCTTAAGCCAAAAGTTTTTCAAAATATGTCTAAGGCTTCAGAACTTTGGAATGGGCAGGTTCATCCACTTTTACCTCAAATGCTTGCTAAAATTTCTCAAGTACAGGGTGAGGATGCATCAATCCCAGTTGCATCTCAAAACACACCCAATCTTGTTGTTCCACCAATTCAACATACCCCTGCAGTCACTCACACTTATGAGAGAAGGTCTAAACAGCCAACTTTTCTCATCTCAACATTGCATGTTGTTGAGCCATTTGGTTTAGGAACAAGCAGTGGTGGTTCAAGGCTCATCCTAGTCCAACTAGGGAAGAGCCTGAATCAATGCCTCATGATTCACCTCTCCCAGCAGGGTACACAGCTGGAAGTGATGAAGGTAGTGTGCCACAAAATGAATTGATGGATATTTGTACCAAATTAGTCAAGCAGGTTCAAGCTCTGGAAAAAGATCTGGCTCAGATTAAAAAACAACATGCCACAGAGCTGAATCAATTGAAGGATGAGATTCACACATTGCAGAATGAAGTTGAGAATCTCAAGAAGAAAAGATCTCAGGTTGTTTTATCATCATCTTCACCTTCAGATGAGTTTTCTGCAAGTTCTAGTAAGGTTTTGGGAGATTCTTCCAAACAGGGGAGGAAAATAGATGCAGAGCTTAAAGGGAGGAGTAAAAGTTTTGATAAAGACTTTGCTAAGCTTAGTGATTTTGATGATGCTCAAGCAAAAGATGATGATGCTAAGATTGAGGGGAGGAAATTGGATTTTGAAGATATGGATGTTGATGCAGGTTTTAACTTTGATGATTTAGTTGGAACTGCTCAACCAATTTCCACTGAAGCAGAACAAGTTCCCACTAATCAACAACTTACCACTGCAAGTGAAAATGTTCCCACTGCTAGTCAAGAAATTACCACTGCAGAGGAAGAAGCTGCCAGAAGAAGATCAGTTAAAGGAAAGGCTATTGTAATTGCTTCAGATCAAGAGACAAGAAAGATTTCTAAGTTTGAACAAGCTCAGATTGATTTTGATGCAAGGTTAGCAGAGCAACAACAAGCTGAAGAGTATGAAAGAAAGAAAAAGATTAAAGAAGATGAAGTTGCTAGTTTCATGGAAGCAACTAGGTTGGATAAACTTGAAGCTGTTATGGCAGAACCTATTTCAAGTGTCTCACCAACTGTCATGTATGAGAAACCTCCAGAGTTTACCTATGTGCCTACAGAAGAAGAGATTGACTATTTGATTAACAATGATCAAATAATTAGGAAGAAGGCTATTGAATTGATTGCAAATACAACCTTGGATGAAGAACAAAGGTCTGCTCAACTTAAAGATTTCATTCTAATGAAAAATCAGCAGGCTCTTGACCAAATCATTGGAGATGCTAGAAAAGGTCAAAAGAAGCCAAGGAAACTTACAAAGGCACAAATTATTTCTGAGATGAAGACTTTTTGTTGTCATGTTGGTAATATGAAGATGGGTCAATTCAAAGGAATGTCACATGATCAGATTGAAGGTATTTACTACAGAATCAAAAGACAAGATAGTAATTTCATTCCAATGGATCAAGAACCATTATCTATGAAGACAAAAAGGACTGGAGTGAGTCTTGAATCTAAAGAAGCAAAGAAGTTGAAGACTCAGAAATCATCTCAATAAGAAGAAGGTCCTAGCAAGTTGACTGAAGAGCAAGTTACAAACATGTTGTTCATAGAAACTGATGTGCTAAACATTGAACCTCTACAAGCAAAATATCCAGTAGTTGGTTGGAAAATCTTTTCTGATAATTTTGGTGCTGCTTGGAAGATCATCAGAAATGGAAATGTCACAAATATCTGTAGAGACTTTGAAGACATTGTTAGATGCTGTGATAGAGAAGATTTGGATACCTTGTGGAAAATTGTTCAAGATCAGTTTAAGAAGGAAGAACTTGTTGATGTCAAAGCTAAGGAATTATGGGTTCACTTTAGAAGATTATATGAACCTGATCCAAGTGATAGGTATTGGAGATTTGAAGCTCATAGTACAAGAACTTTGTGGAAATTCTATGATTTAAGTTCTGTACATCATGTTTCTACTCAAGATGGAGTTGATGTTTTTATGCTGGCTGAGAAAGAATATCCATTGAGAGCTGGAGTATTAACAGTGATGTTGTCAGAGAAGCTTAGGTGTTGGGAAAGAACTGAAGTTATAGATGATTTACTGCAAAGGATTTATGATCAAAGTGTGAGAGCTGATAGAGAGTTAAGAAGAAGAAGATAAGTGTTTGGAAGAATTCCCATATTCTCATGTTTATTGATTACTTGAAGAAACTTATTGATTTATGTATTAATCATAAGTTAGGGGAGGATTGTTGGGAATTATACTAACAGTTACCACGGCTAAAGAAGAAGTTACAACTGCAGAAGATTGTACTTGCAGTGGAAACTCATTACCACTGCAAGAACAATATATTACCACTGCTTATTAGATAACTGTTAGGAAACGCGTCTAGATAAATATAGAATAGATTTTGTGTATATCTTATTCTATTAGCTTTATACTTATCTTGTAGAAGAGGACTCCTTGTGCTATAAAAGGAGATCCTAGGTTATAAGTTTATATACGTTTTTCTAGAGCTTCAAGGTGTAACCCTAGTGATATCAAGATCACTCGTATTATTATCATTAATAATATTGGAGCTAATAGTTTGTTTACATACATTGTTTATTTACAACTGTCTTACTCACAATCAAACTTCTAAGTGTTACTAAGTAGATTCCGCATACTTAGTGATATAATTCAAAGTATCAATCTAACACAAGTTCAAGGTGTTTAGATCCATCAATAAGTCCTTTGATTTTCATCAGAGGGTAATTTACTCTCTGATCTTTATCAGTGAGTGTTGTTCTCGTTGACTTACATAAGAGACTTAATAAATTAGACTAGTTTATATTTAAATACATTGTTAGAGACAATTAGGTCAAAAATCAGACCCAACAAGGCATCCCAAAGTATTGGATAGGAGTGGGTCCATAAGGCATGGGTTGGGCTGTTACAACGTAGGCCTGGTAAGTTAGGGATTGGGCTTGTACAATCAGTTGTTGAATTGGGCCAGTAAAGGTGAGAGGTTAAGGAGTATAAATGAAGACCTGTTGGCCCAAGTGGGCCTGTTGCATGGTTGTATTCATGGCGTGAAGCTTTAATATGAATAAGCAGGGGGATCCTGCTGCGTTGTAGTGGGTAGTTTTTATTTATTTCGCGAGCGTTAAGGACAATTCCGAAGAAATCGTAAGATATAGGTAAGAGTCTCCACAAGATACACATTTGTATTATTTCACTTCTTTCCCTTTTTTTAACCATATCCAAACACATTTAATGTGTTTGATGGTTGCCTCCTGTTGACGCACGACAACAAATGCAAAGAAAGACACGAGGACCAAGTTGGAATAAGGAGATAGCTCGAGGGCTAAACATGGCCAAGTTGATTCAAGTTTCATCCTATATATATTAATTCCTTTTTCATACTGACAGAGCGTATCATGTACAAATGGTCTCATATTAGGCCTCAACTGAGCAACAAAACAGGCTAAATTGTAAGCCCTAAGCAAAACCATCAAAACTGCCCAACAAAAATAACTTTTTTTAGCACTGCGCTCTAGGCGGTGTGCTATAATATTTACAGAGAATTAGCAGACAAGCAAAGCAACAAATAAATAGGGAAAAAAAGGGGCAGACAGTAAAGCAATGAACAAGGAAAAATAATAATTAATGAGGCACCATAAGTAGCAAGCTCAGCAACTTTTCTTTTTCTTTTTCTTTCTTTTTTTTATTTTTTTTCTTTGAGATATGTTTACATGCATCAGCTTCCAGGGTTTGTTAAGATAACTAACATGGGCTAAGCCCGATAATAAATACTCCCTCTATCTTAAAATTTTTGTCAAGAGACAAAAATAATAAAGTTTAATAAAAGTAGGGTTATTTTAATTTTCAACTACTTAAATAGAATATTGTTTCACTAAATTTTCTAGTTTTTACTTAAAAATGAAAATAAACAATTATTTTAAAGCATTCCGAAAAAATAAAAGTATGACAATAATCTTGAAAGTGAGGGAGTAATAAACGATGCATGGGCTGATAATGATTCATCTAATAATTACTATTGATATGGTGATGTATCCCCATACATTGAATCTTGGCTTCAACGATTCCTTCTTGTGTGCATTTCCTGTTCTCTAATCTTATGAGATTCATGCTCACAAGAGCATCTACAATGCAAAAAGTCTTTAAAGACTTTTTGCATTTAATGCATTTAATGTTTCTTATGTTTAATGCAAAAGACTTTGAGGAAAGACTTTTAGTTTGCCAAGTCTTTCTACAAAGCTTTTCAAAAAGCTTTCACTACAATGCCAAAAAACCCTTTCAAAAGACTTTTGGTAATAGTAAAAAGCTATTGATGGTTTGTGCATTGTGGATGCTCTTACTCTTGAAGATCCAAAGATTACTATAGGGAATGTATTCAGGCCTTTGTATATGAGGACTCTCAAATTAACACTTAAAACGTACGAGATGGACAACATAAAAGTCAAGACTTACACTTGTTAGTTACTTGTTTCTCTCCATATGCAGATTCTTGTCATATGTTGCTATCTAGCTTTGGGATATATGCAAAATAAGAAACTTCTCATGGAAAACTGTACGATTGGATATAAAGATATATTGGTGTTACAGAGGTCTATGAATAAAGAGGGGTACGAGAGATATGGCTTTATAAAAGATAGATCTATATATGAAGGGACCATAAATATTTTAAGATCTAGTAATACTGCTAAAAGAATATATCCTTCTTCTACATTTCACTTTTTATACCACAAAAAACTCAAATTGATTTTTGTTCGGAGACTTTTACTTGAGGACAAGGTTATTGATCATTATGACATCAGACAATGTTGATGTGAAGTAATTTCTAATTTTTTATAGTAAATTTTGTTAGATTTGCTTTAATACTTAGCTTGAAACACAATGTATTCTTTTATTAAATCAAAGTATCGAACTAACATTTCCAAATCAGTTTCATTTTTGTAAAAGATAAGTTTAGTTTTTGAGAAGAGACAAATCTCAGACTGCTCTCAATAGACGGAGGGAGCCCCGGTGACCAGCCAACCTCAAGTGCCACCCTGTTGGGGATGGCTTTCTCACGCGTGAGGGAGGAGAATTTTGAAATCGAACAGTGAGCTCCTCACCTTATAGGATGACGTGTAAACATGGGCCCTCCTCCCAACGGTTGCATTAGTTTGTTTGTTTATTTATTTATTTACCCACTATCATTTTAAAGTAATTATAAAAAGACCTAATTCATATGACTAAATTCATGCTTAAACAAATCATCATGTGACATATGGAATGTATATTTTCTCTTTCATAATCCTCACCATTAATCTTGCCATGTGTCATGATCTTAATGTTAAGTATATCTTTAGGCATGAAATTTAGTCATGCCAATCATTTTTCATCATTTTATTATCTATAAATACTCTATAAACTTTATCATTTTTAAACACAACTTCACGTTATACACTCTCTATTCTTATTCTTTATACAACTTCAAACTTAATCTCTACCAAAAGTCTTATAGATTGTTCTCTTCCACATATCATCAAGGAAATCAAAGCTAGTGTTCATAAACAAATCGATAAGGATAACATTCGTCAGCAAGCGATTATCGAATTAGCTTCGCAGTTTGACAAAGCGAGCACAACTAAAGATGATAGATATGAGGAAAGCATACAAGGAATGCAAAGATTACGAGATTCATAATGATTTGTTAACAATAGCATGACAAATACGTAATCAAATCAATGCAAAAACTGTTTAGATGCATGCAAAAAAAAGATAGGACGACTGTGTTTTTCTTTTCGTGTAATGTTTTTAATTTTCGTATACTTTTTATATTTCATATTAAAAAAAAATATTGTGTTTTTTCTTTTCTTTTTGTTTCTTTCCTTTTTTTTTTTTTTTTTTTTTTATAGCTTTCCGTACTGTAATTTGTATTTTATTTGAGTGAATGAGAATTTAGTATATTTGAAAAAATAGAAAAGAAAATAAAATAGTTGAAAGATTTAGTTTCTAAATAACTAAAAAAAATTGGTTGAAAGGTAAGGTGGTGTGACCATTGGGGTGGAAAGTGAGAGGGAGTAAAGGGAGAGAGAAATCTATGTGGCGCTGAGGTAGAAGATGAAGTGGTGTGACCATTGAAAGTAGTTTCAGCCACTTATTTTTTATTAAGAAAAAAAAAAGATTAATTAAAATTTAAATTAAAATGCAACTAAACCCATCTTTTCATTATTTGCATATCTCAAAAATCGTAGATCGTTAGGCAAAAACTCGCGACAAACAGTTTATTATCTTTCAATAGACTAGCACTTTCATATATTTTCGACGATTATCATTTTTTTTTCTAAATTTGCATAACATATTACATATGATTTAACACTAATATGGAAGTTCAAACACTAAACAGTTAAACTAAATATGCATAAGTATGTGTTTATAATCAAAGACTTTCCCCGTTTTCAGCATCAATGAGCTTTGCAGACTGGACAACGAAAGGTTGTATGAAACACATATCATCTTCCAGAGACTTCATCAATGCCCTGGCTTAACTGACATTGCAAGAACTTTCAACTCACTTCTGGTTGCTAAGGAGAAATCGAAGAACCCATCAAACCAGTGAGAATCCTACCATCTTTGAAGTAATAAATAGTGTAGTCATTTGATGATTTTATGTAGTTGTTATCTATGAATGAATATCAAATGAAAATTTGTTTATCTATTTTATGCTTTATTTAGCTTTATCAGTAATTAAGAAGAAGTTGTCAGCTCACTCACATCTTGTTAACTTAAGCTATTTATATATCAAAATAGAGGGAGATTATTGGGCCATTTCGGAGTCCGACATTCTTTGAATGGATTTGAACATAAAATAGCATAAGTATAGCATAGTCGCTGAATAAATACTTAGCATAACTTTCCATTAGTTCTTGAAGACAAAGAGTCTTCACTTAAGTGTCGATGCAGTTCAACAACTAAAGTTCAAGCCCAAAAAAGGTGTTCCGTTCATTGAGGCTTGACAATACCTCATTGAATGATGCTCATCTCCTCATAACCTAAGATACTGATAAAATAATCTCTAGTATCTAGAAGGTAAAAAGCGGGAAAACTAAAAAATAATAATAATAAAAATAAAAAATAAAATAAAACAAGTCTTCATAGGTTTCAGCACCTTTCGAGAGTTGGTAAAAAAAATGCAACAATTGTTAACACTGTTCTGTAAAGAAGAATGTACCCCTTACCTAAAGTAAATGCATTTAATGCACATCTTACCTAACCATTGAATGCTCGGGTCAGACCTGCTCAATTTTAGGATATGAATGGATTATTGGGAAAGGTTGGACCAGCTTAGACTTTCCATCGTCTTATGATTGGAGGATTGAACTGTTCGGATGGTCGGACTAGAGCTCGGGGCAAGTAGGACAACATGCCATGAATATTCTTGGTCCTATATATAAAAGATCTAAGAGTTGTATGATTTGATACAATTGTAATCGTTACTTTATAACTTCATACTTAAACCGTAACTTAGGTTTGTGTTTAAGTTAAAGAGGAAATCATCTCAATGGTCATTCAACTAAGATTGTTATTCACGATTTATCAAAATCTTTGATTCATTTCTAATAAGAATTTTAAACGCTGAAAACCTCTTGGGAAAATTTTGTTAAACTAGTTTATTGCTTGCTTTGTATAAAACTACTTTAATCTCACATCTATAAATATGGAGAGTGATTCTTTAACTCAGTTATTAGCTTATATTCACTTTAAAAGGAACAACAGATACCTTGGTATGTAAAAAAAAATTGCGTATGTAAATGATCTTTTCTATAGTTTTTGTGTTGATCATTATTAATCCTTGCAAACTTTGTACTTTTGACTTATTTCAAACACTTCTATAACTACTAGACTTTAAGTTGAATATTGAATTTTTAAGAGCGTAAGGTGTAAAACATTCTTTGGTTAGTTGGTGCCCTATACAACGAGTCATATGGCTCCACTCCACACCCCACCCCAAGTCATAGCACCTCGCATCATGTCCAACAGCCATGTTATACATTTTTTTTTTATTAGGTCAAGTGTGGGCCAAGAGGTGTCATATAACTTGAGTGATGGAGGTAGGGTGTTGTTGAGTTAAGTTATAGGTACTGATTTATAAAAAAAAATGTATTGTCATAACACCGTCTTATAACTCACCCGACACCCCACAATCATACATTTCAAAACATCATATTATATTTGTTTATAATGCCTTCTTTCTAAATAATCGTCAAAGATTAGCTAATTAGCAAAGAGTAGTACAACTATTTGTAAATAATCGGTAAGTCTACGTGTGAACTAAATGATATTAACTTCAACTTTTCAAGCACCGCTTATTCGTTTGGTGATAATCAAATTGCTATAAATTCGGTCATTTATAAAGTTGAGTAATGAGTAGTTATGATCAAGGTCATCAAGCTTTGTGTTTTTTCTTTAAACAGCGAAGAAGATCATAAGTCAGAAAACTAGCGAGAAGCTAGCATAGTACGTTTAATCAAGATGATTATAGAATTTGTTATGTTTTATATATCTAGCTATATTAAATGATAATGACTATTATCTTGAGAAATAACATAAAGTCTGTACAGTAATGGAATGACTAGAAGGCTATGTTATCGATCTTCAATTCACAACGTACTGATCTTTGAGATGACGGGGGCTTGACGATTGAGATGCATAACGTCATCGTCCCTCTGCTTATACTTTCATAATTTCGATTGGCACAGAATTGGGTCGTTAAAAAGTTGTACAGAATACTAGTTTAAACATAATCATCTGTATAAAACATTTTTTTTTTTTTTATTATTATAAAGATTGTATATAAGGCTGTGGCAACTTGATCCTACTTTTGTCATTCTCGTCTATAAACACTCGTACAAAGAGCAGGGGCGAAGCTTGGAAATTTCGAGTGGGGGTCGGGATCAAAAAAAATTTTTTCCTAACACTATAGGGGGTCGAAACCGAATTAAATTGGGGGGCGAAACCGAAAATACCGAAATTTTTCTACACGAAAACTATATACCCCTACATCGCAAAAAAAATTTCGAGGGGTCGGCCCCCCCCCCGGCCCCTTAGAAGCTGCGCCCCTGACAAAGAGCAATCGATTCTCTAGTTTTAAATAAACTTCTTCTCCCAAATTTGGAATGTCATTTATCAAAATCTTAGATTAAATCAGTGGTAACCACGCGGTATACAATTTTGATTTGCTTCAATAATCAGTATGGCACGCACCTTGTGTTTACATCATTTTGCTAGGAACGATCGTTTATTGTTTTGAAAATATAACTGACTTGACAAGATGATTAACTTGCTGTAATGAAAAAAGGTTACTATAATATTAATAGAAAAAGTATTGTCAAAACGAAATATATATATATGTATATCTTTGACATGAAAATAGATCATTGAACACAATATGCTTAACTAAATACGTAGTATATTTTTTTATGTGAAATATGGTTGACAAATATTATATACGAATGATTATTGTTAGTATATATGGACGGGTATGGAGTATCATGCTACAAAGCATATGCTCCAAAACCATGTTGATTTTATTCTTAAAGTAATATGACTATTTAAATACACTTAATAGATACTTTAAATCAAGATCACGTCATATATGTATTCAAAGTCAAATATTGAGGCAAAAGTATTCTTAAAAAATAATGGTGGAATCAAACTATACAACTCATAAAATATCATAACTTCAAATTCCGTAGTAGCTAAGTGCATGTTTGGTGTAAAGAATTGAGGATAAGCAGTGGTGCAGCTATTAAGAGGTGGGAGGGGGCGCCCGACCTTCCAAATTTTTTTTTTGCGATGTAGAGGTATATAGTTTTCGTGTAGAAAAATTTCGATATATTCGGTTTCGACCCCTCAAAATTTCGGTATTACCCGAAAAATAGCGTTAGAAAATAAAATTTTAGATCTCGACCCCCCACTGAAGATATGCTAGCTTCGCCACTGAGGATGGGGAAATGAAAATCAATTCATTTCTTATGTTTGGTACCTCAAAGAAATAAAAATTTGGAGAATTGTAACTCTTAGGATTTGGGTCCTTTATATTTTGTGGAGAGTTGGTTTCCCATCTATTTGGTAAAGAAATGAATTCTTTACACAACTAAATAATAATAATAATAATAATAATAATAATAATAATAAAATAAAATAATAAATAATAATAATAATAATATATTAATATATTAATATAATAATAATAATAATAATAATAATAATAATAATAATAATAATAATAATAATACTGATTTCTTGAGTCAATTATCTAGTGTTACAAAACACTGGAATTTATATTGAATTTCTTTGAGAATTCATTTTCGTGATTTGATTTATGCACTTCATTTCATTTCTCTAAATTTCACTCTACCAAACGTGCCATAAGGACTTGAGCAGAAAAAAAAGAGTGTTATGAGTTTCCATATACAACTAAAAGTGTTTGAACTTATTATATATAACTAGAACGGTACCCGCGCATGTGGTGGCGGGTACCGTGTGATTATATTTTGCGATGTTTGGTTATATGTTTTGTTGTCTTCATGCTTTATAAGTAAAGATATTAGATATGGTTAAACCAAATAATTTTAGTTTGAACAACCAATCCCTTTCCAACAAATTTTCTAACCAACTTGCTTCCTAATAAATTAATTTTGAAATCTTTCCATAATAAGCAAGAAAATGTTTTAATTTTAAGCATTTTTAATTATAAAATAATCTCAAATGCATTATATAGTAGTATAGATAATGAAAAAGTAATTTTATGATGCGAATCAAACCTGAACCATTGTTTGGCATGGTCATGGAATAATAGAAATGTAAATTTGGTTTGGTTCGAATGTTATACAACCATCATCTATTCCGTTTAACTTTTGCCTCGGTTTATAGTCTTTTGTTACTTAGTTTTATATAATCATGTTGTTTTTCGAATAAAACTCGATGGATTAGCCATTTCAATTTAACTTCGATTGTGGATGTAAATGTTCAATCAATTACTAGTAGTGTCATAATTTCCAGGTTTGTCATGTCCTTTTATGGAAAAGGGTGCTACTTACGGGTCTAATTAAGCTAACACATAAGCTTTGTTTTCTAAATTTTGGTTTACGACTTTAGGCGTCACTGGTATGCAGTATGCTAATCTTCTAGATCGTGTATGAGCCTTTAGCTAACCTACATTATAAAAAAAACAAAAAATGTTATTAGAAAGCATCTAGCAAAGAGCTGGAAACACGCAAATACTACAAGAGATTGTTGTAAAGAAAGTGTTATCTTGATGATACAATCATGGTTCGAAATTTTGTTACAAAAATGATTCTTAGTACAGTAATTAACTTTGAGGTTCTTGCTTTAAAGAATTCTTTACATGTTTTTGTATCAGCTTATTTTGGAAACTGATTGGGACTTCTTCAGCAAGTCATGTACAAATTCGTTTTCTATGTTTATGAAATTCAAATCGTGCTAAATAAATTTGCATATCTTGTTCATATATGGCTACGTCTTTTCGTGGTGGAAAAGATTGTATATATTTGGCTGCGGCGATCTTTTCTTGGTGAAAAAGATTGTTTATATTTAGGTGTAATCTTTTCTTGGCAGAAAAAAAAAATATTTTTTGTGTGTGTGTGAATAATGGACCTCCTCCACTAGTTTTCAACGTTCTAACAACCTAAAAATGCACATTTATGTTGCCTCCATGAAAATAAAATTTTCTCCAACAGACTCGATAAACACGCCAACGTTTCCATGATTTTTTTGGCATGTTAGTCAAACCCGAAAGTACATGTTGCTTCAACAATTGTACCTTGAGAAATGTACAACGGATTTGTTTTAACGTGTTAAATAAGAGCATCAACTTTTACTGTTTAAAAACGATTTTTGGTTTTACTGGTACATTATTTATTTAAATACTGCAATCGAGTTTGTCTTATGATCTTCTACACCTTTGTCCATTTATCCATTTCCTTTATTGTTTGCAATTTATTGTTATTTAATTTGTTAATTGGTTGTATACAATAAAATGTATATGCATGGTTCCCCTACAAATCTATCCTAGGAAGAGTAATCAATCCATACAATTCGAAAGGTGCACAAAATTTCTTTTACGAGTATAAAATGAAAAGTGAATTAGAATATATGGTTTCATTAAAAAAAAAAAAAAAAAAAAAAAAAAAAAAAAGACATGGCATGCATGTATTTCTGTGACACAATTTAGAGACTATGTTCATTTCGAAGAAATTAAAATTTTTAACAAAAATTTATACTATGTGAAAAACATTAATAGGTTCCCGTGAATCTACGAGAGCCTCTAAGTCCGCCCATGTGTACTTGATATGATGCATTTCTTTATATATTTAGAATAATTTTGGTAAATGGGCATTCATTTTTTGAAATTCAATTAATTATTGTGAAATCATGGGGGAAAAAGTGTTATGGGGGAAATAATATGATAATATATTTACGTAGATATATGCTCTCAAAGTGCATTGCATGTAGCACAACATTTTTCTCTTAATTATTAAATTACTCCAACATGGTGTGTTTCCTTCTCTGGTGCCAGTAAAATATTTTCTTAAATATTTAAAATTATAGATTAAAACGAATAGTACTTTATTTAAATTTATTTATATGTAAAGACGAATCTTGTTTTATTTTATTATGAACAAAATTAAGGAAGTCGGTGGTTATTCTTTTTTATGATTCTTCTTCAACTTGTTCAAATTAATAAATATTATACACTTTTGATGAAATGCACAAATAATTCTTTTTGCTGGTAAGTGAGATAATTACTAGGATACATTTAATCTTAAGTCTCAATTAGACCTAAAGTTTTTGGAAGGTTGCTCCATTTTTTATTTTTATTTTTAAGTTGCACAAATTATTATCAAAATTCGCACTTAAAGGAGACATTTTTCGGAAGATCGTAGGCACCCAGGTGGGTCTATCCATGGTCTCAATTCGAACATGAGTTTTTCAATGACTAAATTAATTATGTTCCGAATATCGTAGGCCCCCAGGTGGGTCTGTCCAAGGTCTCAATTCGAAGATGGGGTGATTATAGTTCGATTTAAGGAATAAATCTAACAAGTATTTATTTCCCCGGCGTTTCGGCGGGGATAAATCATTAACATGAGCAAAATTATGGTTTATATAAACTCAAATGTTAAAGAGAACAAATGTAAAATCGAAAAAGTCAAAGTCAAAATATGTGATATTGTGTATTGTATAAATTGAATGGCACAATAAAAATGCAAGTAAACTTGAATGGACTAAATCTTAAAATATGAAATGAATAGTGATTACTTTGTGAATTGGTATAAGATTGATACCAAATGCAGATATGTTATGTCCTTGTTGGATTCAGCAAGTAAAATGCGAATGTTTATGATTGTTAAGTATGAAATCTTGTTTATACTTCATGGACCAGGCTTGGTTTTGGGTCGAATGATCTGAACATATGTTCCATGGGCCAGGCTAGTGTTTAGGTAAGCCCATTGATATGTTACTTATTTGAGTTCTCAAATAGTTTAAAGGCTTAATACGGAAAATTCTCTTCATTTGCACCTTTTTTTTTTTTTTTTTTTTTTCTAGAAACACAGTTTTTCACACTTGCATAACATTTGTTTTACACTATTTTACAAGTTTCTTTATCAAACCTTGTTGAAGTAAAAGTTTGCTTCTACTTCAGACAAGCGAGGTGAATCATTCGGACTCTGGTCGGTCCTTCGGATTCAGGGTGATCCTTGCTGGTAGTGGGTTACTTCGGATATCTACAAAACAGGTACGTCCGTTAGTCTCGTCCCGAGAATGTATCCCAGGACCAACCTCCGGCGTGAGAGTAAGTATATGTTCTTAGAGAAAGAAAGTATAAATGAAGTTAGAGAGTGAGGGAATTAATTAACCTTTAAGTGAAGATTTTCTCTCTATTTATAGACTCTCAATATGGAGTGTCAGGCTGGTTTGTACTTAGTTCCTAAATGTTTGCTAGTTTATGCTTCATTATCATATACTTAGTGTACTTACTTGTACTTTGATTTATGTACTTATTGGTCTATCCGAACAGTTATGACCTCCGGATGGCTGAGATCATGCGGACGTTCCCAACCCTTCGGATATTGATCCGTCTTGCTTGAATACATTTGGGTACGCTTTGCTTGATACAGATCCGGAGGGTATGTATTGTGTACGGCGTTCATCTGGAGGGTACATACGCCAACATGTCCCCCCCCCCCCCCAGTATCACAGTAATGGTTATGCCAATGGTGTGATACTCAGTTTACTTTTGTAGTTTTCCGGAGGGTAAGTCATAGCTTCGTCGTTGTTAGGGTCGTGTACAAAGTGCCAAAAGTAATTAATGTGTCGTTTAAGGTGTCCCGTCGTTTTTTACCGCGCCTTCTGGATTGGAACACGTGTACGTTCTTCACGATATACGGTTTGGATGGTGACACGCCCTATGGGTAACGTGTCGTTTCGCGCCCAATTTTTACTGCCTATAAATACTTTTCTTTTTCTCATTTACACCACTGTAATTTTTCTTTTCCACACACAGACTTCTGACACGTTCTATCTCTTCCGTATTCCGAACGATTGTTCTCATCGTCTTTGAGGTACGTCCTAGTCCGTTTAGTTTTTTGTTGTTTGGCTATACTCTTCTCCTTTTCGGATTCATTATGTCGGAATCTACGCATCGTTTGAGTATGAAGACGTATCTATGCCGGAAGGTTCTCACGTTAAAAAGGATATACATCTAAGGCAGTTTGTGATGGACGAAGGCGAAGTACTTACCGTAGTGGAGACTTTCGGGATACCGAAGGATTTACATCCAAGGGTACCTCCGTCGGGTATGACGATGGATCGATTGCCTGGGGATGCCATTGGTTTATACGCGGAGTATTTCTTTGACGGCGGCCTCACTGTTCCTTTTTCTACTTTTCTTTTAGATGTTATCAAGTATTTTAAGGTCCATATTTCCCAGTTGGTTCGGCTGGGCATGCATCGTGCCACTCTTTTTGAGGTGTATTGCCGGAGCATGCACATTCCTCCTACCACTCCCTTGTTTCGCGTCTTTTATAAACTCAGCAAACAGGGTTGCTGGTTTTCTTTTGAAAAGCGTGTGCATAAGGATAGGAAAGTTTGTTTCGGGGATTTTCCTTCTTGTCTGAAGGGTTGGAAGTACCACTTCTTCTTGATTGATAGGAGAGTTATTCCATTCGCTATGCCTTGGAGGCATTCGGATTCGGATGTGTCTGACCCGTTTCCCAAGAGGAATGAGTATGATACTTCTCATGCCGAAAGGCTGGCCGAGACAATTATTGAGCCATGCCAAGTTCCACAGGGGTTCTTATATGCTTTGGGCTTATCGGATCATTGGGAATTTACTGGTTACCGTCCGGCTTTGAGGGATGAGCAGGGGAGGGGTATAGCCTTTGTTATAAATATGAATTTTTAAGTTGTGTATCTTTTTTCATGTTTAACGATGGGTTTTGTTTATCCGCGGGTGTAACTATGTCG
Source organism: Artemisia argyi (assembly GCA_030686995.1). Taxonomy (NCBI): domain Eukaryota; kingdom Viridiplantae; phylum Streptophyta; class Magnoliopsida; order Asterales; family Asteraceae; genus Artemisia; species Artemisia argyi. The sequence goes on from CM060691.1 coordinate 33,343,678, forward strand.
AGCTATCTGAAGAAGCCACCTCTACGCAAGACCGTAAATGTGGTAAAGGGGGATCAACTTCCGGAGGGGCAGGGACGTGAGATGCACGTTACTCGTCCCCTGGCCTCCAACAGTGAGGTTCCGGAGAAGGATGAGGAGCTGAAGAGGGTTGAAGTTCCGGACGACAAGGTGTTGGCTGCTAAAGATAAAAAGAAAGAGCAGGCCGCAAAGCTGGGTTCGAAGAAACCTCCGTTGAAGAGAGCCGGAGGGAGTGTTTCTTCCAAACTTCACAAGAAGAGCAAGCTGTCTGCTGACCATGTCATTGATTTGGACGCTACTGAGGGTTTGAGGAGCCGGAGCCCATCCGTTCGGTGCACCCAAAAGATCTTTCGTCTGGTATGTCTTTGTGAACAGTCTTTGCTCATAATTACTTTTCTTTTTGTTTTGTTTTTATCATATGTTGACGAAGGTTCTTTGTTTCAGGGGGTTCGAAGGGTGCTTCCCAGCCTCCGGGGAAAGAGGTTTTGATGGAAGAGGAGGATATTGAGGTTGATATAGAGGGGGATGATGAGGATGATGCCACCTTCATACCCGCATGGTTGGTGAAGAGGGGGACTCGCATGAATAATGCGATGCCTACCGGGATATGATGATCAATTTGGCCACCCCTGGTGAGGAGAAGTATTTGGTTGGTCAAGATGATGGTGATGCCATCCGAAGGTCTTGGTTGTTGTTGGGTAAAAATGCTACGGCTTAAGCGGATCTTATCTTCCGTTTTGAGTCTCTTCTTCGTGAGCACCAGAAGTTGTCCGAAACCCATAAGGTATGTGACAAGACCTTTGATGATAATTGGAAAAGGTTTGGGGAGATGGCTGAGGAGTTGAAGAACCTGAAGATAAGCATGCTGAGTGTGCCAAGGTGAATCCGGAGGGGATTCAGAAGTTGCGTGCTGAGAACGCCAGTCTGGAAGATAGGGTTTCTCAACTTGAGGTGGAGAAGGAGGAATGGAGGAAGGTTTCTAGTGAGCAGGCTGAGAGGATTAAGCTGCTGGAGGGCCAATTGTCCGATGCCAAGCTGAAGTTAAATGACGAGGAGAAGGCTTACAAAGAGCTTTATCAGGAGAAGCAAGACATTGTTATAGCCACTGGTAACGCCGAGATGGAGAGGAACCGCATCATCAATGAATTCATTCCAGATGTTATCCATCGTTTTCTTGGCAGTCATGAATTTAGGACGGTATTGGCAGAACCCTTCAACTTGTACTATCAATCAGGGTTAATAGATGGGGCTGGCCTATTTGATGACCGGAGAAGGCGGCCAAGTTATTGGGAGAGGTTGAAGGGATGGATATGGAGGCCGATGCAAAGTATAGTTCGTTATATGATCAGGCACTTTCCCAGGATTATCCCTTCATCCAAAATATCCGTCAGACCATTTACCGCAAGTTTGATTAGTTGGAAGCCTTGGTTCCTGATCCTGCTCCTACTCCGGAGGTTGAAGAGCCGGTGGTTGAATCTCACACTGAGAATCCCTCCGGTAACCAATCTTCGGACCAGAATGCCTCGGCCTTTGTCTGAAGTATGTTTTAAGGATTTGCATACCTCCATTTTGACTATGGATATAGGTATTGTGGATTCTTTGTGAAGCTGTCATTTTGAACTCTTTTCGTTGGGAACCGTATGTTGGGGTCCGGATACTTCCATTTTGACTATGGATCTAAGTATTCCTGATTCCCTGTGAAGCTTTTACTCATTCTCCTTACCACAGCTGATGTAATAGTGTAGGTTATTAGTGTTCCGTCTTTTGGTAGAATAGAACCTTCAGAACAATTGATGTATTTAGTGATATTATGTAATAGCGTAAGTTATGAATGTTACGTCTTTTTGTTGTTCCGTTATTTCGGAATAATCGATGTAATAGATTTTGATCATATAAATATATATCATTTCCCTTCTTTGCTATTTGTATTATTTGTCTTTATGTTGTCTAAGTTATGTATGTGTACATTCCGCAGGGTGTGACTTAACTATCACGAGGCGTTTTATTTTACCGGGCCCCTTGTGCCCTTCGGCTCTTGTCCTTAGATTATACCCATTTGGGTTTAGTTTACCGGACAACTTGTGTCCTCCGGCTCGTGGCCTTAGATTAGACCCATTTGGGGTTTTATTTTACTGGACAACTGTGCCCTTCGGCTCTTGACCTCAGATTATACCCACATGGGGTTTTATTTCACCGGACAACTTGTGTCCTTCGATTCTTGACCTCAGATTATACCCACTTGGGGTTTTATTTCACCGGACAACTTGTGTCCTTCGGCTCTTGGCCTTAAATTATACCCACTTGGGGTTTTATTTCACCGGACAACTTGTGTCCTTCGGCTCTTGGCCTTAAATTATACCCACTTGGGGCTTTATTTCGCCGGACAACTTGTGTCCTTCGGCTCTTGGCCTTAAATTATACCCATTTGGGGTTTTATTTTATCGGACAACGTGTGTCCTTCGGCTCTTTGCCTTAAATTATACCCACTTGGGGTTTTATTTTATCGGACAACGTGTGTACTTCGGCTCTTGGCCTTAGATTATACCCACTTGGGGTTTTCTTTTTCCGAACAACTTGATATTAGATAAAGACAACTTTTCTTACGGCCAAACTGCATAAGATGTTTTATTGATGATAGGTGTAATCTCCCGTAAAATTTCTCTATGAATAGTAAAAGTAAATCAAAGACTAATATTTCATTTCGTTAATTAATAACGTTTTTACCAATAACAAATTTTTTTTTTTTAAATATGCTATGATACTTAAAAATCACTACGATATTCGTGATCTCATTTTGCTTGGAACGATGCTCACACATGTACCACTATAGTCTAAAATCGCGAGAATATTAAAATTTTCTTTTATTCGTTACGGACCTGCATTTTCAGAACTTTTTTTCAAATTTACTATTCATCGGTTACTATTCACCAAACACTATTATCATTTCACTATTCATCGTTTTTGGAGTCGGTTAGTGATATTGAGATGTTTTTCAAAAGTTTTACTATTCACGATACACTATTCACAAAACACTATTCTCTCGAACTCACGTAAACGTTACACTAAATAATTACAAAATAATTTCACTAATCACAAATTTATTTTTCACTATTTTTAATTACCTTTAAACGGACCCTTAATTATATGCTAAGCCCAACACTAACCTTTGGCATGTTACTATTCACGGCCCACACTTTTTAAGCCCAAATCCCCTTAATTATTTTCGAAACATACGACTAAACCAAGCCAAGAACGCACGTCGTACTCCCAAATCTTACACACGACGCACACATATTTTTACACAATCTCTTTTCTCACCTAGTTAACTTTGAGGATGTCGAATTTTAGCTTCTCATGTCGAGTCTAAATACATTTTTACGAGGTATATTATCTTGTCCAAAAACAATTCATACGATTTGTAACTAATCCAAAACTAAACCATTTTTGCTCTAGTGTGTTTCTATAAAGTCCTAAAAATATTTCTAACACAATTTCAAGCCTAAATATTACATTTGATCAATCACCACCGAGCCTAGCCGAAGTATACAAATCGTTTGCATAATAAAAAGACATGTCGACATGTTATTTTTAAAACAAAGTGTACCTCCTCTTTTCATGCACACTCATATACATATTTTATGCACCTAGGAAAGTACTACACCTTTTTTAAAATCTATTTCGCAAGTACCATTCCATATTATAATTCCAAATCCCACGTTTCTTTTGAAAATTGGAGATGTCGACACACTAGAAACAAAGACTTTGAGTAACATGTTACCTCTTACACTTCATGACTTTTGAATGTACGTAAACATCCCATCTCATTAAGTTTTAGTCACTAGGATACACTAGGTTCCATATATAAACGCCATGCATGCATGCTTTCTTTTTACACGTTCATGCAAACCAAAAACTCACCAAAAACATTAAGTCCTTAGTCTAGTTCTTGGGTCGAAGCACTTGGGTAGGATTTCAAGGCAAATCGTGTGGATTTAGGAGGAACAAGTCATTGTTTCTGAACCTTGGTCGAGTCTACACTCACGTTACACACTCATTCTACACTCTCCTCGACTCTACATCTCATTTTACCCCACCATTTTGGTGTAGTAAGTCTCACACAACTTTTTCCATTTTTATTTAAAACGTACATTTGATTATTTTCGTATAAATCACAAACACTTGCACTAAAACTCTCGAAATCTAAATAAACAACACCTAAGTATTATACTTTCGTCTATATATTTACTACCTTAGTAATCAAGTAATATAAAGTTTCGAACCTAAAAGGTTACGTACAAACTATTTTTGGATACCTTTCTAACGTATAAAAACAAGTCGTGTAAACTCTTAAAAATTTTCTAAGTCTTTTTACTTATAAAAACCCGTTCCATGCAAGCCTAAAACGAGCGTATATCTTTAAATTCTACGTAACGAGCCTACTATTTTATTTCACAATCTATTTGACAACCTAACTAACAATCATTTTCATAAAAATACCTTGTGTTAAAAATCACGTTTCGACCCCTTAAATGATGCCAAGCATCGCGACTTGAAACCATTTTCTGAAAACAAATACATATCGATTGGGCCTTAAGGCCCAATCCTTTGAAAATAAGCTAACGAATAAGTAGTCCTAATAAACAATCTTGGAACATTTTTAGTATCCTAAAATAAGCCCGTAACCAAGCCCAAAACTTTCGTAAGCCCAATTGATTTCAAATACTTAACGGGCCTTGATTTTCTCGTTCAAAGCCCACTAAACTTTAAATAAGCACTTTTCTGAAAATAAGCAGTTTGAAAAATTAAATAAGCTGTTTTTAGCTTAATTAAGAAATAAAAATGTTAAGTTTCGAATTTGGTAAATTTTGGACTAAATTTGCAAAAATTATAATTTTCGGGTTAAAAGTGTCACTTTTATAAACTTTAGGTAAAAATTGTCATTTTACAAACTTGAGGATGAAAAACTAATTTTATAAACTTTTGGGATGAAAAATGTAAAAATTATAAAGTTTTGGACGTAAAACGTAAAATTATTTAACTTTGGACTAACGACGTAACGCTAACACCGTTAGGGTAAGAAGTGTAAAAATCTGGAAAAGACAAGGGCCGTATATAATTAATATTTTTCATTTTTACTTTTTATTTTACGACTTCACGTCACGACGTTTACATTTATTTCAAACTATTATTATTATTATTATTATTAAACCTTACGTTAAATATATATATATATATATATATATATATATATATATATATATATATATATATATATATATATATATATATATATATATATAACTTAGTTAAAACTTACGATATTTTATCAAACCACAAGTTTTACTATCGTTAAATTAACAACTCATGCATTCAAAAATTACTCGCGATTAAAACATTAAGACTATCAAATACTAAAACTTGTCATATATTATCTAGGTCGTGTGTGGAGCCGTTCCCTTATTGCAAACTGAGTATCAATATTTTTACCACTATACCACTAAGGTGAGTTCATAGCCTCGCCTTTACTTATTTAAATGTTTTATAAACCCTGCGAGGGGGATACATGCTAGTTTTTACAAACTGAACACAAGTATTTTCTTTTGGTATGCTATACCTGATATCGTTATTGCTTAAGTCCCTTATTGCCAAAAGTCCCTCATGTCATGAGCCTTAGTCACCCAGAGGGTGAACGTAAATAATTGTGGATAGATCTATTAGGGATTGACAATCCCTGTTTGGACGTTGGAGAAAACTACCAAACGCACTTTATTTGAAATCTAATAGGTTATTGGCAAGAACCTATCCCGAGGGCCCCTGTTACTATAATCCATCATTTATAATGAGATCTGTTAATCGGATGAGTGTCATGAGCTTAATGCAATAACAACTGTTTCTAACTTATAATTGTATGACGGTGCAATTATCACTTATAACTTGTGTTCAACTATTAAACTTACACCTATGAATATCACTCAACTTTTGTTGATTTTTAGCATGTTTATCTCAGGTCTATAACAAGCAAGGAATGGGACGGAGAAGCACGAAATTTTCACAAAGGCTATAAATTTTTATTATCATTCGAAAACCTATTTCACAAATTTTGAAGCTACTGGGATCTCTTTTTGAAAACTCTGATATTTATAAAAATTCGAATGATAAATGTTTTAAAATGACTAAATTGAAAATCATTTTCTACTGAAAAACTGTGAGCTGTGAAGTAACACCCAATCTTTATTCCGCTGCAAATATTTTAAAATTGGGGGTGTTACAATAGGAAAATGGCTCATGCCTTACAATAAGTCTTTCGGAACAATTGATTACATAAAACACTTTTTTAAATTAATTGCATGCCAGGTTCGAGCTACTTCTATGTCGTCCATGGTTTGTAGTTTGTATGTGCCATGCTGGTAAGCTTCCGTTATCCGGTAGGGCCCTTCCCAGTTCGGCCCTAATTTTCCTTGATCTTCCACCCTGCTGGCCTCATTCTTCCGATACACGAAGTCTCCTATTTTGAAGGTTTCGGGTCTGACCCTTTGGTTGTAGTATTGCTCCACCTTCTTTTTGTATTTGGGTTCTCTTATTGCTGCCATTTCTCGCCGTTCTTCCAACAAGTTTAGGTTTAAATGATTTCATCATCGTTATCTACTGCGTTTGCCATCATGGTCCGAAAGGTAGGCATACCAATTTCCGCTGGGATGACCGCTTCGCTTCCGTAGGTCATACTAAAAGGAGTTTCTCCATTGCTAGTTTTCAAGGTGGTACGGAATGCCCATAGTATGTTTGGTAATTCATCTACCCATCCGGATCTCTCCCTTCCGAGTCGTGACTTGAATCCTTTCATTAGGCTTTTATTTGCTCTTTCCACCAATCCGTTGGCTTGAGGATGAGCTACGGCCGTGTTGATTTGTGTGATATTCAATCTCTCACACCAACTTTTGAACGGATCTCCCACAAAATTGCTTCCATTGTCCGTGACGATTATCTTAGGTAATCCGAACCTGCAGACGATGTTGTCCCACACGATTTTTTCACTTCCTTTCCGGTTGTCTTGGCTAGGGGCTTTGCTTCCATCCACTTGGTAAAGTAGTCAATGGCCACGATTACGTATTTGACCTTCCCCGGAGCTTCGGGTAGAGGTCCCAGCACGTCTATTGCCCACTGGAAGAACGGCCATGGTGCCATGACGGAAGTTAACACTGTTTTAGGTAACTTAGGAACTGGAGCATGTATCTGACATGAGTCACATTTTTGGATAACTTCCCTAGCGTCCCGATGCATGGTTGGCCAGTAGTAGCCTTGTCTCATAAGCTTAGCTACTACTGATCGTGGTCCGGAATGCATGCCACATGCTCCTTCGTGTACCTCTCGGATGACATAATTGGCTTGTAGAGGTCCTACGCACCGCATCATTGGTCCTAGATAGGATTTTTTGAATAGTACATCATCAATCAGTGTATAATGGCTTATTTTCATACGAAGGGTGCGGGCTTCGTTTAGATCCTCCGGCCATATCCCTTCTTTTAAGCACCGGAGTATGGGCGGCATCCAGTTTTCCTCTTCTTCTTCTACTATTGCGTTGATTACCTCTTCCTCAGTGATGGTTTCTCTAATACTTCCACTAGTATTTCTTTTGTTAAGTGGTTGAATGCTACGGATGCTAACTTGCTTAGTACGTCTGCTTTTTGATTTTGTGCTCTCGGGATATTCTTTATCTTGAAGTGTTTGAAGCAAGCGATATATTTCTTGGCTTTGGCGAGATATTTGGTCATGCTTTCCGTGTACGCGGTAAACTCTCCGTTAATTTGGCTTGCCACAAGGTTTGAGTTCACTCGTACGTCCAGCGCTTCTATATGTATTTCCCTTGCGATTCTTAGTCCGGCCAGGAGTGCTTCGTATTCTGCTCCGTTATTAGTAGCTTCAAAGTTCAATCTGAGAGTATAAGTATATTCTTCTTTTTCCGGACTGATCAGTAATAGCCCTGCTCCGGAACCCTTTTTGCTAGAAGCTCCATCGATGTATAAAATCCATTCTCCAGTCTGGGAGATGTTGCATATCTCCTTGCCCCTCCTTTTTGGATCCGGATAGACGGTATCGATGGGTATTTCGTTGATGAAATCGGCCAGTACTTGCCCCTTGACGGCATTTCTGGGTACATAGGTAATGTTGTAGGCTCCCAGTTCTACCGTATATTTGGCTAATCGTCCGGAAGATTCTGCTCGGTTTAACACTTGCTTGATAGGATGGTCGGTTATGACTTTGATGGGGTGAGCTTCGAAATATCGCCTAAGTCTTCTGGACAGATGCAGCATAACTAAAGCCAATTTTTCGACCGGAGCATACCTTTTTTCGGCCTTATCCAACGTTCGGCTTACGTAATGAACTGGGATCTGCCGTCCTTCCCTTTCGACCAACATTACCCCACTTATTGCCTTCATTGCAGCTGATAGATATAGGTACATATCTTCTTTTGGTTTCGGTGTCGTTAGGCATGGTAGCTCCAGAATCATCTTCTTCATTTCTTGAAAAGCTTTTTCAGCTGCCTCCGTCCATTGGTATTTCTCCTTATTGTCTTTGGTGATATTCTTTAATGTTTCAAAGAAAGGCAGGGATCTTTCGGCAGATTTTGATAACAAACGGTTTAGTGCCACAAGCTTACCACTTAAACTTTGCATTTCCTTCAATGACTTTGGCGATTGCATATCAGCAATTGCTCTGGTTTTCTTGGGGTTTGCTCTGATCCCTTCGGAAGTCACCATATATCCGAGGAACTTACCTTCTTACACTCCGAAGGAACACTTCTTAGGATTTAATTTCATATTGATCCCTCGGAGATTGTCAAATGTTTCTGCTATATCGGCTAAAAGTTCTTTCTCTGTTTGGCTTTTGATGACCATGTCATCCACATATACTTCCAAGTTTTGGTCAATTTGCATCCGAAAGGCAGAGTCTACTAGTTTCTGATAGGTCGCTCCGGCATTTTTCAATTCGAACGGCATTTTGACGTAACAGTATGTTCCATGATCGGTATAGAAGGCCGTTTTCTCCTCGTCTTCCTTTGCCATTTGTACTTGGTGATATCCTTTATAGGCATCTAGGAAACACTTGTATCGGAACCCCATTACTGACTCGATCTTCCAATCTATTTCGGGCAACGGATAGTAGTCTTTGCGACACGATGAGTTGAGGTTCTTGAAATCAATGCACATCCTCCAACTATCATCCGGCTTTTTTACTAACACGGGGTTAGATATCCAGGTTGGATATCAGACGGGTCTGATTATCCCGACCTTTAACCATTCTTCTACGTCCTTGTTTATAGCTTGATTCTTCTCTTCCGAAAAGAATCTCTTCTTTTGCGCAATAAGTTTGTCTTGGACGTTTACATTAAGCTTGTGCTCGGCTGCCCATCGGGGGACGCCAGTCATGTCCGATGGTTCCCATGCGCAAATGTCCCGGCTGTTTCTGAGTAACGTTATTAGCTGCCTTCTTCCTTCTTCTGAGAAATTTTTTCCTATTGTCACCAATTGTTCTGGGTATGCCGGATGAACTAGTATTTCTTCGGTTTCCGTTGTCCTTTCTTCTATCGTGGGTATCGGGGGACTTTCAGCCTTAGTTTCTTTTTCCAACAAGAATTTCTCTTCCAGTTTCCTGCATTCCGAGATAATGACTGATCGGGTGACCAAAGTGGCGATACCTCTTGGTGTTGGGAACTTCATCATGGCATGTATTGTTGAAGGGATAGCTCTTAACTTCTTGATTCCGGAACGTCCCAATATTACGTTGTAGGGGGAGGGGGATCTTACTATTGCAAATTTCATGGTCGTCCGGCGATATAGTCCTTCATTTCCGAAGCACACTTCTAGTTCAATTTTACCCAGCGGATTTATGGCTTCTCCGGCGAATCCGACTAGCGGCGTGTTTGTTTTTGTCAATCGGGATTGGATGGAGGGATCAAGGTTTAAAAAGCAGTGTTCATACATCACTTCTATCAAAGCGCCTTGGTCAACGTATACCCTGCGCACAGTATATCCTTCGATCTCTGCTTCAATTATTAGTGGTTCTTCGGAAGCACCTCCGGGAAGTATCGGAGGGAAACTTATAGGAGTGTTCATCCACTCTTCTTCTTGGTCCATGATTTTACGTTTATGTTTTCTCTCTGGATATCGGATCATATTAATGATTCGACCTTGGTTGATGTGGTTATTATTCCTTGGAGGTACCCTCTCTCTTTGCCGGACATCTCTGATTAGGTGGTCCAACTTGCCTGTTTCCATAGCTTTTTTAAGTTGTTCCTTCAGATTGTGACAGTCGTTGGTGAGGTGACCTTTTTCTCCATGCTAGTCGCAGTACTTATCCATGCTTTCTCTGGCAGGTCGTCCTTTCAATGGGGGTGGTGCCGGAAGTCTAAGATGGTGTTCAGTTGCGAGAATTTCTTTGGGAGCTTTGGTGAGCACATTTAAGTCTATTGGCCTGACATCCCTCCGATTTCCATCGTTGCGGCGGTAGTCCGTTCTGTAGTCATTCCTGTTGGGGTTTTCGTTTCTAGCTTGGCCGTATGGTGCATAGTGGTCATTCCGTCGCGGCCGGAACTCCTCTCGATGGATGTCTCTTCTGCGATCCCCCCTGAAGGAGGATCGTGGTGTATTTTGATCATTCCGGTTATACGAGTTGGGATGATAATCTCTTCGGTAATTATCCGTCCGTTCTCCTCTAGGCACTTCGGTCAACCGATAAGCCCTCTCGGAACGGATGAAGTCGTCCACTCTTATCATCATTTCGGTCACTGTTCGGGGAATTTTTTCAGAGAATCTTTTTGCTAGCTCCGGACATTTACACCCGTCCATAAAAGAGGATATTTGCATTACCTCGGGAACCCCTGAAATACGGCTAGCTTCGTCTGTCCATCGTTCCTTGAATTCTGAAAGAGCTTCATTAGCCTTCTGGCCAATCTTAGTTATTTTCATGGGATCTCTGATACATTTTCTGCGAAGAGCAAATCTTTGCACAAATTGTTCACATAGAGTGTCCCAATTGTCGATACTTCCCCGTGGAAGGCTATCGAACCATCCTATGGCTGCATCATCCAAAGTTTGTTGAAACATCATACACCATATGGGCATAGGCCAAGCGCCCTGGTTGGCAGCTCCTTCAAATCTGGTGACATGGTCATCCGGATCTGTGGATCCGTCGTATAACTTTATGTGGGAAGGCATCAGATATTTTGCGTTTTTAGGTCCGGAAAAATCAATTATCCTTCGGGTGAACGGACTTTTGGATGCTGCTTTGAACGGCTTGGAAAGATCATCCGTTGTTTCTTCTTCGGCTTTCTGAGCCTCGGCCTCTTGAGGTCCTTCCTCTTCAAAAGTCGAGCCGGATAGGTTTGATTGGTGTTTCCCCCGCGGCATTGTATTGTTGGATGAGAGCTTTCAGGGTGGTGATGTGATGCTGTATTTGTTCTATGCTGTTATGATTGGTGTTGGCATCTGAATTTTTTCCACTTCCCTCAGGTGTTGTAGGAGTAGGACCTGTCATCTCTTAGCTCGGGTAGAGTGAATGACGGGTCCCACGGATGACTCCAATTTGTTGAAGTAAAAGTTTGCTTCTACTTCATACAAGCGAGGTGAATCCTTCGGACTCTAGTCGGTCCTTCCGATTCAGGGTGATCCTTGCTGGTAGTGGGTTACTTCGGATATCTGCAAAACAGGTACGTCCGTTAGTCTCGTCCCGGGAATGTATCCCAGGACCAACCTCCGGCGTGAGAGTAAGTATATGTTCTTAGAGAAAGAAAGTATAAATGAAGTTAGAGAGTGAGGGAATTAGTTAACCTTTAAGTGAAGATTTTCTCTCTATTTATAGACTCTCAATATAGAGTGTCAGGCTGGTTTGTACTTAGTTCCTTAATGTTTGCTAGTTTATGCTCCATTATCATATACTTGGTGTACTTACTTGTACTTTGATTTATGTACTTATTGGTCTATCCGAACAGTTATTACCTCCGGAGGGCTGAGATCATGCGGACGTTCCCAAACCTTCGGATATTGGTCCGTCTTGCTTGAATACATTTGGGTACGCTTTGCTTGATACAGATCCGGAGGGTATGTATTGTGTACGGCGTTCATCCGGAGGGTACATACGCCAACAAACCTGTTGATAGACGAGCACACTCACATAGTCGCATACAGTTGGCCAAATTTGGCCATTATTTTTGGTTATATTTTGCCATTGTTTAGGGGCTTCCGGACACCGTTATCTTAGTAAAATACATTTAAACGTGTAACGATAGATTCATTGGCCACTGTTTATGAAGTTGCTGGATATTTTTACAACGGTAAAATATAGGTTCATGTGATTAATACTTGAATATGATTCTAGTTACATATGTATGCTGGGATGTAAAATTTGCCTTAAATGTCATATTCCAATAGGAGAACCTTAAATTTGATAGTGTAACTCAAACCACCTACGCGATTGAGCTGATATCCATAGAAAGAACTACCAGCCAGTCTCTTAAGCCCGACACTCGGGGATAGAAGCTTAAGATCCTAGCGGGCATGGACTCAAACCCCCTCTTCAATGCATATGTATAAACTCCATCTCGCCATTTACAAGTTTATGATAACCTAACCTAACTACATACTCCTTTCACCCTTATCAAAGTGAACAACTCAAACCATTTTACTTACCAAAATGCAAGAAAAAACACGGACTTACATGCACCAAAATAAGCAACTTCACCCACTGTACTTTTAGTTTTTTCTGTTAAAGGTTCTTAACCAGGTAAATATCAAATGTACTTATAACCATTAAAAATTGTATTATACATCATGTCTTGCGCAGTTTTAACCTATGTAAATATAACACAAACAGCACGTTACAGCAAAACTGCAAATATATATAGTATACTATAGCAAAAAACGACAATACTGTAGTTCTAATATATCATAACTTAATGTACATTAACATAAAAGTTCCGAGATTTTAACAAGAAATCTTGTTAAAGAAACACACTTATGTACAAAACAGGAGTTGAACCTCCTCGAAGCAAATTGTTTGCAGTATAATAACGCATTTAACAGCATAAAATAGTAATGCATTATTTAATGCTTATTATTAGACTCATAACAAGTTACAACATCATTACCTCTTGATTAACATTAGCATTAGCAGCAGCAGCAGCAGCAGCAGCAGCAGCTTCAGGATGATAATGAACCATCTCTTTCCACATCATCTCTCGTATCATCTCTTCCCCCCAATCTTCATCTATATCCAAATCCACAGGTACTTGAACTGGTGGATCCGTATTCGGGTCATAAAGTTGAGACATGTAAGGATGACGAAGCGCTTCAAACACACTAATCCTCTTTGAAGGATCAAACACAAGCATCTTTTGCAAAAGGTCAATTGCTAATGGATGAGCATTAGGATAAAGTCTAGAAAATGATGTGCCGGGTGAGAAAGGAATAGACTTTATAAAGTTTCTTGCTTTTGGGTTATCAATAAACTCGATATTCTCTTCCCGTTGGCTTCCGAGTATGTTGACTATCAGTTTCAGTTGGTTGAGACATTCGGTTCCCGGAAAGAGTGGTTTTCTGCCAAGAAGTTCAGCAAAGATGCACCCAACAGACCACACGTCGATTGAGGTGTCATAGTTGTCGCAGCAGAGGAGTAATTCAGGGGCCCGATACCAACGCGTCACAACATACTCAGTCATAAACTGGTCCTTACCATTGTTTGTACGTGCTAGCCCGAAATCACATATTTTTAGGTCACAGTTGGCATTGATGAGTAGGTTACCGGGCTTCAAATCCCGATGGAGGATGTTTACCGAATGCAAGTACTTCAAGCCTCGCAACAGCTAAGACCAAAAATAACATCCTTTAGAAATCATGTAATACGCACAGACACGAGAATTTTGAAAACTATGGGGGTGTTTTGATGTGCGTTTGAAAGTGATTCTTTGATATTTTGTAGAAGAGGAATGCTAGATTCACATAAAAATTTCACAAAAAAAATTCACACACAGATGTGTCAGGGAGTGATGATTGGTCTAATAAGAGAGAAGAGAGAGAAAGTATAGCAAAATAGACCAATCACTTCATGACACATCAGTGTGTGGAATTCTTATGTGGGTCTAGCATTCCTGTAGAAGAGTAAGAATCAGAGAATTAGTTGTAACAAAAAATGGGGGCCCTTAATTATAGGCTTTGAGTTTCTATAAACTTTAGTTGTAATAATAACATTATAAAGTGTTGGAAATTTCTGGTGAAATTAATGAAAATGACATTTTTGAGAGAGATGTTGAGTATTATAAACCAGACGTAATCTTATGGTTCGGGTTAATAATAGTAAAACCTACTAACTTACAAAATCTTGGCTGTTTAACCTTGAAACTATTTGCACATGGCTAAGTTCCTTTACTTTTTTTTGGATAATTTTTAAAAATTTTATACGCGAGTACAAAAAACATTTTAGGGATTACACCACGACAGATTACAGAGTTAACAGTTAAAAGGCGTAATAGTTTAATTTAATATAAAATGAGGAATGAACCACTATGAAAAAAGGTTTAGGGGTTAAAGCACGAAAATGGTGAAAGTTTAGTGCTTTTACCATTAACCATTTATTGTAGCTACAGTCGTTGACTATCCAAAACAAATTATTTGACTCGGATAATCATTAGCATAATTCGTTTATTCAAACAATTGAAACTGATTGTTAGAAATGTTTCAATTGTTAGAAACTCAAATCGTAAATATTTCCAAAACGTAAATCCAAACACCCCCTAATAGGCATTCCAATTACTCAAATGTACTGTTTCCTATATGATTCAGTTCATATACCTGAAAGAGGAAATACTGGCAGTGATCATTACTAAGTGCTTGAGACGACTTAATAATCTGATGCAAATCTGTATCCATAAGCTCATAAACCAAATAAACATCTTTAAAACTTCTCCTTTGGATCGGAACCATGACATCTTTCAAACGGATAACATTATCATGCCTAAGATAGCGAAGAAGCTTAAGCTCACGCAAGGTTCTCAAGGCATCAATACGGTTATCGAAGGCATTGTGTATTTTCTTGATAGCTACTTTCTCATTAGTTTCACGGTTAACAGAAGAGCAAACGATCCCATAGGCACCTCGACCAATAGGTTTAATGGGAACATATTTTGTATCTATTTCAAACAATGCCTTCCACATCGAAAAGTAGTGTTTCCCTTCTGATTTAATCCCATTTGGCGGTTCAACTGGTGTTGCCATCTTTCTACATAAAGATATCGAAAACAGACAATTACGAAACAATTTACATACAATACTACATTAGATCCCTTCAGCGTCTACTAAATTGTTGACTTTTGACTAAAGTCATTCACAACTTCACAAGTCAATAAGATTCACAATTTTAGCCTCTAACATGATAGACACTAAAATGAACAAATGGATTTTTTTTATTTTTTTATTTTTTTTTTTTTTTTTATGAAAAAACAAGCAGAAAATTAAATGAGATGAAACATAATAACCAATCAATAAAAAAGTAGTACCAAAATTTATGCAAAAAAAAAATTGCTAACTTTAGTAGTAAAAAATCCTAAACCATAGCATATAAAAATTACCTTAAATAGCAAGAAATGTAACTACCAATAAATTCAGATAACTCAAAACTAAAAAACCCAAAAATCATACCTTGATTTATTCCACAATCTTTAACTCATTCAAATCATCAACTTCTTCAATTTTAACCAAAATCTAACACCTTTTAGTACAAACAATCTCAAAATTAACCATTTTTACCGCAATTCAGCCTTAAAGATCAATTACCCAATTCAATTAAAGCAAAACCAATTCCAAATAACACTTCAATTTCATGTTTTGAAGTGAACGAAAATTTATGAATCTTGATGGTAATAAGGACAAGAAAAAGATCTAGTGGATCTAAAGATGGAACAGTTGACTGTGTGTGTGTGGGATATTTTGTTATCTGATTGTGATCAGAAGGGTTATGGGCAGTGGCTGAATAGACCAGTGTAGAGGGGTGGGGAAGATGAAATGTTAATTTTATAAATATAAATATTGGTTTCGTTTCCAATGACTAAAATAAAATATCTTAGGTTATAATAATGTCTGTAACTTTTAATAGTATAACATTTGATACGTGTGATCGGTGTTTTAGAAGGCGCGTCATAATGTCGCTAAAGTATGAAGCATGACCTTCACGTTATAAAATAAAGCAAGGCTTAGCTTTAGGCGTGGCGTGAAATAAATTGAGAAAAGACGCGAGACGTATTATTTTTGTTAAATTAAACTTTAATGATGAAGGTTTTTTAAAGAATTTGAAAAAAAATAAAAATAAAATACATGATAGTTTTTTTATTTTATTCCGACTTGTTAAATTAAACTTTAATGATGAAGGTTTTTTAAAGAATTTGAAAAAAAATAAAAATAAAATACATGATAGTTTTTTTATTTTATTCCGACTTTTTTAAATTTAATATATATGAAACATGATGTAAATATATAAATCAATAAATATTTTCTTGTTTTGTGTCATTTTAAGTCACGCTTTAAAAAATACGTAGTAATATAACTTTGTCATAGCTTTTAAAACGTGAGACTTGACCATATCGTCACGTCACGCTTTATGCTATTTACAATCTTGCGTGTGATATAATTTGTTGGGAGGTGTAAAATGTGAGCTTTAGTGATTTTTGTGGTTGTGAAAAGAGTTTTGAGATTATTGCGAATTTATAATTGTTACACGTGTGGTATGAGTGTTTTAAGAGGTTCGAAAGATGTGATTTTTGTGTTTCTCGTGTCGTGATGTGATGGTGAACTGATGATAGCGTAAAGTTATGTTTTTCGAGACTTTTTGGATGTGGGAAATAAGATGTGATCAGTTTTATTGATGATAAAGGACACAATGTAGGTAGTGCATGAGTACTTTGTTCATTTGAGCAAAATGTACACTCAATTATTGTTGGTATGACGTCATTCTTCAATTTGATGATCACGAAATTAACAAAACCTATCTTAAAAGAAGATAAATCAATTATCATCAAATAATGCATCGACTTGTGTATTGAAATGGCATATAATAACCAAATTTAGACGTGTTAAGAAGTTGTATGTTACACGTGATTCATTTTGTGATCTAACACGTACGTGTGTAATGTTAAAAAGGTAAACACTTGACTTTGAAGAACGGATCCCTTTAATCCCTCAAATTTGACATTAAGTTCGCCCATAATTCAACTTGAAAGGTGTTGGCGTAATGTATGAGTAGCGCATTTCACAAGTTATATACTATTGTTTATTAAAAGTACAATTTCCTGATTTTGACTATGTAACATGCAAGCGTTAAATTCGACTATATCACATGTAATTAGAATTTATAAAATCTTATTCAATGCTTTTCTTACAAGAAAATCCAAAATTTGTTTGTCGGGTCTCACGTATTTTTCTTGATATCAATTAAAATCACTTATTGTTAAAAGAAGAGGCGAGTTATTTTGCGGTCTACAAAAAACATACATTTTCACGGACTAATTTGGGCCGTCCATTTCATTGAATTAAAAACACAGATCATATGATTAAAAAAAAACACGGAGGGACTAAAACTGTAAATATAACAAACTTACCTCACCAAATCAAACGTCATTATCCACACGTCCTTCTCAAAACCACCAAAAACAGTTTTTTTTTTTTCTCTCTCTCTCTCTAATATCAAAATCAAAACAAAAAAAAAATTAAAAATAAAAAATCAGTAGTGATTTAACCATAAAAATCAATTAGAAATCATAAAAATGGATGCTTCGAAGTCTGAAGAAACCGATACAGCAAAAAAAAACGGTGGAAAATGAACCGACTCAAAATTCGATTAATGGTACGACACTCATTTCGATGTTATTTATAATATTGATAGTGATTTTGTGAATATTTTTGTGAACACAAGTGATAATGTGCATATAACAAGTTCTGGCTAGTTTTTGAGTCGGTTCATTTTCAACCGTTTTTTTAATTCTTTTTGTAATTCTTTCTGATGCTGTGAAGATAATACGACAGAATAGAAGATAGGTTTGAGTAATCACAAGTGATAATGTGCATATAAGATGTTACTACTAAGTTTATGGCAGTTATTGTGATGAAAAATGGTTTGTTTGTTGATTTTCGTGAAAATATGAAAGATTAGATGATAGGTTTAAGTAATCACAAGTGATAATGTACATATAAGATGTTTCTTCTAGCTTTTCGGCAGTTTTTGTGACGAGAAACAACTTGTTTGTTATACTTTGTGATGCTATGTTTAAGTAATCACAATTGATAATATGACAGTTATTGTGGCGAGAAAATATGAAAGATTAGATGATAGGTTTAGGTAATCACAAGTGATAATGTGAATAAAACAGTTTTCTCTCTAGTGATATCAAAATTATCACTAGTGATATCACAAGTATCTCTAGTGATTAAAAAACTGTCATTGATATCACAAGTATCTCTAGTGATATCACAATTTTACAGTTTTAGATGATAGGATTAACTAATCACAAGTGATAACGTGCATATAAGATGTTTCTATTTGGTTTACAGCAGTTTTTTGTGATAAGAAATGACTTGTTTATTATACTTTGTGGTGATGCAGATAAAACTAAACAAACAGAGGTTGAAGATGCTACAACATCTACTAAAGGTAGATTCTAAAAATAATATATTATCACCTGTGATATTCTCAAAAAAAGTTAAAATGCATGCATACAACTCTAACTTATATATAATATCTCAGGTCATACAAAGATAAAAACTGAAGAACCACCAGTTATAACAAAGATGAGGAAAAAATCACTGGGTCGAAAACTACATAATGCAAAAAAAAAAAAAAAAAGATTAGAAAAATCTGAAAAAAGTGACTCGCCATAAAAAAGAACTAGGGGTGGAAATGAAAATAAGTTTGATGAAGCATACAAAAAGATGAAGGAGGCTGGAAAAGGCAAAGTTAATGAAGGCGAACCAGCTGATAAGGAGTATATAGAGGTTTCTGAGGAGGAAGAGGAAAAAGCATATAAAAGGAAGAAGGTGGCTGGAAAAAGGAAAATTGATGAGGATATACACAGTTCAGAGGAGGAAGAGCCAATTGAAGATATCACAACAAGAAAAAATACAAAAAAGTACCAAACATTGAGGCCAAGGGCAACTTCAGTACCACTGTTTGAAATAATGAGATGTTTGAGTCCAGAAAGAAAAAAAGTGATAATCGAGATGGGATTTGGAGAACTGATAGATTTTCCAATTGGGAAAATACCAACAAAATTAGCATTCTTCGTGATCAACTCCCTTCAAACAGACACTATGAGTTTAAAGCTTCCAACAGGAGATATCACAATTTTACCTACAACTGTGAAGGAAATTTTTGGAATACCAATGGGGGAAAGAATGCTGGAAAGGCAAGAAGGAGAAAGAGATGCTGATGACCCATTCTTTGAAGAATGGAAATCACAGTTCCCTGCAAAGTTAAAGAAGATCACAACAAATTGTTTATCACAAGTGATGGCTGAAACAACAAATGCAGATTACATGTTCAAGATGAACTTTCTTATGTTGTTTGCAAACACCATGGGAAGCTGTGACAATAGTTCAGAGGTGAAGTACACAGTGTTAAAGAATATTTTAGAAAATGATAATGTCCAAGACATCGACTGGTGCACTTACATCTGGGAATGTGCGAAATATTCAAAGACAGAATGGAAAAAAAGCATAAAAAATAAGGAGGTTGTGTATTATGGGCCTATAACATTCTTAATGGTAAATCCTCAATTATTATCTAATTATACAACAAGTAATAATTTATCACAAGTAACAATTTATGTATTTATAACCCACATATTTTATGAAACAGTTGGTGTATCTACATTACACAAGGATTGTTGGTATGGAGGTGAGGCGTAAAGTTCCGGCCTTCAAAAGCTGGAACTCAAATCTCATGAAAAAAAAAGAGACAATTGAAGTCGATGGAAGAAAATTTGGACAGGTGGAGATACTTGAAGAGATGAATGAAGAAGAACAAATAAATAAAAAGGAGGTAACATATGCAACTTAGTATATTTATAATTCAAAATCACTTGTGATAATACAAAGTTTTATATCACAAGCTATAGTATGTTAATAATGGTAGTGTTTTTTAACTTACATTACAGGAAGTATATCAGATAATACAAGAGAGAATTGATAACATTTTGAATGAGAAAGAAATATTGGAATAGACAATCGATGAGAATCTCAAAATCTTTAAAGATGATGACACACTAAAGAAATACAAAGAGACAATGTGGCGTATCTTCAAGCAACCAATTGATCATTTTGAATATCAAAGTGAAGAAGAAAACAACAATGCAAATGATGTTGGAGAAAGTAGTCACCAACAGCGAAAGGACGATGAAGATGAAAATAAAATACAAGAAGCTGGAGAAACTGATGAACAAGAGGATAGTGAAAAAAATAAAGATGCTGGAAACGAT
Source organism: Artemisia argyi (assembly GCA_030686995.1). Classification (NCBI taxonomy): domain Eukaryota; kingdom Viridiplantae; phylum Streptophyta; class Magnoliopsida; order Asterales; family Asteraceae; genus Artemisia; species Artemisia argyi. The sequence goes on from CM060691.1 coordinate 33,364,205, forward strand.
AACAAAAACGGTAACAATAGGTAACAGTTACTAAAATTTGTTAATTTATACTAGAATATCACAAGTGATATTACATTAAAAACTAATATTTGTTTATTTATACTGGAATATCACAAGTGATATTGCAATACAAATTATAGAAAGTAATTTATCACAAGTGATATTCAATTAAATAATATAAAATTACTTGTTTGTTATTAAATTTATTGCAGTGAAAACAAAGATGATAATGAAGACAAAATAACAAATAAAAAAAATGAAGGTGGAGAAACTGGTGGACAAGAGGATATTGCAAAAAATAAAGATGATGGAAATGATAACAAAGATGGAAACAAGAGGTAAAAACTAAAATTTGTTTATTTATACAAGAATATCACAAGTGATATTACATAAAAAACTAAAAAAAAAATATTTATACTGAAATATCACAAGTGATATTGCAATAAAAATTATAGAAAGTTTTTTTTTTTTTTTTATCACAAGTGATATTGCTTTAAAAATTATTGAAAGTTATTTATCACAAGTGATATTGCTTTAAAAATTATAGAAAGTTATTTATCACAAGTGATATTCGATTAAATTTTGCAATAAAATTAAATTTATTGCAGTGAAAACAAAGATGAAGCTGATAACATCAATGATACAAAAAGCCCAGAAGAACAGCCAAAAGCATTAAAGTGACAACATTCAGAGGATGAAGATAAAAAGATGAAAAAAAGAAAAATAAAGTCATCTGTCTACCTACAGTCCCCCTATGGAAAAACAAAGGTGAAGGTAGAACATAAACTGACAAAAGATGAAAAACTCCTTGGAAGAAGCATCTTTTCAATGCAAGGGGATGAAGCGTAAGATTAACATGAAATATAATTTTGTTTCTTATTCTTATGGGTACAAGTTAAAATATTGAAAAATGTTGTTTTTTTATACAGAGAAACAGTTTTCAATGACAAAGATGGAGATATGATGATTAGAATGAGCATACAATCGCTAGCACCAGGCTTAGAAGTTGAAAGTCCGTGATTGACATGTTTTCTTCAACCCTTAATAACGAGGAACGATTTTCAAAAAGGCCTTTCAAACGTCACTATTTTTACACAGGGATTATGAACCGTTTAATTCCCAATTATAGCAATATAATTAAATATATTTATGTCTTAGATTAATTATTATTACTTTTAATTAACAGCTGTCGGGGCTAATAGAAATCAAGAAAATAAATGAAAAAGAGAAAGAAAAAGAAAAAGAAAAACTGATAAGTAAACAATATGATATGTTTCAAGATCTTTTGAAGCTACAAATGAAAGAAGATTTGCAAAAGATGCAAATGGAAGATGTTGACCTGGTATATAACTTGTGATATGATTAATTTATTTGTCAAATACTCTATAATGTTAAATTTATTTACATGATTTTTTCTTTCTGCCAGGTGTTCTTCCCAATAATATCAAGTGAACATTATTATCTCATAGTTTTCAACATACAGAAAGGAAACGCTGTTATCATTGACAACAGCGACTCAGATGCAACATATGATGGGAAGTACAAAGACAACTATGATTTAGTGGTAAGAACAGTTTTATATAACAAGTGATAAAAAAGGTATATTGGTCTCTAATTGTCATTTTCTTTTATCTTTTTTACTTTCAGAAAGGTGTTTCCCTAATGCATCTAACAACTTATGGACATACAAACGAAGATATCATGAAGGAAAATTTCAAACCAAAGATATTGAAAACGAAATGGAGAACTAAACAAGAGAGAATAGACTGTGGAATATACATGATGGCACATATGGAAAGCTATGAGGGAGAAACAGTTGCAACAAAATGGAAAACAGGATTGCTTGATGAAAAAGACAAAGGACACAGGGAGCAGATAGATAACTTAAGATCAAAGTATGCAGCAAAGATTGTTCTTCATAAGGAAAATGAAGACGAAATAAAAAAAAAAAAAAAAAAAAAAAAAAAAAAAAAAAAAGATGACAGAATATGCATACCAGTTTGCTGCAGAATACCCAGAGGAAGAAACAATGAACAAGGTCGTCAATGAAGCAATTAACAAAAAGAAGGCAGAACTAAAGAACATAGGACCAAGTGGAAGCTAATTATGTATTTTTATTTAATGTAAACAGTACGCAACTTTGCTTTGTTAACTTGTTTAGAAGTAGGTTGATCAGATTATTTTAGTACTAACAGACCAGGAAAAATGTTGTAGACAATGTCAGAATTTAAGCCAACTGTAACTTCTTTAGAAGCTAGCCTATAATTGTTATTATTATTACTTGTAATATCACTTGTAATATTCAGATTATCACTTGTGATATTCTAAATATCACAAGTGATTTTCAATTAATACTTTGTAACATGAAAATCACAAGTGATATTCTGAATATCACAAGTGATATTCTGAATATCACAAGTGATATTTAGAAAACTACAAGTGATATTCATGTTACAAAACATTATTTGAAAATCAATTGTAATATTTAGAATATCACTTGTGATTTTCATGTTACAAAAACATTAGTTGAATATTACTTGTGATACTTAAAATATCACTTCTGATTTTCTGAATATCACTTGTGATTTTCTGAATATCACAAGTGATATTCAGAAAATCACAAGTGATTAACATGATAGTTGAATATCACTTGTGATACTTAGAATACCACTTGTGATTTTCTGAATATCACAAGTAAAAATCACTTGTGATATTTAGAATATCACTATTTTCCTATGAGTTTCTATATGATTTTCTGAATATCACAAGTGTTATTCACTTATGATTTTCTGAATATCACAAGTGATATTCAGAAAATTACAAGTGATATTCATGTTAACAAACATTATTTGAAAAAAATTGTAATATTTAGAATATCACTTGTGATTTTCGTGTTACAAAACATTAGTTGAATATCACTTGTTATACTTAGAATATCACTTCTAATTTTCCTTTTTTTATCTTATAAAAAATAATAAAAGCATAGAAATTATAAAAAACTAAAACATAAACATTAAGTTATCACTTTGTATCTCTTGTGATAAACCATAACAAAAAACTGTCTTAAAACCTAAATCTCTAATCATTGACGACTTGGCACTATTTTCCTTTTTTATCTTGTTCATCTTGTTCTGCAATCTTTTTCATTATTGCTTCATTTACAATCTTTTCTGCTTCTTTATTATCTGGGTTCTCAGCTGCAAACTTCAACGCATAGTCTGACATCATTTTTTTCTTTTCATTTACTTCATGAAGCATCATCTTTGCTGCATACTTTGCTCTCAAATTGTTTGTCTGAATTCGATGGTTTTTGTTTGTTTCTTCTAGCATGTCTGTTTCCCATTTTTTCTTTCCTTCATAATTTTCCATATGCATCATCATGTACAAACCGCAATCTATTTTTTCTTTCTTTGTCTTCCACTTCATGTTTAAGATTGTTGGTTTCATTTTTTCATTCATATAATCTTCAGCTTTTGGATGAAGATATGTTAACAAATGTTTTGCAAAAACACCACTCTGAAAAATTGAAAATACAAAGTGTCATTTATAGAGTAATATCACAAGTGATATTCAGAATGTCAAAAATGATAATATGAATATCACAAGTGATATTATAAATATTACAAGTGATACTATGAATATCACAAGTGATACTACGAATATCACAACTGATATAGAGTAAATTTAAAACAAAGTGTTTCTTACCACAAACTCCTAGTTTCCTTTGTACTTTTCTTCATATGTTGCAACGGAATCACTATTATCAATTATCACAAATATTCCTTTCAAGATGTTGAAAACTATTAGGTAATAATGCTCGTATGCTATGACTGGGAAGAAAACCTGTAATCATAAAATTTTAAAAATGATGTTAGTTTTAAAAGAATATACTAAATTCATTTATTAGTTTAGAAAAGTTATATGATATACCAAATCAACATCTTCAAATTGTAGCTTGCTTATATCGTCTTCCATTTGAATTAAAACCATCTTTGAAAACTCTTCGTATTGTTTTTCAATCTTGGTTTCCATGCTCTCTGGTTTATCCTGTATTATTCCGGGCAGCTGATTGATAATTAAAAACAAGTTAAATTTAGTTAATTCATAGTTACATTCAATTATAAATACATTAAATTTAAATTAAATTTATCTTACCATCATTGATGTATAAAAGTAATGTCTTTTGATATCTTTCTCTAACTCCTGTTCCTCGTGATTTAGGATAGAAGCAAAAGTGTCAATCACAGGAGTTTCAATCTTCAATCCTGGTGCTAATGATTGCACGTTCATTCTCATTAATTCTACAGATTGATCCCTGAAAACTTGCTCTCTGTTTTTCACAATATCACATGTGATTTCAATAAGAAACTACACATATTACTAAGTTCTTTTATGTATCACGGGTGATACTACTTACTTATTTTATTTTTTAAAGATAACATCTTACGTATCACCTGTGTTACATTCAAATAAAGTTCATAAAAAATTAAAGTTACTCTTACGCTTCGTTTCCTTGCATACAGAAGATGCTTCTGGCCAATAGTATTTCATCATCTGTTAGCTCTTCTGTTGTGCTAACTTTTTCATACATATACGGTGATTGCAGGCACCGATACTCCTTTTCTTCATCATTTGGCTCTTTTTCTTTGGATGGTTTTGACCCTACTAATGGGCTGTCAAATCCTAGATTAAATGTCGGCTGAGATCCTGGTGTGAATTAAAAAACGTGCTTCCTACTTTTACAACTAGATGGATCTGCTTGTTTATTTTGTTGTTCTTTTTGTGAAGATTCGCCTGCTTGTTCCGTCTGTTTCTCTTCAACGTTTTCCTGAATCCAAAAATTCTGCCATTCAGCTTCTTCAATAACTTCGAAAAATTCTTCATCAGTTAAGTCTTCAAGCTTTTTTGAAGCCAATTTGGCTTCTTTCTCTTTCATTTCTCTGAATTCTTTTTTAAGTTCTTCATCAGTTTTATCCAATAATTCGTCAAAAATTGATAGATCATCTTGGATATTTTCAGCTTCATTCATTTTTTCATCCTAAAATAATAAAAAAATTAAAAAAAAATTAAAAACACATAATATCACAAGGGATATTAAATAACAAAAAACAAAAACCTAAAATAAAAAAATAAAAATTAAAAACATAATATAACAAGTGATAACTAATACTATATCACCTGTGATATCTCATATCACCTGTGATACTTAAACCAAAAATACTTAAAAGCCAAAAAAATAAATGTACCTTGTGTCTACTGCTGACATCATTGTTTTCCGGAACTACATCGTTTTTGCTACTAACATCTTTATTTCCTGCAGCTTCATCCATTATATTACATGTCCCGTCATTGTTCACTGAAGCCTCTTCCCTTATATTACTCTCATTGTTTGTCGTATCTTCATCATTTCCATTCCATTGCACATCATCTTGTTTGTCAGCTTCATCATCATCGACTATCATAGATTTTCCATTGTTGTCATCTTCATCATCGCTCGTTGAAAATTTGATAGAGCTTGATTCTGTTGATGATGAATACAACGGACTTCTTTGATTGAATTTTCCATTTGGGTTTATGAAAATCTCATTCAATCTCTCTCTATATTGATTAAGCCTTTGATCATTTCCAAACTTGTATATAGTATCTATGATTGTTTCTTCGAACCATTCTTTATCACTCACAATGCTTTCTATTTTATCTTCTAACATCTGATAAATTTCCTAAAAATCAATTTAATGTTGAAAAAATCATTAGTTATATTTTTAAAGTCATAAAATAATATTATTCATATTATAATATAATATCACAAGAGATATCATACACTCACCTGTTTTTTAGCAGTTCTTTCTTTTTTATTTAGACCTCCTAGACCTCCTATTATCTCCACCATCCCAAAGTATTTACTAGCATCCATTTCTAGAGTCTCCCTGCTTTTCAGCAGGTTTGCATTCCAGCTTTTGAAAGCTGGGTATCTTCTTGGCACATTCATCACATCAAACTTTATATATTGTAAATATGCAAGCTGTTTCACCAACCATTATATCAGATGAAATATAAATAAAAAACATTCATATGAGGTATCACAGGTGATACTTCATATAGTCTTTTTTAACAAATGAAAGTAATTGATAGTATTTCCAGTGATACTTGAAGAAAAAAACATTTGAACACAAAAAATAAATACATGTATATATATATTTTTTTTCAATCATAACTTGTTTATTAAAAAAAAAACAAATAAAAATTTAGGAGTTACCATCAAGAATGTTACTGGCCCAAAATAAACAACCTCCGTCCTATCCCTCTTTTTTATTGCCCACATTTTTTTTGATGATTTCGCACATTCATACACATAACTACACCAGTCTATTTCTGTCACGTCATCTTCTTCAAGAATGTTTTCCAATACCGTGGTTTTTACAACATAGTTGTAATCACATTCTCCAAATGTATTTACAACTAGCATCAAAAAGTTCATTCTGAAGATAAAATCTGTGTTTGTTGTCTTTAATATCTGCTTTGATATTGAATTTATAGTCAACTTCTTTTCATCTTTGTATTGATCCTTCCATTCTTGCTCAAATCGATCATTCTTTTCTATTTCTCCTTCATTCCTTTCCAACATCCTTGAACCCTTTGGTAACCCAAGAACAAACTTCACTGTTTGTGGAGAAATTTTTAAGTTACCCGTTGGAAGCCTAAGGTTCATTCCTTCTACATCGAGGCTGTCTACTACATAAAATGCTAGCCTTGTTGGTAATTCATTAATCGGAAAATCAATCAAGTCTCCGAACCCTATTTTTCTTATTTCTTTCTTTCTTTCTTTGCTTAACCCATGCATCGCTTCAAAAAGAGGCTTAACTGTTGCCATTGCCCTCAATATAGTATACACCTTTCTTTTCTTCTTTATATCATTTTCATCCATATCAGCATTCTCAAATTCATCTATTTTTCTTTTTCCTTTTGATTTTTCACGCTTCTTGTCTTCAACTACTTTCTTTATTATCTTTTTCAGTTTCTCTTCTCTTAGCATCAACTTCTATTTCATCTTCTTTTCTTTTTACAGAAGCTTCTTTTTCAACCTGATATTTTATGTAAACAAGGTTATAGGTCAATGAAAGTTATTTATATCACTAGAGATACTTGTGATATCACTAGTGATACTTGTTATATCACTAGTGATACTTGTAATATCACTAGAGATACTTTTGATATCACTAGTGATACTAGTCATTTAAAATTAACATAGTAATGAATTTTTACAAAAACTAACCTGTTCATCGGCTTTCGGTGCTTCTTCGTCTAATTTTCCTGCTTCTTCCTCTAACTTTTTTTCTTTCATCGGCTTTTTCATTCTCTTCGCTAGTTGTGCTGCTAATAGTGGATGCAAAACTTTACAACGTTTTTTCTTACATCCTAATCTTGGTAACTGTTTTTTTCTTTTCGTTATTCTTACATTATCTGCATTTTTTTATATAACAAGCGAAATATAAGTTATCATTCTTTGAAATTTAATATTGTGAGAAATGTACATATATTAATTACAGAGTACATCTTTATAACAGCTTAACATCTAATTTGACAGAATAACCTCTTGCCTACACTACATTACTTAATTAAACTATTGCCTAAATAACATTAACTTATAATTCAGTAGATAACTTAGTCTAATACACCAATCTTCAAATAATCACAACTTGTACCAAATACAACTTAAAGTTATCTATTAAAGAAACTAACAATAAATAAGCTAAAAAAGTTTAACAATAACAATAAATATATTAAAGAACTAAAAAAAGAGAATAATAAGCTAAAAAATACAATAATAAGCTAGGGTTTAGATTGACAAAAGTTTAATCACGAAAATAAGCAATGGAAACAAATAATATTGAAATGAGTGTCATACCATTAACCAAATTTTCTTCAATGTTCTTTCCCTTATCTTGTTTTTCAGCTTCCGATTGATTCATTTTTATGTTTTTCAAATATCAAATCACTGGAGATAGTGTGTGTGATTTGATTGTTAGACTTATAGATAGTGTGTGTGAGTTTTTTAAAAAATTGTTTATATTGCAGATCTAGATCATAATTATCGGTTAAGCAATTTGGGGGTATTTTTTTTGTGTAATTTTACAGTTTTGGTCTTTGTATTTTTATTCATTCTAAATTATGTCTATAATTTTTTTATCAATCACTAGAGATATGATTATTTTTTATTTTTTATTTGTTTATTTATTTATTTTTTTTATGTCTAATTTATTATGTATAGTAATTTTTTTTTCATCACTGGTGATATGTTAAAAAATTAGGCTTAGTGATTGCTTTAATATGGGCTAAATGTTTATCACTTTAACAGTCCAATAATTAAATATAATTTGTGCTTTGTTATTGGCCCAAAGAGGTATCACTTTTCTAGATACAAGATATTAGGTATCACCTGTGATACAAATATACAAAATATGAGGTATCACCTGTGATACATTCAAAAACACACAAATACTTAAGTAATTCAAAGACATTAAAAAACTTAAAATTAACTTCAATTGTCTACCCAGAATCCAGAACAAAGATAATACAAAGACACCATCACTTTTTGCATATCTAACAATTAATCATAGATACATTAAGATTATGCAAAATCCATAACAAAGTATAACACAAACTCCATCACCAGGGAATGTGGTTCGAGTCCTAACAGAGCACCATCATTCTTAGGTAACCACAAACTTGGACAGTTCTCCATCACATTCCGTGGCTCGGCAGTACCACAATGGATTTTTGCATATCTAATAGCTAATACTAGTTTAACATTCATTGTTTAGAAATCTAAAAATACATAAAACATAAATTGTCTTTGGAAATAAAAGCATTAAAATCAACTAATGCTTTTCTTCTGCTGCCTTTCTAATCATAGCTGCTTCAACAATCTTCTTCTGCTCTTCTTTATCATTGTGTTCTTCATCAAACTTGATTGCAAAATCTGACATCATCTTACTATTCTTGTTCGCATCATGCAAGAGGATCTTGGAAGCATATCTCATCCTCATTCTTTTAATCTGTTCAACATATTGACGGTTGCTTTCGTCCAAGATATTTGTCTTCAATTTTAGTCCAATTTCACCATCAAACATCTCCATATGCATCATCATATATAGCCCGCAATCTATCTTGTTTTCTTTTGTTCTACATTTCATCTTTGCTATCTTTGCTGGCCCGTCTTTCAACATTTTTTTCAATGATGGGTGTTTAGTACAGATCATGAAATGAACAAAAATCTCTCTCTGCAAATAAAATAAAAAGTATTCAAATAACATAAAATCTATCTCTAGTGATATTAATAATGGTTTTAAAATAAAAGTATTTAAATATAGATGAGAACAGACGTAACTCACCACAAAATCAACTATTCTTTTGTATTTCCCATCGTAATCTGCATCAGAAATATTGTTGTCCAGTATTACAGATTTACCTTTTTCAAGGTCAAAAACTATTACATAGTAATGATCATGAGCGACGATGGGGAAGAATACAAGATTTACATCTCTCAATCTGAAACTTGTTTCTTCCTTGTCGAGTATACCCATAAACGCCTCAATCTGCTTATTCATGTTTTTTTTCTCGTTCTGAACCTCTGGTTGCTGTTTTATCACAAGATATAAAATATTATTTAAAATGAAACAAGATTATACATCAATGGCATTTTTTATATCACTAGAGATACTTGTGATATCACTAAAGATATAAAATATTATTTAAAAATATTATTTAAAATGAAACAAGATTATATATCAATGGCAGTTTTTTATATCACTAGAGATACTTGTGATATCACTAGAGATACTTTTAATATCCAATTTAAATAATAATGAATTTTTACAAATAACTAACCGTTGCAGTCAATGGTAAGTAGTATCTCCTCTTTTCAGTCTTCAGTTTTCTTCTCTCTTCTTCATTCAGCACAGCAACGAATGCATCAATTACCAAGCTATCTATTAGAATCCCTGGCGAAAGCGATTGCATTGTTATTCTTGGAACTATTGTTCCCTTTCCATCATCAAACACATTGTCCCTGTATTATAGTATCACGGGTGATAAATATCAGTATCTTTATAATATACAAAATATCACTAGTGATAAATATCATAATTTAAAAATATAACAAAGAATATTACAGGATCTCTCCTTCCATTGAAAAAAAAAAGCTGTATGCCAACAGTCTTTCATCTTCTGTCAACGCATCCACAACATTACAAATTTTGTTATTAAACGGTGACTTTAAGTAGATTGATGGCTTAACTTTCCTTTTTCCTTCTATTGCTTCATTTTTTATGCTTGCTTCACCAAAGTCCTTTCCAGTTCCGAATGGCTTTTCTTGAATTGATGGGCTTTCAAATTCTGGAATTTCAGATTGTCTTGCAGCTTCGTTAAGCCCCTTTTCAGCTTCCTTTTGAACTATCACTTGTTCAGCTTTTAGCTTTAAAGCTTCTTGATGTTTTTCTGCTTCCTTCTTTTTCTTTGCTTCTACTTTTGCAACCTGTATTAAAAATTATTATATTGTATCACTTGAGATATTACATTATGTTATATAACCATTTTTTATACCTTTTCTATTTCTTGTTGTCTTTTTTTCTCAGCATCTTCTTTTTGTTTTTGAATTACTTTTTCTTTTTCTACTTCAGAAGCCTGTTTTATTATTTTAAAAAAAATTAAGTATATAAAGGTATTTTATCACTTGTGATACTTCATAAACAAAACTATTCGATTAATCTAACCTTTTCTTCAGCCTCTTTTTTGGCATGTTCCTTTGTTGCAGCTTCTTTCGCAGCAGGTTCTTTTATGGCCTGTTTTCAAATTTAAAAACAGAAAAATAAGTATATAAAGGTATTTTATCACTTGTGATACTGCATAAACAAAACTATTAGATAAATCTAACCTTCTCTGCAGCCTCTTTTTCGGCTTGTTCCTTTGCTGCAGCTTCTTTTGCAGCAGGTTCTTTTATGGCCTGTTTTCAAATTTAAAAACAAAAAAATAAGTATATAAAGGTATTTTATCACTTGTGATACTGCATAAACAAAACTATTCGATTAATCTAACCTTCTATGCAACCTCTTTTTCGGCTTATTCCTTTGCAGCAGCTTCTTTTATGGCCTGTTTTCAAATTTAAAAACAAAAAAAATAAGTATGTAAAGGTTTTTTATCACTTGTGATACTGCATAAACAAAACTATTCAATTAATCTAACCTTTTCTGCAGCTTCTTTTTCGGCTTGTTCCTTTGCTGCAGCTTCTTTTACGGCCTGTTTTTCAATTTAAAAACAAAAAATTAATTATATAAAGGTATTTTATCACTTGTGATACTGCATAAACAAAACTATTCAATTAATCTAACCTTCTCTGCAGCCTCTTTTTCGGCTTGTTCCTTTGCTGCAGCTTCTTTAGCAACAGCTTCTTTTATGGCCTGTTTTCAAATTTAAAAACAAAAAATTAAGTATATAAAGATATTTTATCACTTGTGATACTGCATAAACAAAACTATTCGATTAATCTAACCTTCTCTGCAGCCTCTTTTTCAGAATGTTCCTTTACTGCAGCTTCTTTTACGGTCTGTTTTTCAATTTAAAAAAAAAAAAAGTATATAAAGGTATTTTATCACTTGTGATACTGCATAAACAAAACTATTCGATTAATCTAACCTTCGCTGCAGCCTCTTTTTCGGCTTGTTCCTTTGCTGCAGCTTCTTTTACGGCCTGTTTTTCAATTTAAAAACAAAAAAAATAAGTATATAAAGGTATTTTATCACTTGTGATACTGCATAAACAAAACTATTCGCTTAATCTAACCTTCTCTGCAGCCTCTTTTTCGGCTTGTTCCTTTGCTGCAGCTTCTTTTACGGCCGGTTTTTCAATTTAAAAACAAAAAATTAAGTATATAAAGGTATTTTATCACTTGTGATACTGCATAAACAAAACTATTCAATTAATCTAACCTTTTCTGTAGCCTTCTTTTCTGCATGTTCCTTTGCTGCAGCTTCTTCACGGCTTGTTTTTCAAATTGTTCATCCACATTTTCTCCTTCTACATTCAAATTTTTCACATCATCATCATCATTATCATCACTCCCACCAACATCACTTCCTCTATCATCATCACTCCCACCTTCATCTCCATGATTATTCTCATCATCATCATTACGTCTTATACTAGGGCCTGCCTGATCGTCCACTGGTCTCCTAAATTCATCAGTTCTTATTCCTATTTGGAATTCCATATTGAACATTTCTAAAAACCTCCCTATTGTTTCATCCCCTTTGTAAATCTCCATGCCTACTTTGATAGAAGTTTCTAATTCTTTTTTCTCTCTTAAGAGTCTCTCAAAGTTTTCTTGTATTCTCTCATATACCTCCTGTGTTTAATATATATATATATATATATATATATATATATATATATATATATATATATATATATATATATATATATATATATATATATATATATATATATATATATATATACATATATATACATAAGAATTTATCCACTAGTCATATCAATTAATAAAATAATTTATCACTAGTGATATCTTACCTGTCTGAGCTTTTGATTTTCATTTTCTTCATAGTCTTCAATGACAATCACCAAGCCAAACTCTTCTTTAGCCATCTCTATATCCTGCCTTTGCTCTACTAGTCTTTGGCTCCAATGTTTAATGGCTGGCCATTTGCGTGGGACATGCATTTCATCGAATTGCGTGTAATGCAAGTAAATGAGCTGCTTTCAATGAAAAAAGCTTGCATTAAAATACAATTAATTATTAAAATCACTGGTGATACTATACATAACATTTCATATAAACTAGCTGTTTTCAATTAGTATCAATGGTGATACTATAGATCAATAGTATCACAAGTGATAAACAAAAATTCAAATTATTATCACTAGTGATACTATACATCACATCTCATAGAAAAGCATGTTTTTAAAGTTAATTGTTACTTACCGTGAACGTAACATGAGGTCCATAGTACCAATTTTCAAGCGTTGTATCATCCCACTTTTCCTTGCTTTCTTTTATGCAATTCCAGATGAATGCACACCAATCTATGTTGGGTATGTCTTTTGATGACATTACATTTTCCAAAACATCATACTTCAACATAGCAGTATTACGGCAAGACCCAAGGCAGTTAGCAAAGAGCATCAAGAAATTCAAATTAAAAATGAAGTCTATTCCTTCCGATGTTTGAATTATCTCAGATAAACTCGATGTTGTATTTTTACTAACGTCACGGGAGAGCTGTGCCATGAATTCGCAGTAAACTGAGTTGCCTTTCAACCTTTTGTTTTCTGCATAGAATGACACTGTTCCCATTGGTATTCCAAGTACTTCTCTGATTTTACTTGGAGTTATTTCGATAACCCCGCCATTTGGTAATTTCACCTCCATTGTATTGACATCCAAGTGTTTTAAGATGAAGTATGGTAGTTTTGCGGGAAACTTGATATATGGGAAACCAATTAATGTGCCAAAACCCATTTCTCTCACCCTTTGTTTTCTCTCTGGGCTCAAACTATGTATAGCTTCATATAAGGGTTTTACAGTCGTCTTTGATCTTAATGACTTGAAAAATTTTCCTCTACCCTCATCTTCATCTACTACCTCTTCCAATTTCCCCTTACCCTTTTGTTTTTGAAGTTGTAGTTGGTGTACATCTTCATCATTTTGCAGTCTATTTTTTACCTTCCTTTTAACAACCTTCTTCTCCTTTTCAACTTGCTTTTTATCATTTTCAACCCTTTTCCTTTTCTTGTTTTCAACTTCATTTTCTGTTTTCTCATTTTCCACAACAGCTATTGCTTCTATCTGTTTCTTTTTCTTTTTGCTTTTGATCTTGTTTTCCTTCGCTTCTTCTTCTAAACGTTGCTTCTTGGCTACACTTCTTGTTGTAGCACTTGGTGATTCTGTTTCTTTTCTTTTCCTATTTGGTGTTGCTTTTTTCTTCTTTTTCGCAAAATCATCCTCTTCTTCTTCATCTACATTTGAATCCTTTCTTCCTGTTGATTTTTTCTTTGCCACAGTCTTTTTCCTATTTTGCTTATCTGTTGCTCGTCCATGTGTGGATTCTTTTGATATCTCAGTTGTGCCTTCAATGGTTATTCGTGTTGGTGTTGCTGTAGAAGGTGTAGATGAGTTATGGCTTGCTGATGTTGAAATTACTGGTGTTATCTCTGGTGATAACTTAGTTGTGTCTTTAGATGTTTGTGTTTTGCCACGTAATGCCTTTGTTGGTGCTTTTACTAGTGTCATTGCAGGTTTTCTATCAATTTTCCTTGCTCTGGGTGAGTTTCGTGATCCTGTCAATGGTGATGATTTGGTTGGTGTTGTTTTTAGTGGTGAGGATGTTGATGTTTCAGTGGCATCTGTATTTTTATTTTTTCTGAACTTGATTTGAAATTTCGTTTTAGGGGATTGTTTACCTGTTTTTTTTTTTTTTTTTTTTTTTTTTTTTTTTTTTTTTTTTTTTGTTCTGTTTTTGTCATACTTGCAAAAACCAAAATCCCAAGTAAGTTTAATGAATGCGATATGTGATAAAATAAACTCTGAATGTGTGTGCGTCATATAATTTATAGCATTCTACTGCTATTATACATACACATTCTAACGAATGTGTATGTATCACAGGTGATATACATAAGATACAATGTCAAAATTAAATACGTCACATACATTCAGGTTTCATATCACAGTTTATTCTTGTAAAGTAGACATACTTATATCTCAAAATATACCTTTACTTTTAGCAATCTCTGGAGATGGTCTACTAAATGGAGTCATCAAAACTGCATTTACAAAATTTTTTATTTTTCTAGATAGTAACACAATATGTGCAATTTTTACATGTAAAGCTTTATCAACTTAAAACTAACCATTTAGAGCTTGTATAGCTTCCAGATCACCAAAAATGTCACCATCTACAATCTTTGTTTATCACAACCTTTGCCATATATATTTTCATAAGTTTCAATTTTAGCCGCGATAAAATGTCGTTGTTTTGCACGCGATAAAATGTCGTTGCTATGGAAAATAAGATAATGTTTTTAAAAGTATTAATATTATAACAAATCTTGTGTTGTGTTAAAAACCGTGTGTTTTGAAATGAATTTGAAATTTGCTTATCTCTACCAACTTGTGTTAAGTAATAAGTAAAAGTAGAAGATGGAAATTTATTAATACTTGCCTATATTATATAAGTAATCAAAAGTGTAGTTTTTATATGTTTACAAAGTTGCCTAAATTAATTAAGATTTAGATAATTAGTTGACAAGGGTATTATGAGGATTGACCAAAAGTTAAGGATTTCATATTTCACTTTGACTATTTTCACATTATAGATAGATAGTATAGATCTACCAACTTGTGTTAAGTAATAAGTAAAACTAGAAGATGGAAATTTATTAATACTTGCCTATATTATATAAGTAATCAAAAGTGTAGTTTTTATATGTTTACAAAGTTGCCTAAATTAATTAAGATTTAGATAATTAGTTGACAAGGGTATTATGGGGATTGACCAAAAGTTAAGGATTTCACATTTTACTTTGACTATTTTCACATTACTAGACGAGTACCCGTGCATAGCAACGAGATTTTATAGCGGCATTTAATTATAATGATATTTTGGTTAAGTGGTTTGTGTAACCTTTTGTGTAACCAAAATATCACTATAACTATCTGCCGCTATAAAATTCCGTTTCTATGTACGGCTACTTATCTAGTATTTAAAAGTTTATTTTTATATACGTGTGTATTCATTCTTAAGTTGACAAAACAATTTTACATTTTTACAAGGTTTTGAAACCCGGTTCACCCGCCCGGGTTAACCGGTTTCGGCCGAAAAAACGGGTCAAAACAACCCGGGTTAACCGGTGTGACCCGCCGGGTTTTGAGTGACCCGGGTCAACCCGGTTATCTAAACCCGGCCGGGTTTCATTTTTTCAAAAAAATTTAATAAAAACCCTGGTTGACCCGGCGGTCGAACCGGTCAAAAAAATAAAATAATAATAAATTAAAAACCGGGTTGACCCAGCGGTCCAACCGGTCGAACCGGTGCCCGGTGACTCGACCGGGTCGATTTCGAACCCGGTTTTCAAAACACTGCTTTTTTATGTTTTCATTTATTAATTATTTATTTAACTTTTCATGTTTTTAAGTTGACAAAAAAATTGTATGTGTAATGTAAGTTTACTTGTTTTCATTTAAGTTTTAAATGAGAGGTATTAAGGAGTGTTAAATGCATTAATTAAAGGTAATTTAGGCAAAACATTAATTTAAGTTTTTCACTTTTCACTTCTTGACTTTTTGACCATTTACTCTTTATAAATAGTATAGATAGATAGTGTATATATATATATATATATATATATATATATATATATATATATATATATATATATATATATATATATATAGTGTTGTATTCTATACAGTACCAATCTTATATACAGTACTTTACAGTACTCTTAAAATGAATCTGGGCCATTGAATGAGTTTGATCAAAGGTTAAGATTAAAAGTGTCAAAATTGCAATTGAATAAAAGATAAAGGTTTCTTTTTCAATTAAACAAAAGGCTTTGTATTATTGGAATTTTGCATAAATGATTTCCCTGTAAACCGTCCTACATTTACTCCCCATACTAATAACAGATCTGACAAAATCAAAAAATATTTTTCTCAAAAAAAACCCTACCCACTTTTTCTATGTTATTCATACGGCACAAAAATCACAACCACCATGATCGCAAATCGCGGTGGATAAGCGGGTATTCTTGTGGTGGATAACAGGTATCCTTAATTCCGAATTAAGTTTTTTCCGGATCTGATTTCATTGGTCGTTCATGTTTGGGTTTATGTTCGGATCTGATTTCATTGGTGATTCATGTTTGGATTTTTTTGGATCTAATTTCATTGGAGTTCGTGTTTGGGTTTACGTTCGGATCTGATTTCATTGGTGGTTCATGTTCGAGTCAAGTTTTAGTCGGTTTCTGTTTCACTTGTAGGTAATTCATAAAGCTTAATTGCCTAATAATCAAACGTTACACATAAGTAATATGATAAGTGATATTTGTTACTCCGTATATGATAAACTAGTATACTTAAAACATACTGTAAAAAATCGCTATTAACGATGATGAAGAAAAAGTTTTTGAATCTTAAACAGACTGATTGTTGTGTAACTGGAAACTATATGTTTAAACTAATGGTTCATGAAGATTGGGTCTGCCATTTTAATATAGAATAAGAAGACATAGCATGAAGTATTGTATGTTACATAAATGGCTCTTTAAGTATTTCGAACATGACAAATTGAATTGCTATAATATAAACATTAGTTATGTATAAAATTTCACTTGTTATGGAGATAGGAATGCATACAAGCAATAGCTTTAAATGAAACAAGAGGAATTGTTTCAGTTCTCGACATATTGAGTCGAAAGTCACTAAACTTTATTAAAATATATATATATATATATATATATTGTACAGGTTGTTTTCGCTAGTATCGAGTTTAGCTTATATTTACTATGATATTCTCTATATGTAGGGTGTTTCGTAAGTGCGCACATATGTTAATATAAAATTAGTGAAATGGTGCATATGTGTTTTATCGTTGGTATAAAATTAATGTAATGTTGTGCATATGTGTTTTGAAGTTGAAATAAAATCAAGAAAAAATGTATGCGTATATGTTATAATTATAAATACGTGTTTGCTAGTTGTTTTTGATAAAATAAATAACAATTGTTTTGTAGTTTCAGGTATTGAACATCTTTGATAAAGATATAGACCATGATCAATATAAAGCGTGTACATATGTTTTTGAAAGGCGTGCACATATGTTCTAATGAATTTGATGAGAAAACGCAGCGTGCACATATGTTCTCGAAGGGTACTCGTATGTCCTAACAAATTTGATGAGAAAGTAAAGTGTGCTTGTATGTTCTTGGAAGAGTGCACACATGTTTTTGATGACGTGCACATCTATATTTAACAAGATACATTTGTATTAGAATTATATTTCATTTTCTATCATATTTGGTGTATACCATTTATGTTCTTGGTTTGTTATTTAATTTTTAGAGATTACATGTATATGTTTTTGTTTTTGGTTACAAATATTGAAGATCAAAGAATGTACACTAGAAACATATGTGCAATTATCATTTTACGCAAAACAAGTTTGAAGTTCAAACAATTAGACGCAAGAAATTTATTCAAGTGTACAATATTAAAAAAATAATAATAATAATAATAATAAAAAAAAAAAAAAAAAAACGCACATGATATTTCGTTTGAAAACATGTATGCTGAAATAATAGAAAATTATATATAAGTAAATAAAAATTCCTAAATTTAAGGGGGTAAAAAAACGTTTTTAACTAAAAAAAATTCAAAAAGAAAGTATAAATGTGTTTTACTAAGATACCCTTTTCAATTAAATATTTTTTTTTAATATTACTAAAATTTGATTGGTCTAGAATGGTACTGTAAAGTACTGCATCTAATACTGGTACTGCATGGAACGCGCCCCTATATATATATATATATATATATATATTATCTATAACAATTACCTAAATATGTAAGAAAAAACAAAATACGTAGTAGTTGGTATCACAATCTTTGGTTCCATTTATCTGAGTATGCATGATCTTGTGTGATTTTTATGGTACCTGCGTATGATAACTAAATTAAGAAAAAAAAAAGACCAAGTTAATTACAAAGATCTAAAAGATGTGTGAATCATATTCAAAATGTTACAAAAGATAATTTACATACCGCTACCTACAATAAAGATCTAAAAGATGTGTGAATCATCTTCAAATGTACATACTAAATGTGATTTTGGCCGGTTTATGTAGGTATGAATTAGGTTAAATCATTAATTATTTTTGCAACCTTTCCCAACCCTTGCACTTCATCTAACCGACTTTTAATTCTATACTAAATGCCATGTGATCAATTCGGGCAACCCTTGCACTTCATCTTCTTTCATGATTGTATAGTTATTATGAGGTTGCATTGAATTCCGAGCATTAGCTATCTTGTACTCTATGCAACTACTAAACGACTCCAACTTGTTTATAACTCTAAAAACTCTATCATAATAACTTCACATTAAATTTAGGGACTGAATCTTTTAGTATTATAGATGACACTTCATGTTGAATGAAAATATCTTCTAATAATTGGTTGTGCGTTCAAATTCTGTTTAATATATGTGAGATATATTTATAAGTTTAATCAATATGTGAAATATTTAATTTAAAAAGAAAGTTTTTGTTGAATAAATGCACGTTAAAGATTGCACGCCTGTTAGGGCAATCCCAAAAAGAAAATACCTTTGCTACAATCATTTATCAATTCTGCACTGATTTGACTTGGGTTTAAAGCCATTAATGTTGGACTCCATCTGGGCTGTTGTTGAGCTTCTACTTCTATCCATTGGGCCTCCAACATTTTCAATATGTCATTTGTAAACTCCAAATCAACAGTAAAACTTTAGAGCATGTATTCTGAATAAAAGTATCTAGGTCCACATAAATGTTCATTCCTATTGTAAATGATAATAAAATGAAGTATATGCACTCTATAGTAAAAATGAATGTATTGTGATATGAAAGCAATAATTCAGAAAACAATGTTTTGAAAAGGCAAATCATAACCATAAGCTCAAATTAGAATAATAAAGTCATAAAGAGCCATTTTCAACTTATAAGCCCAATTAACATACGTAGTAACATAATATTCATGTGGAAACCTTCATATGAACAAAAAAAAAAATCTATAAATGATTAGTGTCGTGTATTGAGAAATATGTGTTAGGAAAATATTAGTTGAGATATAAAATGAATATCATGAAATATTGTGAACTTATGAAACATAGAAAGACATTTTCTAAAACAATAAAATTTATTTAATATACGTGTGTTAAGTTGGATCAGATCGACTCGACTTGACATATTGACTAATTGACTAAATTAACTTGTTGGTGTTTTGTCTTGACTGAGTTATTAACCATCTTTTGCTAAAAAAAATGTAATTAGCTTCCGACTAGAAGCACCACTATGTTTAACAAAACCTTGTTTTTTATAGAGCTCATAATTTTTGAATCTCTTTGGTTTAGAGACAATGATCACGGTACACATAGTTTATAGAATGCAAAGCA
This sequence comes from Artemisia argyi, assembly GCA_030686995.1. Lineage (NCBI taxonomy): Eukaryota > Viridiplantae > Streptophyta > Magnoliopsida > Asterales > Asteraceae > Artemisia > Artemisia argyi. Next base: position 33,384,430 of record CM060691.1, read on the forward strand.
CCATGAATTATTTGTCTTTACACGAATAAATTATTCGGTAAATAATTTTGGGTCAATAAATAATGTTTATATTACTTATGATACCGTTATTTAATACCTTAAAAGAAATGATTCTGATATTTAAATGTTAAGTGGGATATGGAGCCCTTATATGCCATTACTTCTTCTTTGCCCCAACTTTTTGTCTTCTTCCTGAACCTTTAAACTCCGAAACCAACTTTACCTTCTTTTTTCTTTTTAAATTGCATTAGATTAATGTATGACAACTTGTTTTTATTCTAGTCCAACTTTAAGTAGGAGATTAAACAACAAACATTGAGTTTTATATTTTCATATATCATTGTTGTTGTTGTTGCAAAGTTCAAAGATTTTCTTAGTAACTTTTCAAATATTGTTGCGAGTTATTTTTAAAAGGAAGTGTTCTGTATATCGAAGAAACTTATTCATGCATATAAAGTGGAGCAATTAGGATTCGTATTATAGTTGGGAATAGGAGTGGCAATCTCTGACTTGATACGATACACAATCCGAGATCTACAAGAAAATAAACAGTTTAACATTAATCTGAACAAGTTTCAGGTGTGATCAGGGTGACCCAGATACTCTTGTTTGGGTTCCGGTGTTAATTAAGTGGGTTTCGTGCCAAACCGTTTAAGATTATTTACATAAAAAATAGGATTATATATATTTGGAGGTTAAATGGGTCGAATGAATCGACCAATCAAGTCGATCTACTTTACTTGTTTAAATCAGTGTAACATGAACTTGCTTAGATAACTAAATGGGTTAACCGAATCAATCTAAAAACATGTTGAACTTGTTCATCTCGTTTAAGCGACCAAGCATTTGAACTAAAACGGGTTAAATAGGTTGTCTTTGAATTATGTGTAAATGGGATAGGTTGACACAACTTACTCAATTATCTAGTTATGTTCGTGTTGAGGTTATTTGACCAAACCGCAAACTTAAAACCTGTCAGCATAACCTCAACACGAACATGACTAGATAATTGAGGTTTAATTTTTTGAGTACACTTTGAGAAAGTACGTGGCTATCTTGAGAATGCTATCATTGTTGAAGTTGGCTCTCTCATTGGTTATAACATGATCGAAAAAGAACAAGATATTAGTCTTATCATTGGTGAAAATAATGTGGACCAGTGAAGGTCGGCTTACTAATTATCAATAGAGTTGATGAAGATCGCTTCTTAATGAAAATAGGCAAAGAACTTTTGTCACGAAAATCATCTTAGTTCTTTTGGGTATCCAATAATCAAAATATAACGAGGATGATCACTAATCATTTCATCTTCTTTGTAGTAATCGAAATTACGGGTGTGATATCAAGAAGTCTCAAGGTGTTATTCTGCTCGTATGGCTTTCTTAATAGGATAGCTTCGAGTTTTTATGTCTATTGGAGTTGTATTAGCATATTTCCTTGGTTTAGTGTAGGGTGGTTGCGTAGGTGTAGTTATAAGTGTAACTTCTTTTAGGTGTAGACGTGTAGTTATGAATGTAACTTCTTTCTAATGAAGCTCGTTGTTTTCGGTTTGAGGTTTACTTTATCTGTTTCTTGATGCATTCTAGCAGTATGTAGCTTCTTGCTAGTCTTAGGTCTTATAACTAAAACTATTTCTTTTACATTAAGAAAACAATTTGCTAGGTGTCTCACATCGTGTGTTTGCTAACTCTAGCCTGAAGCTTTATGGTTAAGTTATTAGGCAATGCAATAAGGGGTTTAAGTCATACAATAGTCATGTACTTTCTCAAAGTGTACTCAAAAAATTATTCGTGTAATACATCTACTTTTACTTTCATGCTAATATGTTCGCATTTTTTTTACCGACTACCGGCTAAAATTTTGCAAAAAGTTGACGTTGTATTTTATTTTATTTGAGATATTTTAATACTATTTAAAGTGTGGAGGAGGTAGTTGTGTGTTATGAAACATATATTTAACACTTTACCAAACTGAAACCACTCTCCATCTAGTTTTCCCCAAACCACCAAAACCCTAAATTATGAACTTTGATAATTGACCCAAATCATTTAACCATGAAGTAGATAAGCATTTCTGTTTATCATGAAGGTACTTTTACACATGATCCTCTTGAATATACTAACGGTGATGTTGATGTATGTGAAAATGTTGATTTTGGTAAATGCAACCAATTGAGACTGTTGAGGATAATCACTGAATGACGTTTGTTTCCTGTTTATGTATTATTATGCTCCTAAAAAAGATATTAATAAACACTCAAAAGCTTTAAGGAATGATGATGACTTAGCCAAAAAATTATCAAATTAGCTTTTGAAAATGTTTGCAAAGTAGATTTGTATGTTGAACATCACGGTTATGATGTTATTGTTGATGGTGTAAATGCGAGTAATGAAGAATTTGATGATGAAATAGAAGAAATGGATTTGTAAGATATAGCAGAATATGTTGGTCCAAAACATGTAGTGAAGAAGATTTTATTATTCCAAATTTAGGTGTTCAAGACACTTTTGTAAATAAGTTAGTTGATGGTAAGTACATTAAGAATCTCGAGGATGTTGATGCTAACTTAGGTAGAAATTCCGCTAGTTTAAGAGAGGAATTGGAAGATATAGCAGAATATGTTGGTATAGAACATGTAGTGAAGAAGATGTTATTATTCCAAATTTAGGTGTTCAAGACATTTTGTTAAATAAGTTAGTTGATGATAAGTACATTAAGAATCAGGAGGATGTTGATGCTAACTTAGGTAGAAATTCCGCTAGTTTAAGTGAGGATGAACTTGACGATAAAGATGTTGATGACAGATTTAAGATGAAAGAAGGTGAGACATATTATGTTCATGATCCAAATATACCTTGGAATGAGACGCAACCATTTTTGGGCATGAAGTTTGAGCACGCTTAAGGAGTGTATGACTAATTATGGGGTTGCTAATGGATATCAATTATGGTATAGAGAATGATTACAGAAGTATAGCAATTTTGTGTGGAAGAAAAAAGTTAAAGAAGGAAGGTGTTCAAGCAAGAAAGGTAAGCAGAAGGTAGATGATGATAAAGGAAATACATCAAAACCACCACCACAGTAAACACAATAACAACTTTCATGTAGCATTCACAAGTGATTGTTCTGTCATTCGACTCCAACTCCAAGGCACGAATTCTTGCCTTATTCTTGTACTCTTGCACTTGCATTTATCTCCTTGGTTCTTGGATTTGAGTATAAAGGCTATGTATATCAGCTTGTAGTAATCATAGCGTAACTCAGAGTCAAGAAAGTAGTAAAATCTGCATTGCTTCCCAGAATCCTAATATTAATAAAATCAAAAGGAAAGTTAAAGTCATTTAAAGAAAATTAGAGAAAAGATCAAAATGCTTTGGCTTACACATGGAAAAAGGCAACACATTAATCTTCTAGCATGGTTGGTAAGAGTGCGTGATGTTCTTTCCGTCACAGGCTCATCACAGAAGCATTAATGGAGGGAATTGGACGAATCCAGTTGGAAGTAGAGGAAGATGATGACATTCTTTAGTGTTTAGATAACTTAATTGATTTGGGGTAAAAAATAAAAAAAAAAAAAAAGGGGGGGGGGGGGGGGGGGGGGGGGGGGGAATTAGGTATAGAAAACAAAAGGGAAAAAAGGGTGAGGTATATAAATGATGGAAGTAACCGTTGTTTTTTTTTTTTTTTTTTTTTTTTTTTTTGGGGGGGGGGGGGGGGGGGGGGGGACGGTAACAGTTTTGATGACATGCCAACGTCATAGGATTAAAGGTTAAGTCGGTGGCAAAAGGTTTTGACGACCACATTAGCAAGTTTCATAAAGCAGAAGTATTAGACGAGTAATTTTTTGAGTACACGTACCACATCGAGACATTTGAGAAAGTACGTAGCTATTGTACGGCTTAAACCCATGCAATAATTGCTTGTAACTTGAAAATAAGCCCGTCACCCTTCACAAATAACTACCTCGACTTAATGTACCACCATTTTTATATATTTTCAATCGTTAAACATAGCCTTTAAAGTACGTTTAGCGAAACCCATAATTGTTTTAGTGTTGAAATCACCTACTTTTCAATGTTTTCATTATACTGGGAGAGAAAAGATGGTCTATTTCATCATGTGCATGCGAACTTATGTTTGTTTGCATTTGTAAAAACTTATACTCCCTCCGTCTCATAATAATTGTCCACATTTCTATCTTTAGATGTCTCAAATTAATTGTCTACTTTCCCTTTTAAGTAAAAACTAAAGAATATAGTAGGGGAATATTCTCTTTTAGTGGTTGAAAATAAAAGTGGCGCCACTTTTATTAAATTTTGTAATTCTTGTCTCCTGACAATAATTTTGAGACAGGGGGAGTATATAATTAATTGGTGTTCTGATAGTTAAAAGAAGGTGTACAGATAATTAAAAGAAGAAATTCACCAGCTTTGAGATAAATAAATATAATCTTCTAAATTCTAAAGAGAAAAATATTTTAACTATATCTCGTTACTATATTTCAAAAAGAACTCGAGTTGCCGCCAAAAGCAAAGAAGTAACGATACTTTTAGGTAAAAGAATTTTTTAATATAAAAGATAACAAAGAAAAAGGACACAGAGGAATTAAGAAATTTAATTAGGAAGTAAAGTCGCGTATAGGCGCCTTGCAAAAGAAGAAAATAGAGTAGACCAAATGATTAGCTTAATTGATTAAAATTCTAAAACTAATGATTGTCATTTTCTTATAGTTAATAAAGCACGAGTATAATACATGTATTCGTTTTTACGACCATCATACCATATAATCTTTAGGACCGGGCGAGTCTTTACCAAGCAACGTCATTTCGCTCACTACTAACTAAGCGTTACACATTCAATCTTCATCTTACTCATCTATCTGCACCCGCACCCGCATAACACTCATGATACATTTATACATGATATTTATTTAAATACAGCAAAACACTCCGCAAACACACACAACCTCATAGACAAACACACTCGCTTTCTTTTCATTCATCGACCACGGGGACCAAATGAAGAAATAAAGGGTGGTCACGGGTGAATTAAGGAGGTGTGATAAAGGTTTGGCCTCTCGCGCACGACACACATTCTTGAGTGACTAACTAATATACAATGTTTAAGTCTAACATCTTTGATTCTTATTAGTAAAAAGTCAATGGTGAGAGAAAATATTGAGCCGGAATGGAAGACGGTTACGAACCGTAAAAGACATCGCAACCCCATCACTCATGGCAAACACAAACCTGCCTTCCCTAACACATACAACAACCTCCAATCAGCCACCTACTATTTCACGAATTTCCCTACCAACTGGAACCATATCATCATGAAGGAAGTGTTTGCCCGATATGGTTACGCTGGTGATGTGTTCATTCCAATGAAAAGAAACAGTTCTGGGAAAAGATTTGGGTTTTGTAGGTTTCTTGGAATCAAAGACCAACTGGCTTTTGAGAAAGTTCTTAACAATATATGCTTCGGGTCTCAAAAACTGATATGTTACATTGCCAAATTTCAACGTCAACCCACTGCACCTCAATCATACCGTAAACTTAACGAAACCAAAACACAACTACCTAACCCGTATCGTAAACCTTCTGGTGCTTTCAACAGCACTAAAGCTTCGTATGCTAATACCCTTCGGAACTCAGACCATCACATCCCACCACCACCCTCCAACACTCGCCACCCACCACCGCCGCCTCCTAATAACCTCCGACCAACACCACCACCACCACCTCACAACCCATACCTCTCCTTCCCAACCACACCAATCAATCCCCCACTATCTTCTGTCATATGTGAGCTTAAAGCATTTGAAGGTGCTGCCATTACCCACAATATCCTTCTTGATCAAGGTTTCACTGACTTTAGTATCAAGTACTTAGGTGGGCTTCACCTTCTCATCTTGTTTCAAGACAGTACAACCACAAGCAATGCCTTAAACAACCCGATTCTCCTAACACATTTTAAATCCCTCAAACCCTGGAATAATAACACCCGAATCACTGACCGTATAACATGGTTGACAATCTATGGCCTCCCACCACAACTTTGGGGCACCGAATCCTTCTCGGCCATTGCGGAACTTTGGGGGAAAATCCTTATCCCCGATGAGTGTTGCCATAGGCAATTCAACAGGTCCCTTGGGAAAGTTTGTATTCTCACCAAACGGGTTGATTTTATCATGGAATCTCTTAAAATTCCAATTGGCAATGAACTTTTCACGATACGTGTTCAGGAAAGTGACGGCGATATCGACTCACTCTTTAATGGCTATTTCTTTCTTTCTCCATCGGACGATAGTCATACCTCATCAACTGAATCAAATGACAAAACCCAAACCTGGTTTGATGACGGAGCAGACTCCGGCGAAGATAATAGCGATGATGACCATGGTGATGGGAATAACGGTCATGAAACAGGTGGTGGCTTCATCCCAGAAGCATTTTCAAACGGTATCCCATTTATGGAAAGTACTGGTGGTGACAGAAACATGGCGAAAGCAACAGTGGACTGTTATGAGGAAGGGTCGTCCTCACCTATAGGGTGTGAAGTCAACGTCAATAACCTTTCTCCCACATCTGACACACCTCGTGAAAAAACACCTGCCAAAGTTGCAGAAAAAGACAACTATGCCACACACGTGAAGTCAAATACCAAACAAGAATCCCTAAAAACCCCTATTAGTAAAAAAAACTTGTGGATCGACACCCACCAATTCAAGCCCAAATTGTGTAAAACCCACTAGCCCATTAAACTCATCTAACAACCCTCAATCATCTATCAGGCCTCAACCAACAAAACCCACTATAACAACTTCAATCATCAAATACTCAAGAAGAGGTAAGTCTGTTCCTCCAGCTCCATCTTCCCTTGTTCACCATCATCGTAAAAGAACAAAAAGACATTGATCGTATTATACATTTGGGAAATGAGATTGGTTTCGACATGAGGGACAAAGACATTGCTGTGGCTGATGTTTTAACTCAAGGAGAATTCAAAGGTAATTTATGAATTTTCTTTCCTTAAATGTGCGGGGCCTTGGGGAGGATCATAAAAAAAGATGGGTTAAAAGACTTTGTATCGACCACAAAGTTAAATTCCTAGGCCTTCAAGAATCAATGTCAATAAATGTAGATCAATTTCTTATTCAATCATTGTGGGGGAATACATCGTTTGGGTATGCTTTTAAGAAATCAGATGGTAAATCAGGCGGTATAATTGCCATTTGGGACACATTATGGTTCACCATGGTTGATGTTATGGAGGGAGATGGTTATCTTGCACTTACGGGAACCTGGAGACCCTTAGACAGCCCTTGTATTATTATTGTTGTTTATGCGCCTCAGTGTTTCCACAAAAAGAAACACCTTTGGTCCACCATTAACAATCTCATTACTCACCATAACTCACTCTCCATTATTTTTGGTGACTTCAATGAAGTCCGAAATGAGTCCGAACGAATGGGTACAAATTTTTGTCGAAGGGGTGCTTCACTCTTTAATAAGTTCATATCAGATTCTGGGCTCACTGATCTTCCTTTAGGCGGTATGCGATTCACGCGTATGAACAATCAAGGATCCAAGCTAAGTAAGTTGGATCGTTTCCTCGTGTCACACCAATTTTTGGATAATTGGCCTTCCTCACACTTTCTTGCTTTGGTAAGGGAATTCTCTGACCACTCTCCAATTCTCCTCCAAAATTCTATTTTCGATTATGGTCCAGTGCCCTTTAAGTTTTATAACAGTTGGATGCTCAATAAAGACTTTGAATCCGTTCTTTGTAACTCTTGGTCCTCTTCGGGTTCATGGGTTGCTAATTCTACTAAGGCCACTGTCTTTAAAAAGAAACTCCAGTTACTTAAATCGAATCTCAAGGATTGGAGAAAAGTGGTAAACTCCCTTGAAACAGCCTCTGCTACCTCACTTCGAGAAAAATTTTCCTCCATTAACATCAAAGCTGAAATTGGTCCTCTTACTTCTGATGAGGTAATTACCAGGGCTATGTTGGTTAAAGATCTAGGTACTTTGGAATATGGCAAGGCTAAGGACCTAAGACAAAAATCTAAGTCTAAATGGGCTCTAGAAGGCGATGAAAATTCACGTTTCTTCCATGGGATAATCAATAACAAGAAAAATCGCTCTAGAATCAATGGCCTAAATATTCAAGGGTCTTGGGTAACGGATCCGACTTGCATCAAAAGTCATATCTTACACTCTTTTGAATCAAAATTCAGTAAGGATACCACTCCAAGGCCAAGCTTTTCAAGTAACCTCTTCAAGCAAATCTCTTCAAGTGATTTGTCATACCTTGATCAACCTTTTACTGATGACGAAATAAAATGGGTTTACATTTAAGCTTTTCAAGAAGTATTGGGATGTTATTGGTGGAGACATCCTTTCATTTGTTAAAGAATTCGAGACCACGGCTTGCATCCCAAGAGGTTGTAACTCCTCCTTTTTCACTCTTGTGCCTAAAGTTGATGACCCGATTGTTATTGGTGACTTTAGACCAATTAGTCTAATCGGTTGCCAATATAAGATCATTGCAAAAGTTCTTGCAAACCAGCTTGCTAATGTCATTTCATCAGTTGTTGGTGAAGTTCAAATGGCCTTTATCAAGGGTCGCCAAATAATTGATGGGCCACTCATGGTAGATGAAATTATTTCTTGGGCTAAATTGAAGAAAAAAAAGCTTTTCATGCTCAAAGTAGACTTTGAGAAGGCCTTTGATACCTTAAATTGGTCATTCTTGGATTCTACTATGTCTCAAATGGGATTTAGCCATAAGTGGAGGAAATGGATCCATTCTTGCCTTGATTCGGCATTCGCTTCGATTCTCATTAATGGGTCACCTACTTCAGAGTTTAAGTTACATCGTGGTCTTCGCCAAGGTGACCCACTTTCTCCACTTCTTTTCATTTTAGCAATCGAGGCTCTTAATGTAGCCTTTATTGAAGCTAAAAATAAAAACTTCTTCCATGGAGTAGAAGTAGGAGTTGATAAGGTCCATGTTTCTCACCTCCAATTTGCGGATGATGCACTTATATTGGGTGATTGGTCTAAGCCTAATATTGAGAACTTGTCTAGAATCCTCACTTGCTTCCATCTAGCATCCGGCCTCAAAGTTAACTTCAACAAGAGTAAACTCTTTGGCATTGGTACCTCCCAACTTGAGCTCAACTCTTTTGCTACTGCTATCGGGTGTGTTCCTTCTCATTTCCCATGTACTTACTTGGGTCTTCCCATTGGCGCCAACATGGCAAGATGTGCAAAGTGGGACCCCCTAATCGATCGATTCCATCATCGATTATCTAGTTGGAAAGCAAGAACCCTCTCATTTGGTGGTCGTTTAACCTTATGCAAATCCGTCTTGGGAAGTTTGGGGGTGTATTACTTTTCTACTTTTAAGGCGCCTAAAACGGTTATTAATAAACTTGAAGGTATCCGTAGGAAATTCTTTTGGGGTGGGTCTTCGGATTCTTATAAAATTCCTTGGATTGCTTGGAATAAGGTCATATCTTCTCCTAAACAAGGTGGTCTCGGCATTGGTAGCTTAGTAGTAAGCAACCAAGCTTTGTTGGCCAAATGGTGGTGGAGATTCTTGATTGAAGATAAGGCCTTATGGTGCAAAGTTATTCGCTCCATTCATGGTCCTCAAGGAGGTCTACATGATGCATCCTTGATTCGAAGTAAATCAGGTCCATGGTATCGAATTGCTAAGCTTAAGGAGGACCTTCTCAATGACTATGGGATTAACTTGCCCTTGATCTTCAAGAAAAAGATTGGTAACGGGGAGTCTACACGTTTTTGGTTGGATAATTGGTTGGGCGGTCCTACTCTAAAAGAAACTTTCCCTCACATTTTTCGGTTAGACAATCAACCGAACTGCTTGGTTTGTGATCGGGTTCCTGATACTAATAATGGACCAAGAGATGCAAATACTCTAAGCCCTAACACCCCTGTCCATTCCAGCAACAATTTACCCCCTAATATTCACTTTACTTGGGCGTGGACAAGGCCTATTAGATCCAATATTGAGCAAGCTGAGATTGTGGATATTTCAAACATGCTGTCTAATTTGGTTCTTTCGCCCTCCTATGACATTTGGGAGTGTATTATTGATGATTCAAGAAGCTTTTCGGTCAAAGGTTTGAGGACTCACATTACTAATACTACTATCTCTTTGGATCAAAATCATCCAAGATGGAACAAGTTAGTTCCTATCAAAGTCAATATAGCTTCTTGGAGGATCGCAAAAGGGAGACTCCCGACAAAAATCAACCTTGACTTGATAGGTATTGACCTTCACTCGGTTCGTTGCCCTCTTTGTGATGATGATTTAGAGACGGAAGAACACTTATTCATTCACTGCCGCATTGCAAAACAAGTTTGGTTAGACGTCTTAAGATGGTGGAATCTCTCCAATGCTAACTTCTCAACCATCAATGAATTGTTCTCCCTTGCTGATCATGTTCATCTCACACCCAACCTGATAGGCTGTTTTAATGCAGTGATTCACACAACCCTCTGGTTCCTTTGGCGTACAAGAAATGAATTGGTCTTTGCTTCCAAGAGTCCGAATAAGGATCTAATCCTCAACGACATCAAACATTACTCTCACACTTGGATTTCTAGCAGACATAAGAATTGTTCCCTTAATTGGATAGAGTGGTTTTCCAATCCTTGTAACACTCTATTCTCCACTTTGTAACTATGTTTTTCTAGCTCCTTGCTAGTTTTTTAATCTAATTGCCGTTCGAAAAAAAAAGAGAAATGATATTTGCTCCAAATCACCATAATACATATCCTTTTAATAGATGTGTGTCAATCATCTACGATTTGAAAAAAATGTTTATTTCTGGTACACACTATTGCATGATGAACATGTAAGAGTAAAAAAGATAACCTAGTGTGCAAAATCCTACACAAATCATACTACGAGTCAAGGACAAAGTGACAGGTATAATAAGTGAACATTGTGAGGATCTAAGACTGACATAAAGAAGAGTCAAAAACCGAAACCTAATTAGTAGATCAACACATCTAGATATGAATCATTAATAATAGCTAAAACCTGAAATTGAAAAACTAATAAGAGACGAAAGACAAATGCACGTACGTAGTGAGTTTCAAGAATATCTACGAACTTAGGAAATGACATAAAGGTGACAATATATATGACACGAAGTCGACAAGACCTAGTATAGAGAATTTTGAAAAGAGTATTGATGGACGCTCTTCCTTTTATTATTCTTTAAAACATGCATGTTCTACAATTCATTGTCACATAAATACACATTGACAAGATTTCAAAGCTAATTCACATTTACGTGCATTGTAATTCATGATATAATCATATAATAGTTTATAGTAATAGAGTTTTTTGTCTTTTTGATGTCTTTACGTGACGTATCGTAACAAGTTTTCCTTCATGTACATTTTATGGTACATGAAAATTTTGTTTTGTTTACCTGAAGTTCAAAAAATGAAAATTAAAGCATATGACGTAATAGGAGCGTCATGAGAAGGTCACTGACATCATAATTGGAATGTGCATTCAAGAAGGTGTCGTTTTATAGCGTGACCCTGTCCATGTTTTGTTCCTTTTCACTTTTAACAAACCACTTGTCTACTCGTATAGTTTATTATTTGTTTTTTTATCATATGAAGATATAACTTTTTTGGATGATCAAACTACAGTAACACATTAGATTGTTGTGCTTTAAAAAGAATACCTAGAGATGCAAAATAATATGTACTCCCTCCGTCCCATTTAAAGTGTCCACAATAGAATCTTTGCATGTCCCATTTAAAGTGTCCACTTGTACCTTCCAACCAATAAGATGAGAGTTTAGTGGGTAAAAGTAATATTTGATTGGTGGAGAGTTTAGTTAGTGGAATCTCCTTAAACTTTGTGCATTATGAAAGTGGACACTTTAAATGAGACGGAGGTAGTATCTTATTAAGAAAAACCAACAATAAACGCGCATTGCAACGGCTGATATAGTTAGCTTGTTAATCATTGAGTTCATTTTTTTTAACATATAAAGAGCTAGCAAGTAGCCAGATGATACAAACATCAAGAACGAAACATGCCTCAAAACAAATCGAAAGAGAAACAATCTGTGGATGTGCATGTTTATCTCACAATTTATGAATCTAACAAGTCGTACATGAGAGGACGACAAATACGCTCGTGAAGGAATTAATTTGCAGGCATGTGATAATATGAATATGGCACGCTAAGATCATGAATTAATGTATGAAAATATTTGCTAAGTCATGATTATTGGGTTGTGGAAGCAACCATGATCAATCATATCCCACTAATTGCATAAGCTTAGAGCATCTCTAAAAAAGGATTAAAAAGGGGTTCAACAAGGCTTATTGCATTAGAGGAAAAGGTTGATGATGACTTATTGAAGCAACATTGGAGTAATAGGTTAAAAATTGACTTACTAACTTTGAGCACATATTTCATCGGAGATGCTCTTAGTAAAAAAAACATATATAAATATTGAACCTTCTGTCATGTATAAATTATATAAAAGATTGAAAGTGTCAAAAAAGTTTCACTGAAAAGAGAATAATAGTTCATCTTTTTCACGAATCTTACAACATCAATTAATTTATCCTATTTCAAAAAGAATATGATATCATAAACTATTTTACCAAAAAAAAGTGACATATTCGAATTAGTTACATAATCTCATTACAAACTTTCATATAATATATGGTACCTGGCAACTTACAAAATTCTAAATTTATATAACGATGATGATTTAAGACTAAAATGACGCGATTTGAAATGTCACAAATCTCCTTATTCGCTACATAGATCATGCTACGTACCTTCATGGCTTCACGTTATATAACATGATTTTCGTAAAACAAATAGCTATTCTCATACAATACATATTCTTTCCGTTAGGGCTATTGCTAAGTTAGGAGCATTGCTAAAGCCTCCTACAATATCCTCCTACTAATCCTCGTACATACAACAATATTATATATATTTTTTCACTCATTCTCTCTCTACATTCAAACCGTCAGTTCTGATACT